>CM073573.1:34318610-35525396 GCA_037074715.1 Magnolia kwangsiensis
AGTTTTTTCAACAGGACTATCGAGGTAATCCCACACCTCGTCAATATTTTTATTAATGAATTCTCCATTACACATTGTCTCGACCATTTGGCGCATGAAAGATGTCAGTCTATCATAGAAAAAAATTGTAATGCGCCACGTTTCAAAACCGTGTTGTGGGCATGAACTGACCAAATCCTTGAACCTTTCCCACTATTAGAAGAATGTTTCATCTTCCTTTTGGGCAAAGTTCATGATTGCTTTTCTGAGGGTAATCGTTTTATGATGTGGAAAAATTTTCTTTATGAATTTCCTCTGCATGTCATTCCATGTGTCAATGGATCTAGGACGCGGTGAATGTAACCACGTCTTTACCTTCTCTTTTAAGAAAAATGGAAAGAGTTTCAGCCTAATTGTATCCTCAGATACATTCAGAAAGTATAAGGTGGCTATAATCTCGTCGAACTCTTTCAGATGTAGATACAGTTCTTCAGATTCGAGCCCATGAAACTTAGGAAGGAGTTAGATAACCCCTGGCTTGATGTCCATCTCTCCTGTATTCTCAGAAAAAATCATGCATGAGGGCGTACTCACCCCCGCCGGTTGTAAATAATCTCATAAAGTACGAGGTGGGGGTGCTTGATGCACCTCATTCTCAGCTTATACTACCCTAGGTTGAGGTAGTGCTTGAGGTTGATTCGCAGCCATAACCTCAATTAACTCAAGAAAATTTGAGTCTTGTCTAGTCCTGCGATGGACAGTCAATCCCTCAACTAATCCTCCTTCAGTTAAAAGACATCGAGTGTTGTCACGGGCCCACTTGGGCATGAAACACTCACAACCCTTGATTTAAATTCTAAACCTAGACCTAAGAAAGGAAATAAAACTCTAAAAAAAGAGAGGGTTTGAGAGAAATTACTAAATTGGAATCCCTAAAAAACCTGCAAAACAAATAAAATAAGTTAGTTTTTGGAAATAGAAAGTCTAAGAATAGAAAATTCCTAATTAGAAGTAAACTAATTTCTAAATAAAAAGAAGAAATTCCTAAAAAAAGAAAGTAGAAAACAAATTAGGAAAGTCTTAAACTAGAAAGTAAGTTAATAGAAGGGATATAAAAAATAGACAGTAGAAATTAGAAAGAGCTTACTAAATTAGAAGTTTCTATCTTAAAAACCTACAAAACAAATAGGTTAGTTCCTAAAAAAATAGAATATGAAACAAAGTTAGAATTCTTAAAAGAATTAGAATTAGAACTTGCTAAAAAGGAAACAAACTTAATCTAGAAATAAAAAGGAAGAAGTTAAGAAAGAAGTTACCAATTTAGAAACTATCTCAGAAGCCTACAAAACAAGAAAACAGGTTAGTTTCTATAAATCAGAAAAACCTAAACCTATAGTTAGAAAAATCTTAATCTTAAACTAATCTTAAAACTAATTAATTTCAGAAACGCTACCGTCAGTCCCCGGCAACAGCGCTAAAAACTTATTCACATCCCAAGTGCAGGGTTGTGATGTAGTAATAAACTCGGTAAGACCGAGGTCGAATCCCAAGGGACTGAAACCTATACATTATCTAAAACTAAGTAGAACTAGAACTAGGCTAAGATGAATTCTAAATCAAATAGTAATTGTGGAATAATTAATCTAAAACTTAAGAAAATTCAACGAAAAGGAACTAGGGATTCAGAGGATCCACTCGTAGAGATCAGGGAGATCTTATGCCAGCTTCAAGAATCATAGAATTTAACTGAACTTACTTTGATCTAGTTTTCAAGAGATGAAAGGTATATGAATTAGAATAGATTCCATCACCAAACCATGACCAGGAGACAAAGCAAACAACAGAATTAAACTAATTACCAACCAATCAACACACTATGAAGGTGAGGATGGGTATCATCATCCAACCATGCCCAGGAGACGATGGTGAACAACAGGGCTTCCTGACGTCATAAACATTAAGAGGAAAGGAACATGCTCAAACCTATCACAGACCCATTGTAATTTTAATCACCACTGACCATTAAACACTAAAAACATACCCTTTTAATTAAACTAACATCAAAGTAATTTCAACTAACATAATCCAAGCCATAGAATTCTCCCATCACTCTACAGCCTTCACCTCTTAGCCCTAACTAAGAGGTTTAGCCACACATGATGGACTAGATCTCTCCAAAGAAAAGAAACATAAAAGTAACTAAAAGAAACCAAATTCTCTAATCTCTCTCTCTTGCAACTCCCCTCCAAGGATCTAGCCGTGGATAATCCATGCCCTCTCTCTCTCCCTCTTTATAGCTGTAAAGGGACTGTCGGTGGAGAGCTGCATAAGGGAGAAAGTCGGCTGGAGTGCGGACGCAGCTGCTGCAAAATCTGTTTACACAACCGAGGATTGGTGAAAGTTTCCTCCAAAATCTTCAACTAATGCAAGATCTAAACCATTCAGGTACCTTGAACTTAGTCGGCCCAACCTTAGGGCGATTTTGAACGGCCAGGATCCTGGCCATGGATGCAAAACTGTCGTAGCGTCCGGGTCTCGGACGCTCTATAACAGAGCTCACAGAAGGAGGTCAGCACTGATCTTGGTGGGGTCCACTTGTGATGGTTTAATGAGAAATCCACACTGTCCAGTGGATGAAGCTCGAATTTTCGTCCGGGGATAGATAGCTTTGAATGATTTCTGGCATGGCCCACTTGATCTGTAAAGTCACCGTTCATCTACCGTTTTAAAGGTTAAAATTAGTTGTATGTTGTCTTCCGGGATTCCGCCACCTAGGCGATGGTCACGCCTATGCTATGGAGTAAATGAATGGCTCGGATTATCTAAATAGGTGATGGGTGGGCCCCACAACTGAAAAATGGACGGACAGCGTAAGAACGCTGTCCATTTTTTAGAAATTTCTATTTTTTAAGTCGGTCAGTGCCCGCTGATTGACATAACTCTTTCTGGTGCACAGCGTCCGTACATGTGCTGTGCACACGCACCATGCAAGGTGGGTCCCACTTTGATGTATATAAAGAATCTGCTCCGACCATTCCTTTCCTCATTTCCTTTAAGACATTGAGACAAAAATTGAAATATATCCAGATATCAAGTGGGCCTCAATTCACAGATCTGTGGGCTGATCTGTACGTTGAGTCACTTCTATAGGGATCCGATGGCTCAAATTTGACATGTACGGTTCATTTATGGTCTTCAGGCCATGTATAAAGTTTGGAACCGATCTGATGGTGAAAACCCTGTGATCTTGCATTCTGGACCAATTTTGGGCCACTTGAGCTTCAGTTTCTCGATTTTCTCAAATTTTTGGCATGTAATTTCGTCTATCTTGGTCCTCTGGAGTCCGTCCCTTGCCTTTGGTGTCATCAGAGCATTAAATCCATGCTTTAAGCTCCCCTTTTCAGTCCATGCTCATAAAATCACCTTGCAACATAAACATGATAAAACAGGCCGTTAAATAGTATCATGCTCGTAAATTCAGGTAATAACTGCGTTTGATATGAAATATTTGACCCTCAACACTTACACTAGAACATTTGGCATTCTTATCAGTAGTTAGAGTCGCCCTACTTACTTGGAAATGGATGACGACACTTCTAATGCTTCAATTGTTGCAATTAGTTCTTCAATAAATAGACCATCGCCTGAGAACCACTCATCGCCAAGAAATTAGACAAATCATCATGATTGTCAACATTGCCCAAATCATTATGTATTGTTAAGTTAGGTAACATCTTCCATACCCTAATCGTGCACAACGGGTTTTAAAATCACTTCAACCATGTTTACAATCAATTGTTCCCCTAGTTGAGGAATTCTCCAAAATGGACGTGACCGCGTGGCTCATAATCGAGATGCATTCTCAGTCTCTGTCAATTCTCTTCTTCTTACTGATTGACGTCACTGCCAACAATGCTTTTAGGTTCGAGTCATTGCTTTAGGGAGGGCAGAGAATTTGGGATGCCTGACCCTTTTCCAGACTTCCTCTCGAGTTGGTAGAGGCTTAACCATTCTTTGTCCCAAAGTTCTCTATTGAGGTTGGTGGTCATAAGATGAAAATGCCTTCCACAATCGGCGGGGATCCTCCTTGTCAATCCTCTTTGGAGTTGCATATCTAACCTACCTCTTTGGCCAAAGTGGAGCTTCTAAGTCTTGGACCATTTTGGCACATTGGTCGCACGGTTGCGAGTCTCAACCGTTATGCTATATTGCTCTCGATCACTTTGTAAAATCTCTAATCACTCCATAGGATTGATATTTCCTTAGTCTTCGTGACATGCGATGGAAACTAGTAGGACCGATATCAATACTTTGTCGCAAATGATCCAATTTCCATAGATTTACCACAGCCATGTTGACGTCCAGATTAGGCAGGAACGGATCAATATTGATCAACATTGCATGTTCACCTTCTCCGGGAATTTCAACAATATGTTATCAATATTATCATGAACAATGTTCCTGAACACAGCGCACTTATTAGTTGAATGAGAAGGCATCCCATGCCACTTGGAGTATTCAACCTTTTTTCAATTCATCAGCCGTGGGTATTTTATGATTACTGGAAAATTTAATAAACTTCCTGGCCAATAGTATTTCGAATATTTCATCAGCCTGGGTGATATCAAAAGTATATATCTTCCAAGCCTTTTTAGTAGCCAGCGCAGTTGTTTTCACTTTAACTAGCATTGAGCATATGAGTGATTTTTTCGCCATTACCTTTGTAATCGTGACTTCAAAATTAGGGTCCTGATAATATGTCTTGATTGTCGAGTTCTTTTGTCTTACTTCTTCCTGAAGAAGTTTTTCATATTTGAAAACCTTCCTAGTTAGATCATACAAATCTACAAACTCTATTCCAATAAATTTCTTTTGTAGTTTGTATTCTAAGTCGTCTTATGCAAGTTGCACAAATTTGACATCGGTCGTGAGACCTTACACCGGCTTTCACTCTCTTAAACTGGGTAATGTAATCCTCACAAGATTCCCTTGGCAACTGCAGGAAGCGTGCGAGATCAGTCATGGTCATCTCCATGTCCTTACAAAAGAATTGAGCATGGAATTTTTCATCCATCTCCTGTCAGGTATGGATTGAATTTGGCACTAAGTTAGAGTACCACATGAAGGTTGTTGTCATCAACAAATGATTAAATAATTACAACTTACGATAGTCATTGTTAGCCAGTTCACCGCACTATATAGTGAATCGACTTACATATTCGATGGTCGATTGACCATGATCACCCGATGTAACACCCTGAAAATCGGGGGTCGTGTATAAACTCAACTCCCGAGTTCCAGACCGTCACTTATGCAACAAAAATGGTTATGATTCAATGTTGTCTGATTTAAAGCATTCACATGAGTAAAAGTATACCAAAACTGCAATTCATACTTCAGATCCAGTGATAAAAGCAAGCGGAAGACTAAACAATGTAAATATCACTGTATGGAAAAACAAAGTAATCTCATCTGTCTCCAAAGTATGACTACATCTCTGAGTCTCATGTACATATACATAACAACAGAATAATGTTCAAAAAGAAAGTCCCACTGATGTCCCCTCGATCCAGGTCGCCTACGGGAAGCCGTCATGATACTGCATATACGAGAACTCATCCTGGTCCTCGTCGATCTCTGGCTCCACCTCCTGGATCTCGTCCTCACCTGCAACTACAACAGGGTCTGGTGGGTGTTGCAAACACCATCCCGTAACGTGGGAATGAGTGATCAACTCAGTGGAATCATAGAGCAAAGATTAGCATGTTCACAATTCAATCACGCGATAATAGTAAAGCAGTAAATCAGACAATCCTAATACTGTTGTTAATGCAAGATGATATGACGTGATGTATGCCCTCACCAACGATCACCCTCATGCGGCAACATCTTACGACCGCGGCATGCCACACTCCCTAGAGTGCTCCACATCTTCCAGGCACATGCAATGCTATGGTGATGTGATTTTCAAGTTGTTATTAGTCCATTCAAACAGCAGGATTGGGAAACTAAGGTACTTCCCTTGTATCAATCCCAACACAGATCCTGTCTAGGGTCGTCACTCTTAGAAATCTCATACGATGTATATTTCGTAGGTCACTGCAAGGGCTACCAGGGCTGTTGCTCGCACTCGTTGCACCGCTCCCCCATCACCTTATCAATACAGGCCTACCGTACTCTACTGCAACGGAAGGGTCGTCGCCTCCCGTGGACTCAGAATACGCTCGCGGTCACTACAAAGGGCTCGTCGCCTAATCAGTGTAGGCCGACAGCTAGAATATAGTGTCCCATACCACCATAATCTGCTCATGAGTCAAGGTGCTCACTCGTCACTACGGGGAGGTTTATGGCCCCAGCGTAGGCCGACAGCTCGACCACGGTGTCCCATACCACCATGCCCGGCTCATGAGTCTTCGTGGATCAAGGTACCACGGTTAACAGGGTTTACAATGGTAAGTTCAGTACCCTAGGTTCAAGCAGTTATAACACATACAAGGTGAACAAACATCGGCCAGTCGGGTTACTTGACGGGCTCGACTAGCGCGATCGCATCTCAAATTGAACGACATGAAGTGCGTAAAACACTTCGCGTGGCCTAACCACTGCCGCCAACTCCAAACACGAATCACGTTCATCGACGCGTCGTTCGGGGCTATGACTAGTCAGCCACGAATTCGCTCGGTTACCGACTGCCTGGACTAAGTCTAGTCCCACACATCTATGGAATCATATCAGCATTATATGCAAAAGTATTGGAATTGAAATACATCATGTGAGCATGTTAACACATGTTATAACATTCAACTTAAGCAAATCTTCAAGGCATACTTCCTATGCATGTAATGCAATCATGCATAAGGTAAACATGTAGGAAATCATTTAGGTCAGCATTTTAATCATGAAATCAATCTCAAACTACTACATAACATCATTCAATTCAATACATACTAATACCAGCATTTATACAAACACATACACTACACACTTAAGTCCACATATAGTATGTCGACCCAAAATGCGCAACTTGGCGAATCTCTTCGCCAAACTGATTATGCAAGCATTCCTAACTCCCTAATGCGGCGACAAACCATGTCAATCACGTCAGCAAAATATGCATGTAGACCGTACTTCCTACAAATGACTAAAATGCCCTAAATCTCATATTCTTCGTTAATTTACGAAACAGGAAACGGAGAGCATGTTGTACATGTCAAACGGCGATGCCGTCGATAATCTACTATTAAACGACATTGAAAGCGTTGTAAACCGTCAATCAAAGCGTCTAAAATCCTCACCTAGTCTCTTACGGTTGCAGGATTTTGAACGGAGCGTGTACGCTTCGTCTACGGCAGTAGGAGAGCCTGATTTATGGAATACGTTAGCTAACATGTTATGCAACTAAGTAAACCCTAAATCAGCAAGTTTTTGGGGTTATTTTATACCTGAAAAAGTAGAGAAATCACCAGCCAGGTGATTGGAAGGAAGTGCTGAAGCAGCAACTGTCAGGGGCTCGGAAGCGAGAAAATTCTTTTCTTCTCTTTCTCTCAAACTCTCTCTCTTTTTCTCCTAGGGTTTGTGATTTTCGGATGGAAGGGAGAAATGAGGGTTTCAACCCCTTTTATAAGCTTGAAATCACCGGAAATAGGCTCCGGGACGAAGTTTACTTGATGCCTATCCATTTCGGGGCTGTTTCGGTCCAAAAACTGCTTTCTGGTGGTCCCCTGGTCGATTGCGATCAGACTTAAGCTCATGTGTACCAGATGTAGCTCGTATTAAGTTTTCAGTCTGGCAGGGTTCGCAGATCGCACGTGGCGGACCAGTTTCAGTTCAGCGGTCACCGCACGTAGATCAGGGCTGAAAGTCTCATGATAATAAATAGAAATTTTTCCTGATCCGAGGGTGTAATCTGGATGAATTCTGACGGTCAGAACGCTTAATACTGACGCGTCAAGTCGTGTGCCAGATTTGAATTTGAAATTCCAAATCCGTCCCTATTCGCGGTCGCTTCAGTCCGGGTTCAACGAAATCGTCTGTGATTATCGGTTTGACTTGATTTTCGAGATGATTGTCAAGTCCAGCTGGGCGGTTCTAACGGTCTAAGATAGGAGGTATTGGACCTTCGACGCGCGGTCTAGATCCAATTCAAGAATTCAATGTGGTCCAGAGAACAAACCTGCTTAGAGTTTGATCCGAGGTTATAGAGTATTGTAGAGTTGTTTGTTCTACTCGATTTGAGTCTTGCAGAACGTATTTAAAGTGATCAGGGACTATTTCCCAGCTACTCTAGCGTTGCGCTAGCTAACTTACGCTTAATTTCCATGGAATTTATTTCTACGCGATTTCGGGTCGAGTTGGTACTCGAACCCAAGTACGGATTTTTCACGGGCATTACAATCTACCCCCCTTAACAAATAATTTCGTCCTCGAAATTTTGTACCTTTTCGTACTCCTCGAGAAGCTGTGGGTAGTTCTTTCTGATCTCGGCTTCTGTCTCCCAAGTAGCCTCCTCCTCAGTATGATGCGTCCATAGTACCTTCACAAGGGGAATCACCTTGCTACGCAGTACCTGCTCCTTCCTGTCTAAGATGCGTGTCGGTCGCAGGATATAAGTAACATCCTCTCCTAACTGCACCTGCTCCCATCTGATGATATGGGAAGGATCAGCAATGTACTTCTTCAGCATAGAAATATGAAATACGTTGTGGACGCTCGTGAGGGGCGTGGGTAAAGCCAATCGGTAAGCCACTGCTCCCACACGATCGAGGATCTGGAATGGACCAATGAATCGCGGTGCCAGCTTCCCCTTTTTCCCGAACCGAAGGACTCCCTTCATAGGGGAAAATCGCAAAAACACGTGATCCCCAACTGCAAACTCTAGTGGCCTCCGTCTCGTATCGGCGTAGCTCTTCTGTCTGCTCTACGCTGTAAGAAGCCGACGTCGAATAATATCAATCTTCTCTGACGTCGTCTGCACCAACTCTGGGCCGATCAAGCTACACTCACCGACCTCTAACCAGCAATGCGGTGCGCGACAAGGTCGCCCATACAGCGCCTCATAAGGTGCCATGCCGATACTCGCCTGGAAGCTATTGTTGTACGCAAACTCCGCATATGCAAGACAGTCATCCCAACTGTCCTTGAAGTCCAATGCGCAAGCTCGCAACATGTCCTCCAGGATCTGGTTCACTCGCTCCGTCTGTCCGTCCGTCTGTGGGTGGAAGGCAGTACTGAACTTCAACTTCACACTCATAGCCTCCTGAATGCGAGTCCAGAAAATAGAAGTGAACCGCATGTCTCTGTCCGACACGATCTCTAACGGAACTCCATGCAGACGCACAATCTCTCGGATGTACAATCTAGCCAGCTCGTCTGCAGAGTTCGTAACTCTGATCGGTAGGAAGTGCGCCAACTTCGTCAATCGGTCGATGATCACCCAAATGGAATCATGCCCCTTCCTCGTCTTCGACAACCCAGAAATGAAGTCCATGGAAATGAAATCCCACTTCCACTCTGCAATCGGCATAGGCTGCAAAAGTCCAGGTGGTCGGCGATGCTCTGCCTTCACCTGCTGACAAGTGAGACAACGGGACACGAACTCAGCTATGTGGGTCTTCATACCTTTCCACCAATACGTCCTCTTCACGTCACGATACATCTTCGTGCTGCCTGGATGCATCGCGAGTCTAGTAGAATGCGCAGCCTCGAGAATCTCTCGTCTCAAGTCAGGGACATCTGGGACGCATAGGCGGCCACGGTAACGTAAGCCCCCGTCCATACCAACTCGCCAGTCGGCGTCAGTATCATCACTGGCCTGCTCTCGAAGCTCAGTAAGATGCGCGTCGTCCCTCTGCGCCTCGATGACTCGGTCATCGATCTGGGATCGCACCTGTACGTGTGCGATGAACTCAAATGGCTCCTCTAGGGTGAGTTTCTGCTCAAAGTCTTGCAAAAACTCAACCATATCCCACTCGGCAACCATCAGCGGAGCCGCAAACTCTATCGCCTTCTTGCGGGTCAACGCATCAGCCACAAGGTTCGCCTTCCCAAGATGATAAGAGACTTCAAACTTGAAGTCCTTTAGCGTCTCCATCCATCGCCGCTGCCTCATATTCAAGTCTCGTTGCGTGAATATGTACTTGAGGCTCTTGTGGTCGCAAAAGAGCTCGAACTCCTCTCCGTAGAGGTAATGTCTCCATAGTCTCAGTGCGAATATAACGGCTGCCAACTCTAGGTCGTGTGTAGGGTAATTCTCCTCGTGCTTCCTTAATTGTCTCAAGGCATACGAAATTACTCTGTCCCTCTGCATAAGGACACAACCCAAACCAACGCTAGACGCGTCAGTGTATATAGTGTATCTAACCCCTTGCTCTGGCAATACTAGCATAGGGGCGGACGTAAGTCTGTCCTTCAGCTCCTGAAAAGCTGACTCCGCCTTATCATTCCAGGCGAACTTCACGTCCTGCCGTGTCAACTGAGATAAGGGTCTCGCGATCTTCGAGAAGTCCTGAATGAAGCGCCGATAGTAGCCAGCGAGTCCCAAGAAACTCCTCACCTCAGTGACAGAACCAAGCTGCTCTCAGTCCTGCACCGCAGCTACCTTAGACAGGTCAACTGCCATGCCATCCTTGGACACCACGTGTCCCAGAAACTTCACCTCCTGCTTCCAGAAGTCGCACTTCTTGTACTATGCGAACAAATGATGCCGTCTGAGCGTATCAAGGACCAAACGCAAGTGCTCCTCATGCTCCTCTCGACTCTTAGAGTACACCAAAATGTCGTCAATGAAGACAACGACGAATCGATAGAGGAAAGGCCGAAATACACGGTTCATCAGATCCATGAACACGGCCGGTGCGTTCGTGAGACCGAACGACATCACGAGGAACTCGTAGTGGCCAAAACTGGTCCTGAATGCTGTCTTCTGCACGTCCTCATCTCTGACGCGCAGCTGATGATAACCTGACTGAAGATCAATCTTCGAGAAGTACTGCGCTCCTCTCAACTGATCAAACAAGTCATCGATCCTGGGCAAAGGGTACTTGTTCTTCACTGTGAGCTGGTTCAGCCTGCGATAATCAATACATAATCGCAGCGAACCATCCTTCTTCTTCACGAACAAGACCGGTGCTCCCCAAGGAGACACGCTAGGCCGTATAAAGCCAAGCTCTAGCAGACCATCAATCTGCGTCCTCAACTCCTCCATCTCACATGGTGCCATGCGATACGTCGACAGTGAGACGGGTGTAGAACCAGGAACCAGATCGATAGTGAAATCGATCTCACGTCGGGGCGGCAAACCAGGGATCTTCCTGAACAGATCCCCGAACTCAGAAACAACTGGCGTCTGCTCAAGTACCTGGGCACCAGCGTCGCGCAATAGAGTGGCGTAGCTAAGAATGAGGAAAGGAAGATTTACCCGCACTGGAAATGTGAAGGATGCACCCTCAGGCTCGTACGCTGTGACTATACGAGTCTCGCAGTCAATCTCGGCTCTCGCTGCAGTCAACCAATCCATGCCAAGAATGACGTCGAGATAAACGAGCGAGGGATCGACGACCAGATCAAGAGTCATCGTCCTGCCTCCCAGATCAACCAAACAACCCTCACATATCTGGGTGACATCCGAAAAATCTCCATGAGCTGCAAAGACTCGCACGCTATCCATAGTGATAGTCTGTAACCCAAGACGCCTGACTACGGCACTCGATATCAAAGAAATCGTGGAACCAGTGTCCACCATGACAAGAACGGGAGTACCTCCGATATGGGCCGTGGCCTCAAAGGCTGAATGCTGAAAAGTCGGCGTCGTAGCTGCCTCAGCGGTCAATGCATGAACTCGAGCCTACTGTGGCCGGTTTGGCCGCTGTGTCAAGGGCCGTGGAGGCTGTCGAATCTGCGATACCTAGGTCTGAAAGAAGGATGCGCAGGAGCTGACCGTATAGGCGGTGCTGATATCGCCTGTGGACGTACACGATCAATCTTCTGCGGCGGCGAGAACCCACTGTCCTGCATCCTCGAAAAGCAACTCTGCGCTAAGTGGCCCGTCCTCCCACAGTATGTGCATGACAAATCAGGGCGCCGAAATGGTAGTACAGGCGCCGTGGTCCTGGTAGGAGGATCAAAGCGAGGCCTCTTGCCCGCAAAGGGCCTGTCTGGCAAATCTAGTCGCGGCCTAGAAGTAGTCGGGCCTCGAGATCGCGCAAGTCGATCCACGTCCTGCTCTGCCCGCATGGACATGTGAACCAACTCCGCATAGGAAGGAAAACTGACACAGCACATCTTCGACCGAATATCCGGTCGCAGGCCCTCCAAAAAGCGCCGTATGCGCATCTGCTCATCAGCTAGAATCGTCGGGATGTACCTGCCCAACTCTGTGAACCGATGCTCATACTCGGTAACTGTCATCGCTGCCTGCCTGAGACGGAGAAACTCATTCTCCCTCTCGTGCCTGTAGGTCTGGGGATAATACTTCTCATGGAAGCGAAACTCAAATGCTGCCCACGTCCATACGAAATCTGCGGCAACAGTCCGCAATACGCTATCCCACCACATACTGGCCTCTCTCTCAAACAGGAAGGTAGCCAGCTCTACCTGCTCAGCCTCGGTGCAGTGCAACATCCGTAGAATCTTCGACACTCGGTCGACCCAGAACTCAGCCTCCTCGGGTCTGTGAGAACCCTTGAAAGTAGGAGGCCGCAAGCGCTGAAATCGCTCCAGTAGGCCCCGTGTGTCGGCAGGATTCCCCGCAGGGAAAGCAGGCTGCGCAGAATGGGCCATGCCCTCATCCTGGGCATAAGTATAGGCATCCTCAGCTGGATGCGCAGGTGGTGCAGGTGGAGTAGATGTAGTCGCACCCCCACCCTGGGCTAAAGTCCCCACTATGGTGGTCAAAAGCTGCTGCTGCTGTAGCATCATAGCCATCATCTGCTCGAATCTGTCAGGGGGTGGAGCAGGCTGTGGCGGATGCGGTGTGGAAGTAGATGCGCGATGTGGCTCTTTAACAGATGGTGTAAATGGCGGTGGTCCATCTGTAGGACCAACAGCAGGCTGAGACGACCGAACCGCCTCAGGAATCGGGCCCACAGCAGGGTCCGAACGAGTGCCAGACTGAGAGGGAGTCTGATCCATATGGTCTGACAATGCAAGCCGAACCGCGCTCCTCGTAGTCTTAGGTGGCATTCCCTATATTCAAAATAGGGCGCAACCTTGTCAGTCTCAATTGCACAAATACACCACAATCATTCACTTAAAGAGTCAAGGGCATTCCATGCATTTCAATTAATCAAAATTGTCACAATACAAGGGATATATCCTTACAAGCATCATGACTAGAATTATATGAAAATTAAGACAGTTAAGAAACAGCAACATAAGCAAAGCACTAGCCCTAACAGGATTACACACATAAAACAGGAAATGGCTAACTACTAATAACAACATCAAAGATCACATCGCTAGTCGGAGTCTGGTGACGGAGGAGGAGCACCCTTATCCTGTAAGCAACACAGGATTGCCTTCAAGGTGCGAGTCACCTTGCCAAACTTCTTCTTTGTAACGGCCTTGGCATCAGCGACCTCTGCTCGAAGTTCTTGGACTTCCCTTCGCAAAGCGGTCTGACTCTCCTCCATCCGAGCAATGCGATCGTCGATAGTAGTCTGCGCAGAAGAAGGAGGGCTCTCATCAGTATCCTGAGCCTCCTCTTCTGCTTCTTCCTGAACCTCTTCCTGAACCTCTGCTCTAGGTTCTTCTTCGCTTTGATCTTCCTCTTCATCAAAGTCATCCCCACTATCCCTTTCAAGTTGATTTTCACGGTATTGCGACCCAATCTTCATCTTGACCATTGTCGACTCATCGATGGTGTGAATCGATACCGGTAATTCGGGCCCAAGTCTATAGGCAAACTCAAGTGCAATCTTATAAATAAGTCGGCCAAAGGGAAGCGATTCGGATGTTCTTCTCGACCTGGCTATGAGAACTATCTGCCGTAAGATGAAAGTGGCCATACATACGTTCTCTCCCTGGGCCACCAGAAATAAGAAATCGACCATAAGACGTGTACATTCAATGCGGTTCATCGACCTAGGATAGACATTGAACGTGCAGATATGGTGCAGCAGGCGCAAATCCTCAGACATATACGTCGCCTTGAGGCTATTATTAGGCTGCCATGGAACCAACTTACCGCACAGAAACCTGGTGCGGCGATCTCGTTCACGTCTAGTCTTCAAATTCTTCTCACTAGGATGCACATCACCTAGAGGCACGTTGAGAAGTCACGCAATCAACCGAACGTCGATCGTAGCCATCCGATCTCTACCAAAAGGGATTTTGAACTGCAAAGGCTCCAAGGTAGGATTCTGGATGCTAGCATAGAAGGCACGAACGGTGCTCACATTAGCACGAGCGCGAGCTTCAAAGATTGGACCCTAGTGCGCAGCTTCAATGCGTTCGAACAACAGATACTCGCCGAACAATCGTCCATCTACATCCGCCTCAAATAACACTCTACGATCAGTGTATTCGCCATGAGGCATCTCTGATAAAATTGTTCGTCCAAGGTGTGCATGGGGATCCAAATCCCGCTTTGTACGGTACTCCAGGACTACAGCTGGACCTGCGGCGGTGCTTGAACTTGCGGCACCACCCCGCGGTCTTCTCGATCGAGCAGGGCGGCTCAGCCCAGCCTCGTCTGTCGTGATTTTCCTCTTACCCATCAAAGATATGATGGATGAGAGTGACAAAAAATCCAAAATGGCTTCCACAAAAGCCATAGAAAATGCCGAAAATACGGAGAAATGGCTGTCCAATCTGAGAAAAGGAAATCTAGGCGTCGTAGAGGGTTGCTTCAAGCTTCCCAAGACTGTACTTTCAAAGAGAAATATAAACAAAAAGATAGAATGGAGCACCTCACGATTTCAGCTCTATTTGGGGGATTTTGGAGCTCCAAATGGTGAGATCTTCAAGGAAAGAGGCTGCCAACACCCAATAAGTGATGGGTGGTGGTCAGTTTTGGCCAAGGAGGGTCCTAGAAGTGTTTTGGGATGCTGGGGTTTGGAGTGGGTTGCTGAAAATTGAAAATAGGGCTATATAGAGGGTTGTTTGTGAAGGAGGGGTAAGATTTGGGGGTTTTTGTGAGATGGGAGGTGTATAAGGAGGGTGCACGTGCCATTTAAGGGCGTGCGCCCAAAAATTAGCCCCATCGGACACCGCCGGTCGGCGATGCATCGCCCGACCGGCGATGGCATCGCCGGCCAACTCCCACGTTGGCCGGTGGGACCCCATGGGTCTGGTCCCCCATGGTCCCAGGGTTCCAAAAAGTCATGTCCCACCCCCTAGTTCATAGTAATTTGGTCTGTATGAGCCCAAACATGTGTTCGGAGATTTTTGGGTCCACATTGCAATCCCGAATACCAAACCATATGATGCAGCATATGAATTTGGGGTAGAAGGAGCCACTACACCTATTTAGATCCTTAGTTGCTAAATAAAGTGAAGTTAGAATGGCCTTATGGCCATTTTTCATGAAATTTTACTATTCACTGTAAAATTTGGTGAATGTACTAATTTGTGTTATTTTCACATTAGGTTTGATGCCTAACATAAAATGGATAAGAAATAACTGAAGGTCGGAGTGTTTAGAGGAGGAATTTTGAGAATTTTTGGCGAAACGGGATTTTTAAGCCTTGGCGATTGATTACAGGAGTCATGGTCATCCCACGGCCCAAGGATTCACTTTTGTGGTTTAAATCCGCTCATAGGACGTCTCCACCAGACTTCCTACAGCTTAGAAGTGATTCGGGTTGCTTTACGCGACCCGAGATACGTTACAAACTCGATCTTGCGATCGATCCTAATAGACTTCGCCTATCGGCGAATCTGCGATCTTAGACGTGTTTCTAGACCCTTCTCGCACCCACCTAAGTCAAAGGAAGTGACAGCGTACGTCGCAAGACCATAACCCAGGCCCAGTATACTCTTATTCATGCTCTGATACCAACTTGTAATACCCTGAAAATTGGGGGTCGTGTATAAACTCAAATCCCGAGTTCCAGACCGTCACTTATGCAACAAAAATGGTTATGATTCAATGTTGTCTGATTTAAAGCATTCACATGAGTAAAAGTATACCAAAACTGCAATTCATACTTCAGATCCAGTGATAAAAGCAAGCGGAAGACTAAACAATGTAAATATCACTGTATGGAAAAACAAAGTAATCTCATCTGTCTCCAAAGTATGACTACATCTCTGAGTCTCATGTACATATACATAACAACAGAATAATGTTCAAAAAGAAAGTCCCACTGTTGTCCCCTCGATCCAGGTCGCCTACGGAAAGCCGTCATGATACTGCATATACGAGAACTCATCCTGGTCCTCGTCGATCTTTGGCTCCACCTCCTGGATCTCGTCCTCACTTGCAACTACAACAGGGTCTGGTGGGTGTTGCAAACACCATCCCGTAACGTGGGAATGAGTGATCAACTCAGTGGAATCATAGAGCAAAGATTAGCATGTTCACAATTCAATCACGCGATAATAGTAAAGCAGTAAATCAGACAATCCTAATACTGTTGTTAATGCAAGATGATATGACGTGATGTATGCCCTCACCAACGATCACCCTCATGCGGCAACATCTTACGACCGCGGCATGCCACACTCCCTAGAGTGCTCCACATCTTCCAGGCACATGCAATGCTATGGTGATGTGATTTTCAAGTTGTTATTAGTCCATTCAAACAGCAGGATTGGGAAACTAAGGTACTTCCCTTGTATCAATCCCAACACAGATCCTGTCTAGGGTCGTCACTCCTAGAAATCTCA
Organism: Magnolia kwangsiensis; assembly: GCA_037074715.1. NCBI lineage: Eukaryota > Viridiplantae > Streptophyta > Magnoliopsida > Magnoliales > Magnoliaceae > Magnolia > Magnolia kwangsiensis. The sequence goes on from CM073573.1 coordinate 34,335,417, forward strand.
TACGATGTATATTTCGTAGGTCAATGCAAGGGCTGCCAGGGCTGTTGCTCGCACTCGTTGCACCGCTCCCCCATCACCTTATCAATACAGGCCTACCGTACTCTACTGCAACGGAAGGGTCGTCGCCTCCCGTGGACTCAGAATACGCTCGCGGTCACTACAAAGAGCTCGTCGTCTGATCAGTGTAGGCCGACAGCTAGAATATAGTGTCCCATACCACCATAATCTGCTCACGAGTCAAGGTGCTCACTGGTCACTACGGGGAGGTATAGGGCCCCATCGTAGGCCGACAGCTCGACCACGGTGTCCCATACCACCATGCCCGGCTCATGAGTCTTCGTGGATCAAGGTACCACGGTTAACAGGGTTTACAATGGTAAGTTCAGTACCCTAGGTTCAAGCAGTTATAACACATACAAGGTGAACAAACATCGGCCAGTCGGGTTACTTGACGGGCTCGACTAGCGCGATCGCATCTCAAATTGAACGACATGAAGTGCGTAAAACACTTCGCGTGGCCTAACCACTGCCGCCAACTCCAAACACGAATCACGTTCATCGACGCGTCGTTCGGGGCTATGACCAGTCAGCCACGAATTCGCTCGGTTACCGACTGCCTGGACTAAGTCTAGTCCCACACATCTATGGAATCATATCAGCATTATATGCAAAAGTATTGGAATTGAAATACATCATGTGAGCATGTTAACACATGTTATAACATTCAACTTAAGCAAATCTTCAAGGCATACTTCCTATGCATGTAATGCAATCATGCATAAGGTAAACATGTAGGAAATCATTTAGGTCAGCATTTTAATCATGAAATCAATCTCAAACTACTACATAACATCATTCAATTCAATACATACTAATACCAGCATTTATACAAACACATACACTACACACTTAAGTCCACATATAGTATGTCGACCCAAAATGCGCAACTTGGCGAATCTCTTCGCCAAACTGATTATGCAAGCATTCCTAACTCCCTAATGCGGCGACAAACCATGTCAATCACGTCAGCAAAATATGCATGTAGACCGTACTTCCTACAAATGACTAAAATGCCCTAAATCTCATATTCTTCGTTAATTTACGAAACAGGAAACGGAGAGCATGTTGTACATGTCAAACGGCGATGCCGTCGATAATCTACTATTAAACGACATTGAAAGCGTTGTAAACCGTCAATCAAAGCGTCTAAAATCCTCACCTAGTCTCTTACGGTTGCAGGATTTTGAACGGAGCGTGTACGCTTCGTCTACGGCAGTAGGAGAGCCTGATTTATGGAATACGTTAGCTAACATGTTATGCAACTAAGTAAACCCTAAATCAGCAAGTTTTTGGGGTTATTTTATACCTGAAAAAGTGGAGAAATCACCAGCCAGGTGATTGGAAGGAAGTGCTGAAGCAGCAACTGTCAGGGGCTCGGAAGCGAGAAAATTCTCTTCTTCTCTTTCTCTCAAACTCTCTCTCTTTTTCTCCTAAGATTTGTGATTTTCAGATGGAAGGGAGAAATGAGGGTTTCAACCCCTTTTATAAGCTTGAAATCGCCGGAAATAGGCTCCGGGACGAAGTTTACTTGATGCCTATCCATTTCGGGGCTGTTTCGGTCCAAAAATTACTTTCTGGTGGTCCCCTGGTCGATTGCGATCAGACTTAAGCTCATGTGTACCAGATGTAGCTCGTATTAAGTTTTCAGTCTGGCAGGGTTCGCAGATCGCACGTGGTGGACCAGTTTCAGTTCAGCGGTCACCGCACGTAGATCAGGGCTGAAAGTCTCATGATAATAAATAGAAATTTTTCCTGATCCGAGGGTGTAATCTGGATGAATTCTGACGGTCAGAACACTTAATACTGACGCGTCAAGTCGTGTGCCAGATTTGAATTTGAAATTCCAAATCCGTCCCTATTCGCGGTCGCTTCAGTCCGGGTTCAACGAAATCGTCTGTGATTATCGGTTTGACTTGATTTTTGAGATGATTGTCAAGTCCAGCTGGGCGGTTCTAACGGTCTAAGATAGGAGGTATCGGACCTTCGACGCGCGGTCTAGATCCAATTCAAGAATTCAATGTGGTCCAGAGAACAAACCTGCTTAGAGTTTGATCCGAGGTTATAGAGTATTGTAGAGTTGTTTGTTCTACTCAATTTGGGTCTTGCAGAACGTATTTAAAGTGATCAGGGACTATTTCTCAGCTACTCTAGCGTTGCGCTAGCTAACTTACGCTTAATTTCCATGGAATTTATTTCTACGCGATTTCGGGTCGAGTTGGTACTCGAACCCAAGTACGGATTTTTCACGGGCGTTACACCCGAGAATATGAAAAAATATGATCGATAATTGCTCTACAATGGGTGTTGTCGACCAATCCATTCAGGATATGGCTTTTGCTAAACTGAGATAGTATTGTGGCCGAGGACTTTGTCTGCCACCTCTTAGACCGTTTGCGCGATCTAGTCATGATTCATTCATTGAGATTCAACCATCGGTGGCAAATCACGACCTACCAGTTTTTGTTCCTCATGGTACAATGGGTTACTGGGCAAATTTGGAAAGGATGTGTAATGCCCATGAAAAATAAAATAATAACAATAAAGAAATTTTTATCTCATCTCTATCTCTATCTTATCTGTATCTTATCGTAATTTCATCTCTATCTTATCTCTATCCCTAATCATTCTCTTGTATATATACATTTAACCTTCCTTGTATCTCTCAATCCCTTAAATGAGCCTTTCTTTTTAAGAAGTGTGTCGTAAGAAAAGTTCTACTTTAACTTAGATATTAGCAAAAAGGCACCTTGCGATAACTAAGAAAGGGAAAGAGAGAAGATTTTAGAAAGCTTAGATCTAGTAAGTTTATTATCCATTCTTTCATTAATTTTTATGCATTTAATGCAATTTGACTCGATTTATGCAATGAACGGTGTGGATCAATAACATGTTCATTGCATCAATCTATGTGTATATATGATGTAAAGAAGACAGAAATCTAAAATTTCATGCAATGTTTTTTGTCGCAAAGATTGATTGGTGTGCATCTGGTCAAATCAGATTAAATATGTACGGATCATATGATCCCTAAGGCCAAAATATACAAGGGCCCTAGCTTTTAGATTAATCCAATCATCGAATGGGCCACACTAGTCAGATATACAAGTATTTAATAAGGAAAGTTCATATTTATACGTGAGTGTTGGTATCACTTGGCGTAAAAAGTCGAGATGGGCCATTGGGGTATGTATGATTAGATCCATACCATTTATCTAATGTGTAGATGTAAAATATGCCAAGACCTCAAGAATATAAATGATTCAATCATCCGGTGGGCCACCCCGATCAATCATAGCAATTCAATTTCAGAATCCTAAAAGAAAAGGAAAATCTAAATTTTGATCATTGAATTTAATGAACATATTATATATGAAATTTTTAATTATTTAAACATTTAGGGTTTGACTACCTAGGATGTTAATCAAAGGTGGGCCCCACCATGTAATATAACTAGACGAATAACAATATTATAGATATAATTGATAGGATTTTTTAATTCAAACTAGCCTGATTAACTTTTGGATTCTACACTATTAAACTCAGGTGAGTAACTCAACATGACTCATAATTCATTGGAATTAAAATAAATTGTTTGTGATGGTTTGATTGATTGATGTACTGATTGGAGTGTTTTGTTACGATGTTATTATTTTTAACTACTGTGAACATATATAACGGTAAATCACATGCTAATCTATATCAAATTGTATGAATTATAATAATTGTACATTGAATTCACTTATCAATACAAGTATCTATTGCAGTTATGAAAACTATGCATTCATACATCATCCATCATTCATTACATTTGCATAATGCATAATCGATCCTAGGGGCCCTCCCAAGAAGAAATGTTGATCGTGGAGAGTATTACCAAATACAGGCTATGCTCGAACCTACCAAAAGGTAAAAGTCTACCCAACAGGTGGATACGGATTGATAATCTCCAACCTAAGCACATGGATGATCATCTCATCTGATGCATTCATACACCATTTGCATCCATATCATTACGTATACTCTATTTCTATTATATCTTAATTTCAATAAACATGAACCATGCTGGGTTTCCTCACTAAGCCCGAACAGCTTACATTTTTATTGATGAAAAATTCGTACAAATGAGTAATTAACTGATGAGTTGGCGCATGAATAAGAAGTTGTAACTCAACTGGTGCACAACACATATGAGACGTGGCCGTATCTATCAGAAGAGGAATTTACCATATTTGGACCGTTCTTAATTATTTAATTAATTAGAATTTTATTTATTATGATAGTATGATTCATATGTGATGAATGATTATATTAATTGTAAGATTTTAAGCATTTGATTAGTTTTATTTAGTTAAATTGTTATAAGTTTGTAGCAAGTACTCATTGGTAAGTTGTATTGACTAATAAATAATGCCTAATTTATACTGATTGAACGTTTATGGATGTTGAGAATGGATGAATGTTAGTGCTTAAATCATTTTGTGTAAATGAGCCTAATTGGAATTTAAAAATGAATATTACTTTTGCCTATGAATAATTATATAATGGAATGAAGTCGGTACACTTTGTGTATGAGTTATGACTCGAAACTTAGGTCTAAGGGTACACACTCTGTACTCGAATTTTGGGGCATGACGAGTTATCCTCCCGGCATGCCCTAATTCCAAAATTCAGGGATAAAATTCCTGACATCTCGCTCTGGTCGCCTGAACTCGATGGGTAATGGAGTATTTTGCCCATCTTGAATTGAAACAGGAAGCATTCTCTATTGTAGGGGAGGTATCAATGGTGGCTAAACCATGTTACCGATAGAACTTACTTCAGTATTATGTTGCATTGCTGTAGGTGCTCTTTCGATAATGATGGTCATCAACCGATGCATGGCCTCAGTCTAGTTAGTCATCCTTTGTAACGTCCTGAAAAAATCCGTACAAAGACCCGAGTACCACCTCAGGCAGGAATCACTAAGAACCAAATCCTTTAAAAATTAGACAAGAATTAACTAAGTGCTAAACTAGATTACCTGTGAAATTAGCACTAATCACTTTAAATACGATTTGTAAGACCCAAAACGAGTAGAACCATTGACGCTACATTACCTAAAAACTTAAGATCCATCTCAAAACTCAGTTGCTCTCGGGAGCACATTGAAACTCCGTATCGGACCTAGACCCCACGTCGAAAGTCCGATTACTAGGAAACTAAACAATTATGACCGCATCCCTGGATTTGACAACTATCTCGGAAATCAAGTCCAAATAGTATCCCTAAGCTATTTACTTGAACCTGGAGTGAAGTGTGTAAGAAAATGCAAATATCAATAGGAAGTGAACTGAAACTTAAGTGAATTAAGTCAGTTTGCTTACAGGCTGAATCTAAGGATTCCAACCGTCAGAATCCGACCCAATTAAACCCTCGGATCAGAAAAATTTCCAACACATGTCAGAGTACTTATGACCCTGATCGAGTACCGGTGACCGTTGAACTAAAACGGGTCTGCCGCGGTAAATCTACTGATCCGGTCGGGCCTAGATATTAATCTGACCTAGATCCAATATCAGGGAGCTTAAGTCTGACCACATGTAAAAAAGGGGCCTCCAAAAGTGCTTCGTTGGATCGAAACAAGTGTCTTTTGGCTATAACCTAAGTATACCTTGGCCCTGGGGCCATTCTCATCACTTCTGGACCTATATAAAAGCCTAAAACCCTCTCTCACCCTTGACATACGAATTTCTAACCCTAGGTGGGGGAAGAGAAAAGAAAGAGAAAGAAAGAGACAGAAAGTGTGAGGGAAGCTAAGGTTTTGCTGCAAAGATTTTTTCCTACCGTTCTACGTATCATATCACCACTACCATATCGCTATACTAGCAATTCTGATTTCATTCTTGGGTAAGAAATTCTAACCCTAATATTTTTTAGAGATTCAAAAAAAGTAAATAGTGAAATAGCTAACCTATTTCATCCTATAGGTTGTCGTTATGCCATAGACAAAGACTTACTGTTCAAACTGAGCTCGGTACGGGTTCATCAGCGAAAGGTGCGGACTATAGATGTTTAGGTCATGGTTGTCAAGGCCTTCAATGTCAGTAATGATTTATGACTGACTTGATTACTATCACATGTGCTTAGATTCGAGGTTTTCCATATGTTACGTATATATAGGCTATGTTGATTTATAATGCATCCCATGTGTTTGTTGAAATGTTTAAATGAATGTGGAATATGGATTTGTGCTTGCCATGATTATTGATTGTAAATACATGATTGTTGTGCATGTGGTAACTCCTATATGAAAGGATTTGTCATAATACATGTTATAACTATTTTATTACATGTATGTTAATATGTGTATTCTAAGTGTTTGATAAAATGCTTGATGAAATGTGTTTAATGAGGGTATTGAGATAGGATTCTCGATTACCTTACTTATAAGTATAGTTTTCTTCATGTAATCTACCTCGTTGCTACGTGATATATGGATGAAATGTTTATTTATGTTAACATATACTCTATGTGTTTGTTAAAATGCTTAAATGAGATTTATATCTGAATTGGCTACTACATGATATCTTGACTAGTGCATATGAATGCCTATTGCATGTGACTGTGATTGGGACTATGACGTAGTTCAGGCAATCGGTAACAATTCTTGTTTGAGTGGCTGAGCTAGTCTCATCACCTTTGTTGCGTTCAGTAAATCCGAGTCGTACAATGATTGTCGACAGTGGTTAGCGCTCCATGTCAATTAATTTATCGTACACTTGTACCAGTCAAACTTGTCCAATAAATCGATTGTCCTATTGTGTGTTTACCATGTATAGTCGCTACTGCTTGAATATAAGGTACCAAACTCACCAGTGAAAATCCGTTCAACCTTGGTACCTCAATTTGCTAAGACTCATGAGCCAGACATGGTGGTATGAGACACCATGGTCGAGCTGTCAGCCTACGCTAGGGTGAAGAGCCTTCCTGTAGTAACCAATGAGCAACCCAAACTCGTGAGCCGAATACGGTGATATGGGACACTGTGTTCGAGCTATCGGCGTACACTGATCAGGTGACGAGCCCTTTCTAGTGCCCTTGAGCATACTCCGAGACTACGTTGAGGCGACGAGCCTTTCCGTAACAACTAGAGTATAAACTCGGCCTACACTAGCGCAGCCTGGCTGTGGTCCCCAGTCGGGTCGGTGATGAGCTTTCGAAAATAGACTGTCAGTTGGTAGGGCATTAGTGAAGTGACCTCGAGTATGAAATAGGCCTACCCCGGCGCAACCTGGCTGTGGTCCCCAGTCGGGTTGGTGACAAGCCTTCAAAAATAGACTATCAGTTGGTAAGGCATTGGTGGTAGTGACCTGAACTTACCTATTGTATGTGATTAATTAAGATTGATGACCCTAGATGGATCATTATTTGGGTAAATGATATAAGGGAGGTACCTTAACTTTCCAATCCTACTGTATGAATAAACCTAAGTAAGAACCTGGCTAATCACGTGCATGCACCGCATTACGTGTGCGTTTGGCGTAGCAGGTCAAGAACTAAGGAAGTGTTTTATGCCGCGATCGTGAGATGAAGCCGCTGAGGGAGCGCAGGCGAGGGCATCATCATTATTTCATATTATTCTTACATTAACAAGAGTACTTGGGACTTGATTGTTGTATTGCGTTATCATTACTACTTGATTGAGTTGATAACATGTTAACCTTTGTTTTATTGTTCCACTGAGTTGATCACTCACTCCCACGTTACAGGACGGTATTTTGAACACCAACCAGACCCTATTTTAGTTTCAGATGATGGTGATGCTTGCGAAGCGGAGCCGGACTTTTATGATGATGAGGGTTTCTCCTATATGCAGCTATCAGGCGGGTATATGTGGACTATGTTATAATCGACGGGGTTAAAGGGATGCTGATTAGATGTCATTTACACTTGTTATTTTACACTTTTGCAACACTCATGTATATTCGTTTTGTTCATTTTTTTAGTATACATTGATATATTTAACCTGGTAACACATTCACACTCTAAAGACTTACAACAATTTATGTATTTTATATATCTATCACAATCTTTCGCTTGCGTAATTTAACTATTTCGTATGATATATTGTTTTGGTATAATCTCACTCATGTTTAATGCACTAATACGAACAACATTTAATCATCATTATCTATGTTGCATAAGTGATGTGTTGGAACTCGGGATCTAAGCTTCTGCTCGACCCCCGATTTTCAGGGCGTTACATCCTTCCATTAACATTCCCAGTTTAAATATAAAATTGCTCAGCTTGAGTGTGTACCAACTCTGCCTGATCTCTCCCACATTCCTGAATATGCTGGATACTTAGTTGCATATCCCAAAGTCCAATCATTACCTCTTCAAGAGAAACGGTACAAGAGGTCGATGCCCCTTCCTAGTTAATGGGACTGAGCATCATATTAGTGTTTAAATTTAATAATTTAAGGTTCATTTGAACGTGAAAGTCCTCAATCGGAGGTGATGCGGCTGGTGTTAAGGGTTTAGCCCCTGTAATTCGATTGCTTCTTCTATTCATATTTACGACTGATAAGTTCACAATGTCACACCGGTAAATAAATTAGAGAAAGGGTCCCACCGAGCATACCAAAAATATGTTGTTCATTTTTGTGTTTTAACTTCAGTCACGTGATTTATGCGGGCATGTCAGAATTGAATGTATGGCTCAGTTCAAATCGAAAAACTATAACCACAAGCGCCAAGATAGGCAGATACATCGAAATCAACCGTATGTGACCGAGATTAAATGAGATCGGTCGCCTATTTTACCACTTGCACAACGTTTTTTAAGATGATCACATGATTTCCAAAGGGTGAGGTTCAACCTCTGAAAATCAATTACAGCTCTACCTTCCATATGAAAGGGCTTCTTTAATATACATGAAACAAAATGAAAATTCTTATGGTCAATCACAAAGAGCAACTCTATATCACCTTTTTAAAGAGAGAACTTGCTTAATACTTGAATTGGGCCCAGCATGTAAGCATAGACCCGAATTACAATTAAGATTAACAATTACTTAATTATTGTTATAGATTGCACTAAGAAATATAAACAATAGATAATGTTAAGAAGCATAACGTAAATAAAGGATAGATTTGATTTGGTTTAGTTACTATGAGAGGCCTTATCTATTGAATTTTCTTACAATTTATAACCTTAAATTGATTGTATGGATGTTTTTCACATCCCCACAGTTGCTGTGATGGTTCCAGCATTACTGGCCTTTTAAAACATTTCGTTCTTAGTTTGCCACATGTATAGATAATCACTATAAACATCTTTACCAACTCGGCTATATTCTGCCTAACGATTGTCATTTGATGGATGACATAGCATTTCTCAATAGATGCCAACTGTATCATGACAAAATGATGTTCGAGTATCTTGCATGTCTCAAACATCATGCAACTCACATAATATCACACTTGTCCCTCTCCTACTGGCTACAAAAGAAGGAAGGAATAGAAATAAGGTACAAGGATCACACCAACAATCCTATCCACATGAGTGGTGTCCTGGAAATGGATGAGCACCACTGAAATAGTTTCAACAGAAGAAACTGTTGGATAGGATCAACCATTTGGTCTGATTTAAGCCAAGCGCCCATCTACAAATAGGATCCACTAGTTCGATGGGCGAGATCTACTTCCCCTACCTTCCACGTGTGGGTAATTGGGCGAACGACAGCCTTTCCTAATCCTGATCCACCACAGATAAGTGCCGGCCTCTGCGAGTGATTGTCTAACGGACACTACCCTCGCAACAAAAAGCTCTGCGGGCCCACCGTGATGTGTGGGACGTCTGACTCTCTTGTTAGGACGTGAGTCCCAAAATCATGCCGATCCAAAACACAGTTGGCCCACGACGTATGGAAAAGGGGATATGGGGACCATTAAAACCTCCTTGGGCCCACCTAAGTTATGGATCAAGCTGATATTTGGATGGCACAGAAATATCACGGTGGGCCCTGATTTTTTGGATCACTTTATAACATGATCTGGTGAAAATAGACGGAGTGGATGACACACATTACGGGACGAAATGGCGTCCTTGCATAAACAGATGCGGATTGCGTTTGGATCGGAATGATTTTGGATGTCCCTTCCTGATGGTGGGGTCACCGATAAGGATGGCTTCGATTTTATCAAAAACAAAACTATTATGGCCCGAGACGAAGGTTGATGAACGATTTTCTCATAGAGAAAAACTTATATACTCTGGCAGAGTGTGATAGATGATACGCAGGCACATAGAAATTGCATACGTGGCACGAAATTCATCGATTTAAGCTGTTCAAATTATGTTACCCAGTGAAGATTTCCCGTGAACCAAACATAAAGATTATTTGATAATCTAAATATCTGATTGTTGGACATTTACTGGACGGTTAAAAGTGAAAATTATCTAACGGTCCTATTTCCACAAACAAGTGTCCACGAATCAGAGGTTAGGAGTGTTCAACCAATCTGATATTTGGATTGTTAGTTGGAGATCGTCGGATGCAAAATATAGTCGGTTTATTTGAATTTCCGTCTATCAAGCGTCATACGCGGCCCGAGTATCATACACCCAGGTCGGTTTGTTTCATGAGTTAGCTGTACCCGCACCCCTTCTTCGTTTTCGTCGACAGGCTCCGCTGTCAGAAACAAACCAAACGACCAAAACCACCTCTCGCTCTCTCTTTCTCTCTCTCGAAAATTACAGAATGCCGTGAGCCCCACCCATGGCCACCCCCATCTGACGACCGTCCCTCCCACCGCCGAGGATCCGAGATGGGCCACAACTCCCGCCGCGAGTCCCTCGCCTCGACGACATCCTCGTCGTCCACGTGGCAGGCGGATCCCATCCCCGCCGACCCGGGCATCGAATGGCCCTTCGGGAAGGTGGAATTTGTCGACCGCGAAGATCTTAGGGAGACCGCGTACGAAGTGTTCTTCGCGGCTTGCCGATCGTCGCCCGGGTTCGGCGGGAGGGGCGCGCTCTCTTACTATCCGGCGCAGGATAGCGGGGAGGGCTCTGGAAGGAACGGTAGCAGGATGAAGAGGGCCATGGGGCTAAAGACGACGAAGCGAGGGTCGCCGAGGCGGTCGTTGACGTGTCCGAGCTCGACCAATGGGGTCGCGACAGCTGTCTCGCCGAGGGCGAAACGGGCAATGACGCCGTCGGAATTGATGAGGCAGCAGATGAGGATGTCGGAGCAGAGCGAGAGCCGGCTTAGGAAGACGCTCATGAGGATGATCGTTGGACAGGTACAAGGTTCTTTTCACGAAACCTTCCTAATTCCACACGTGCTTATATGAAACGCGTGTGTGAATTTTGAGCTTTCCTTCAGGTGGGCCACAGTGTACAAACTAAACTGACGGTTAAGAACTTTTTCCTCTTGCCATTCATTTGTTTTCGAGATGCTGTGTCCCACCTGAGGTGTGAAATGGAAAGCTAAGATCTCACATACACGTACACACGTACACACGTACGTGCGCCTGCGTCCCCACACGCGTACGGAATTGGTAGACCCCGTAAAATCTTCTTTTTGGCCGTTTCTTCTGCATCGGCCCGCGCTATGTTCTACACGTGTGCGCTATGCTAACGTGCACTGGGTGGAGCTTTGTGCCTGGCTGTACGGGTGGTAGCTGATGGACTCACATGTAGAAATAGAATCCTTTGGATTAGTTATTCGAATTTGTTCAACTCAAATTCAACCGTCCAAAGTGTGGGACCCACAGTAGATAAGTCAGAAGCTTAAAATCTGAATCCTAACTTCCAATTAGTGGACATCTATTTGACGAATCAGACCGTTGATTTATATGCATTTAACCGTCCATTAGATGTCTATCAATCGTCCTTTTAGGAGAGTGGTCCAGTAAAAGTGTTGATTCGTTACCTAACTATAGTGAGCCCACTATTTGGACGGCTTAATGAGTTACAAGTACAACAGCATGCTTACAGTTTATGAGTGCATGCGTATGAACCATCACACTCTATCACAGTATCAAAGCTTTTGCATCATCGTTTCGGTGCGAGAAAGGAGGCGGTGCACGTTAGATCCTGCCATGTATTTGGAGTTATGAGCTTGGCAGGCCAACGGATCCCGCGCCATATGTCGGGGACGGGGTCAGCGTATGTTGGATTTATGATATTCACCGAGGACAGAATGTGGGTCCCGCTTTCGGCTGAGAATCTATTGATGAAACGGGGAGGTTGGATTTAACGGCTTAGATTGCCCGGCATCGAGCCAGAGACTGCCCCGAACAAAGATGCACGTTTGGGTTTGGCCCGACAGAAATGCTTGGGCGCTTATCACAAGGGGAAAAGAACACCGGCGGATTTTTAGCAGTTTCCGTTGTTTTAACTGGGGCCTGTGCCGGCCAGTGATGAAAAATTATATAAAAAGACCTCACGTGGCGTTGCTCGAGTGAACGGGAGCGGATTAAGTGAAACCCCGGATCCAACGAGGTGGGTGGGGCCCACTGTGATGTATGTGCCTTAAATCCACGTCGTCCAACCGTTTTAAAAGCTTATTTCAGGGCATGATCCCAAAAATGAAGCAGATCCAAATCTTATGTGGACCATACCACAGGGAACATTAGTTATTGAATCCCCACCATTAATAACTTTATAGGGGCCACTTGAATATTTATTTTCCATCCAATCTGTTGATAAGGTCACAAAGATCTGAATGAAGAGACCACGCAAATATCAGCTTGATCCAAAACTTTTGTGGCCCACGAGAAGTTTTTAATGGTTGATTACCACTGTTTCCTGTATTATGGTCCACTTGAGATTTGGATCTGCTGCATTTTTTGGATCATGCACTATCAATACGGATGGACGGCGTGAATGTAGTCACATACATCACAGTGGGCCCATAGTCAGGGGTCCTACCCACCTCGGTGGATCTGGGTCTCACCTAATCCGCTTCCCAAGTGAACCGTCCAAATTGTGGACCATTGGCTGCAAATCAAGCAGTTCGAAATAATACTAACCGCCCGACTCCCTCAGCTAAATTTTCTACGGTGTTGATCATTATCTTTACAACTGCCTAGTCGATGGATTCTTAGGACCTGTCACCATCCACAATGGGGCCCATGACTGGGACGGCCCAGATTGAAATTCACGAATACTACTTGAACGGTGGAGGAGCTGCTGCACGACTCAAATTATACGAAGCGGATTGAGTCCTGGCCTCGCCTGGATAGGCACTAGGCAGGGGCTGTGGGGCCCACCATCACCATTTATCCATTTTTCCAAATCATTTTAGGGTATAAGCCCAAAAAATGAGGAAAATCTAAGGCTCAAGTGGACCACACAGTGGGGATTGAACACCCACCATAAAATTTTAAAAAAAAGAAAATTAAAACTTTCTAGTTTTGGATCAAGCTGACATTTGTGATTTCCCTTCTTCCTATTTTTGGGCTCATAGCCTAAAACGATCTGGAAAATTGGATGCACTGTACATACATCACGGTGGGCTCCACAAAGCCCCTGCCTGGACCGATTTATATCCGGGCTGCCTCGTTCTTGGGCTCGTACCTAAAATGATATGGAAAAATGGATGAACGTCGTGCACAAAACCTATAATCACCTGTGGGCCCCACAGAGCCCCTGCCTGGACTGATTTCCGCAATCTGCCTCCCTACATCACATTATTTTGATTAATTAGCAGACATTAATCAGTTGGGATTAATTCCATTCCGGTACTGCTATAGGATTACGTTGGATTGGAGCATTTAGATACAGGCCATCTTACAATGATCCAAACCGTAAGTATATGTGATGGTCTTCACCATTGCTAGGTATGGACAAAAGATAGACACTCTTAGATCGGAAATTTTAGACCATTTGATCATTTGAGATAGTCTACTTAAAATGTTGAATAATCAAAGGGTTCTTTTTTTTTTTTTTATCCAAGCGATTCCACCAATGGCCCACTTCTCCAACAGGCCATAACCCAGAAAGCACTCAATCAAAGGATTATAACCATCCTTTCCATAGACAGTTAGTTCAGCCCATTGGATGGTTAAGATCATTGATCTGCATTTTTTAGGCCAAAATACAGCTGTTGGGTGATTGCACGATCCCAAGGAATGTGCAAAATGCACCCTATTGGATGGTGGAGGTGGTCTGTACACTTAAAAGAGTTTCAATGTTACAAAGAACCATTCCCTGCACACACCAACATCCTGTTACTTACCTGAAAAAATAGCTGCAGCATTGCTTTATACTGCAAGCTCTTATACACCGTTTTCTGCAATCTTTCTTCCGAGCAGATGAGCCGGCGTGCAGAGACAATCATCCTCCCACTAGAGCTCCTCCGCCATTTAAAACCATCTGAATTTGAAAGCACCCATGAGTACTCCCACTGGCAACGGCGCCAGCTAAAAATCATGGAAGCCGGCATCCTCCTGCACCCCTTGATCCCCTTGGACCCATCGAACACCTCCGCAGTCCGTCTCCAACAGATCATCCAATCAAGCAAATCGAAGATCATTGACACCAGCAAGAATTCAGAAACCATGAAAACGTTGTGCAATTGTGTAATGACACTAGCTTGGCGGGGCCCCAATGGCACCGTCCCAGAAACATGTCACTGGGCAGATGGTTACCCAATCAACCTCCACCTCTACATCGCAATCCTCCAGTCGGTCTTTGATATCAAGGACGCGACCATGGTCATTGATGAGATCGACGATCTTGTAGAGCTCATGAAGAAGACATGGTCCACCTTAGGCATTACTAGGTTGATACACAATGTATGTTTTTCATGGGTACTCTTCCACCAGTTTGTTGCAACAGGTCTAGTGGAACATGACCTCTTGTTTGCTTCTCTTACAATTCTGGCGGAGGTTGCGAACGATGCCAAGCGGGCCGATAAGGAACTCCTGTATGGTAGGATCCTCTCATCGGCATTGGCTTCGATGCAAGGGTGGGCTGAAAAGAGATTGCTCGATTACCACGGGAGCTTTCAGAAGAATGCAGCCAAGTTGGTGGAGAACATCCTCCCTTTAGCACTTTCGGCCACAAAGATCTTAGACGAAAGTGTTTCAAGCAATGGGGCAGCGTGGAGAGTCGTTTTGCGGATTCCAGATCATACAGTTCCAGATTCCACACGGAATCGAGTTGATTACTACATAAGGTCATCATTGAGGAAAGCATTCGCCAAGGTATGTGTAATGTGTTATATTACTATTGTCTTTGTTGGTCCCACCTCAATTCGAAGATCCAGATCATCGACATGATGGGCCCCACAGTGGATGGATCATGCTTCCTAAGTCTTCTTGGCAGTAGGATCATGCATCTTCTATTGGCAACCTGGAAATAAACAATTAAGATAGGAAAATACACAAACAGTCCACATTCAGCTGGAAAAAAAAAAAAAAAAAACTGCTAATTCCTTCCAAGAGATTTTCCTTCCAAGAGTGTGAGCATCAGATCAATGGTCTAGAATTCACCCTTGTACAAAATGAAAATTTCCATGCGGATTGAGTCTCATACAATTCCTCTTTGGCATTATGGGCGCCAGTCATCACCACTGTCTGCCAATGATCAACAGATCTTGGAAGGTGGGAATGCAAACAGCAAGGCCGTCCAAGTGGGTGAAGACACCAGCGAAGCTCTCCTCGCATTGGCCAAAGAAACAGAGGAGTTGGCCATGAGAGAAAAGGAGAATTTCAGCCCTATCCTTAGGAGGTGGCACCCGGTCGCAGCCGGGGTTGCCGCCGTGACCCTCCACGAGTGCTATGGGGCCGTGTTAAAGCATTACCTTGGCGGGGTCTCCACCGCCAGTTACGAGGTGATCCAGGTACTGCAGATGGCCGGGAAGCTAGAGAAGGTCTTGGTTCATATGGTGGTGGAAGACTCTGTGGATTGTGAGGACGGAGGAAAGACCATCGTTAGAGAGATGGTGCCGTACGAAGTTGATTCTGTTATTATGGGCCTCATGAGGGCATGGATAAACCAGAGATTGAAGATGGGGGAGGAGTGTCTTCATATTGCTAAAGAAACTGAGGTAAGCTCACTTAGTATTTAGCACTAGTAGCAGTTGGGTCTGTAGGGCCTACTGATAATGGACAGCCCAGATCATTCTGCTATTTATGCCATGTGGGTCCCACCGTGTGGACTTTGTGGAGCCTACCAACCTAACAGGATGATGGTCCCCACTTGGGGCAATCAAGATCATTGAAAATCGAATAAAAAACGATTAGCCTGTGTACTAACGAACCGATGAGTGACTGTAAATGTGTGGTGTTTCAGACGTGGAACCCCAAGTCCAGAAAAGAGCCATATGCAGAGTCGGCGGTGGAGATAATGAAGATGGCTAATGAAATTGCGGACAGCTTCTTTGAAATGCCGGTACAAGGACCATCTCGCAGATTGATTAAAGACATTGCAGATGGCTTACAAACCCTCCTGAGAGACTACATTTCCTTTTCTGCATCATGTGGTAATTTCCAAACGATGGAACAGTGAAGAAATTCACATCACATGCACAAATATGTTAAAAAGTCTGGTCACCCATGAGAGAGGCTTGGTGGGGTCCCACAACCATAGCTAAAAAGACCCGGTAACTTGACCTGACTCTGTTTGGCCCGCCATTTGACTCACCCAAGTCAGGGGTGGCTTTGGTGTGACTTGTGTGGTATCAAACCATTGAACCCAATCGTCACTCTGCGAGGTTTTGGTTGGTCAGTCCAACAGCTCGTAGTGGATTGTGGTCCAGTGTCTCTCTCATGGCCAGATCTGTATAGCTATTTAGAGTCGTGTTTTACACATTCGTTAGGGCCCACACGACTACTTGATTGGACAATCACATCTGGCGTGTACTACTGGGATGGCCCAATGTCCAAAAGTATGTGGTAGTTGATCCAAACCATCCTAATTGGTGCAATTTGAATTGACCATCAGAAACATAGCTAGTCAAAAGTACCTCAGTCACTGGGGAAAGGTCATGGACTGCGTATGTCCCACTGGCTCAGATTAGGGCTGTACACAAACCGATTTAGCTCGGTTAGCTAGCTCGGCTCAGACTCGAAAAAGCTCGATTTGACTCAGTTTGAAACTAAGTTCGAGCCGAGTCGGACTGATTTTTTGAGCTCGGAAAGATTTCGAACCGAGTTCGAGCTCGACTCGACTCAGATCAAACCAGTTCGGTGACTCATTTACTTTGATATTGATGTTGCTCACCAAGTGTTTGATGAAATGACCCAACGAAGTGTCGGCTGATGGCAAGAAAGGTATGTATATGAAACAAATACATTTTTTCTTGATTTTGATATTGCCTACAAGGTGGTTGATGAAATACCTATAAAACCGCTACTACTATTTTACATACAATGAGATTTTGAAAGTACAGTCATGTATTTGTGGAAATGCTACACCGGCGAACTCGGCTCGATCTTGGCTCGAACTGGCCCGAGCTGCTGACCGAACCAAGCCGAGTTGGCCAGTCAGGCTCAAGGACCAAGCCAAGTCAAGTTCAAGCTGAGGTCAGCTAGTGGCCGAGCTGAGCCGAGTTCGAGCTGGGGTTAGCTAGCGGCCGAGCCGAGCCGAGCCGAGTTCGAGCTGGGGTTAGCTAGTGGCCGAGCCGAGCCAAGTTCGAGCTGGGGTCAACTAGTGGCCGAGCCGTGCTGTGCGTACACCTCTATCTCAGATGGCACAACTTTCAGACTCCAATCCATCTATTGTAAGCCTACCATATGGATGGTTAAGATAATTTGATCATGCAATCATGTGAGCCCCATCTCACAGTTAATGATGGCAATTCACCAAATTCCTACACATTAGTGAGCATCTCCTCAATTAGACCATGGTTTGTCTGCTTCCATGGGAAATACGGGCCTGAACCGGTCAACGTGAGACAGAAAACCCCATTTAAAATAATGATTGAGACTGTTTTAATATAATGGGTGCATAAATCATCCATTAGATTCTTTTTCTTTCCTTTCAGATAGTTATAACGGTTTGTCCTTCCTATCTGCTTCTTGTGTTAGCATCAAAGCAAAGCTACATCCCTGCACTTCCCCCTTTAACCAGATGCAACCAAGATTCCAAGATCGTCCAGCTATGGAGGAAGGCAAGCCAATGGTGGGTGGGCACGGCCAGCTCAAGCGCTTCCAATAAGAATGGCTCAAGCAGCAACCACCAACCTCGACCGCTGATGAGCCGCGGGACACAACGTCTCTACATCCGTCTCAACACCCTCCACTACCTCTTCTCTGAAGTCGACACCCTTTACAAGTCCCTCTCTCCCAGCTCAACTCCCTCCCCTCTCACTGCCCGTTTTCCCATCAGCCGCTGCAGCCTTAGTACCACCCCCTCCTTCGACCTCATCCAGTCCTCCATACAGTCCGCCACCCAACACGTCTCCAAGGTCGCGGCCTTCCGCCTCATCTTCCATGACCTGCACACTGTCTTCTATGATAACCTCTACACAGGAAGCATAACCAACACCCGCATCCAGCCCACACTGCACCTCCTCAAGCAGAACCTCACGCTCCTAACCACAATCCTCACCAATCAGGCGCGGCCCCTTGCAATGATAGATGTGATGAAGGCTTCTTTCGAGGCCTTCTTGACTGTGTTGCTCGCAGGAGGGAGGTCCCGCACCTTCACAAGGTCTGACTACGAGATAGTAGCAGAAGATTTCAGGAGCCTGAAGCTTGCATTTTGCACATGCGGGGAAGGATCCATGGCAGAAGAGGCAGTGGAAAAGGAAGCAGAGGTGGCTGAGGGGGTGGTCACATTAATGGGCCTAGGTTCAGAGCAGCTAGTCGAAGACTTCAGTATCATAGCATGCGAGATGAGTGGGCTTGGGATAGGGGAAGGATCAAAGCGGAAGGTGCCAATGCCACCGACTACAGGAAGATGGAACCGGGCCGACCCTAACACAATCCTGAGAGTGTTGTGTCACAGGAATGATTCTGTGGCCAACAGCTTCCTGAAGAAGACATTTCAATTACCAAAGAGAAAATGAAAACACTAATCAGAAAAAGATATGATGGAGAGAGGGCATAGTTCTTATACATGGGAATAGAGCACAAGCTTTCTCAATTTGGTTGTGATGAGGTTTTGTATGGGGTTGGGAGTGTTTTGGTCTACATGCTTTCTGTTGGGTAGAATGATAGTTCGTTACACAGGGTGACAGATCCGGTGAAGCCAAGCCAGAAGAACCAGAATACAGTAGATCCATCTCTTCGAAGTATGTGTCGCAGGGTAATGTATCAATCCCATCCATTTCACACGACTCTTAAGCAGATTTCTTATGTTTCAGAAATCAAAACTATTAGAAGATCCTGTACATCATTGTTCTTCAACTTACCCAATTGAGTATTTGACTGCCAGCTTATCTAGTTTTCTACCATCACTTTGGAGACCACAGATCAGATGGACAAGAGTATCTAGAAAGTTTTGAAACATAACCATCCATGCAATGGCCCAGTACATGAATGGACCTCATTGATACATCACACTGCAGTGTATATTGTGGGGATATGGCTCCAACATTTCTGATTCTTCAGGCTGTGTGGATGTATCTGGTAGTTGTTAAGTTGCAGTTAATTAGAACAGTGTATGAGGGATCAAGCTGAAGTCATAACAAACCTCAAGAAGAATCCATCCAAAACAGCCTCAAAATACTCACATGAGTTCCCACCAAAAGAAACAAAAATAAAACAAGTAAAAAAACAGCAACTTCTTTTCTTATCAAACATACTTTAAAACTATAACAGTGGAGGAATACGAGTGCAGTGATTTTATTTTCAAATAATGAAATAGGTAATTCAAGGCTTTAAGCTTGGATTTTTAAATCAGTCCAACTTAGCCTTAAAAGTAGGTTCTGGTCAAAAACTCGGAAGAAGACTCAGGTTTGTATCAGTAGCGCTTGGTGTAAAGATTTAGGTTCTGGTTAAAAACTCAGGAAGAATATTTCAGCCATGGCATGGGCATCGGCATTCTGACAATGTTCAGATCCAGGTCAATCAACCATTGCGAGTCATCAGTCTTGTGATCTTAATCAAAGAGCCCCCTCCAAAGAATCAGAACCTAGTTTGGATCTAACTTGGACAAATCTATATCAATGGTGATTGGTGAGCCAACATCAGCATATTCATGTAACCTGAGAAACCAATCAATGGTTGGTAAGTCAATATCTAAGGGTAGAGCTTTTAGATGCTCTGCTAAATCATGGCTGGAGAGACTTCTAAAGCATAGTTAATATAGGCATGTGAGCAGGACTTCTAAAGCATGGTCAATATAGGCTGTGTTTGGGGCAGCATTGAAAAGAAGCCCAGCAAAGCACTTGAGACCAAATCATCACCAAAACGGAGGAGACGCAAATAAAGGCCTTCTCTGCAGTTCTCACCCGGAACCACAAGTGCCATAAGAAACCAAGGTGGCATTCTTACCTCAACCAGAATTTAGAAGTAGAACATCCTGTTCAAGGTCTGAAGTACATCCAAAACCAAAACATATCAATTTCAGTGCCCAGTGATACAAGTTAAGCCCATATTCGAGAGAGGTGAGTATTTAGGAACGCTTAACATGTTTTAATGCATTATAAGACTGTTTTTGGTACCGAAACTTGCATATAATCTGACACATACCCAGTACCAGTTATAACTGATACAAGAATTACCCGATTTTAAGCTTTGATCCTGTTGGCACTGGGAACCTAGAGATACCCTAAGATGCTGTAAACATCACGATGCATGGCAACTATTTTCCAGTAATGGCTATGTAATTATCATGACCAACCATCTATTGAAACTACGACTGAATAGACAGCTTGAACTCCGGCTAGCACTCTTAATTGGGTTGGCAGTTTAAATAATCATCTTTAGCTACAACTAAATATACACCTTAAACTCTAGCTATTGGTATGACTGGGTTGCTCATAAGGAACTGTCTCCTCCAATATGCAGCTAGGAGCCTATGATGCAAAACGGCTTCAAATTTCACAAGAAACAGCTTCACTTTGAACTGCAGTTAAAACGACTTCTTTGAGCTGTAGTTAAAAGTGGGCAAAAAGAACATGGTTGAAAGGCGAGTCCTAATGATATCAAAGAAACTCACCAATCTCATCAAAACTCAAACTACAATTATGTAATTAAATGAACCTAAAAAGCATATCTATTCAGTTATGCACCAACAGGATTACTTCTAAAAATTTCTAATGAACACGTCTCAGGATATAGTTTGTTTTTGCAGGCTTAATAAAAAAGCAACAGATAAATCTCCAAATGAACAGATGACATTTTTTTTTCCCAGATAGTCAATTGCTAATGAACAGATGACAAAATAACTCCTGCATACAACTGTCTGACATACCAAGCAGGTGGAACACAAGCAACCATACCAACCAAAAGAACATGAACTGGGCTCAGAGTATCTTGAGTTCAGCAGCATTCCCCCCCCCATGGCCTCAGTTAGCAATCGAATGAATCAGATCCCTCCAACAGTTTTTCATGCCCGCCCCCATTAAAAAACTTCAAAATTGGCGTGGGTATACATCTGATTCCAATCTAGAAAGCGGCATCTCCTGTACAAAAGGCCAAATACAGGAGGAAAACGATTATGCCATTGACAAATATCTCAACTACTACTATGATTATCCCTACGCTGTGACTATCATTCAACCCAAGCTTGCCTAGCTCCATCCAGTCTATTCTATACCATATAGCAGAAAAGCTACCGAGATAGTATCAAGCACAAGTTATAATCACGAAATTTATGAAGTAGCATCGCCAGGTCCCCTCCTTAGATATCAGAATGCTTAATGCCATATTATTTAGAAAAAAAAAAAAAAAACAACATAAGTATCCAAGCACACAAGGTAAATAGTCTAATACGAACTACTCTAGCTTTAACACTAGAGATGAGGAAAAGGCTCCAGAATATAGCTAAAGCAGGCGCAAGTAAACAAGCCAAACATAACAAACTGCACTTCAAGACAAAAACTAGAGAGAGGTATGTGCTACTCCTCAGAACTACTCATTATATACTAGAAAAATAGCTACCACTGCTAACTACTGGGATTCAAGCAATCCAACCAGTCCCAAAATCCGCTTTCATCTGCACAAGCTATCCTTCCACGAGCGAGACAGCGATCCGAACCAGATTTCGGGAGTAAGAAAAGGAAGATTCCTCAAAATAAGAAATACCCAGTTGACGTCGCAGCCAGCTGCATTTCACTACTGTTGAGCCTGCCTGGACTGAGCACCTCCGTAGCCACCACCATAACCACCATTTGCCTGGGCGGCACCATAGCCATCACCCCTCCATCCTGCGTTCATATAGCCAGAATTCCCATTGGCATCACCATAGCCACTGCCCATGTAACCAGTACCTGCCCCCTGTTGGTCTCCCCCACCACCACCAGCATTAGCATTTGGGGTGCTTGAAGCACGCCCCCCTACAGCACCATAGCTGTTAGGATTAGCATACCCCTCGTTCCCACCATAACCACCATAGCCGTATCCCTGATTCCCATAACCCGTGGCCCCACCTGGAGATTGGCCTGATTGTGCGGGAACAGTCCCAGCACTACCAGCAACAGCTGAACCAGGACCATTCCAACCTGCAGCTCCATACCCTGTATTTGCACCATAGCCAGCAGAGCCATATCCAGAAGAAGCTTGATTGTTCCATGGGCTTCTTGGGGCACCAGGTGGACCACTAACATAACCCGGATTAGGAGCATTTCCATAGGCCCCGGCGGGGCCACCATACCCAGCATTAGCACTACCATAGCCACCAACGCCATAACTGCCATAACCAACGCCATTACTTGCTGCACCATATCCATAGCCAGGTGTACCATAGGCGGAAGAACCATATGCCGGAAAACCACCTCCAGACGCCTGAGGCTGCATGTACCTATTAGCATTACCATCATATGAGCTGGTGTTGACACCAGAACCACCATAGCCCTGATAGCCCCCACTACCAGTAGAGCGGCCACCACTGCCAGGATTTGCATCTTTTGGAAGAGCACGTTTGACTTCCACAAGTTTTCCATTCAACTCATGGAAGGACTTGTGTAGAACTCTATCTACAGCATCCTCAGTATCAAAGGAGATAAAACCGAATCCACGAGGACGTTGGGTGGTTTGATCATACATTACTACTACATCAGTTACATGGCCGTAATTCTCAAAATATTGACGGAATCCTTCTTCCGTTAAAGTGGGAGGTAGCCCTCCAACGAATATCTTCTTGGTCTTAATATTTCCGCCACCTGGAACATTTCTCCCTGCATTGGGGTTTCCAGATCGAGAGGTGTGCTGTTCTTCTCTTGACAAAGCCTTTTTAGCCTCCACCTGAACAACCAAAGCAGAGATTACACTGGGGGGCAAAGAGGAACAAAAACAAACAAACAAAAAAAAAAAAAAGAGAGAGAGACAACAGAAACTAATGCAGAATTTTATATATTTCATAGACATGCAATGAAATGGACAATGAAATTTTGAGAACACATCCCAAAAAACATATATTGTTTCATGATTTCTCTATAGGGAGATATTTGATGTCGCTGTTTAAGTGTCCGAAGGTGGCTCTTAATCACATCGATAAGCTTAGGCAGGATTTTCTTTGGGGGGATTTAGCCAAGAAGAATAGGTACCACCCTTTTGACTTGGGATGAAGTGTGCAAACCTTACAACAAAGGTGGTGCTAACATCTGCACCTTGGAGCTAATGAATGAAGCCCTTTTAGGCGAATGGTGGTAGCATTTCGGTACAGAGGTGGGAGCTCTTTGGAGTGAGGTTATTGCTAGCAAATATGGTTGTTCGATTGGTGGATGGTGGACCTAGGAATCTTCTCTCTACAGAGAATCTTCAGTTTGGAAAGGCATTTTTAGGTTGAAGCCCAAATTCTTCAGTGGTGTTACTGTCTCGCTCAGAAATGAGGAGAAGATCCAATTCTAGGAAGACAATTGGAAGGGTGATTTGCCTCTGTCCATCCGTTTTCACTCATCACTAGCCTTGCTCCAGATCGAAGCATCACAATTGACAGATGTTTGAGCTTTATGATGAGTTGGTTGTTTGGACTCCACCTTGTCATCAATCCTTGACAGATGAGGAGGTTGAGTTTGCTGCCCCGTTGGAATGGCTTCACCCTTCCAGGCCATCACATGGTAAAAGCAATGGTTATCATTTGGTTCAATGACAAATCTTGGCACTTCTCAGTCAGCTATTTCTACATATGCTTTGGAAGAAGACAAAGAGGGGGGGGGGGGGGGGGGGGGGGCGCCAAGAATTCTCACGCGTTATGGAGAGACTATCTTCTTGCCGGTTTATGGGCAATTTGGGGCGAAAGGAACGGGAGAAGTTTCCATAACACTTGTGGTAGTGTGGATTGGGTTGCTAATCATGTGTGGGATATTGTGTTATAATGGGGTGCAGCCATGGGTCGTTTTATTTTGGTTTTTTTGCTCTCCCTCTGTTTTCAGTTTTCCTTTTGCTGTTTTTGCTTTTTGGCGCTATCTCAGCGCCCTTTCAATGAAATCTTCAGTTATGTTTCAAACAAAAAGGAGATATTTGATACTCTGGTTGTGTATGGTGCTTGATACATAAGCACTTATGTCATATATTAACTCAAATTAGAGTGACTGAATTGTAGAGCCCACTGTCACTAAGTTACAGTCCAAAAAACAAATATTTGAACTACCCTAACCTATATTCATAGACAATTCTTTGCTCAAATAAGACCATTGGATATTTTTCTTTTTCTAGAATTTCCATTGGATATTTTTCATTTTTAACCATCCAATAAAAGTCCGCCAATATGTTAATCAGATAGTAAACTAAGCATAATTCTGGGTTCATCTTCCATCTAAACCAGTATTCAAATTTGGACGGTTTAATTGAATTACTCAGAATGGCATGCATGCAATTTCAAAGTAATTTCTAAGTGCTTGTGTATCATCCATCACACGGTCAGGGTATCAAAGTTTTTCTCTTTTCTATAATGTAAGGAATTAATGCAAACCAAGAGGAATAAACCCACCGCACCTGGAATCTCTTGCTCTAAAAGGAAATGAAACAAATACAAGAGTAATTGAAAGCACCATGGCAAGATAATCAAATGGTAGACATCAAACTAATTATACATATCACAAATTCCAAAGTCCATGGAAGAGAGATGGAACACATCCAATGTGCACCACAAAAATCAATGTGCATTCATTGGAAGCATGTGTTTCACAATATAGAGGAACAGAACCTTGAAACTAAAATGGGTATCTTTACTGAACTGAAGTGCAACAGATATTCTGAATGTTGGGGGACATTGGTTGTTTTTTCTTGCATAAAGTGCCTTGGTTTCTCTGCTAGTTTGCTTTGCCAAGGCTGTGGGCTTTTAGATTGGTTTGACTGGCCCAGGCTGTGGACTTTAATGTTGGTTAGCTTGGCCAAGCTGTGGGCTATTATCTTTCTTTGATTGGCTTAGGCAGTGGAATTCTCTTTTGTTTTTCCCTCTCAGCCCAGCTGTGAACTTTTTTTTTGGTCTGGGCTGTGGCCTTTTTCCTCATGATTTGGATTGGCTAGATCTTTTCTAGCAGATCTGAGGCTGTCATGCTTGTTTTTCCCCAACAGGTGGCGTTTTTGATTAATTAATAAATGTTTATCTTCCAAAAAATATATTCTGAATGTTTGAGTACTGGTTCCAATAGTTTAAATATTGACAATATCGGCCGATATATCTCACAATATATCTTGTATCCCACCTGTGCAATACGAAACTAAGAAGTAGTACCAATACATCCCACGTGTTCAATCCGGTGAGCATTTTCAATTTTCGATCTCTTTTTTGTTGAAATTATGTTCAATCAGTGTCAAATGGTTACAATTCCATTGGTTCTTCATGTTTTGCATGAAAAATCATGGAGTTGGAGCCTTGATTTCGATATCCATTGGCTGTACATGTTCTCCATTTTTTTCAAAATTTTCCTACAACCAGTTGTTAATTGAGACTAATTTCAAAGTATTCAGGAGTATTTGATGAAATGATCATCACATACACTCTAATTTTGAAATTTGATTGTAGGTGGTCTGATTTGGAAAATTTTGGAAAAAAATCAAAATTTTCCCAATTTCTCCCAAATTACTTGCAATGTTGCACTCCAAACATGAAATCAAGCATTTATGAGGGTTGATCAACAGATTTGTTAAGTCCTTGTTAATTTTTTTTAAATAAAAAACATTTTAATTAAAATTTATTACAAAATTAGATTCTTTTTTCGAAATTTCCCTTAACCAGCTGTCAATTGAGACTAATTTCTAAGTATTTAAGAGTATTTGATGAAATGATCATCCCATACACTCTAAATGTTATGCATTCAATTTGAATATATTTGTATTATTTCAGTCAGTCCACGTATAGTTTAGGACCATATACAAAGGAAACCTATTATGTGCACTTGTTTTTTGAGATGTTATAATTTAAAAGTGTGTATTAAGGTCTTTTTTAAAAATCAATGAAGTTTCATTGAAAAACTCAACCATTTTCCCAACGTTTCCCCATGTATCCCAAAAAGTGCAATAAATTATCCAATACAACGGATATATCCCGTGCAATAACCAATACGTATCTATATCCCAATGATGAGATACGTAATGTGCCACCGACATTTCGAACACTAGACTTCCACATGCTGTCAGCATTACATCACTCTTTTACAAATGCAATTCGGCATTGCAAAATGGCAGTCGATACCAATAAACATCTGCAGTTTTTTCTGAAAATTATTTCAGAAACAGAGACATCGTGTTCGTATCAATGGAAGCAGTTCACTCTTCCCAGGAACAAATAAAACTAGAGCGCTTAGATTTCCCAGTTATTACTCAAAATCTTGGGTTTTTGGTTACAGATAGATTGAGAAGATTGTACTAGCATTTGAATTCAGGCTCCTGCATTCAAAGGCAACTGTCTTTACAACCAGACAATGGGGGAAAAGAAACTTTATTCCAGAACTACACCATCATCTAATTTATCTCAATTACAGCCCCCTCATTCACCTACAGGAAAGCCTACAAGCTTCAGATATAACAGGAACCATACACTCTGCAATCTGGAAATTCAAAAATCACAAAGAATTCACATTCACAAAATACTAAAAAATTCAAAATGCTACTGGCATCAACTAAAGAGTGTGTTCTGGTGTTCCCACATTGTGTCAGACTGGATGCAGCCCACCCAAATCACCTTCTGGATAACTACAAGTCCCACTTGAAGTCATCCAAATGCCAACTTGGGGCAAAGACACTCCATTTCCAGATGCAGATTCCATTAAAGATGCCTGACTTAAACAAAAAATTAAAGTCGACTCATTGCACTAGAAAATCTACTACAAGATAGAGATACAAGGACAACCAGACACCACCACGCAACATCCACAATGGCTACCAATGCATCAAAGGAAAAGAAGAAAAGAGTAGCAATTATGCACCGGAAAAATGCATACAATCATTACACAGTTATCAAGAAATACAAGTGCAAATTACAAAACATAATACTGCAATCACGACATAAACAGTGATGCAAGCTCCTCAAAAGATTTCATACAATGCCAACATTCTCCTTCCAACACTGGAACCAAAACACTGCCAAACATTTCTTAAACAATTAAAATAAAAGGAAATAATAAATCATGACAATCATCAATAACAAAAGAAAGAAAACCACAGTTAAACAAAAATTAAGAAAACACGCCCCATAAAAAGAAAAACAATTGTAACAGACTATTCCGAAGGAGGCAAAAATCACTTAGCACTTCACTCTTGTGTTTGAGGAAACAAACCACTGAAATTATCTATGAATGTAACGTAGTAACAATGGCCAGAGAGTGAAGCAACAGGTGCAAGGCCCCGAACATCAGAATGCCGAATTTCAAGGGAGCCATAGAGGAAAAACAAAAAACAAAAAAAAAAACCTGTTTCTTAAGGCTTCAAACATTTTTCTTCACAACAGTATCAAAGAATATTACAACAATAACAATAACCAAAAAAAAAAAAAAAAAACAAACAAACAAACCAACCGCTAATAACAAATCCACAATCCCAACAAATCAAAAACCCAAATCTCGAAAATGACAAAACCCCACATAATCGTCAATCGAAAGAAATAAATTTAAATTTTTTATTTAAAAAAAAAAAAAAATTTAAGAACTCACTGTGCCACAAAATCTCCACCAAATAAACGAACCCCAAATCCCAATCTCAAAAGTTAAAAAGCCCGATGCCCCCCAACATCTCAAAACACATCACAACAAAGAACGAAAAAATAAAATAACAAAATAATAATAATAATAAAGGAAGAAGAAGAAAAGTCTCACCGTCCTTCCATCAATGGTGTGCTTGTCCTGAAGAACATGATCGAGAACGGAGGGATCTGAAAATACAACGAAACCAAAACCCCTGGGCCTACCAGTCGCCTTATCCTTCATTATAACCGTCTGCAACACCTCCCCATACTTCCCAAAATACTCCTTCAGATTGTCCTCCGACGTCTCCCATGAAATCCCCCCTATGAATAGTTTCCCTTGATCTGAATCCATCTCTCTCTCTCTCTCTCTCTCTCTCTCTCTCTCTCTCTCTCTCTATGGGGTTCTTCTCTGAAGAAAGAGAAGGGGCGAGGGTTTGGGCCGAGGAAAGGCGACTTGGGGCTGGGAGAGAAATATCCTATCTTTCTATCTGATTACCCTCAAAGGACGATGAGAGAGAAAAAATAAAAATATATCTATATATATATATTGGACGGATGAGATGCGGCGGATTGGACGGTTTGGATGTTTTGAGAGTGTGGGGGAGAAGGATTGAAGGCGGAGATTTTAGGGTTTGATTGGATGTTGTCGAATGGTATTTGTATTGACGTACGGGGGAGCTGCGTACTGGGGGTTGACGCTGGATGGTAAGAGAGTGTTACAGCCGAACTCTGTGGGCCCACCGTGATGTACGTGCGTGACATCCACCCCGTCCATCAGTTTAGACACCTCATGTTAGGACGTGAGCCCACGACCAGAACGGGCCAGAACTCCAGTAGGCCACACCACAGAACAGTAGGGATGGGAACCCCCACCATTGTAATCTTCTTAGGGCCACTATTTATACGCCATCTGACCCGTTGATCACGTGACACGTACTACGATGAAGCGATCTAAATCCAGCCTGATTCAAATTTCAGGTGGGCCACACTCAAAGAATCTAGAGATTTTAATCGTGATTTTGCACTCTCACACCTTAGTTTTGGATCGCACTGGTGTTTGTTATGTACGGTAAAAGTGAAGTGCCTTAGTTGATGGATGGAGGGGAAGGGATGTCCCTTGTGCACGGTCCGGTCGGAAATGACTTTCGTATCCTTGTTTGGATTTTTCGGTCCCGGAAAAGCTTTACTAGACGCGTGTCAGTGAAGCTCATTTATCAATCACCACATGTGCCAGCAGGGCATATGGGGATGAGATCTAATCCATGCATCATGACCGTCTATTCCTTTTTCATGCTTTTACCAAAGAATCAGGTTAATCAGTAATGCAATTAGGTGGGCCAAAGCTGACATGTGTACGGCTTAAATTAACTTTAACCAAAGTTCTCTATGCGGAGGCGGATTGGCTGGTGTACCACACACCAGCTATATAGCTGCTGTAGGTACGTGTCGTGCGAAGACGAGCACAGACGCGGAAACGGATTGGCTACTCCCCCTGACACCAGCCAATGGCTGATGGTCGGTGCTCTGTGGGCCCCACCATGATGTATTTGTTTCATCCATGCCGTCCATTTATGTTTAAAGATCATTTTAAAGTATGAGACCAAAGATGAGATATATCCCAATCTCACGTGGACCACATTACAAAAAACAGTTTTAAATGAGTATCGACCATTAAAAACATTTCGCGGGCCATAAAAGTTTTGGATCAAGTAGATTTTTGTTTTTTCCCTTCATCTGGGCCTGTACAACCTAATCAACATATTGGATGTCAAATAAACAGTACAGCAGGCCTTAAGAGGATTTTAATGGTGGATATCCAATAACTATTGTTTTCATGTGGTGTGGTCCACATGAGATTTATATCTCTCTCATTTTTGACATCAAGTACTACAATGATCTTTTAAAATGGATAAACAGAATGGATGAAACAAATACATCATGGTAGGGCCTACAGTGCACCGACCATCAGCCACGGGGCTGGTGGCAGGGGAGTAGCCAATCCACTCTCCACATACCCTCCGAGTTGCATGAACAGTTCGGAGATCAAAGTTACATGGCCCCACAGTGATGTATTTATTATATTTACACCGTTTACCTATTTTTGAGATCATTTCGGAGCATTACACGAAAATGATTCATATCCAAAGATCATCCGTACAACACCAAAAATAGCAGCGGAGATCATGATTTTAACTGTTAAACAACTCCTAGGGCCCCTCATGTCGTTTATTTTCCATCTAATCTGCTCCTAAGCCAAGGGACCTGATTTAAGAAGAAAAAATAAATTTCATATTGATCCAAAACTTTAATAACTTAAAAAAAGGTTTCAATGGTAGACGTTCAATCCCTCATTGCTTTTGCAGTGTGGTCCACTTGATAGTTAGATCTGTTTTATTTTTTGTCTCCAGCTTTAAGACGATCCCGCCAAATTGATGGACGATTTGGATATAACACATGCCTCATGGTCAGACCTACAAAACTTGCTGACGTCAATATACCAGCTATACAGCTAGTGTAAGGTACACCTGCCAATCTGCTTCCTCGCTATGCCATCAATAGAGATGAGCATGTCTGACCCAATCCGGTGGATCCGACCCGACCCAATCCGATCTAATCCGAACCGATGGCCTGGATCAACGCCGATCGAGCTGAGTCATTCAAATCCGAATGTTTTTCGAATCGGGTTCAGATCGTGGGCAATCCGGACCAATTCGATCCGAAACCTGATCCGAATAGATCCAATCTGAGCTGACCCGATCCGATCCGGAGCGGATAAACCACGTGCATTCACATGGACGATGATATCATATAGTTGTATTATCACATTCGGTATGAGAGAGAGAGAGAGAGAGCTTTCATTTTCAATAAGAGAGAGCTTTAACGAGAGACGGAGCTTTGGTGAAAGAGAGACGGAGCTTTCCTGAGAGAGTGTGCACTTTCATGAGAGAGAGAGAGAGAGAGAGAGAGAGAGAGAGAGAGAGAGAGAGAGAGACCTGTATTCAGACGGAACGGATTGGCTACTCCCCCTGCCACTAGCTCTGTCACTGGTGGTGAGTGCTCTGTGGGGCCCACCATGATATATGTGTTTCATCCATTCCGTTCATCCATTTTTAAGATCATTTTAGGACTTGATCCCAAAAATGAGATGGATATAAATCTCAAGTCAATCACACCACTAGAAAACAATAGTGATAGGATATCCATCATTAAAATCCACCTAAGGCCCACTATACTGTTTATTTGACATCCAATGTGTTGATTAGGTCATGCAGCCCAGATGAAGGGAATAAACAAAGATCAGTTTGATTTAAAACTTTTATGGCCCCCAAAAAGCTTTTAATGGTCGACGCTCATTAAACATTGCTTCCTTTAATGTGGTCCACTTGATATTGTGATATACCTGATTTTTAGTTTCTTATAATGAAATGATATGGACAAATAGATGGACAGAATGGATGAAACACATACATCATAGTGGGGCCCACAGAGCACCGAGTTGCTATAGAACTATAGGTACGTGTATGGTGTAGCTATAGCTGTACCTGTCAGGATTTCAACGAAATTTTAGTGAAAGATGGATACTGACTCTCCTCGAGCTCCAAGTTGTACGAACGGTTCAAAGGAGATCAACGTTATATGGGCCCCACAGTGATGTATTTATTATATCTATACCGTTCATATATTTTTAGAGATCATTATTGTGCATTATCCAAAAAATTAATAATATCCAAAGATCATTTGGACCACACCGCAAATAGTAGTAGAGATAATGATTTTCACTGTTAAGCAATTCATGCAGTCCACTTGATAGTTAGATCTTTCTTATTTTTTGTCTCAAGCCTTAAGACAAGCTTGCCAAATGAATGGACGGTTTGGATATAACACATACCCTATGATCAGACCCATAGAATTTGTTAACCTCAATACAGCAAAGTGCACCTAAGTATGCACTTTCGTGTTGTGCATGTAAGCCTACGCCTCGAGCTCTGAGTTGTGCAAACAGTTTAAAGGAGATTAAAGTTATATGGCTCCACAATGATGTATTTATTATATCTACATTGTTCATATATTTTTAGAGATCATTTTAGAGCATTTGAAAAAAAAAAAATCACATCTAAAGCTTAAATAGACCACACCGACAATAGTAGTGAGAATATCCAAACCTTGCCCAATCTAATCTAATCGGTTTTTTTGACCGAGTTGGACTCAGATCAAATTAAGCCACATACACTTCGAATCAGTTCGAGTTAAGTGACCGGGACTCGGTCCCGGATCGGATCGAGTTCGGGTCAACCCGTTGAGATTTAGGATCGGATCGAGTTGGACCCAATTCGGTCCAACTCAATCTGATGCCCAGCTCTATGATATCAAGCTTTTTTTCATAAAAATTTACTCACCTGATGAGAGCTCACCATCTGGCTTTTGGGTGAGAAGCTTCGTCGTTGGAACCACATGCTTGAAAGCTTAGATAGTGTACTTGTTTCTGTCAAGCTAGCCGTGCGCAGGGGTGTAAATAGTATGTCATATATAGGTTATGTTTTAAACAGCTAAGATATCGTCCAATATATCCCACCTACCATATATCATTTATTGCATATGTACAATACAAAATTCATAATTAATACTGATATATTTTATATGTTTGATCCTGTGAGTATTTTCAATTTTTGATATTTTTTATTGAAATTATATTAAATCAGTTTTAAATGGTTATAAATTTATTGGTTATTTATGTTTTGTAAGGAAAAAAAAAATTGAAATTAGAACTTTGATTTCGATATCCATTGTTATTCACGTTCTTCATATTTTTTACAAAATTTTCCTTCAATGAAGTATTAATCAGGACTAATTTTATAGTATTTAAGAGTGTTTGATGAAATGATCATCACATAAACTCTAATTTTAAATTTTGAATATAGGTGGTTCGATTTGGAAAAAAATTCAAAAATTCAAAAAAAAATCAATTTCTTCCAAATTGCTTACAATGTTGCATTCCAAACATGTGTTAGGAGTGTTTGATGAAATGATCATTGTTTTGTTACTGTTAATTTTTTTATAAAAAAAAAATCATTTTGAATAAAAAATTATTAAATTATTAAATTATTTTTTCAAAATTTTCCTTCAATATGTAGTCAATTGAGACTAATTTTGAAGTATTTAGAAGTGTTTGATGAAACAATCATCACATACACTCTAAATGTTATACATTCATAAGAAAGAACAAAGAGTGATATTGACCGTGGATTTCCATGATCGACTGTTGGTTGCTAGATAAAGAGTTACGGCCAACCGTGGACATGGTCGGTCGACTGTAAAAGTGTGAAAGTTGTTGCATGATTATATTAAAATCAATTTTAAATGGTTATAAATTTATAGGTTATTTATGTTTTGTATGGAAAAAAAATTGAAATTGGAACTTTGATTTCGATATCCATTGGTTATTCATGTTCTTCATGTTATTTTAATTATTATTTTTCACCCTAAGCTTTTGCTAGATTTCTTAACTTTAGATATAGATTAGTCTTAGTTGTGTTCTACCCAATTCTTGTACTTGCGAATTGATCTCAGCCTCACTGAGTTATTACTACATCACAGCCCTACACTTGGAGTTGGTGAACACATGATGAAATGCAACAATGCCTAAACAAGACCGATTGGGTAGGCCATGTCGTAAAATCGAATGGTTCCCACATTCACAACCTGATGACTTTGCATCACGCCAAGAAATAAGAAAAGGTTATTTACCCCAGAGTAAAGGTGTAAGGAAGTATGACCAGAAACTTTCACAACAACTCCATTGAACCCCGAAGCAACGCATTTTTAACACTTCTGATCATAAATCATACAACCATCCCAGACACTCGAGAATGGTTAAACATACGGCAGTGCAACAAGACTGTTGGACCATGGTCATCCATCAGAAGATCCCAAAATCATCTCATGAGTTGACCATAACTTAGAAGCGTCATCTGTATAGACCTCGGCCACGAACTTGTTTACTGGCCATGCACCATGTGAATGTTGCTCTAGATAAATTCACAATCCACCCATGGTCGTCCCTAGCCAAGCCATAAATCATACCCTATTGACAGTCTCAGTCGCAAGAGGGACCCAGTGTACCAGCATGGAGAAACATGACAATAACTTGACAAGCTGGTCAGGTGGGCCGTGTCATAAAACTTAAGGTTCTTTACCTATCAAACTCCAATGCATCTCGAATGCTTATGATCATCAATCAGATAGCCATCCCAAAAAGCTCAAAAATGGTTAAACATACTGCAACGCGATGAGATCACTAGATGACGGTGGTCCATTAGAATTTTTTAAAACCATCTCATAAGTTGACCAGAACTCAAAAGTGTCATATGCAAACACAATGGGGTGGAAGAAGCACGTTATCCAGGAGAATAGGTGGCCAATAGCATAGCATTTGAGAGCATGGGTGAGAATTCTAAACATTAGTGGCACATCATCCAGTTTCACTTCAATCAAGCCTAAAAACCTATATATGGAAGAATATCTTAAAGAGAATGGCTTGTATCTAAAGGATTCTCTCACTAATAATTTGTTACTCAAAAGTCCATCCCAGATGCAGGAGACTCTAGAAAACTTAAGGGAGGAAGTGAATCAAAGGAACCCATGGAATGAAATGGAAAGGCCAAAGTGTGATTCAAAAGCCTACAACTATAAGACCCGTATCCTAGACCGTACTATTCCGTAGGACTCCGCGATCCTTTCGGTCGAATTCCGGCAATCCTCAACCCGTTACCGATATCTGTGCACGATCATAAGCCAGGTCCCGCATACCAGAGTCGGTTCAAAGTGAAAATTGTATCGTAGCGACCGCGCCGTCGCCGCGACTCGCGCACCGAACCGATACCCGGGCTGGAAGATGACGGTCTGCGTCCGTTCCGAAGAAACACCGCACGTTGTAAATTACGAGGGAATCTCTACGAGATGTCCCATCAAATCATGTTAAGTACACACCATACCATGTGTACATGCAACCCATCCCTCCCTTTTCAAAAGTCAACTCTCTCTCTCCCCTCACCATTCTTCTTTTCCAAAATTTCAAACTCAACCATGCCTCCACATCATCCTTTCTTACACCACCATTCCCTCCATCCCTTTCACCCATTAAATGCTCCACTTCTCTCTTTTCTTATAAAAAAAACTCTCTCAAGCAACCATTCCAACGTCCAAACCCCTCCCAGGCTCTCTCCCAAACAACAACAACTTGTGTGGCCCACCTTCCCTACCCTCTCATCTCACATCTCAACCGTTCATTCATCATCTACCACCATTAAACCTGAAGGCAAGGAGCTAAGGAAGCTAGGGGAGCAAGAAGAAGGAAGAAAGGTGGGTGATCCATTGTTCATTTCAATTTTAAGGGTCCACTTGTTGTGGGACCCACTTGATGTATGTGTTAAAACCATGGAGGGCCCATAGTGGCAGGGTCCCTCCTCTCTATCACCGTCTCTCTCTCTTGTTCTCTCTCTCTATCCTTATCCTTTCCCTAGAATGATGTGGGCCTCACCAATCTATGTTAAATCTACTCCATCCATCAAACGGTGTGGCCCACCACATTTCAGGTGAAATCCACCATCCATTTTTGGGATGTTGGGTAGTCCCACATACTATATCATATATTATGTTATTTTATATATATATATATATATATATATATATATATATATATATATATATATATATATATATATATATATAAACATACATATATGCATGGTGGGCCATGTACATGTGGGACCCACCGTGATGCTTGTGCTGTATACTGAACGTCTAGCGTCCAGAGACGCTGGACGTGGCCAGGCAAATCGTGAAGTGTGAACTATGGTGTACCGACACCACAAAAATATCAACTTAGTTCATGACTTTTGAGTGCACCATTCATGCGGGCCCCACCCATGATGTATATGTTCAAACCATGCCGTCCACCCAATTTTCCAACTCATTTTAGGCGTTGAGCCGAAGAATGAAGCTGATCCAAAACTCTGGTAGACCACACCGTCTAAAATCGTGTGAAGACATGCTTAAACATATAAAAACACTCATTGGGGTCCACCGGAAATTTGGATGCAGCTAAAACTTGGACTGAACGGTCCACCACATGGGACACATGCAATAGATGGAACGGATCATCCTTTTGTGAGCCCCACAGTTGAAAACAAAAAAAAAAATTAAAAATAAAAATGCATTTACGCTGCCAGCGTCTGACGCCGCTACAGCAGCGTCTGCTGTGACGCTAGAGGGAAAGTAGGCCCCACCACAGGCCCCACCATGATGTATATCTGATATCCACGCCGTTCATCGGGTGGGCCACTCCCTGAAGTAGATCCACCCTAAAAATCAGCCATGTAGTGTACTCAGGTGGCCCACATCATAGGAAACAGTGTGATTGAATGCCTGCCTTCAAAACCCATCTGGGTATCACAAAAGTTTTAGATCATTAAGAAATTTATTTTTTCTCTTCTTTCGGGCACGTGTGACCCTATCAACAGATTGGATGATAGATAAACATCTCGATGGGCCCCAGGTCTATGTGACCTTACCAACAGTTTAGATGGTAAATAAATATTACGGTGGGCCCCTGGTCCGTGTGACCCAGGTCCACGTGACCCTTTCAACAGTTTGGGTGGAAAATAAGCATTACGGTGTGCCCTAGGTCTGTACGACCTTATCAACAGGTTTGGGTGGAAGATAAACATTTTAAGTGGGCCCCAGACCTGTATAACCTTGTCAACAGGATGGATGGAAAATAAACATTATGGTGGCCCTACTTGGGACCCATTTATGTATGTATTGCGTCCACACCTTTCATCAATGTGGACTGCCACCATGAAGTATGTGATTTATCTATGTCGTCCACCCCTATGAGACCTACTATGATGCATGTGTTACATCCAAACCGTCCAACCATTTTGGAGATAATTTAAGGGCCATGGTTAAGGCCACCTTGATTTGCATAAGGCCCATTGTTAAAGCCCATCTTGATGTATTGGTGGCCCTTGTTGAGGCCCACCTTAATATATACACAAGGCCCATTATGGTGAGATCCCACCATGGTATATATATAAGGCCCATGTGAATGGGCCCATTTGATATTGGCCCATTGTTAAGGCCCACTTTGATATATGGGGCCCATGTGATTAGGCCCACCTTGTTATATTTTGAGTCCCATGTTATGAGGTTAATGTGATGTATGCAAGGCCCATGGGTTATGGTCCATTGCAATGAACGTAAGGTCGTTGGTGCGGACTAATGATACGACCCACTTGATGAATATAAGGCTCATATGATACGGTCCAATTAATGTGCTTAAGGCCAATGGGGTGCAATTAGGTCCATTGCAATGCGTGATTCCTCCGTGGTGTATATAACGATGTTTATAACGAGTAATGCAAGTAGGTCGTTTAGGCCCATCTTCGTTATATACAGGGCCCATCTCTATATACATGTTTAGTATAGATCCATGATTCATTATCATATGCATCATATGTATGACTGATATGAGAAGTGACTGATCATAGCATATGCCTTCGGGCGGACTGTTTATGGGCTCCCTGATAGGCGGAGTTGCCCCACATGAGCGCATGATATACACAGGACTGTGCATGACTGATAGTGTGACTCATGCACTTACATTGTGTGATTGTAGTTACTGTATGCCCTAGCGACATCAGGGCCATAGCCTCCACAGACACATCGTGGGTGGCTGGATTGGATACCGAAAATGTTTGGTTCTAATATACGGGCGTCATAGATGTCCCTGGGTGAAAATCTTTAAACCCGATGGTACCAAAGGATGACTCCAACGTCGAGACTGAGTGGATATATGAGAGCACGATGGCTGGATACCAGGAGGCTGCGTCTCCCACTGTGTCGTGGTCAGTTGGAAAGGGGTGTGGCCTTATCCCCTCGAGGGTAGGGGGCAATACTATGCTGAGTTTGACCAGCTCGTGAATGGGTCCGCTATCGACGTGCCGGATAGGCATTGACAGACTATTGGCCAGGCGGATAGTGAGGTTTCTTACGCTCACTTGGACTGTGCGGCTTGGAGAGCGGCAGTGCCATTTGGAGTGTACTAAGCCCCGGTGATTATCCAAAATGAGAACTGTATTGATATATGATGAGGATTGACATGCTTGACTTGTATTCTGCATCGCATGGCCTGGATGTGGCCGATCGCATTCATATCTTACACCGCATAGCCTTGGTACGGTTGATTGCATTCATGTACTAATCAGCACATTACCGTATTATTCTGACCTTATATTCTAAGCATGCTCGTATTGTGCACACACTTACACCGGCCTCTAAGCTTTCTATAAGCTTATGCACGATTGATGCGTGCAGGTAACGCCAGGACGCAGCCTTAGTCTCGTCACCGTTGGAGCGTGTAGCCGAGCTTCTGGAGTTTTTGTTATTGTCTCTATCTTGTATTTCCTTTTCCTACGCATTGTACCTAAAGTTTTTTATCATAGTAGATTTTGTGGTGGTGTTCTTGTGGTTATTGTTCGTGGGTTATGCTTTTAGTTATGCTCATTACGAATCAAATCATATTAGAAATCCTCCTTCTAGCATTCCAGGATCGGAACCTGGTATATGGGTGTCGGGAGCTGAGAATGGGGTACTGCGGAGGCTGTCGGTGCCGAATTGGGTGATCAAAAATTTTGTGAGCCCGATTTCTGAGTTTGGAACGTGACAACAACATTATTTATAGTAGACTATAATATAGTCCTAGCCCTCTCGTTAATCTTCTATACAAAGCCAGACTAGCCAAATCATATGGTAAGGAATGTTGAAGAAGAAGCTCCTAAGTCATCGGATCATCATTTGTCACCATTAGATGAGGATACAATGCAAGGCCGATCATTGCAATAAAGAAAGGAAACAAGGCCAAGAAGGTTACTGTCATGCCCCAAACTCAAAAACTAGGCTCACAAAATTTCAGAACGTCGAATCCGGTGCTGACAGCCTCCATAGTACTCCATTCTCGGCTCCTAGCACCCATGCTCCAGATTCCGATCTTGAGATCCTACAAGGAGGATTTTCGACATAAATTTGTCTCATAAGAAGCATTATCACAAGTATACCTAAATCACAAGTACAACATCATCACCACATATCCACTAATAAAAACATTCGAGTACAATGCTGAAAGGGAAATATATGTATATAATAAAATCTCCACAAAGCTTGGCCGCATGCTCATGCTCCTGCTAAACTACAACTACGTCTAGATGTCACCTGCACGCATCTATCGTGCATAAGCTTATAGAAAGCTTAGAGGGTGGTGTAAGTGTGTGCGTAAGATAAGTGTCAAGCATACAAATATCAAAGTAAGCGGAAATACTAACAAGTCCATAAAAATGTCATCAACCTCATCCAAGATATGCGATGCAAAAATATAACAAGCCAATGTCATATACTGAGAAAGTAATGTGAAAACATAATGAGTCAAATATTAGATACTGATGATGCAATACAATATGCAATTTTGAAGAGCTACGAATACCATCGACCTCATCTAGGTCATATAAAAGCAAGATATAGCAACCCAAAATGTCAAATGCCGCAGATGTAATGCAAAATGCGGTGCGAATGAAATAACCAAGCTAGAGTGTGAAATCGAGATGATAGTACGTAGTATCGCAGGCTATGGGGTCCATCACAAGAGACTTCTATCCAAACCAGTCTTATACCTAAATTTGGATAGATAGACTTAATGTGGTAAACTCTTAATCTCAGGTTGGTCATGCGCCCCAACCAAAATCCTGGCCATTGCGAAGATACACACGATGACTTGATTGCACACCACCAACCCGAGTGGACTATAAATGAATGAGTAAAATGCTGAGTATGCAACTCCTATTCCACAAATCAGCACTGTATATCTCTGGGATCATCATCGGGGTCTAGTACACTCCAAACTGGCTACCATCCCAGCCAGCCACGTAGCCCAGCGAGTGGAAAAAGACCTCATTACCCGCATGCTAGCAGTATACCAATGCCTACCTAGCTCATCAATAGCGGACCCATTTGGGAGCTGGTCAAACTCAACCTAGCTATAGCCCCCTCACTCGGGCAGATAAAGCCATACTCCCTCCCAACTGACCACGACACAGTGGAAAATGCGATCTACTGGTATTCGACAGTCATGTATCCACTCGGTTTACACGTTGGGGAGTCTTCTGGGCACGGAGGTTTAGGGACTTTCACCTACAAACATCCAAAGTACCCAGATGCTCAAACCAAACATTTTTGGTGTCTCATCTAGCCATCCATGACATGCTTGTGGAGGCCATAGCCCTGATGTCGCTAGGGCGTACAGTAATCACAATCACACAATGTAAGATGCAGGAATCACGCAGTCTAATCATGCATTAATCTTGTGCATACCGTACGCTCATGTGGGATAACTTCACCTATGAGGGAGTCTCATAAAACACTTGCACTATGGCATATGCAATGGTTAATCACATCTCATAACAAACATGCAGATGATGCGCATGGATATGTATCATGATGCTAAGCTGTCACATACTCATAATTGGTATCAATAACCGAACTCAACAATCAGCCTCAATAATTGGCCTTGACAATCGGCCTCAACAATCCGTCTCGATGATCGACCTCGATATCCATCCTTGATAATCGGCCTTGATGATCTGCCTCGACAATCGGCCTCAATATTCGTCCTTGATAATCGGCCTCGACGATCGACCTCTATATCCGGCCTCGACAATCAGCCTCAATAATCGACCTAACAAAGGGCCTAAGGGAGGTCACAATGTGGACATTTAACCATCATTGTCCATTAATGTGGACATTTAACTAACATTACTCCCAATGAGTGGCCTATATAGGGCCAAACATATAGTGGGGTCCATGGCCTCACATATCACAATGGGCCACATCTCATGGGCTTCATATAGAACACATCATGCCTCATCGTGTAGACCTCATATATAACACATTGGGCCTTACTCATGGGCCGCATGTATATCACAATCGGCCTTGGCACATGGGCCAAATATACATCATAATGGGTCATATCTCACGGGCCTCATATATATCGCAATGGGCCACAACAATGGGTCTCGTATACATCAAGTGGGCTGCATCACATGGGCCTCATATACATCACAATGGCCACTTCCATGGGCCTCAAATACATTATAATGGGCCTTATACCTAGGCCTCAAATACATAATAATGGGTCACGTCCCATGGGCCTCGAATACATCACAATGGGGCCTCTCACACAAGCCTAATATACATCACAACGGGCCTCTTACAAGGGCCTAATATTTATCACGATGGGCCTCACTCATGGGCCACATATATATCACATTAGGCCTTGCCCATGGGCCTCAAATGCATCCCAATGGGCCACATCCCATGGGCTTCATATATATCACGATGGGTCGCATTACATGGGCCTAATACATATCATAATGGGCCACATCACATGGGCCTCTTATACAATCACAAGGGGTCTCATACAATCACAACGGGCCTGATACAATCACAATGGGCTACATATTTACACCATATGTCTATTTTTAGAGATCATTTTAGAGTATTACTCAAAAGTGAATCATATCGAGAGATCATCTGGACCATACCACAAATAACAGTGAAGATAATGATTTTCACTGTTAAACAATGTACATGGCCCACCACAATGTTTATTTTCTGACTAATCTGTTCATAAGGTCACAAGGCTTGAATTAAGAGGGAAAACAATTTCATATTGATCTAGGACTTCTGTGACCCCAAATGGTTTCAAGGGTGGGCGTTCAATCTCCACTGATTTTTGCAAGGTGGTCTATTTGATATACAATTGTATATAACATATACATCATGGTGTGCACCACCGTCCAACCATCTGGACGGTGGGAATTGCAAAATAGGTGGACAACACTGTCACGCTTCAAACTAGGAAACAGAGCTGAAAAAATTTTTGATTACCGAATCCGGTGCGACAGCCTCTGTAGCACCCCATTCTCGGCTCCCAGCGCCCATTCATTAGATTCCAATCCCGGGATCCTACAAGGAGATTTTTTTTTCATTGTACATTTACTTGAAATAAGCAGAACCACAAGTTTACC
This sequence comes from Magnolia kwangsiensis, assembly GCA_037074715.1. NCBI lineage: Eukaryota > Viridiplantae > Streptophyta > Magnoliopsida > Magnoliales > Magnoliaceae > Magnolia > Magnolia kwangsiensis. Next base: position 34,377,846 of record CM073573.1, read on the forward strand.
CAAATCACAAAGGCAACATCATCATCACATATCCACTAATATAAACATTTGAATACAATGTTGAAAGAGAAATACATATGTCAAAATCAAAGCTCCAAAAGTTAGCTACATGATCCAAGCTCCACGCTGCTGTAACCTAACATCACCTGCATGCATCTATCGTGCATAAGCTTATATAAAGCTTAAAGGGTGGTGCAAGTGTGTGCACAAGGTAAGTGTCAAGTATTCAATATAATGTCATAATCATACAATATCGAAAATACTGGTAAGAGTATGAATCATACGACATCAGAGTAAGCGAAAATACTGACAAGTTCATGAGTTAATCAATATCAGAATACACAATACAGATCAGTTATACAAATGAGGAGTCATAAAGAGCCAAATATCAAATGTCGATGATATAATACAATATACAATTCCTTATGAGTTTACAAATACTATTAGCCATATCTAAATCATATAAATGTAGAAACACCATAACCCAAAATGTCATATGACGCGGATGTAATGTAATATGCGGTGCGAATGGAATGTGTCACGCCCCAAATCCAAAAATCGGATTCACAGGAATCCCGATTGCCGAATTCGGTGCCGACAGCCTCTATAGTACCCCATTCTCGGCTCCTAGCGTTCACACGCCAGATTTCGATCCTGGGATCCTATAAGAAAGATTTTTATTTTATTTTATTTTATTTTATTACATTTAAATCGTAATAAGCATAACCACAAGATTACCCAAATCACAAAAGCAACATCATCATCAAATATCCACTAATATAATCATTTGAGTACAATACTGAAGGAAAAATACATAAATCGAAAATCAAGCTCCAAAAGACCGTTGCACGCTCCAAGCTCAATACGTCTACAACCTAACATCACTTGCACGCATCTATCATGCATAAGCTTATAGAAAGCTTAGAGGGTGGTGTAAGTGTGTGCACATAGTAAGTGTCAAGTATTCAATACAATACCATCATCATACAATACCGAAATTACTGGTAATTCATAAATCGTACATTATCGGAATAAGAAGAAATACTGACAAGATCATAGATCATACAATGACAGGGTAAGCGGAAGTATGGATAGGTTCATAAGTCAATCAATATCAGAATGCGCAATATAAAACAGTTATGCACTAAGGAGTCATAAATAGCTAAATATCAGATGTCGATGATGTAATGTAATATACGATGCGAACGAAATGACCATGCTGGAGTGTGAAGTCGAGATGATAATACGTAGTATCGCAGGCTACGGGGTCTACCACAAGGGACTTCTATCCAAATCAGTCTCATACCTAAATTTAGATAGTCAGACTCAACGTGGTAAGCTCCTGATCTCAGGTTAGTCGCGCGCCCAATCAAAATTCTTGCCATAATGAAGGTACACAATAATTAGTTGCGCACCACCAGCCCGAGTGTATAGTGAATTAATGAATGAATGAGCATGCAACTCCTATCCAATAAGTCCACATATCAGTACGGTTCCTCTCTAGAAAATCACCGGGGTCTATTACACTCCAAACCACATTGCCGCCCCATCACGCGTAACAAGGTGAGTGGAAGAGACCTCACTATCCGCCTGCCAATATCGGGCCCAGCTCGTCAATAGCGGACCCATTCCTCGAGCTGGTCAAACTCAGCCTAGCATTGCCCCCTCCTCTCGGGCAGGTAAAGTCGCACCCCCTTCCAACCGACCACGACACAGTGGAGAGCGCAACCATCTGATAATCGGCACTCGGTGCTCATCTACCCACTCAGTCTAGACGTTGGAGCAACCTCTGGAACTAAAAGGGTTTAGAGACTTTCATCCAGGGATATCTATAACACCCCATGTAGAACAGATTTCTGGTGTCCCATCTGGCCATCCACGATATGCCTGTGGAGGCTACGACCCTGATGTCGCTAGGGTATACAGTAATCACAGCACACAATGCAAGATGCATGAGTCATACAATCCAGTCATGCATCAATCCTGCGCAAACCGTGCGCTCATGTGAGACAATCTCCATCTATCAGGGAGTCTCATAACAACCAGCACTATGACATATGCAATGGTCAATCATATCTCCTAACAGACATGCAGATGATGCGTATGGGCATGGATTATAATGTTATGCAGTCACATACTCATAATTGGTATTAATAACAGCATCAACAATCGGCCTCAACAATGTAGACATCTAACCAACATTGTCCCAAGGAGTGTCCCTCATAGATTCAAACATATAATGGGCCCACGGCCTCACACAAGGGCCTAATATACAACACAATGGGCCTTACTCAAGGGTTACATGTACACAACAGGTGGTCCCTGCTCATGGGCCTAATATACATCACAATGGGCTCCTTTACCGGACCCTCAAATGAATCACAATGAGCCTCATCACCTAGACCTCAATACACATCACATTGGGCCTCAACAATCAGAATCGGCAATCGGCCATGACAATTCAAAATCGATAATCGGCCTCAATCGTTAATCGACAATCGGCCACGACAAATCAGAATCAGTAATCGGCCTCGATCGATAATCGGCAATCGGCCACGATAAATCAGAATCGGTAATCGGCCTCGATCGATAATCGGCAATCGGCCACGACAAATCAGAATCGGTAATCAGCCTCGATCAATAATCGACAATCGGCCACGATAAATCAGAATCGGTAATCAGCCTTGATCGATAATCGGCAATCGGCCACGACAAATCAAAATCAGTAATCGGCCTCGATCGATAATCGACAATTGGCCACAACAAATTAGAATCGGTAATCAACCTTGATCGATAATCGGCAATCGGCCACGACAAATCAGAATCGGTAATCGGCCTCGATCGATAATCGAAATCGGCCACAACAAATTATAATCGATAATTGGCCTCGATCGATAATCGAAATCGGTAAATCAGTCACGTTAATCGCACCGATAACCAGCAGATAAATAAAATGGGGTCCATAGATGATCAGTCGATCAACTATAGCATAAAGATCAACACTCGGTCATGGTTATATCAAATTCGATAACACGGAGTCATCCCTCTACGGCGAATGAGGCCAACTTATTTAGGTTAACCCACTGAGGGAATGATGAGAATGGGCCTAACAAGGCTTAAGGAAAGGTCACGATGTGGACATCCAACCATCATTGCTCAACAATGTGGACATCTAACCAACATTATTTCCAAGCAGTGGTCCACATAGAGTCAAGCATAAGGTGGACTCAAATATTCAACAAGTGGGCCTCAAATAGTCATCACAGGTGGGCCTTACACATCACGATGGGTTGATACACTAGGTCGCACCATTGGGCCTATTATATACATCACGGTGGGTTACATCATTGGGTTGCACCAATGTGCCTCATATACAACAATGGGCCACATCAATGGGCCGCACTAATGGGCCTTATACACATCAAGTCAGGCCATGTATCTAAGCCTTGAACACATCAAATAGGCCACGTGTCATGGGCCCAATACATATCACAATGAGCTTGCATCAATGGGCCGCACTAATAGGCCATCGTATATATCGAGTGAGTTGCATCAATGGACCACACTAATGGGCCATCATATATATTGAGTGGGCCGCATCAATGGGCCTCATATATATTAAGGTGGGCCTCAACGGGTGGCCACAAATACGTCAAGATGGGCCTCATCACATGGGCTGAAATACATCACAGGTGGGCCCTGCACCTAGCCTCAAAACACGCAATAGGTGGGCTTCGCTCATGGGTCAAAGATACATCCTGATGAGTCACGTGTATATTAAAGTGAGCCTCTCGATTGGGCCACAAAATACATCAAAGTGGGCTTGACGGATGGGTCATAAAGTACATCAAGGTAGGCCTCACAGATGGCCACAAAACACATCTAAGTGGGCCTCAATGGATGATCATATCACGGAGTGGCCCGCCGTGATGTGTTTGAGATCCAACCAATTCATGAGTTTAACATAGAGCTAGATGAAGTGAAAGAAAAATATAAGCTTAATTGGAAGCTAATGTGGCTCCTAAGAAGTTTGAATGGTGGATGTCACTGTCACCACTATTTTCAATGGTGGGGTCCACTTGAACCTTAGATCTACCTTATTTTTAGTCTCAAGCCTTGAGACAAGCTAGCCAAATGGATGGATGGTTGGATAGTCCTTAGGGTGGGCCGCTGGATGGCGTAGCTAAAACATATACATTAAAGTGGGATCTCCACCGTCCTAGTCAGTGGAAGGTGGAGATGAACGGTCTGGATGCTGCACATACCCCATGATCAGACCCTCTTGCTGGTGTCACCACTGCAGGTAGGTGGGACCCACAGAGTTGTTGACGTCAGTACAACAACCCCACAGCTAGTGTAAGGTACGTCAGTCAATTCGCTTCTAACCACGTCCTGGATTGGACGGTGTGCACAGCCACATATCAAGGTGGGCTCCACCGTCCATAGCTGGATGGTGGATGAATGGACGAGATGCGTGCATCTGGTGGGTTCCATGTGGATGTGGCCCACCATCTCGTTCCTTTAAGTATAATATAATATATAATATAACATTATATATATATATATATACATAAAAAAAAAAATATATATATATATATATGTATATGTATATGTTGTAACCCATAGTCCAATTGAATCTGGACGGTGCTTAATTTATTTATATTAAAGGTGGGTTCCACATGGAAGTAGCCCACCATCATAAGGTAATATAATATATTATATTATATAATAATATATTATATTAAGATATGTATAAATGTGTGTGTGCGAGAGTGCAAATAGCCGGTGTTCAGACCCCTGGACGCTGGATGGATGGCTTAGATGGAATATATCCATCAGCAGTGGGTCCCACGTTGTACGGATGCGGCTCACGTACAGAGGACAGGCACATATGAAACACATACTTCACGGTTAAGCCCACCGTCCAGCTATCTGGACGGTGTGGGCCAACCATAAACATCAAGGTGCGGTCCCATGTGGGGCTCACCATAACGTTTATTTACCGTCCAATCGGTTAGTAGGGCGACATGGACCCAGATGCAGAAGAAAAATAAATTTCATATCAATCCAAAGCTTTTGTTACAACGCAAAAAGGTTTTCAATGGCAGACGTTCATCCACACTATTCCATGTGATGTGGGCCACCAGAGCAGCGGATATGGCTAGTTTTTGGGGTGGCCCCTGATCAAAAGGGGCCCATCAAAATGTACGGTGTTGATGTTCCAACACACATGGTGGGGTCCACGGCTGGGACCCGTGGCCCAGCCTAAATCGTCCGCTCGCCCGGGTAGGCGTTGCCAGTGTCTGCAGCAGCAGCAGCACTGACGCTGCATGTATATTTTATTTTTTTTGGAAATCTCATTTTTTTCCATGGTTTTCACAGGTGGGGCCCACATCAAGGAGATCCGCCCCACCCATTGGTCCCTGTCGCTCAATACAAACGCATTAAGCCCAGTGCAGCAAAATTTTGAGGTGCAGAAACATCAGAATATATTTTAACGGCAAAAACCACCATTTTTCATGCAATGGCCCGCCAAAAAGTCAGATTGGCTCCATTTGTTTTTGCTCAACGCCTAAAATGAGGTAAGAAAGGGAATGGACGGCTTGGATTGAAAATATATATCAAGATGGGGCCTACACAAGTGGTCCACCCAAATTCTTTTTTTTTAGCCTGTAAGTACACACCCGTTTCAGTACACGCACTCCATATTAGCCACCTCCTACGTCCAGCGTCCCTGGACGCTGGACGGCATGGTTAAGCGGATGCATCAGGGTGGGTCCCACATGGACGTGGGCCACCTCTTTGGATCTCCCAATACTTGTGTTTTCCCATCACCGAGGGTAGGGCCCACATGGCTTGGATGGTTTGGACGAGACATTCATCAAGATGGGGTTCATCCGAGTGGGCCACACGGCCTCATCATCACACCAAAATAATGAAAGGGAGAGAGGGAGAAAGAAGCACCCACCTTTGATCTCCCCTTCCTTCTTCCTCTAATGCATGATAGAGCTCCAAAGGTATAATTTCAATGGTTGAGATCGATTTTAGAGGGTGGGACTAGATGGTGGGAAGGTGGGCCACACTAGCTCTCTCATGGGGAGTTTGGACGTGGGTGGCTTGGGAGGAAAAAAATGAGAGAGAATGAAGGAGAGAGAGAAATGAGAGATGTGATGTGAAGAGAGAAAGAGAGGGATGGGTAAGGGAGTGATGGAGTGATGGGGAGAGAGATGGGTGAGATGATGAAAAAGTTGACTTTTGGGGATGGGTAGTTGTACTTGGTGATGGGTGTACTTTTGACAAATGATGTGATTGATGTGATGGATTTTCTTGGGATTTGTAACGCGCGGTGTTTTCCTTGAATTGAAGGCGCGCACACAACTCCTAGCCCAGGTTCCGCATCGGCGTGCAAGGCGCGGCATCAGAACCGTGGCGACAACGTGGTCACACTGGTACAAGTCTCGCTTCGAGCTGACTCTGAAATACGGGACATGTCTCAGGATTTCACGCAAATGCCGATAACAGATCGCGGGTCACCGAAATTCAACCGGGAGGACTGTGGAGGCATACGGAATGGTACAGGCTTGAATATGGGTCTTACAGAATGCCCATGCTAGAGTGTGAAGTCGAGATGATAGTACTTAGTATCGCAGGCTATGGGATCCATCACAAGGGACTTCTATCTAAACCAGTCTCATACCTAATTTGGATAGTCAGATTCAATGTGATAAACTCCTGATCTCAGGTTAGTCGCGTCCCCCAACAGAAATTCTGACCGTTTTGAAGGTACACATAATAAATAGTCGCGCACCACCAGCCCGAGTGGATAGTAAATGAATGAATGAATGAGTATGCAACTCTTGCTCAATAAGTCTACATATCAGTACTGTTCATCTCTGGGATCATCATCGGAGTCTAGTACACTCTACACCAGCTTGTCGCCCCATCAAACACACAATTAAGTAAGTGGAAGAGACCTCACTATCTGCCTGACTAGTAGTCGGCTAATATCTACTTGGCACATCGATAGCGGACCCATTCAAGAGCTGGTCAAACTCAGCCTCACTATGCCTACTCCCTCAGGTGGATAAGGCCATACCCCCTCCCAACCGACCACGACATAGTAGGAGATGCGGCCTACTGGAATATGACCCTCATGCGCTCATATATATCCACTCGGTCTCGATGTTGGGGCGTCCTCTGGTACCAAGAGGGTTTAGAAATTTTCACCCAGGGCCATTTATGACAGCCCGATGCTAATAACAAATTTTCAGTATTTCATCTGGCCATCCACGATATGCTTGTGGAGGCTACGACCCTGATGTCGCTAGGGCGTACAGTAATCACAACATATAATACAAGATACATGAGTCATACAATCCAGTCATGCATCAATCCTGCGCATACTGTGCACTCATGTAAGATAACCTTCGCCTATCATGGAGTCTCATAACAACCTGTCCAATTATATATGCAATGGTCAACCACATCTCATAAAAAAATATGTAAATGATACGTATAGACATGTATCATGATGCTATATTGTTATATACTCATAATCAGTATCGATAACAGATGTCGATAATCGGCATCGATAATTGGTCTAACAAAGGGGCTTAAGGGAAGGTCACAATGTGAACATTTAACCATCATTGCCCATCAATGTGGACATCTAACCAACATTGTTCCTGGGGAGTGGCCCACATAGGGCCAAACATATAGTGGCTCATGGCCTCGCATAAGGGCCTCACATATACATCACCATGGGCCTCACTCATGGGCCTAATCCACATCACGATGGGCATCACATACATCACAATGGACCTCATATATATCACCATGGGCTGCATCAAATGGGCTTCATATACAACACATCGAGCCTCATCAAATAAGCCATAAATATATTACATTGGGTCATACTATCTGGCCCTCGAATACATAATAATGGGGCACAACACATGGGCTGCAACAATGGGCCTCCAATGTGTCACTATGGGCCCTAACCCATGGGCCTCAATACATCACAGTAGGCCATAACCCATGGGCCTCAGATATATCATAATGGGCCTCGTATACATCAAGTGGGCTGCATCAACGGGCCGCACTAATGGGCCCTCATATACATTACAATGGGCCACAACCCATGGGCCCTAAATATGTCACAATGGGCCTTACTAAATGGGATAGAAGTACATCTCAATGGGCCACGTCCCACAGCCTAATACACACCCCAATGGGCCTCATGACATGGTCCTAATATGCATCACTATGAGCCTCATCACATGAGCCCAATCCACATCACGATGGGCATCGCATGCATCACAATGGGCCGCATCAAATGGGCTTCATATACAACACATCTAGCCTCATCAAATGAGCCATAAATACATCACATTGGGCCATACTACCTAGCCCACGAATACATAATAATGGGGCACAACACTTGGGCTGCAACAATGGGCCTCCAATGCGTCACTATGGGCCCTAACCCATGGGCCTCAATACATTATAATAGGCCACAACCCATCAGCCTCAGATATATCATAATGGGCCTCGTATACATCAAGTGGGCTGCATCAACGGGTCCACTAATGGGCCTTCATATACATTACAATGGGCCACAACCCATGAGCCCTGAATATGTCACAATGGGCCTTACTAAATGGGCTAGAAGTACATCTCAATGGACCACGTCCCACGACCTAATACACACCACAATGGGCCACATGACATGGTCCTAATACACATCACTATGAGCCGCATCACATGAGCCCAATACACATCACTATGGGCCGCTTCTCATGGGCCAAAAATACATCACAATGGGCCTTGTCATATGGGCCCAAAATACATCTCATTGGGCCTTGCCCATGGGTCTCGAATACATCATAATGGACCACAACCAATGGGCTTCAAATGCACAATAGGTGGGCCCTACACATGGGCCTCAAATATATACAACCAGTAGGCCTCAAATACATCAAATCTGGCCCACTATTCTAGGTGGGCTATCTACACCATACAATTTTATTTAGAGATCATTTTAGAGTGCTACCCAAATGGATCATAATGGGAGATCATCTAGACCATACCATAGATAACAGTGGTGATGATGATTTATCACCATTAAAATTACCAGGGCCCACCATAACGTTTATTTTCCATCCAAATCTGCTGATACAGTTACAAAGACTTGAATCAAGAGGAAGAATAAATTTCATACTGATCCAAAACTTCTACACTCCCAAAAGGAGTTTTAACGGTAGACGTTCAATCCCTTACTGGTTGCAGTGTGGTCCACCTGATAGACAGTATGGATATAGAATAAATATATCAAGGGTGGATCCCATTGGTAAAATAGGTGGACAGCTAGATTTCTAGCATATACATCAAAGGTCGCCCTACATGGTACCATCCAAAAATGGACAGTGCAATATACGATACACACATTAAGGTGGGGTCCACGCCCCATGTCAAACAAATGGACGGCTGGATATATATAACGCCCGTGTTAAGGGGGGGGCCGCCGTCCCTAGTAGATGGACAACATGGATATACCACGCATGCATTTCGGTGGGTCCCATGGAGGTATGGTGTCTGTACAACACGTACATATAAGGTGGGCCATACAATGTAATGGGGCCCATAGCCCAAAAATGGTTAAACAGTGTGGGTATGATACACACATCATGGTGGGGCCTGGGACTTAAAATCAAGTCAACCTGTGGCATGTGTGGGCCACACCGTACGCACAGATAAGAGGTTACCCTCCATCAAAGCACTCATAATCACCTGTTGGGCCCACCAAGCTGTGGTTCACAAATCCAACCCATCCATTATGTGTGTCCCACTTGGTTAAAGAGTCGGACCAAGTTTCAAGTACATCCAGATCTCAGATGGCCCCAACAAGTACTTTTATATGGCTTAGCATGACTTCACAAGATTGTAGATGGTGTGGGCCACCTGAGTTCTGTTTACGGCTGATTTTTGGAGGCACCCCATAAATAAATGGGACCCATCAAATGGACGGTGTGGATGCTCTACATACATCACGGTGGGGGCCTGAGGTGGGGCCCACTCTCCCTGCCCGTCTTAAGCTGGGACGCTGCTTGCTGCAGCATCCTCTGGACGCTGACAGCAACAACGTCCAGAGTTCTCTATTTTTTTTTTTAGTTATTTTATGGATTTTTATAGGTGGGGCCTACATCAAGGCGATCCAGTCCGACTACTGGGTTCTTAGGCTTGGGATAGGTCTAATAAGCCCAATATTGGGTATGTTTTGACGCATAAAAACATCACGGTAGACCTTAACAATTTATTATTTATTAAAATAATATTTTTGAGGGTGTGGCCTACCAGAGATTTGGATTGGTTTCAGTTTTTGGCTCAATGCCTAAAATGAGATGGGAAATGGGATGGACGTTAGAGATGTAATATATATCTAAGTGGGGTCCCACTTCAAGCAAAAAGGATAGACAGTGTGCATGCAACACTATTGTACGTAATGGTTCCACCGTTCAGAGACTGGACGGTGGACGGTGTGTTCATGAAACACATACATAATAAGGTGGGTTCCACCGTCCCTGCCTGGATGGTGGACAGCCTGATGGATATATGTTACAGGTGGGGTCCACATACATGTGAGTGGTGTGAATAAAATGCATAGATTAGGTGGGGTCCCCGTTAATGTGGCCCACTCGAGTTCGGGATCAAATTCATATTTGTTTTTCTCATCCAATTAGACCTGAGTGGCTACTGGACAGTTTGGATTTATCACACATCATCAGATGGGCCGACAAATATGGAAGAGAGAGAGAGAGAGAGAGAGAGAGAGAGAGAGAGAGAAAATCGATGAAGGGGAGGGACCCCGTCACTATAGGCCCTCCCTATACAATGCATGGATCAAGATGGGCCTTATGCAAATGAAAATTTTATATATATATATATATATATATATATATATATATATATATATATATATATATATATATATATATATAAGAAAGGATGGATCCAATCATAGACAAGCACCCACCTTTGATCTATTCTTCCTTCTTCCACCAATGAGTTCTAGAGCTCCAAGGAAAGAGTTTCAACGGTGGAGATGAAGCTTGGATTGTGGGATTGAGTGGTATGAAGGTGGGCCATACTAGCCTTTCTCTTGGAAAGCTTGGACGTTGGGTGCTTCTCTTGGGAGTTTGAAGAGTTGTTGTTTAGGGAATGAGAGAGAGAGAGGAGTGATGGATGACAAGAGATGGATGGAATGGGTGTTGTAAGAAATGGGGATGGGAAGGTATGGGTTTGGTTAAATTTTGAGTAAAGAAGGAATGGGTGGGGAGAGAAAGAGGGTTGACTTAGAAAAAAAGAGGTAATGGTTGCTTGTACTTTGGTAGGGTGAGGTGAAAATGGGTATGGATGATGTACTTGACTTGATTAATGTGACGAATCGTAGAGATTCCCTTAGAATTCGCAACGTGCGGCGTTTCTTTAGAATAAACGCGGGCCCACATCTCCTAGCCTGGGTATCGCATCGGCGCGTGAGATGCGACGTCGGAACCGTGGTGATGGCACGGTCGTTAGGGTACAAGTTTTGAGTTGAGTCGACTCCAATATGTAGAACTCGGCTTAGGATCACACGCAAACGTCAAATATAAGTCGAGGGTTGTCAAAATTCGACCGGAAGGACCACGGAAGCCTACAAAACGGCACGGTCTAAGATACGGACCTCACAAACACTGATGTAAAATAGATGGATGACATTGATAAACACATGCATCATGTGGAGTCCACACGTGCGTGGGTTCCACAGCTGCTCTGCAGCATGGATAAAACACATATATTTCATGTGTGGCCCATGCATGCACGGTGTGGATATAACATGTACCAGATGATCAGTCCCACTGATCATACAACAGCTATATAGCTGGAGTGAGATACACCAACCGATCCTCTTCCCACCGTCCAGTGATTGGACGGTGAGGATATATAATACATCATTAGGGTGGGCCGCACAGATAGGCGGTATGGATCAAACCATGTTGTAAACAACAGCTATATAGCTAGTGTACGGTAGACCAGTTAATCCACCACAATAGTAGGTGGGTCCCATGTAAGACCCACCATAATATTTTATTATATCAATATATATTATATATAATATATACATTGAGGTGTGACACACATAGGTGGACGGTGTTGATGAAACACACGTCTGGTGGGTCCCACCGTCCTCAGTTGTTGGATGGTGTGGATGCCACACAACATCATGGTGGGGACCCATGATGTGATTAGTCAGGATCAGACCCCCATAACTTGCTGACGTCAATCACAATAGCTATGTAGCTGCTGTGAGATACACCATCCAATCTGCTTCCCACATCCCACGTGGATGGTGTGGATGGCAGGGATGAAACTTATACATTTGGTGGGTCCACACGTGTGGCCCACCATGGATTGAAACAAAGCTGATATTTGTGATTCACCTCCACCCGGGTCCGTCCAAATGGACAGCAAGGTGGGACCGTTAAACGGGGATGGACGTTGGATACAATGCCAACATGGTGGGTCCCACTTAGGTGGACGGCATGGATAAAATACATATGTCATTGGCGAGCTATAAGATGGGAAAGAGAGATAGAGAGAGAGATAGAGAGACGTGTAGTAGAGTGATCCCGCCATTATGGGCCCCTCATATGATTACAACACATACATTAAATTTGATCCCATCACAAGTGGGCCATCAAACTGAAAATCAATGATGGATCACCCACCGATTGGTCTTCTTCTTTATCTCCTTGTACTCCTCGGCTCCTAAGCTCCTTCTTTAATGGAAGATGATGAAAGTTAGATGGCTAGGATGGGAGATGAGGGGACAGGAAGGTGGGACACACTCTTAACTCTCTCTTGAGGAGCTTGGACGTTTTCACCCCTTTGGTTGCTTAGGAGTGAAGAGAGAAATAAGAGAGAGAGAGAGAGAGAGAGAGAGAGAGAGAGAGAGAGAGAGAAAGTGAGTGATGGGTGAGTGATGGGTGTGAGTGATGGGTGTGTAAGAGATGGGTATGGGTTTGGTTGACTTTGGGCGAGAGAGGGATGGGTAGGGTATGAGTTGTACTTAACTTGATTGATTGATGGATTAATGTGATGTTTGGTAGAGATTCTCTCAGAATAGCAAATGCAGGCGTTTCTTTAAGATAGACGCGGACCCACATCTCTTGGCCCAAGTATTGCATCGCATCGCCTGGGTATCAAACCGTGGCGACAGCACGGTCGCTAAGGTACAAGTTTCAAGTCTAGCTGACTCCGATATATAGGACGCGACTTAGGTTCGTGTGTAATTACTGGTTACAGGTCACGATTCGCCAGAATTCGACGGGGAGGATCATGGAAGTCTACGGAACGATATGATCTAGAATACGGGCCTTACAGTTACTATTACAAAACCTTCACACTTGATAACTTAACACCTTAAGCCCTTGTATGTTTTGGCACATATGGAATACTTATACGCTATTAGGATTCTTGTTGATAATGGAATTGTCATCAACATCATGTCAATGACTATAGTTTATAAGCTTAAGAAAACAACACAGGATTTTATCCCAACCGAAGTCACAGTTGCCAGTTTTTTCTGAATGAATTACTTGACCCAATGTGTTCTACTTATTGAACTCCTAATAAGAAGTTGCAAAATCGTATCATCTTTCTTCACCATTAACTTAATACCTAAATACAATGGCACTCTCAGGTCGTGATTAGATTCATTCTAACTAATGTATACATTCTTCTCTTCATTGGTTCCTGATAATATGGAATGAAAATAAGGTTGACATTATCAATAACCGACAATTATACATTTATGGCCAACTCTATCATGAATCATTAATAAGCATTATCACCACCTTGGTCAAGAGACAACCAAACCAGTTAAAGGCGACCATCCTATATCGGCTGCTTGGGTACTATATGGTCGAAGAAATGTCATAATGAATAATAAAGTTAAGAACATAAAAGAGGTCAAACATGTAGCGAAAATATTAGAAGACATGAAAAATATGACTAGTAATCTCAAAACAACTATACAAACTAAAGCATAAAAGATTAACCAACAAATTACGACATGGGTGCAAGCGTGTTACACTTTAGCTAAGTTACGCTATAGAGAAATATTAATGAGTTGAATGAAACAACCAAAGCAAACCCGTACTCATTCACGCATAGTCAAAACAATCAAATTGCAGTTAACTTATACTATGGAAGAAATAAAGAATAAAGATCACCCAAACTGTGAAAAAGTTTATTTAAAAGAAAGCAACCCATCTGCTAGAAGAATTAACATGAAAAGCCTAATAACCAAGGTTGTTCAACAAAATTTTCAAAGCTTATATCCTTGGTAACTCCATTGAAAGGTATAAAATAGCCCCTACCAGGCCAAGCTAAAATTATTGTAGATACCCTACCCAAAATGTGAATAAATTAATCTTTGACTTTTGGCCAAGCCATAATAAAAATATCTCTAAGAAAATTGAGACTCATTAAAAGACCACGCGAGTCAGGTAGAATACACTCGAGATAGTCACAGAAACCAGTGACGGACCAGATCAACATATTACTGGCCCAGTCTATCTGATCTTGATCAAAATTTTCAAACCTTGCGGAAGCTCTAAACATACATCACTCCAATAAAACCACCTCTGGCCGATCTTAAAAGCTTCGGAAGCCTAACTAGATAGGTAGGAAATGGTCCTCAACCCAACTCGAGAATGATCAACGATCCTGATCAACAGCCCCATAGCTCATTTAAATCAAATAATGGTCAATTGGCTGGGTAGTTCGAAAGATTTGATAGCACACATCTTTAATCAAGCCACATTTCTCATATTCCAATAGTAGAAAATTTTGAATGGACTAGGTCTACAGGATCCACAACACCTCCTAGAAATAATTACCATATTTGATTACCTGATGTCAAACACACTAAAAAGCGAAACGTGGTTATATAACTCTAGAAACCCTGAGAATCCCTCATAAGTGACGACTGATGCATGTAAAAAGGTAAATCTAACAGGAGGTCCTTTAAAGACCGCCCGTCCAAATAGTCGGCATCGCTCATAGGTACCTTTTCTAGTTCTCTGACTATCAAGGTTGACAATAAATAAAAGCAAGCCTACAAGCCTATAAGCTTATAGGTAGTCCTTAAAGGACCTCCTATCTACATCTATATAAACGACACAATAACAAGCCTTTGAAGGAGGACAATCGCTAGTATGAGGCTTATAAGGGGGTTTTGGGAGAAAATATATGAGGGAGAGAATTTTTGATGTAGAGTGCGTTGTGGACAGTTTCATGGCCAAGATGGATCAGAGAAGGCCCGGTCGATGACAGAAGTGATCCAGACCGTCAGACCTTAGATCGGGCATATCTCGTAATCTGGAATGAGTTATCGGGCGTAAAATATGCGATTTTGGGTAGAACGAGCTACTTCAGCCGCTGGGTTGTACAAGCCGGATTTGTGAAATATCGCCCGGATTGATGACTGTTTCCCTATTTTAATTCCATTTTTACTATAAATAGTAAGTTTTAGTTTGAATATAACTCTTCATTCGTTGGGCTTTAGGAGTTGCACCCAACGCAAAAGAGCTTAAAATAATTAGGAGAACAGCTTGGTGAAGCCAAATAGGGCACTTACTATTTTTGGCCGAAAACCTTGCGCACTAGTAGACATCACGACCATTTTATTATTTATAGTAAGATGCGAATTCTAGGAGTTTTAGTTATAGTTTGCTTATAATTTCTCTCTCATTGCTTGGTATCCCTATTTAAAGGGTTGTGAACTCATTATTTTAATTTATCAATCAAATTACGAATTTATTAGAATTTATTTCTATTCTTCTTGCTTTCTTTCCTCGTGGATTCGAGAAGTCTCTGTGAGGAGTCTAGAGAAACTCCATGAATTCAGAGTAGTTATCCTTGAGGAAGACGGTGATCGACCTCATCACGTTCATCCCTATGTCAATCGGTATCAGTGCGAGGATTCCTCTCAGACTGATGGTAAACAACAAAGGTATGAGCCAAAATTCTGTGGACAATGATCCAAGGATTCGTTATCTTGTGAAAAAAATGAAAGTTTTCCACCGAAAGAGTCAATTGACCATATAAGGCCTGTAAGCAACCCTCAACCGTCTTGCGGATGTGTTACTTCCATCTCAAACCCTAGACGGTGCTCCACCTCCTGTTGTTATTATATGGAAAAACTCCAATTTTCGTAAAGCACTACTAATTGCAAACCGTAGGGCTACACCAGATGATTCAAGTTCTAGCGACGAGGACCTTAATAAAAGCTTTGCCCGATGACCAGTCCATGGAGGCGATCTTGTTGAAAGTGACTATTGAAGTAAGGTTGAACTTTCTGATTTTAATGGTTTATTATGCATTGAAGATTTTCTCGATTGGCTAGCCGAAGTAGAGAGATATTTTGATTACATAGATGTGTCAGATTATAAAAAGGTGAAATTGGTAGCGTTTAAATTAAAATCTGGTGCTCCTGCATGGTGGGGAGCAATTTCAACTCTCACGTGTCCGCCAGAACAAGGCACCCTTCTCATTATAGCCATGGATGAGATGCCTTCTTCAATCATGATTCATCCCCAGTGATTACGAGTAAATATTATTCCAACAATACCACAATTATCGATAAGGAAATCAAACTGTCATAAATTACACTGAAGAATTTCAACGGTTGCCAACATGAAATGATCTGTCAAAATCTGAGTCACAGAAGGTGGCACCATTTATAGGAGGGTTACGATCGACAATTCAGGATCGAGTTCAGATGCACCAAGTTGGGACTGTGGATGAAGCGGTTCAATGGGTAAGTAGGACAGAAACGTAGCTTGCAAGGGTCAATCGGACTTATCCTTCAACTCGACCCCCTATAACGGGTCCCATGTAGGATCCAGTACTGACACTAGAAAAAAAACTAGGAGGAGAACATCATCGACCTCCCACAACCACAAACCATGATATGGGAAGCGGTTCATCTAGGCCTCAATGTGTAGCACCCACAACAGTAGGCCCGAGCAGGATTTCAAATCCTTATGTTCGGACAAGGTCAAATAATCGTTATCGCTATAGCCAACCGGCCACTTATCAAACACTTATCCTCAACTTTGCGCAGCACACTTGACCATAAATGAAGGGGGCACTGAAGGTGAAGCCACAGAAGAAGACTCTACCTTTGATGAACATGAGCAAGCCACTAAGGAAGGAGCATATGATGATGAGTTAACAGTACAAGATCGTAGCGAATCTCTAGTTGTGAGGCAATTATTATATACCCCATGGAAGGAATTATATCCACAACGACATAATATATTCTGTACACAGTACATTGTTAACGAAAAGATTTGACATGTAATTATAGACAATGGTAGTAGCGAAAATATCGTCTCAAGAGTGATAGTCGACAAGTTGCAGCTACCAACCACAAAATATCCTTCCCTGACTCAATTGGCTGGATAAAAAAAATAAACGAGACCAAGGTAATTGAACAATGCACTGTCTCATTTTTAATTGGTAAAAATTATAAAGATCAAATACTTTGTGACATGGTTGACATGGAAGTATGCCATATGTTACTCTGTTGACCTTGTTAGTCGGACTATGATGCCACCTATCGAGGACGAGACAATGTCTACGTATTTGTTATGGATAGTCAAAAAATAATCCTTGCCCCTATGGCACTGAAAAATCACCCCAAAGCCTCTAAAGTAGAGGGGAGTTCCCTCCTAATGATTTAAGATTTCATGGAGGAATCCAAGAAAATCGACGAGGAATCGAAACCCTCAAATATTCTTCTAAGTTTAAGACTATTACTAAACAAATTCAAAGAAGTTTGGCCTGAAGATTTACCCGATGGATTGCTCCCCATGAGGAACATACAACATCACATAAACTTCGTCCCTGGGGCTAGCCTACTCAACCAACCGCCCTCATTATTTGATGAGTCTAAAAGAGTGTGATATACTTCAAAGGCAAGTGAAGGAATTGATCCGTAAGGGTCTCTTGAGAGAAAGCATGAGCCCATGTGTTGTACCAACTGTAGACACCCCACCCAGGCTACATCTTGAGAAGGCTAAGACCATCCGGGAACCATGATCGTACCGTGAACTAGGATCCCAACACAAACCAAATCCTAACCTAAAAGTTCTCAATCCGCAACCCAAAACCATGATCTAAACCATTCAGCGTAGATACAACCCCGCCTATACCCTATACCATGACCCAGATCTCCTTTACCCAAGTCGAAACTCACTTTTCTAAGTCAAAAAATTCAAAAGGAGACTTCTGGGAGAACCTACACAATGTACAAAGATCGTATGCGTGAAACTGGCCCGAACTGAGCCCGGTCGGTAGTCTGACTACCTCCTGCGGTACTTCAAATGTCGCCGCTCGCCGGCCGCGTGCGGACAGCTATCCTAGCGTCCAAAAGTCAACTTTTCTTCAAAATTACCATCCTAGATTTCACTATTTATCTTTTTACCGTCCCACATAGCAAATGAGAGTGTGTCATGTGGCATTCCTCTCTCTCCAACCAACCATAACTTGCCATGTCATCCTTTACCCCTCCCAAACATAGAAATTACCAGAATGCCATTGGAAAGGGCTATAAATAGCCCTCTCCTCTTCTCATTTCCACACACCCCAACAACCAAGAAACTCCCTCCCAAGCTTAAGAGAGAGTGAGAGAAGAGAGTGAAGGAATGGGAAGGAGCTCCCAAGCCTTAAAGTCTAGATTTCCTTAGCTATTCCCCTAGCCTTCCTCTCAACCTCTCCAACTCGTAAGCCTAGCCTGGATTGGTCATGTTTTGGTCCATGTCCTAGCCTACTCAAGATCGAGCCAAAGATCTATTCATTTTATATACAAGCATTCATCATGACATTTATTTCCTTCTCAACCCCCCTACTTCTCTAGATCTCTAGTGAACGTATACTCTGTGACTTGTCATACATCAGATCCTATCACATCAAAAATTCCTAGTGATCTAGTCTATTTTTTTACCTCTTTGCATGAGCATCATCACATCCGCCCTCTAGACACGTCGTTGGACGTATGCTCTGTGGCTTGCCGAAATTTCAGATCTTATCGCATCAAAAATCCACGTGTGTGCCTAGTCCCATCTCGACCACAACATCCATCATCCCTTGAGATTATTTTACCAAACCGAGTAGAGACCGTACATTTGTACGGTCAGAGAGGGTGTCTAACACCTTCCTTCTTTGTAATCGAGGTCCCTTGCCCGGAATCCCGGATCGCAGACCAGGAGTCAATTTAAGGTAGGGAAGTCTTCGAATTTCCCTCATCTTACGTATTCCACGGTTCTAGCCGACCACGAGATTTCAAGATTTTTTGGCTAGTGGCGACTCTAACATCCATAAATCAGCCCATCACTCCATCACAAAAAACATAACATTTAAATCAGTGTGGGCGCCGATTTTTCAGTATCTACAGAATGGCGACTCCACTGGGGAAATGCTAGCTCGCACTAGTTGAGACCCGACTCAAAATTATGTGGTACTTTAATTTCGAGGGACATCATCACTGCATTCATACAAAAAAAAAACATCTTTGGCTTACACTTGTCTGGGCATCAATCCTAGCCACGACTACTTGATCCCATGCAGCTATAGCTACCCATGAAAAAGAGCCGGCAGCTCTGCCAGCTCCTGAAGCACCAACATCGTCACCGACGCCTGCGTTGCTACCAGTAGCTCCAACAGACCCACAGGCTAATACAACCACGCAAGAGCTACTACTTCGAACGATGCAAGAGCTACTACTTCACTTAGTGTCAAATGCCACACCAAATGCACAGGCAACCCAGCCTACTGTACAAAACAGTTCACTCCCAGAAACTCCTTTTATTTTCTCCCTCATTCCTCCAATAAATCATGTTCTCCATCTTCCTACAGAATCAACCCAACATACAAACGTGAGAAACCCTGCCACACATCTTCCTCCTAATAGGAGATCCAATCAATTCCAACGGACAAAACCCCTCTCGACCAGTCCCTCTGAAATTGAAGAGCTCCGAGGGCAATTGCAAGATATGCAAAGGAAGTTACAGAAGCAGCAGGGGGTGGATCTCTCATCCACAAAGTTCAGGGATCTTTATCCCTTCCCTGATGATGGTATGGAGTGTCCTTGGACCATTTATGAGCATTTTGTGGGGAGCTTAATAAAAATCCTTGAAAGGCGATGCGTTAGATTGGTACACATCATTAGACTATCATCGAATCAAAACTTGAAAACAACTTTCCCAAGCTTTCATTGATCGTTTTGTGTACAATCTTAATGTAGTGCCCAAAAGGGCGGATCTTGCTGCCCTAAGTCAGAGGAATGATGAGTCATTGTCAGCTTATGTTGAACAGTGGTGGGCCATAGCCGCTAGAATGAAAATACCCATTGATGACGAGGAGTAAATTTATATGATCATTCACTCGGCAAACCCGAGTATATCTGGATACCTCGTCTCGTATCCATATGCTAACATTACCCAACTCATTCGTACCGGGGAACAAGTCGAAGCCGGAATAAAGGCTGAAACGATCTCCCCTTGGTGGCCTCATCAGGCCTCTCCAGTACAGTGGACAGTGGAAGGAAGGTCTACTGGATACGAGAACAGTAACAGAAATGTTCCTGACCTTCATCCAACAGAAGAAGACAATCTCGTCACCTCTACCCAAGGTGCTCAATTCGCTCTTCAAGAAGGATAATGGCAACAACAACAGCAAATAGAGATTCCTCAGTACCCCAATCATGGTCAGCAGATGAAGATGACCCGGGAACCTAGGCAGTTTACACCGATAGCCCAAACTTACAGTGAGATACTAGACATGCTAGTTCAAAGGTAAATACTTACACCGCTACTGCCTAGGCTCCCCCCAAACCCTCTACTACCAAATTATAATGAGAATGAGTACTGTGCATACCACCAATCCCGAGGCCACACAACGGACCGTTGTTTCACCCTGAAACATGTGATCCAAGATCTGATTGACAACCAAACAATTGTGGTAACCTCTCTTGCTGTTGCCACCACCAATTACACTCTCCAGAATCACCTGCCATCGTATCAAGTATGCCCCAGTTCATCAAGAACTCCTACTAATAATATCAATCAAGGAGAGCCACCCCTGGTTAATCCAGTCCAATGCATCCATTCAATCATCGCCAGCCCAACAACAATACCCCCAAGTCTACAAGGGGCACACCCTACCAGTCCAATCTCTTCACTCTCAAATATGTAAGGGGCATCTCCAGTAGATCTAGTCTCCATGCCCTCAAGTCTACAAGAGGCATACCTTGCCAGTCCAATCTCTTCGCTCTCAAATATGCAAGGGGCATCTCCGTCCAGTCAATCTTCATGCCCCCAAGTCAACAGGAGCCACCGTCGATCAATCTAGTCCATACATCCTTTATCTCACAAGGGGCACCACCTACCTATTCAGCCCCTACCCCAACCCTCACATCCAAGAAAATGCTCCTTCCCCGATCAACATACCGCATGCTCTGGAAAAATCAGGGCCCAGCTTTAATCATGCGGTAACTTTTCAAGAAGGACGTTCTGCTACTCAAAGGGTTTTGCCTAGCTCTACTCAGTCTTCGATCCTTCAAGAGAAGAGTCTAGGATGGTTGGTCCTCGCCTCTAAGAAACAAGTCGAGGAAGAGATTAACGTTGAGATCATGATTAGCCCCAAAGCATCAACCATCACTTTTCAGGTCTTTGACATCACAGCTTCATTTCATCTCATCCCTGATCGGTCTTGGATCCATAGAGTCAAGGCTCTCTCTTCGACTCTTCACCAAAAGACCAAATACATTTTTAGAGACAAGGCGCTGACCGTTCTGGATGATCTCAAACAAATCTTTCCAATTGAAGCAGTCAACCGTCAAGAGCTAGATATCCCGATCACAGACATACGATGCTCTGATGAAGATATCCCACACAATAGTCTTGAGTTCGAGACTGTGAATTGCATACCTCTTGTATGTCCCATCGGATCAAACTATGTCTTCCCTCCAGTCCACCACCAACATTTTTATTATCAGCTCGAATATCAAAAGAATGCAGGCATGATAGGAATGGAATATTTGCCTCCTATGGGTGAGATATCAAATCACAAATGTATCAAAGGATGGCAAAGTCAGCAAGAGGAGGACGATCCCTTTAGCCACACATCAATCAAATCCATAAGAGAAGGGATCATCTATCTGGTTGGTAGGTCGAGATCCATCATGGAGGATCAAGTGAGCGGAATGAGCCCAACTGGGCTCTTTGAAAATGACTCAGGCAAGGGGCAAGAATTTTCTCTGATTGACTGGACCACAGTCTGGGTCCCACCTGAGCAGGAAGAATGCAAAGACTCACAATGCATCGAGGATGAGTTGAGGAAAGTGACATCCAACACCAACTCAGAGCTCAATCCCAAACTTATCACGACAATGAGGGCCCACCTACTGATCCATCTGGCCCTGCCTCCTAAGGGGAAGACGTGCAGGGCAAATAGCTGGTTCGCAGTCCCCAAGACGGCACAATAAAAGCAATGTTTAGCTTCTCAAAGCTGAATCAGGCAATCCCTAATTCACATTTCCATCTTTCTCAAAAAAAAAAAAAAAAAAAAAATCTCAAAAAGCTAAAAACACTAGATATTTCCAAAAAATCAAAAAAAAAAATCATATACTTGTCAAAATCTTTAAAAAAATAGAAATTTTCAAAAAGCCAAAAATATTAGATATTTTCAAAATGCCAAAAAATTCAGATACTTGCCAAAATTCAAAAACAACAGAAATTTCTCAAAACACAAAAACAATAGAAAATCTTTCAAAACTCACAAGCAATAATATGTCAAATGCATCTGTTACAACACCAGAGTTTAAAGCCAACTTATAGATTTCAATCTGGAGTTAAACTCAGGGGTTTGAATGAAGTCCAAAATGTGAAAAATGATGATCCGACTCTCGAGTTAGAGGATTCCCTCCGAAAGTTTGAGGCAAAGGCCAATGTCGTCACGGATGATTTTGAAATTGTGAACTTGGGATCCCTTCAGCTCCCTAGAACAGTACGTATCAAGAGATCCTCACCTCCTGAATGCAAGCAGACAATGACAGAATTCCTAAGACCCGGGGCTATCTAACTTTGGGTTCTCCTATGAAGCCTTACCCAGATCGAATGAAGAACTAGTCATACGCCATCTTATATGAAACCTGAAGTCAAGCCCATCAAGCAAAGCTGTCAAGATCATGTTTGAAGTCTACAATGGAGTCTTACTGATGAACGATGAAGATGAGTTAATGCAGCATGTCAGGAAGTGTTTTAAGTATTCAAAGCTTGCATAACGGATCCATGTGCATGCTTCGAGTCTTTATAACTTGACAACACTCTAGCCCTTCTTCATTATAGGGTGAGGACATCATTGAAAGAATAAGCCCAAAGGCATCCAATGGTTGGAGTGCATTCTCGTGGTAGACAAAAGCAGGCGGCAACAACATCCTACATCATTGGTTCGAGTGAAGCAAGAAGTCAAGAAAAATTATTGATGGTAAGTGAAAGGGCCTAGCTATATGCCCTAGAGGGGGGGTGAATAAGGCTATGCCAAATAAAACATATAACAGTGGAATAATAAAATAAAATAATCCACAATGCTGAATTAAAAAGTAACCTCAATAAACTAGTATAGAGAGGTTAATACTAATTTAGTTCTAAGGAAAACCTTACACCAAAAACCAAAGGCTTATGGTAGGACAATCTTATTTCTATAACGTCCTTTGTATCAAAAACTCAAACCGAGAGGAATAAATAAAGTAAGGAAATAACTTACAGAAAATTAAACCTAAGTTATTACAACATTCCCCCACTGGCTTGAAATAAAATGATTACAACATTCAACCACAGATACAATCCACAAAACTGAATGAATAAAGGAATGAAGGAATAAAGCACATCCACAACACAAAGATATATAGTGGTTCGCCTGTATGTACACCAACTGTTATCCAACAGCCACACAGAATGCTACTCCACTCCTAATATCCTCACACAGGGGATATTAGCATGCACTATCAAAATAGGTTTAATAGGTTCACCTAAAACCTTAACAATTGTGTCTTTTTATCACGGGCTTACACAATCCAAAAACCCACACAATCTGAGTTTTCTGGATCTCCTCAGATAACCAAAACAATGAGATTTTTCTGACAAATCTTAAACAAAACCAAAGAATGTAAATTACACAAATGTAAAATACCTAAATCTCCTTTTGAAGTAGCCCGGTAGAACCAATCGGAGTAGAAGTTCGATTCAACATTCAAAGTCTAATACTCACTTTATGAATAGTTCTAAGTCTAATTGATTTTAAATTAAAAGGGTTAGTTCTATTTGATTTTGAATCCAAGAAGAAGGAATATCAAAAATTCCTCTTTTCTAATAAGATTGGAATGTAGTTCAAAATCAAATACAAAACAAGCTAGCAAAAGGAATATTAAATGAGTACAAAGTAACTTAAAAACAAACACGAACTTATCTCAGAGTATGGCCTTAAAATTGCTTGAATTGAATTGAATTGAAAAAACTCTGAAATTTATGCTCTATTTATAGCCTGAGAAATCCCATCTACAACTGGTCTTAGGATCCCTAAGACTGGTCGTAACTTCAACAGATTTTCAAAGATTTCCGCGGGACAAGGATTAGCTGTTCTACGACTGGTCCTGGGTAGCCTACGACCGGTCGTGGGCCACCTACGACTGGTCGTGGGTCACATACGACTGGTCGTAGGACCCCTATATTAGTTGCTGGAGTTTGAGTCGTAGGGCTAAGACCGGTCGAAGGACGAGTCGTACAGCTCACAGGACTGTTCGTAGGACAACCAGAAAAATTTAAAAATCTTCAACAATCTAGGACTGGTCCTGAAAAACCTAAGACTGGTCGTAGCAGAGCTAGGACTGGTCTTGAAGTCCCTAGGACTGGTCTTAGAATAGCCCGTACAAGTATATTTAAAATATACGAATTATGTATCTAGAATGACTTACAATAAAGCCCAACCTAAGGTCAATCTAAGGTCAAACAAACCTTGAAAGTGAGATGAACATTGATAGTCTATACTCTCAGATGACCCTTAAGAGAAGCTTGAGAATTTATGAATCTTGTTGTAGGCCTTCTCGAGCTTGAACCTTTCTTGACTTGATAAAGTCTTCTTCTTTTCTTGTATTTGTTAGAATCTTGAACATGCATACTTGAAGACTTCTATTCTTGTATACTTCATCCATGACTAGACTTGAAACTTTCTTCATTTAAGATCTTGTCTTGAAATACGATGTCTTGAAGCAATGAATAGTCTCAAACATGAAATACAAGTTGTACAAGACATATATATATATATAGGTTTTGTCACCACAAAATTTAACAACCAAAGGGATATGAAATCATAGCACTTACATTCTCTCCCTTTGTCAAATTTGTGACAAAACACACATCATACAGATACGAGCAAAATATGCTCAAAGAATCATGAACCATTAAAACCACAATATACTCTACTCCCCCTGAGTAGAAAAAATATGAAAACATTAAGCAAAACAAGTTATCCACATTCCATATTATCAATCTACATATACTACTCAATCAATCAATCCATACAAATTACTCCCCCCCTCAATCATCAATCCATACAAATTACTCCCTCTTTCCATACTACTCCCCCTTACCATACTACTCTCCCTTTTTATCACAAAATGACAAGGGAAAGTCACAATAGGAAAGAGAACAACAACAGATAATGAGAAAGGAATATGGAAGGAAATATCATATCTCAAAATATAAATCCAGAATCATCAAGCCATAACCAAGTTAATACAATATCCAAAATAAAAGATAAGATAATGTTATACAATCCAAAAGATAATCCGCCTAATCAGATCCAGAGGAGGGAGCAGGGATAGTAGGATCAATCTGGTGTAAGCCCCTATGAATGCGACGAAGATATTTTTGCATATATTTAAACTGCATATCATGGGCTACACTCATGTTATCAACCTTCTCTTCCAATGTATGAAGGCGTGCATCATAACTAGATGGATCGTAATCAGGATCATTTGGCGAATCAGTTTCTATCTCATCAAATAACTCATCCATATTAACATCCTGTTGAGGAAGATCGCCAGCTTCCCCTTCATTTCTGACTTCACCACCAATACCACCTTCATCAACTTGACCAGGAAGCAAATCCAACTTCATTTATTTAAATTTATATTGTTGAATAAAAGATGATGAATGGGTGCTTCATTAACAGGTGTATCAAGAAGCATGTGAGTGGCTAAAATAGTCATAAGATAACCAAACGGAATATTACTATGACCTAGATGGAGTCGAAACTGTATGATAAAATGACAGATCAATGGAGGTAGACAGACCATAGTTCTAGAAGCAATGGAATATAATATACGAACCATGAAAGCAGTCAACTCGGTTTCATTACCAGACCGAGGATACAGATTTGAAATAAATATATGGTGTAACACTCTGTATCTGGGTAACAAGTATTTTGAAGGGAGCGCATTCTCTTTGTGTGTTCATTACACATTAATTTTGCATAGGTCTCTTGTCAACATATATTTTTTCGACAGTTGGTTTGTTGTATAGAATATGAATCGAAATACCTTCATCTTTGACGAGTATATCCATATTGCCCGATATCAAATGTCGGTCTACAAGAAATTTTTCTTCTCTAGTAGTAATTGAAAAAGTTAAGTTGTCAATGGAGAATTCTGAGATACATGCAACCATTGATTGTGCAATAGACTGAAATGCAAGCCCACCCCAAAGTAAAATGTTAGCCCAGCCAACAGATTCAAGGAGAGAAATGATACCATATGGTGCAACATGATTGAGATCAACGGGACGCTCAACGATAACATTATGGACACGCAAATTCCGTACATCTTGAGGATCATCTTCGGGTGACCGAAGGTGCCGTTGTGTTATCGATGTAAATCTAGATGAGGATGGACCACGGGATGTTTTCTTCTTCCCTCTAGCATCCATCTTCAACAAGATATACTAAGAGTAAGAGAAATGCACAAAAAGAAAGATGAGTTTTCTCTAGATCAGCAATTTTAGAAGAAACCCTTGAAAAACCCAGCAAAAAGATGAAATCAAGCTACATAATGATCAAATCAAAGCACAAGAACATCAAACTTTAAGAAAAATGAAGAAATAAGACTAACCTTGAAGAAATACAAGAAATCCTATGACTGGTCGAGCCACGACTCGTCGTAGGTCGGAATAAAAATGAAGAAGAAGGAGATTTTTCTCAAATTATATCATGTTCATGAGCTCCACGACCGGTTAAGTGCTGTGTACGACCGGTTGAGCATCGACCAAAAATACATATTTAAAAAAAAATTTAACACATATAATACCAAATATAATACACTATGATACATGCAAGCAAGAATACTCAATGTAAAATGCATATACCAAGATCAAATTTCAATTTATTAAACCTGCTTTTGTCGAGCGATTTAGTAAATATATCAGCAAGTTGAGTTTCGGTTGGTATATATTCCAAGGAAATAACTTTTTCTTCAACCAACTCACGAATGTAATAATACCTAATGTCAATGTGCTTAGTACGTGAATGCTGGATTGGATTTTTAGAAATATTTATAGCACTAGAATTATCACAATGTAAGATCATTGAATCTTGATTAATTCTATAATCGATTAGCATGTGTTTTATCCAAACTAGTTGAGTACATGCATATCCAACTGCAATATACTCAGCCTCAGCAGTGGAGATGGAAATTGAGCTTTGCTTCTTGCTGAACAAAGAAACTAAGTAATTTTCAATGTAAAAACAACCACCACTGGTTGATTTTCTATCATCGATATTACCAGCCCAATCAGCATCTGAGTACCCTACTAATTGAACACTAGTATCAAAAGGATACCAAAGAGCCAGATTTATAGTACTTGCGATATATCTAATAATCCGTTTAACAGCAGTAAGATGTGATTCCTTAGGATTAGACTGATATCTCGCACAAATACCAACACTAAACGCGATATCGGGTCTACTTGCAATTAGATACAACAAACTACCAATCATACTACAATACAGTTTAGGATCTATATCTTTACCCGTAAAGTCTTTTGAGAGTTTTAACGTTATACTTATAGGAGTATCAAAGATCTTACCATTCTCAAATTCAAACCTTTTAACCAAGTTTGAAGCATATTTGGTCTAAGAAATGAAAATTCCATCAGGTCAATGTTTTACTTGCAACCCTAGGAAATAATTTAGTGCACCAACCATGCTCATTTCGAACCATGATTTCATAAGATTTGCAAACTCAATAAACATGTTAGTGCAAGTTGATCCAAATAATATCGTTAACATAAATTTGAACCATCAAAAAATTATTATTATGCTTCTTAACAAAGAGCGTCTTATCGACACTTCCTACTTAAAAGATATGACTAAGTAAGAATTTAGTCAATTTCTCATATCATGCCCTGGGTGCTTGTTTTAGACCATAGAGAGCCTTTTTGAGACGAAATACATGGTCAGATAACTTGGGGTCTTCAAACCCTGAAGGTTGTTCAACATACATCTCTTCATGTAAATCGCTATTCAAGAAGACACTCTTTACATCCATCTGATAAATCTTAAATTTTTTAAAGCATGCGATGGAAATAAAAAGTTTGATTGATTCAAGGCGAGTGATTGGAGTAAAGGTTTCATCGTAATCGATGCCTTCAATCTAAGTGTACCCTTGTACAACCAGTCTAACCATGTTTCGTATTATATTTCCAAGTTCATCAGACTTATTTTTAAAGATCCATTTTGTTCTGATAATGTGTTTATCTTTAGGTCTAGGAACAAGATACCAGACATCATTACGAACAAATTGATTAAGTTCATCCTGCATAGCAACTATCCAATTTTCGTCAGAAAGTGCTTCTTTCACATTGACCGGTTCTATTTGGGATGTAAAAAAAATATAATTACATATGTTCTCAAGTTGTTTGCGAGTATGAACTCCAATGAGAGGGTTTTCAAGAATTTGATTGGTTAGATGATCTTTGACAGTCCTTGGTTCAGATTCTTTTTGACTTGATGAGGTATCTTGATTGTCGATAATAAGAACTTCATCATCATCTGAACTCAGAGCTGGTGTATTCAAATGATCATCAATGACCACATTGATGGACTCTTGAATCACACCAGTTCTCTTATTTAGAACCCTATAAGCTCTACTGTTCAAAGAATAATCAAGAAAAATCCCTCATCACTCTTCGTATCAAACTTTCCCAAATTTTCACGATCTTGTAAAATATAACACTTGCTTCCAAAAACTCGAAAGTATTTGACAGTAGGTTTCTTTTCAAACCATAATTCATAAGTAGTCTTATTATCAGATTTACTAGTATAAATCCGATTAATAATATAGCATGCGGTATTAATTGCTTCAGCCCAAAGATTTCTAGAAAGCTTCATGCTATTCAACATAACATTAGCCATATCCTGAAGCATTCTATTTTTTCTTTCAACTATACCATTTTGTTGCGGTGTTTTGGGAGCAGAGAATTCATGCGATAGTCCCTGATCACTACAGAATTCCTCAAAACTACTATTTTCAAATTCGGATCCATGATCACTACGGATCTTACTAAAATGAGAACCTTTCTCATTTTGAATTTGTTTAATGACCTTTTTCACTTCATCCAGGTTTTCAGTTTTATCTTTTAAGAACGATACCCAAGTGAATCTGGTATAGTCATCTACGATAACCAAGATATATTTTTTGCCTCCTCGACTCTCTGTTCTGGTTGGTCCAATAAGATCCATGTGGAGAAGCTCAAGTGGTCTAGATGTAGTATTGGAGTTCACTTTCTTGTGAGAGCTCCTAGTCTGTTTGCCCAACTGACATTCACCACAATTTTGTCTACTTTTTGTAATTTGGGTAGACCTCTAATTAGTTCTCTTTTGCTCAATCTAAATAAGTTCCGGTAGTGTACATGTCCAAGGCGTTTATGCTATAATTCAATCTCATCGGTATGGACCATATAACACGATTGAGTAGATGAGCTTGCATCACTAACGATGTAGCAGTTTTCAGAAGTTCTGCGACCAGTTAATATAACAGAACCCTTTTTATTAACTATCTTACAACCTTGATTAGAAAACTTCATACTATGGTTGTTATCACAAATTTGAGAAATGCTTAGTAGGTTGTGTTTCAAGCCCTCAACATATAAAATATTCTTAAATAAGGGAAGGTTATAAAGCTGAACTGTACCTTGGCCAATGATCTTGCAATTGCTTCCATCACCAAATGTGACTGACTCGTCCGTCATATCTTTTAGATCGGTGAATAAAGCCTTGTCTCCTGTCATATGCCTGGAGCAACCACTATCTAGGTACCACTTAGAATAGCTTGTAGCTTTGAAAGCAGTGTGGGCAACCAAGCAGGCAACTTTAGGAACTCATTTCAGAATTGTTTTGGGTTTAGGAGTATAAATGGTATTTTTCTGTCTGTTGTTATAGGAGAGGCCTATGGAGTTAGACTTTAATAGCTCCTTGAGTAGATCAATTATTTTTTCAGCCAATGGATTTCGATTTTGAAAATCAAAGTTGACATGGCTACCTTTGGGTTTTTGAAAAGTCCTTGAATTTTTAGAAAAACCTTGATAAGTATTCTTTTCTTTTGAGGTTGAAGACTCTTCTTTTATAAATTTAGGAGTAATATTCTTTTGTTTAAGAGATGTATTCTTATCATAGCCAAACCCGGATCGATCGTCACATTTTCTTGATCTGAACTATAATTTTTCCAATTTATGATCACCTTGGGCATATCTCCATGTGTCTTTCAAACTCAAAAGAGAAGCAACCTCATTTTTGAGTTTCTCATTTTCGGATTTCAAATCTTCAATTTGAGAGGTTTTGAAATCTAAATCACATTTGGTCTTTTCAAAAGAATCGAAAATATAAGACTTTTCTAAAACGAGAAACTCATAATCTTCTTTAAGCTTAGAAAATTTTTCTTTTTATAACTTAAGATTGACGGCAATTTTACAACTCTCCTTATAAAGGGCATTATAAGCATCCTGAAGATCATCTTCATTATCACAATCACTATTCAGATTTTCTTCACTAGATATATCATCATTATCTGAAAAAGTGATCTTGGCTAGAGTCATAAGGGCTTTAACATCATTGCCCAACTCGGTTTCAGAATCTTCTGATTTAGAAGAGGATTCAGAGTCAGACGATTCATCCCAAGTAGCCAACATGCTTTTCCTTTTTGATTTGTCCTTTTTAGAACATTTATTAGCTAAGTGCCCATACTCTTGACAGTTGTAACATTGACTATCTTTCAAAGATTTTCGAGCTCTAGGTTTAGATCGTCTCTTATCATTTGACTTTCGAAAATTAACTTTTTTCTTGCTTTTAAAAATTTTGTAAAACTTTTTTGCTAAAAGCACCATATCATCTTCGAAATTTTCTAAATCCAAAGTGCTCTCTTGTGAAACATTTTTAGATGATTTGAGAGCAATCGATTTTCCTTTAAGAGCTTTAAAGGACAACTCGTAGGTTTGTAGTGAACCAACTAGTTCTTCAACCCTCATGGTATCCGTATCACGAAGTTCCTGAATCGCGGTTACTTTAGAATTGAACTGTTCAGGAAGTGAGCAAATTATCTTTGCGCACACTTTACTTTCTGGGATTCTATCACCAAGACCCCACATAGAATTCACAATGTCATTCAATCTAGTGTAGAAATCAATAAACATCTCACTCTCCTCCATATGAATTTCTTCAAATTTAGTTGTGAGGAGTTGGACTTTAGATTTCTTAATAATTGATGTACCCTCATGTGTCATTTCTAATACATCCCATGCTTGTTTTGCATTTTCACAAGAGATGATTCTTTTGAATTCATCTGGTGATAATGCACAAGTAATTGCATTTAGAGCTTTTGCATTGGCACTACTCTCACTTTTCTGAAGTATGGTCCAAAGAAAATAAGCCGTTACTTTCATTAATTTTGAACCATCGTCATTAGTTACTTCAATGATAGGAGGGTTCCATTCATTCACTGTGGCCAGCCACACACTTTCATCCATGGATTTGAGGAAGATCCTCATCCTGGCTTTCCAATAGGTATAGTTTGTGCCATTAAAGGGTGGTGGCCTAGTGACTGATAGGCTATCAAAATTTGACATCTTAATATAGCTTAGATCGTTAGCTCAGGAAATAAATCCAATAAATAAACAATAAGCACGATCTATTAGATTCTGATACCACTTGAAAGGGCCTAGTTATATGCCCTAGAGGGGGGGTGAATAGCGTTATGCCAAATAAAACTTATAACAGCGGAATAATAAAATAAAACAATCCACAATGCTGAATTAAAAAGCAACCTCAATAAACTAGTATTGAGAGGTTGATACTAATTCAGTTTTAAGGACAACCTTACACCAAAAACCAAAGGCTTATGCTAGGACAATCTTATTTCTAGAACGTCCTTTGTATCAAAAACTCAAACCGAGAGGAATAAATAAAGTAAAGAAATAACTTGCACGAAATTAAACCTAAGTTATTACAACATTCCCCACACTGGCTTGAAATAAAATGATTACAACATTCAATCACAGATACAATCCACAAAATTGAATGAATAAAAGAATGAAGGAATAAAGCACATCCACAACACAAAGATATATAGTGGTTCGTCTGTGTGTACACCAACTGTTATCCAACAGCCACACAGAATGCTACTCTACTCTTAATATCTTCACACAGGGGATATTAGCATGCACTATCAAAATACGTTTCACAGGTTCACCTAAAACCTTCACAATTGTGTCTTTTTATCACAGGCTTATACAATCCAAAAACCCACACAATCTGAGTTTTCTGTCTCTCCTCAGATAACCAAAACAATAAGATTTTTCTGGCAAATCTCAAACAAAACCAAAGAATGTAAATTACACAAATGTAAAATACCTGAATCTCCTTTTGAAGTAACCCGATAGAACCAATCGGAGTAGAAGTTCGATTCAACGTTCAAAGTCTAATACTCACTTTATGAATGGTTCTAAGTCTAATTGATTTTAAATCAAAAGGGCTAGTTCTATTTGATTTTGAATCCAAGAAGAAGAAATATCAAAAATTCCTCTTTTCTAATAAGATTAGAATGTAGTTCAAAATCAAATACAAAACAAGCTAGCAAAAGGAATATTAAATGAGCACAAAGTAGCTTAAAAACAAACATGAACTTATCTCAGAGTATGCATTAAAATTGCTTGAACTGAATTGAATTGAAAAACTATGAAATTCATGCTCTATTTATAGCCTGAAAAATCTCATCTATGACTGGTCTTAGGATCCCTAGGACTGATCGTAGCTTCAACAGATTTTCAAAGATTTCTGCGGGATAAGGATTAGTTGTTCTACGACTGGTCCTAGGTAGCCTACGATCGGTCGTGGGCCACCTATGACTGGTCGTGGGTCACATACCGCTGGTCGTAGGACCCCCAGATTAGTTGCTGGAATTCGAGTCGTAGGGCTAAGACCGGTCAAAGGACGAGTCGTACAGCTCACAGGACTGCTCGTATGACAACTAGAAAAATCTGAAAATCTTCAACAACCTAGGACTGGTCCTTAAAAACTTAAGACTGATCGTAGCAGAGCTAGGACTGGTCTTAAAACAGCCCGTACAAGCATATTTAAAATATACGAATTATGTATATAGAATGACCTACAATAAAGCCCAACTTAAGGTCAATTTAAGGTCAAACAAACCTTGAAAGTGAGATGAACATTGATAGTCTATACTCTCAGATGACCCTTAAGAGAAGCTTGAGAATTTATGAATCTTATTATAGGCCTTCTCGAGCTTGAACCTTTCTTGACTTGATAAAGTCTTCTTCTTTTCTTATATTTGTTAGAATCTTGAACATGCATACTTGAAGACTTCTATTCTTGTATACTTCATCCATGACTAGACTTGAAACTTTCTTCATTTAAGTTCTTGTCTTGAAATACAATGTCTTGAAGCAATGAATAGTCTCAAACATGAATTTAACACCCTGAAAATCAGGGGTAGTGTAGAAACCCGACTCCCGAGTTCCAGACCATCAGTTATGCAACAAATATGATTATCATTCAATGTTGTCTGAGTTAAAGCATTCACATGAGTAAGATTATACCAAAACTGTAATTCATACTCCAGATCCAGTGATAAAACGCAAGCGGAAGACTGAAAAATATATATATCACTGTACAAAAATAAAATAATCTCAAACTGTCTCCAAAGTATGAATACATTACTGAGTCTCATATACATGTCATAAAGCAAGAAATAAATGTCAGGTGATAGTCCAACTAACATGTCCCGCCGATCCAGGCCACCTACGCAAAGCCGTCGGAGAACTGCATATACGAGAACTCATCCTGATCCTCGTAGTAATCCGGCTCAGCGTCCTGAATCGCCTCATCACCTGCAACTAAGACAGGGTCCAGTGGTGTTGCAAACACCGTCCCGTAACGTGGGAGTGAGTGATCAACTCAGTGGAATAATAGAGCAAAGATTAGCATGTTATCAAATCAATCACGAGTTAATAGTAAAGCAAACAATCAACCATCCCTAGGTACTATTGTTAATACAAACATAAAATGACATGATGGATGCCCTCACCGACATACTCCCTCATGCGGCACCATCGGCGTCCGTGGCATGCTTTCTTCCTGCCATGCTCCACATCTTCCAGGCACATGCAGTGCGATATGGATAATGATTACCGGGTTGTTATTAGTCCTTTTCATACAGTAGGATTAGGAAACTAAGGTACCTTCCTTATATCAATCCCAACACAGATCCTGTCTAGGGTCGTCACTCCTAGTAATCACATGCGATGTTATATTTGTAGGTCGCTGCAAGGGCAGCCAGGGCTGTTGCTCGCACTCATTGCACCGCTCCCCCATCACCTTATCAATACAGGCCTAATGTACTCTAGTCGCTACGGAAGGGTCGTCGCCTCCCGTAGACTCAGAATACGCTCGCGGTCACTACAAAGGGCTCGTCACCAATCAGAGTAAGCCGACAACTCGAATGTAGTGTCTCATACCACCACAATCGTCTCACGAGTCAAATGTGCTCACTGGTCACTACGGGGAGGTTTGTGGCCTAGGCCGACAGTTCGACCACGGTGTCCTATACCACTATGCCCGGCTCATGAGTCTTTATGGATCAAGGTATCATGGTTAACAGGGTTTCCAATGATAAGTTCAGTACCCTAGGTTCAAGCAGTTATGACTCATACAGGGTGAACATACAATGGCCAGTCGGGTTACTTGACGGGCTCGACTAGTACGAGCGTATGTCAAGCTGAGCGACATGAAGTGCATAAAATACTTCGTGTGGCCTAACCACTGTCGCCAACTCAAAACACGACTCGCGTTCATCGACGCGTCCTTCGTGGCAAATAGAAGCCAACTACGAATTCAATCCATTACTGACTGCCTGGACTAGGTCATAGCCCCAAGTATTTGTAAATCCATATCAATAATCATATGAGAGTAATAGAAATGAAATACAACAATACAACCATATTAACACATGTTATAGCATACAAAGCAAGCAAATCAATCCAACACATGTATTCCATATATATAAGGAAATCAATTCATATGGCAAACATGATGGAAATCATATACATCCGCATATTAATTGAGGATTGAATCTCAAAACTAATTCACAACACCATTTACTCAAACATACTAATACAAACATTTATACATACACTTAGTCTACACACTTTAGTCTACATAGCGTATGTCGACTCAAAGTACGCATTAGGGTGAATCTCTTCGCCAAACAGATCATGCACGCATTCCTAGTATCCTAACACGATAAATAACCATGACAAACATTTCAGCAAAATATGGATGTAAACAGTATTTCCTACAAATGACTAAAATACCCTAAATCTCATACTTTCCATAAGCAATCGAAATGGAAAACAGACAGCATGTTCTACATGTCAAACGGCATGCTCGTCGATAATCTACTATTAAACGACATTGAAAGCTTTGAAATCAGTCAATCAAAGCGTCTAAAATTCGCACCTTTCGCCTTAGACGTGTATTGATTCGAATAGAACGTATACGCTTCGTCAACGGCGTAACGACGACCTAATGCACAAGATACGTAAGCTACTTCGCTATTGAATCAAAGGAACCCTTAAATCAGCAAGTGGTTAGGGTTTTCTTACCTAAAAGTGCATTGGAAATCACCGGGAAAGTGATTTGAATGCGTTGCTTTGGTACGTGCAAAAGATAGCAAACGGCAGGAAGTCCTCTCACAAAGTCTCTCACAATCTCTCACTTTCTCTCTCTCTCTTTTTAGGGTTTCAAGCAAATTCGGATGGGAGAGATATGAGAGGGTTTAAAGCCCTTATATAGACTAAAAACTAACCTAAATAGACTTGGGAACAAAGTATACTTGAGTTATAACCAAATCGGGACTTTTTTGATCCAAAAGAGTGTTTCGGGAGGTCCCCTGGCGGAACGCGGTCGGACTTAAGCTCATGCCTACTAGATCTTGCTCACACGAAGTTTTCAGACCTGTAGAGTTCCCAGATCGCACGTGGCGGTCCAGTTTCAGTTCAGCGGTCATCGTACCTAAATCAGCTCTACAAGTCTCATGATATGAAAGAGAAATTTTTCTTGATCCGAGGGTGAAATTTGACTGAATTCTGATGGTCAGAACGTTTAATAATAACGCACAACGACACGTGCCAGATTTGGAATTAATTTTCTAAACCTTTACCCTCTTCAGTCCAAGCTCAATGAAATAGCCTCAGAACATCGGTTGGGCTTGATTTTCGAAATGATTGTCAAGTCCAGCTAGGCGGTCATAACGGTCTAAGATTGTACATATCGGACTTTCGACGCGCGGTCTAAATCCAATACAGAGTTTCAGACGGTTCCTCAGAGCAAACGGGTTTAGAGTTTGATCTAAGGTTTCAGGGTATTATAGCATCATCGATTCTACAAGTTTTGGGTCTTGCAGAACGTATTTAAAGTGATCAGGGACAATTTCACAGCTACTTTAACGTAACGCTAGTTAACTTATGCTTATTTTCTAAAGGAATTAATCCTAAGTGATTTCTGATCGAGTTGGTACTCGAGTCTCTATATGGAGTTTTTCTGAGGTGTTACAATCTACCCCCCTTAACGATAAATTTCGTCCTCAAAATTTGTATCTTTTCGTACTCCTCGAGAAGCTGTGGGTAGTTCTTTCTGATCTCGGCTTCCGTCTCCCAAGTAGCCTCTTCTTCAGAGTGATGCATCCACAACACCTTTACAAGGGGGATGACCTTGCTACGCAGTACCTGCTCCTTCCTATCTAGTATACGATCCGTTCGCAGTACATATGTAACATCCTCACCTAACTACACCTGCTCCTATCGAATAATATGGGAAGGATTAGGAACGTATTTCTTCAGCATAGAAACATGAAATACATTGTGTACACTCGCGAGAGGTGTAGGCAAAGCCAGACAGTAAACCGCTGCACCCACACGGTCGAGAATCTGAAACGGACCAATGAATCGTGGTGCTAGTTTCCCCTTCTTCCCAAACCAAAGGACTCCCTTCATAGGGAAAACTCTCAAAAACACGTGATCCCAAACCGTGAACTCTAGCGGGCGCCGTCTTGTATCGGCATAACTCTTCTGTCTGCTCTGCGCTGTAAGTAGCCGGCGTCTAATGATATCAATCTTCTCCGACGTCGCCTGCACTAACTCCGGGCCAATCAATCTACTACGCTCACCGACCTCTGCCCAGCAATGCAATGCTCGACAAGGTCACCCATACAAGGCCTCATAATGTGTCATACCAATACTCGCCTGGAAACTGTTGTTATACGTAAACTCTGCATATACAAGACAATCATCCCAACTGTCTTTGAAGTCCAATACGTAAGCTCGCAACATGTCCTCTAGAATCTGGTTCACCCGCTCTGTCTGTCCGTCTGTCTGTGGGTGGAAGGCAGTACTGAACTTCAACTTCACACCCATAGCCTCCTGAATGCGAGTTCAGAAAATAGAAGTAAAGCGCGTGTCTCTGTCCGACACAATCTCTACAGGAACTCCATGCAGATGCACTATCTCTCTGATATACAGCCTGGCTAACTCGTCTACAGAGTTCGTAACTCTGATCTGTAAGAAGTACACCGACTTCGTCGAACGGTCGACGATCACCCAAATAGAATCATGTCCCTTCCTCATCTTCGACAGTCCCGATATGAAATCCATGAAAATGAAATTTCACTTCCACTCAGCTATAGGCATAGGCTGAAAGAGTCCAGGAGGTTGGCGATGCACTACCTTCACCTGCTGGCAAGTGAAACAACGGGACACGAACTCTACGATGTGGGTCTTCATACCCTCCCACCAATAAGTCATCTTCATGTCACGATACATCTTGGTACTGCCCGGATGCATCACAAGTCTAGTACTGTGCGCAGCCTCGAGAATCTCTCGTCTCAAGTCAGGGACATCTGGAACGCATAGGCGGCTACGGTAACGTAAGCCCCCATCCGTGCCAACTCGCCACTCGACGTCTGTATCATCACTGGCCTGCTCTCGAAGCTCAGTCAGACGCGCATCATCCCTCTGCGCTGCGATGACTCTGTCATCGATAAAAGATCGCACCTGCACATGTGCGATAAACTCATACGACTCCTCCACAGTGAGTTTCTGCTCAAAGTCTCACAAAAACTCAACCATATCCCACTCAGCAACCATCAGCGGAGCCGCAAACTCTATCGCCTTCTTGCGGCTCAACGCATCAGCCACAAGGTTCGCCTTGCCGGGATGGTAGGAAACCTCGAACTTGAAGTCCTTCAAAGTCTCCATCCATCGCCTCTTCCTCATATTCAAGTCTCGCTGCATGAATATGTACTTGAGGCTCTTGTGGTCGCAAAAGAGCTCGAACTCCTCTCCATAGAGGTAATGTCTCTAGAGCTTCAATGTGAATATGACGGCTGCCAACTCAAGGTCGTGTGTAGGGTAATTCTCCTCATGCTTCCTTAATTATCTCGAGGCATACGAAATTACCCTGTCCTTCTGCATAAGGACACAACCCAAACCAACGCTAGACGCGTCAGTATATATCGTGTATCTAACCCCTTGCTCTGGCAATACTAGCACAGGGGCGGACGTCAACCTTTCCTTCAGCTCCTGAAAAGCTGTCTCCGCCTTATCATTCCAGGCGAACTTCACATCCTTCCGTATCAGCTGAGATAGAGGTCTGGCAATCTTCGAGAAATCTCGAATGAAACGTCTATAGTAGCCTGCAAACCTAAGAAACTCCTTACCTCAGTGACAGAACCAGGCTGCTCCCAGTCCTGAACTGTAGCTACCTTAGATAGGTCAACTGTCATCCCATCCTTGGACACCACATGTCCCAAGAACTTCACTTTCTGCTTCCAGAAATCGCACTTCTTATACTGTGCGAACAACTGATGCTTTCTCATTGTATGCAGGACCAATCGCAAGTACTCCTCATGCTCCTCTCGACTCCTGGAGTATACCAAAATGTCGTCTATGAACACGATGACGAATCGATAGAGGAATGGCCGAAATACCCTGTTCATCAGATCCATGAACACGGCCGGTGCGTTCGTAAGACCAAACGACATCACTAGGAACTCGTAGTGGCCAAAGCTGGTCCTGAAAGCTGTCTTCTGCACGTCCTCATCCCTGACGCGCAACTGGTGATATCCTGACTGGAGATCAATCTTCGAGAAGTATTGGGCCCCTCTCGACTGATCAAACAAGTCGTCTATCCTGGGCAAGGGATATCGATTCTTCACCGTAATCTGGTTCAGCCTGCGATAATCAATATACAATCGCATAGAACCATCCTTCTTCTTCACAAACAGTACTGGTGCTCCGCAAGGAGACACACTCGGTCGAATGAAACCAATCTCCAACAGATCATCAATCTATTTCCTCAACTCCTTCATCTCACACGGTGCCATGCGATACGTCGGCAGTGAGACGGGCATGGAACTAGGTACCAGATTGATAGTAAAATCGATCTCTCGCTGAGGCGACAAACCAGGAATCTTCCTGAACAGATCCCCAAAATCACAAACTACAGGCGTATGCTCAAGTGTCGGGGCATCGACGTCCCGCAATAAGGATGCGTAGCTAAGTATGCGGAAGGGAAGATTAACCTGCACTGAAAATGTAAAAGGCGTGCCCTCCGGTTCATAGACTATCACTATACGGGTCTCACAGTCAATCTCGGCCCTCCCTGCAGTCAGCCAATCCATGCAAAGAATGGCGTCGAGATAATAGAGAGAGGGGTCAACGACAAGGTCAAGAGTCATCGTCCTACTCCCCAGGTCCACCAAACAACCCTCACACATCATGGTGGACTCAGAAAAGGTCCCATGAGCTGAGAGAACTCGCACCCCATCCATCCGAATAGTCGGTAGCCTAAGACGCCTGACTATGGAATGCGATATCAATGAAATCATGGATCCTGTATCCACCATTACAAGTATTGGAGTACCTCCAATATGGGCGGTGACCTCAAAGGCCAAGGGCTGAGTAGTCTCTGTCTCAGCTGCCTCAGCTGTCAAGGCATGTACCCGTGCCTGCTGTGGACGGTTCGGTCGTGGTACCATGGGCCGTTGAGGCAGCCGGAACGGAGGTACTGGAGGTCTGAAGGAAGGATGCATAGGAGCCGACCGTAAAGGTGGAGCAGACAATGCCTGTGGGCGTGGACGGTCGATCTTCTGCGGCGGCGAAAACCCGCTGTCTCTCATCCGAGCGAAACAGTTCCCCACAGTGTGACCCGGTCTCCCGCAATAAGTACATGACAAATCGGGGCACCTCGTCGGAAGTACTGGCGTTGTAGCCCTAGGAGGAGGGTCGATGAGAGGCCTCTTGCCAACAAATGGCCTGTCCTGCATATCCGGTCGTGGCCTAGCAACCATAGGGCCACGAGATCATGTCAAGCGATCAACATCCTGCTCTGCCCTCATGGACATATGTATCAACTCTGCATAGGAAGGTATGCTGACGCAGCACATCTTCGACCGAATTTCTGGTCGCAAGCCCTCAGAAAATCGGCGTATGCGCATCTGCTCATCAGCAAGTATAGTAGGGACGTATCTTCCCAACTCAGTGAACCGATGCTCATACTCTTTGACTGTCATGCCTCCCTGCCTGAGGCGTAGAAACTCGTTCTCCAGTTTGTGCCTGTAAGTCTGGGGATAGTATTTCTCATGGAAATGGAACTCGAACGCTGCCCAAGTCCAGACGTAGTCAGCAGCCACTGTCCGCAATACACTATCCCACCATAGACTGGCCTCTCGCTCGAACATAAACGTGGCCAACTCAACCTGCTCAGACTCCGAGCAGTGCAGCATCCTCAGAATATTTGACACACGGTCGAGCCAATACTCGGCCTCCTCGGGTCTGTGAGAACCTATAAAAGTAGGAGGCCGCAAGCGCTGGAATCGCTCAAGTAAGCCTCGTGAATCAGCAGTATACCCCATAGGGTAAGCAGAGGGTGCAGGATGAGCCATGTCCTCATCCTGAGTCGAAGTACCAGCATCCTCAGCTGGATGCACAGATGGTGCAGGTGGAGTCGCACTCCCACCCTAGCCTATGGCCCCTGCTATTGTAGTCAAGAGCTGCTGGTGCTGCTGATGCATCATGGTCATCAACTGCTCAAACCTATCAGGAGGTGGAGCATGCTGCGGCACATACTGCGTCGAGAAAGACGCACGATACTGCTCTCTGACAGGCGGTGTGAAAGGCGGCGGTCCAACTGTAGGACCTGTAGAAGGCTGAGACTCATGTGTAGTCTCAGGAATTGGGCCCACAGCAGGATCTATATGCTCATCAGTCTGGAGAGGAACCCGATTCATACGCTCTCCCAGTGTAAGTCGTGTTGTGCTTCGCGTAGCCTTAAGCGGCATTCCCTATATTCAAAATAGGGCGCAACCACGTCAGTTTCAGCAATAGCACAAACACACCGCAATCATTCACATAACAAACCGTAGAATTCCATGCATTCCATTAAATCAATATTGTCACAATACAAGAGATATATCCTTACATGCATCATGACAAGAAACACATGGGAACTAAGTTAGCCGAAGCTACAATTGCTACATAAGCAAACTATTAGCCTTCTCAGGCTTACACACAGAAAGCAGGAAACAAACCAACTACAACCAACAACATCTAAAACCTAATCGCTAATCCTAGTCTGGCGATGGAGGAGGAGCACCCTTATCCTGCAGACAACACAGGATGGCATTTAAAGTACAAGTCACCTTGCTAAATTTTCATTTCATGACGGCCTTGGTATCTTCAAGATCTTGTTTCACCTCAGCCCGAAGTTCTTGGACTTCCCGTCGCAAAGCAACCTGACTCTCCTCAAGTCGGGCTATATGAGCATCCCTAGCGGCCCGAGTCGCAGTAGGAGGACTCTCATCAGTATCCTGAGCCTCCTCCTCCTCTTTTTCCTGGACTTATTCCTCTATTTCTGCCCCAGCTTCTTCTTCACTGACATCCTCTTCACTATCATATTCACCCTCACTGTCATCATCAAGCTGAGCCTCACGCTGCCAAGGCTCTATCTTCATCTGGTTCATGGTATCCTCATCAATGAAGTGAATCGGCACAGGCATCTCCAGCCTAAGTCTGTAAGCAAACTCAAGTGCGATCTTGCATATGAGTCGGCCAAAGGGAAGTGACTTAGACGTTCTTCTCGACTTCGCTAAGAGGATGATTTGTCGCAACACAAAGGTGGCCATG
Source organism: Magnolia kwangsiensis (assembly GCA_037074715.1). Taxonomy (NCBI): domain Eukaryota; kingdom Viridiplantae; phylum Streptophyta; class Magnoliopsida; order Magnoliales; family Magnoliaceae; genus Magnolia; species Magnolia kwangsiensis. The sequence continues at coordinate 34,420,754 of CM073573.1, forward strand.
CATATATTGTCTCCCTGGCCCACAGATACAGGAAATCGACCATGAGACGCATACATTCACTACGGTTGGTCGACCTAGGATACACATTGAACGTGCAAATGTGATGCAGCAGACAGAAATCATCCGACATATAGGACGCTAAGAGGCTCTTGTTACGCTGTCATGGAACCAAACTACCACATAGGAACCTAGTGCGGCGATTTCGCTCACGAACACTCTTCAGATTCTTAATGCTTGGATGTACCTCGCCAAGAGGCACCTTCAGAAGTCGAGCTATCAACCGAACATCGATCGTGGCTTCCTGGTCTCTATTAAAGGGAATCCTGAACTATAATGGCTCCAACATAGGAGCCCGAATATGAGCATAGAAGGCATGAATAGTGCTCACATTCGCACGAGACTGGGCTTCAAAGAGCGGACCCCAATTGACAGCTTCAATGCGCTCAAATAACAGAAATTCACCAAAGAGCCGCTCATCCACATGCGCCTCAAACAGAACCTTGCGATCAGTATACGCACCGTGAGCCAAGTCTGCCAACAGTGCTCGCCCTATGTGAGCACGGGGATCCAAATCCCGCTTTGTGTGAAACTCACGAGCGGCACTTGGACTTGCGACGGCGCTTGAGCTAGCGGCGCCACCTCTCGGCTTCCTTGATCGTGAAGGGAGACTAGGCCCAGCTTCATCTGCAGCGGTCTTCCTCTTTTTCATGAGAGAGAGGATGGTGGAAAGAGAGAAAAAGGCTAAAATAGCCTCAACAAAAGTAATGAAAAGTAGATGAAATGGGGAGAAAGGGCTGCCTTAATGGACTGAATCGAATCTAGGCCCTGTTGAGGGGCGAATCAAGTTCCCAAAGGCTGGATTTTCAAAGAGAAAAGAGCAAGATAAAATGGAATGGAGGTCCACACGATTTTCAGCCTTCAATGGAGGTTGGAAGAGCTTCCACAGATGAAAATGGAGAGGAAAGGGACTGTGAGCAGCTGTAAATGGATGGGTTGGCATCGGTTGAGGGAGAAAATGGGATGGGAGAGGTTTGACACCAAAATTTGAGAGAGAGGCAGCAAGAAAACTGAAAAGGGGGAGCTTGGAGGATGTTTTTATGAAGGAAGTGAGGTTTTGGGGATGATTTAAGGGTCGGCCCACATATGGGAGGGGTGCCCTACCCATCTAAGGGCGTCGGCCCGAAGTTCAGCCCGAGTGGGGCCCACCGTACGGCGAGGTCCTCGCCGGTGAAATCGTAATCTGGCGATTCCAGCCACATGGGTTGGGTTCCCCCTACCCTGGAGGTCCCAAATATGTGTGGGTCCCACCCTGGTTCATTAGATCTTTAGCCTGGATAGGTCCATGACTCCGTTTGGGGCGTTTCGGGGCCAGTTTGTAAACCATAATGAATTTATACATCATGTAGCATATGATTTTGGGATAGGAGAGGCTAATCCATCCAACTAACCCATTTATTACAAGAGATTTCATAATTGAAATGGCTAAAAGTCCAATTCTTATGTATATTACTATTTATAGTAAAATTTTTATTTAAGTATGATTCACTATCCTTCACACATTAGGATTTATGTGTAGTAAGAAAGGACTTAGAAAAAGTTGAAGAATGGGGTGGTGAAAGGAAAGATTCTGAAGGAATTAGATGAAAAGGGGTTTTAAGCCTTGAGATTGAGTGTAAGGGTTGTAGTTGCCCTACAACCTAAGGACATGCATTTTCAGGTTTGGAATTTTTCAGGGAACGTCTCAAACCCGTCGACTAACGACCTAGAAGCGACTTAGGTCGCTTCACGCAACCGAAGATATGTTATGGACTCAATCACCGTATAGTCTCACCTGTCGACGAAACTTGGGATTCTAATATAGTTTCTAAATTTTCATCGTCCCCTTCCTAAATCAGAGTGGAGCAGCGGAAGCGTGGTGGGCCCATAACCCACAGGTCCAAAGATCGAAACTTGGCTCTGATATCAACTTATAACACCCTGAAAATCGGGGGTCATGTAAAAACCCGACTCCCGAGTTCCAGACCATCACTTATGCAACAAATATGATTGTGATTCAATGTTGTCTGAGTTAAAGCATTCACATGAGTAATGTTATACTAAAATTGCAATTCATACTCCAGATCCAGTGATAAAACGCAAGCGGAAGACTGAAAAATATATATATCACTGTACAAAAATAAAATAATCTCAAACTGTCTCCAAAGTATGAATACATCACTGAGTCACATATACATGTCATAAAGTAAGAAATAAATGTCAGGTGATAGTCCAACTAACATGTCCCGCCGATCCAGGCCACCTACGCAAAGCCGTCGGAGAACTGCATATACGAGAACTCATCCTGATCCTCGTAGTAATCCGGCTCAGTGTCCTGAATCGCCTCATCACCTGCATCTAAGACAGGGTCTAGTGGTGTTGCAAAACATTATCCCGTAATGTGGGAGTGAGTGATCAACTTAGTAGAATAATAGAGCAAAGATTAGCATGTTATTAAATCAATCACGCGTTAATAGTAAAGCAAACAATCAACCATCCCTAGGTACTGTTGTTAATGCAAGCATGAAATGACATGATGGATGCCCTCACTGACATACTCCCTCATGCGGCACCATCTGCGTCTACGGCATGCTTTCTTCTCGCAGTGCTCCACATCTTCCAGGCACATGCAGTGCGATATGGATAATGATTACAGGGTTGTTATTAGTCCTTTTCATACAAGAGGATTAGAAAACTAAGGTACATTCCTTATATCAATTCCAACACAGATCCTGTCTAGGGTCGTCACTCCTAGTAATCACATACGATGTTATATTTATAGGTCGCTGTAAGGGCTGTCAGAGCTGTTGCTCGCACTCGTTGCACCGCTCCCCCATCACCTTATCAATACAGGCCTAATGTACTCTAGTCACTACGGAAGGGTTGTCGCCTCCCGTAGATTCAGAATACGCTCGCGGTCACTACAAAGGGCTCGTCACCAATCAGAGTAGGCCGACAGTTCGAATGTAGTGTCTCATACCACCACAATCAGTTCACGAGTCAAATGTGCTCACTGGTCACTACGGGGAGGTTTATGGCCCCAGCGTAGGATGACAGCTCGACCACGGTGTCCCATACCACCATGCCCAGCTCATGAGTCTTTATGGATCAAGGTACCATAGTTAACAGGGTTTCCAATGGTAAGTTCAGTACCCTAGGTTCAAGCAGTTATGACTCATACAGGGTGAACATACAATGGTCAGTCGGGTTGCTTGACGGGCTCGATAGTACGAGCGCATCTCAAGCTGAGCGACATGAAGTGCATAAAACACTTCGTGTGGCCTAACCACTGCTGCCAACTCAAAACACAACTCGCGTTCATCGACGCGTCCTTCGTGGTAAATAGAAACCAACCACGAATTCAATCCATTATCGACTGCCTGGACTAGGTCATAGCCCCAAGTATTTGTAAATCCACATCAATAATCATATGAGAGTAATAGAAATGAAATACAACAATACAAGCATGTTAACACATGTTATAGCATACAAAGTAAGCAAATCAATCCAACACATGTATTCCATACATATAATGAAATCAATTCATATGGCAAACATGATGGAAATCATATACATCTGCATATTAATTGAGGATTGAATCTCAAAACTAATTCACAACATCATTTACTCAATACATACTAATACAAATGTTTATACATACACTTAGTCTACACACTTTAGTCTACATAGCGTATGTCGACTCAAAGTGCGCATTAGGACGAATCTCTTCGCCAAACAGATCATGCACGCATTCCTAGTATCCTAACACGACAAATAACCATGACAAACATTTCAGCAAAATATGGACGTAAACAGTATTTCCTACAAATGACTAAAATACCCTAAATCTTATACTTTCCATACGCAGTCGAAATGAAAAACGGACAGCATGTTCTATATGTCAAACGGCGTGCTCATCGATAATCTACTATTAAATGACATTGAAAGCTTTGAAATCAGTCAATCAAAGCGTCTAAAATCTGTACTTTTTGCCTTAGACGTGTATCGATTCGAATAGAACGTATACGCTTCGTCAACGGCGTAACGGCGACCTAATGCACAAGATACGTAAGCTACTTCGCTATTGAATCAAAGGAATCCCTAAATCAGCAAGTGGTTAGGGTTTTCTTACCTAAAAGTGCATTGAAAATCACCGAAAAAGTGATTTGAATGCGTTGCTTTGGTACGTGCAAAAGATGGAGCAAACGGCAGGAAGTCCTCACACAAAGTCTCTCACAATCTCTCACTTCTCTCTCTCTCTTTTTAGGGTTTCAAGCAAATTCTGATGGGAGAGATATGAGAGGGTTTAAAGCCCTTATATAGGCTAAAAACTAACCTAAATAGACTTGAAAACAAAGTATACTTGAGTTATAACCAAATCGAGACTTTTTCGATCCAAAATAGTGTTTCGGGAGGTCCCCTGGCCGAACGCGGTCGGACTTAAGCTCATGCCTACTGGATCTTGCTCACACGAAGTTTTCATACCGGTAGAGTTCACAGATAGCACGTGGCGGTCCAGTTTCAGTTCAGCGGTCATCGTACCTAAATCAGGTCTACAAGTCTCATGATATGAAAGAGAAATTTTTCCTGATCCGAGGGTGAAATTTAGCTGAATTCTGACGGTCAGAACGCTTAATAATAACGCACAACGACATGTGCCAGATTTGAAATTAATTTCCTAAACCTTTACCCTATTTTCACTCTCTTCAGTCAAGGCTCAATGAAATAGCCTCAGAACATCTGTTGGGCTTGATTTTTGAAATGATTGTCAAGTCCAGATAAGCGGTTATAACGGTCTAAGATTGTAGATATCGGACTTTCGATGCGCGGTCTAAATCCAATATGGAGTTTCAGAGGGTTCCTGAGAGCAAACGGGTTTAAAGTTTGATCCAAGGTTTCAAGGTATTATAGCGTCATCGATTCTATAAGTTTTGGGTCTTACAAAACGTATTTAAAGCGATCAAGGACAATTTCACAGCTACTCTAACGTAGCGATAGTTAACTTACACTTATTTTCTAAAGGAATTAATCCTAAGTGATTTCTGATCGAGTTGGTACTCGAGTCTCTGTATGGATTTTTTCGAGGCGTTACAATGAAACACAAGATGTACAAGATATATATATATATAGGTTTTGTCACCATAAAATTTGACAACCAAAGGGATGTGAAATCATAGCACTTATAGTAAGCTCGATGCGACTAACTACATCTCGAAGACATAAAGTACACAACGATCATTAGGACCAACGACAAACAAGTCTGAAAGAAAGGTTAGCAACATGGTAACAATGCACACCTTATCATTGCGCCTACTAGATCTAGGGGGCAACTCCAGGCTATCCTGAGACGGTCCATTGATCATCTGCAAGGTTCTTCTTGGAGGTGCCTTTCTTCTCACCATCATTAGGGGCAAAGATCTTCCAAAGCCCATCAACGCCGATAACATGGGTAATCCTACCTGACTATGTCAACAACCACAATCGTAAAGCTAAAGTCAAACGACAAAAGGTTAGCATCCTGAGGTACATTACATCATCATTCCTTCCTTCCAATAAGTGTTCCAAAAAAATAAAGGGTTCAAAAAGGGACAAAAAGAAAAAAGAAAAAAAAATGGACAAATAAAGTGCGCAGTCCAAAAAAAAAGAAAAAAAAAAAAAGAAGAGTCAAATCCAATAAGTGAGAACACAAGTCATCAACCCATTTCCCCTCAGGATAGTTTAATCCAATGTCAACGGCTTCACGATCGTGATTGAAGACAAAGTCAGGTAGCTCACCAATCGGTCGGCAATGAATGGAGTTTAACTTATTTCCTTTATACAAGAAAAAGAGAAATCAAAAGAAAAGTAACGTGCCTAAGCAAAATGTGCGAGGTGAAAACCCGAAAGAGAGCCTCGAGTAAAAACAGCGAGCATGTAGCGGACTTGGTGAAAACCTGAAAAGGCACCAAGGGTAAAAAGAGCACAGCTGCCAAGGGGCAGGTAATATCAAAAACTCGGGACATGGTAAAAATTTGAAAGGACGCCATGGGCAAAAATGATGAGAAAGTCAGTCGTTGTGAAAACCTGAAAAGGCGCTACGGGTAAAAATGGCTTTAAAAAAAAAAGAAACAAAAAGTGCAGGAACAGGAGAAGCCAACGTAATAAACAAAAGAAGCACAAGGAAAAGATGAGTTCCGGATCAGAATTCTTTCAGACCCTACCCAAATCCAAGGGGGATGATTCTAGTATGCGCTACTCTCAGAGAATCGAGATCCCTAATAAACAACTCAAAATACAGGATTCGACATGGGCTAAGTTCAATATTCTGATTTCACCATCCAAAACACTAATCCAAACACAAGCAAACACTGACAAATTTGGCACAAACAAAAATTTTCATTCCTTTCAAAAAAGTCTTTTTATACGTCGCTTTTCTTTGTTTATAAAAAAAAATTAAAAAAAAGAGAGCATTCATGCATATACAGGACAAGTAGCCAACAAAGACGGGGATCCACAAAGTCAAAGTCAAAGTCAAAGCCTCAAAGGCCCACTTTTCAAAACCCACAAGGCCCACAGTTCAAAGCCCCAGAGGCCCACATTTTAAAGCTCACAAGGCCCACATTTCAAAACCCACAAGGCCCACAAGTTCAAAGTCCATAAGGCTCACATGTCAGAAGCCCACCAAGCCCATTGTTCAAAGGCCCATGGATCAAAGTCCATATTTTCAAGCTCATTTCCTAAGCCCACATATCCAAAGCAAGGCCCACTTCGCAAGCCCGATTTCAAGGCCCATGGTCCTAGGCCCACATGTCCAAATCAGGCATATGTTCCTCAATTGCCCCATTAATTTATTAGTGGAGGCCATCTGGCTATTCGATCCAGATCGTATAATAAAAATCGGACGACGACACCCTATCACGAGATCGGACGGATGTTTCAAAAATCTCAAAAATACCTCGAATAAAAACCGTTAGCCCCACCAACTCAATAGTGGAGGCAACGCAACTGTTTACTTAACTTGTGCAAATAAAAACTGAATGACGATGCCCACCAGCGAAATCGAAAGGATATTTTTCAAAAATTTTAAAAAATATATTTTTAAATAAAATCCCCAAGGAGTCTAGCTCCAAAGGGAATAGCTTTAAAACAAAGCTTTTTAAAAAAAAAAACTGCACGCGGCGCGCAGTACACTGAGGAATCTTCCATATTCTCCAGTTGCGGCCAATACACACAGCTAAATAAGATTCGATCTCTTCCAGTTCCCCCAGTGGATGATCGAATTCGTACATGATACAAGTACGATTGGCCCGATTTCAATATCTGGACAGTCGTACGAATGCTAGTAAAATGAGTGGATCTATCTCTGGAAAGAATAATCAAACTCGAAGTGGCAACAATCCATTGTAACCGAAGTATCAGAATCAACAGACTGCATGGTAAACGATTACTCGCACATACCTAGTCCGGGATATTCAGAAAGTTTGATTGAGTCCAAGTCGGCGTAGTGAGTTCCACGTAAGGCCGCACCAACGCGCAGGGCAGCTAACCACTTTGACAATCAAATAGATCGAATACTCCTAAGGTGATTACGTAGCAAAGGAATGACAGACCAAAATAGTAGGGGAATCCTTGTAAAGTCGAGACAAATGCACAGAGGCCCTTACTTTTAAGACTTACCCTCTGATGTTATTAACAATCTGACGTGAAAGGTTTGTGATTGGTGATCCATAAAGCCACAACAAATGCGCAGGAGGTAATCACAATATTTTTCTCAAACCTCGTGATATGTGCAAGTCATCCCCTTTCCAGACAGTCGACTGATAATGATATAATGTCAGGCAACAGATTCGAGTCACTACCTTTTTTCTAACCAGAAGGGTGGGGTGTCCACTCGCTTTGACCTTCAGTTGCTCGTAACCTCGGTCAAAGAGGGGCATCTGTAGACACCCCACCCAGGCTACATCTTGAGAAGGCTAAGACCATCCAGGAACCATGATTGTACCTTGAACCAGGATCCCAACATAAACCAAACCCTAACCCAAAAGTTCTCAATCCGTAACCCAAAACCATGATCCAAACTATTCAGCACAGATGCAACCCTACCTATACCCTATACCATGACCTAGATCTCCTTTACCCAAGTCGAAACCCACTTTTCTGAGCTGAAAAATTCAAAAGGAGACTTCTGGGTGAACCCGTACAATGTATAAAGCTCGCACGCGCGAAACTAACCCGAACTGAGCCCGGGAGGTAGTCTGACTACCGCGAGCGGTAATCTAACTACCGCCTGCGGTACTTCAAATGCCGCAGCTCACTGGCCGCATGCGGACAGCTGTCCCAGCGTCCAAAAGTCAACTTTCCTTCAAAATTACCCTCCCAGATTTCACTATTTACCTTTTTATCGCCCCCCATAGCAAATGAGAGTGTGCCATGTGACATTCCTTTCTCTCCAACCAACCATAACTTGTCATGTCATCCTTTACCCCTCCCAAACCCAGAAATTATCATAATGTCATTGGAAAGGGCTATAAATAGCTCTCTCCTATTCTCATTTCCACACACCCCTACAACTAAGAAATCCCCTCCCAAGCTTAAGAGAGAGTGAGAGAAGAGAGTGAAGGAATGGGAAGGAGCTCTCAAGCCTTTAAGTCTAGATTTCCTTAGTTATTCCCCTGGCGTTCCTCTCAACCACTCCAACCCATAAGCCTAGCCCGGACTGGTCATGTTTTGGTCCATATCCTAGCTTACTCAAGATCGAGCCAAAGATTCATTCATTTTACATACAAGCATTCATCATGACATTTATTCCCTTCTCAACCCCCCCCCCCCCCCCGCTTCTCTAGATCTCTAGTGAACGTATGCTCTGTGACTTGTCATACATCGGATCCTATCACATCAGAAATTTCTAGTAATCTACTCTATTTTTTTACCTCTTTACATGAGCATCATCACATCCACCCTCTAGACACACCGTTGGACGTATGCTATGTGGCTTGCCGAAATCTTGGATCTTGCTGCATCAAAAATCCACGTGTGTGCATAGTCTCATCTCAGTCACAGCATCCATCATCTTTTGAGATTGTTTTACCACACCGAATAGAGACCGTACATTTGTACGAGCGGAGAGGGTGCCTAACACCTTCCCTCTTTGTAATCTAGGTCCCTTGTCCAAAATCCCAGATCGCAGACCAGGAGTCAATTTAAGGTAGGGAAGTCTTCATATTTTCCTCATCTTACGTATTCCGCGGTTCTACCCGACCACGGGATTTCGAGATTTTTCGGCTAGTGGCGACTCTAACATCCACAAATCAGCCCGTCACTCCATCACAAAAAATATAACATTTAAATCAGGGTGGGCGCCGATTTTTCAATGTCTACACCAACATTATTAACGTCAAAAAAATATGGAAGTTAACGCATATGTGTCGATAGCCGGGTGATCAAAAAAATTATGATCAAATATCGGTTCCCAATACTATGGTCTAACAACATGCTCGATATGCTAGAATGGGCCAAAGTGTTCTCTAAACTAGACATAAGGAGCAGGTACAATCAGATTCATATCTACTCGATGATGAGTGGAAAATGGCATTCAAGACCAAGGAATGATTGTATGAGTAGCTGGCCATGCCCTTCGGTTTATCGAACGCATCAAGTACTTTTATGTGTTTGATGAATCAAGTTCTAAAACCGTTCACTGACCGATTTGTAATAATATCTTTTGATGACATACTGATATATATCCAGGATGAGACGGAGCATATGAAACATCTCAAATAGGTGTTGCAGGTCCTACAAATTAACAAGTTGTAACTCAACTTGAAGAATTGTAGCTTTTTAATAGACAGCCTATTGTTCCTATGATTTGTTGTAACGTCCACGAGCATCCGTGTGGATGATGAAAAGGTGTGAGCTATTACGAAATGACCAATCCTGACAAACATTTTGAGGTGAGGAGTTTTCATAGTTTGGCAACCTTTTATCATCAATTTGTATAAATTTGCGCATATTACAAATTACATGAAAAAATGACCATTTCAGTGGACCAATGAAGCCGACAAGAGCTTTCATGAAATCAAGCATCATTTGTCCATAACACCGGTCTTAGTGCTTCCTAATTTCGACAAGCTATTTGAGGTCAAGCGTGACGCTTCATATGTCAGAATTAGAGGAGTATTATCACAGGAAGGTAGGACGGTAGGTTTGTACAGCGAGAAGCTCAGCAAAGCCCAAAAGAAGTGGTCGACGTATGAGCTTGAGGTGTACGTAATTGTTCAGGCACTACGACATTAGCGGCATTGTCTTATTCAAAAAGAGTTTGTTCTGTACACTGACTATCAAGTATTAAAGTTTATTAATAGTCAGACCAACGTGAATCATGTGCATGCTAGATGGGTTGTATTTTTACAAGAATTCACATTCGTTCTAAAGCACAAGTCAGGGCAGCAGAATAAGGTGGTTGATGTACTTAGCCGTCGGGCATCACCACTTGTTACGATGAGTAATGAGGTGGTTGGCTTTGACTATCTCAAAGAGCTATATGCCGAGGAAGAGGACTACAAAATTTCTTGGATGGAGTGCAAGAAAGTCATCCCAATGACCTTTATATATAGGACGATTTCCTTTTCAAAGGGAATTGATTATGCATACCCTAAAGTTTTTAAGGGATCAAATGTCACGCCCCAAACTCGAAAACCGGGCTCACAAAATTTTTGATCGCCGAATCCGGCGCCGACAGCCTCCGTAAAATCCCATTCTCGGCTCCTAGCTCCCATTCGCCAGGTTCCGATCCTGGGATGCTACGAGGAGGATTTTCAACGTCAGTTTGATTCGTAATAAGCATAACTAATGGCATAACCCACAAACAACAACCAAGAACTCCATTACATTTTGACTATGATCAAAAACTTTATAAGTACAATGAGCATAAAGGGAAATACAATGGTAAAGAATAAAAACTCCGAAACGATCTGCAACGTGCTCCTGCCTCAGCGCTGCTGCGAACCAATGTCACCTGCATGCAACAGTCATGCATAAGCTTATAGAAAGCTTAGAGGGTGGTGAAAGTGTGTGCGCAAGGTAGTAATATGATCATGCAATGTCAGAATAATGCTGAATATGCAGATGGATCCATAATATCATGAGCCGTACCAAGGTTATGCAATGCAAGACATGAATGGTATCGGCCATCCCAAGGCCATGCGATGTGCAATGCAACTCAAGCATACAGATCCTCATCTATGTCCACACATCAATACAGCTCAAATATGGGATATCACCGGGGTCTAGTACACTCTAAACCAGATTGCCGCCACATCGCGCGCAATAAGGTAAGTGGAAAAGACCTCACTATTCGTCTGCCAATATCGGTCGCGACTCGTCGATAGCGGACCCATTCCTCGAGCTAGTCAGACTCAGCCTAGCATTGCCCCCTACACTTGGGCGGGTAAGGTCGCACCCCCTTCCAACCAACCACGATACAGTGGAGAGCGTAACCATCTGGTAATCGACACTCAACGCTCATCTACCCACTCGGTCTAGACGTTGGAGCGACCTCTTGGTACTATAAGGGTTTAGGGACTTTCACCCAGGGATATCTATAGCACCCCATGTAGAACAAGATTTTCGGTATCCAATCCTGCCAACCACGATGCGTCTGTGGAGGCTACGGCCCTGATGTCGCTAGGGCGTACAATGACCATGTCACACAAATACGAAATGCATGATTCACGCTATCCAGTCATGCAACAAATCCTGCACATATCGTGCGCTCATGTAGGGCAACACTGCCTAACCAGGAGCCCATAAACAACCTGCCCGAAGGCATATGCTATGATCAGTCAATCCTCATATCAAGCATACATATGATGCGTATGATCATAAGTCATGAAACTATACTAAACATGTAAATGAGTGATGAACCATTCTTACAACGTAGATGGGCCTAGACGGCCTATACACAGCAAGTACGGCCCAGTAATGGGCCCTAAGGAGAGTCGTAATGTGGACATCCAACCAACATTACACTTGCAATGTGGACGTAAACCAACATTGCTCCCAAGGCACGATCTTTGTAAACATCGCTACTTAGTCTGTATTGGAATTACACATTGCAATGGACCGTAGGTTCTTCCCATTGGGCCTTACATATATATCAAATGGGCCATATCTTATGGGCCTTTTATTCATCAATGGGTCACATCAATGGGCCACACCAATGGGCCTTAAGTGCATTGCAATGGGTCAAAACCCGTGGGCCTTGGATTGCATCAATTAGGCCTAGTCTCATGAGTCTAATTGTATCAAATGGGCCACGCCAATTGGGCCCCCATATGTACATTAAATGGGCCTCAACCCATAGGCCTTATATAAGTCAAATGGGCCTAAACCCCTAGGCCTTATATGAGTCAAATGGGCCTAAACCCGTAGGCCTTGTATAAATCAGATGGGCCTAAACCCATAGGCCTTAAACAAGTCAAATGGGCCTAACCCATAGGCTTTAAATAAGTTAAATGGGTCTAACCCATAGGCCTTAGCTAAATCAAAGGGATGGACGGTCTAGATGCATCACATGCATCGTGGCAGTCCACTACAATATCTATTGCCATCTAACCTTTTCATAAGGCCACGTGGACCTTGGGCCTACTTAAATGTTTTTTTTTTTTTTTTTTTTTTGTCATCCGGCGAGTGGGCCAAGGGAAGGCCCACAGCGATATTTATTTGTAGTTCAGCCGGGGGAGGGGGATGGCGTGTTGATCACGTGCACAAGGTGGGCTCCACCGTCCACTGGACGATGGAGGTAAAACACAAACATCACATTGGGCTTCCACCGTCCGCCTGGACGGTGACTAAGACACATACATCACTGTGGGTCCCGTGTGGGGCCCACCATAAAGCTTATTTACCATCTAACCTGTTGAGAAGGTCACAAAGACCTGGATGAACAGAAAAAAAATAAATATCAGATTGATTCAAAACTTCCGTGGGCCCCAAAGGAGGTTTCAATGGCAGAGTTCAGTCGCCGCCATTTCCTATGGTGTGGGCCACTTGAGCATTGGATAGGGCCGAAATTTGGAGGGGGCCCACCTGACGAGGGGACCTACCACATAAACCGCGTGGATCTAACATATACATCAAGGTGGGGCCCACGGCAGGGGCCGTGAGTGGCTGTCCGCCCGCCCGCCTAACACTGCACGCAGCAGCGTGCAGCGTCTGACGCTGTCAGAGGAAGGCAGACGCTCTACCTCTTGCAATTTTTGGGAAAAACCCATTTTTTTGAGGTTTTTCGCATGTGGGGCCCGCTTTACAAAAATCCATCCCGGCCATTGCGTTCAGTGGCTCGCAACAGGCAAAATGAGTCCGGAGTTCAAAATTTCTAGATGATTAAAAACACCAGGAATTACATTTAACGGTAATCACCAAAGTTTCTATGCTATGGCCCACCAGTCGATCATGTCATCCTCATTCTTCAGCTCAATGGTTAAAATGATACAAGGAATAGGATGGACGGCTTGGATTGTTCCTGAACATCAAGGTGGGGCCTATGCAGGTGGGTCACACCCAAAGCTTGAACAAAGCTTATATTTGTGTTGTTCACTTGACGTCCAGCGTCCCTGGACGCTGGACGGTTGGACTAATTCAAGTGGGCTGCCCTCGTGGACTCCAAATAGTGAGTGGTGTGGGCCCCCAAATGATGGGTGGGGTACATGAGACCCACATCAAGGTGGGGTCCCTTTGAATGAATGGTTGAGATGTCCCACAACCCATCAAATGGGCCACAAAATCGTATTACCATATGAAAGAAGAATGAAATAAAAAGAGAGAGGGAGAGAGAGAGAGAGAGAGAGAGAGAGAGAGAGATTGGAGAGTGGGACACGCTTGAGATGGAGGGACCCCGCCACTATGGGCCCTCCCTTATAATGAATCATACATCAAGTGGTTCATTTAGCACATGGGACCATCAAAACTTAAAATCAATGGTGGGGATCCTTTCCCCACCAATATGGATGGTCTAGATGACATTTCTAAAGAAATAAACATCATGATGGGGTCTATGGAGAATGGCCCCACCATGGAATGATCATGATGATCCAAGTGGTCCATCGGCCACAACTTAGGGTCCCAAGTGAGATCCAAACCATCAATCAGTTGGCCTCACTTGGCCCATCTCAAAAACATGAAAAACTCATATGATTAAACACCCACCGTCCGATCTTCTAGCTCCTAGGGGTTCCTTGGCACCTTAGCTTGGATTTCAATGGAGGAGATGATGAGTGGATGGCTAAGATGGGAGATGATGGGGTAGGAAAGTGGGCCACTTGGAGCTTAGGAATGCTTGGAGAATTCCATACGTATGGAGCTTGGGATTTTTTTGCAAATGAGAAAGAGAGAAGTTGTAAAGAGAGAGAGAGAGAGAGAGAGAGAGAGAGAGAGAGAGAGTGATGGATGGATATGGTGAGTGATGGTTGTGTAAGAAATCTTTGACTTTTGTGGCCTTTTGTGTAAGAGAGGTATGGGAGGTGTAAGAAAGTCTTGACTTTTGAGGCCTCTTGTGTAAGAGAGGTATGGGAGGTGAAGACTTTTGTGGTTGCTTGGAAAAAGGGGTGAAAGTGATGTGTACTTGACATGTACTTGACATGTGATGGATTGATGTGATTGATGTGACACTTCGTAGAGATTCTCTCGGGTTTCGCAACGCGCGGCATTTTCTCGCACCGAACGTCGGCCCACAACTCTTGACTAGGGTATCGCCTCAGCGCGCGAGTTGCGGCATTGAAACCGCAGCGACGGCGCGGTCGCTATGGTACTGGTCTTGGGTTGAGTCGATACAGGTTGGCAGCATATGAATCAGGGTCACGCGTCGATATCAGTTAAGGATCGAAGGTTGCCGGAATTCGACCGGTAAGACCGCGAAAGTCTACGGAACGGTACGGACCAAGATACGGGTCTTACATCAAATTATTCAAGAGCTACATAGAGGTGGCCTCAGTAAACACCTTGGGCGAGACAAGACGTGAGCTCTTGTGGAAGAGCGGTATTACTAGCCATACTTGGTACGTGATGTGGGAAAAGTCGTACAACGTTGTCATGTTTGTCACACCTCAAAGGGGCAATCTCAGAATACAGGTCTCTACATCCCGTTACCTGTGCCTGACAGCCCTTGAGAGGATTTATCTATGGACTTTATGCTTGGTCTACCTCAAACACAACACGGCATGGATTCGGTGTTCGTGGTGGTAGATCATTTCTTTAAAATGATGCACTTTATCTCATGCAAGAATACCATCGATGCAACACATGTGACAAATCTATTCTTCAAGGAGTCGTATGGCTACACGGGGTCCCCAAGACCATTAATTCTTACCATAACACGAATTTCATTTGCCACTTTTAGCAGACTCTGTGGACTTGATTCGA
Source organism: Magnolia kwangsiensis (assembly GCA_037074715.1). NCBI lineage: Eukaryota > Viridiplantae > Streptophyta > Magnoliopsida > Magnoliales > Magnoliaceae > Magnolia > Magnolia kwangsiensis. Next base: position 34,436,186 of record CM073573.1, read on the forward strand.
TACACGACTTCAATTCAGCAGCACCTACCATCCACAAACTGATGGGCAAACCGAAGTTGCGAATCATATGTTAGGGACTCCTTCACTGTATCTTAGGAGAAAAACTGGAGCAGTGGGATTTGGTTGTCTCAAGCAGAGTTTACATTCAACAACATGGTGAACCGCTCGATAGGAAAATCACCGTTCTGGATAATTTACGGACGAGTGTCTCACCACACACTTGACTTGGTTCCTCTGCCCAAGCTCCTAGGCATGAATATTGCAGCAAAACGTATGACAAATAGGATCATGGTCATCCATGAGGAGGTACAAATTAAGCTACATGCCTCGAACGAGAAATACAAGGAACAAACGGACGAGTATTGACGACAAAAAGTGTTCGAGGTGGGCGACCATGTTATGGTCCATCTGTGTAAAAAGATATTTCCGAATGGGACGTATAAAAAATTGAATAATAAGAAGATTGGACCGGTATCAATCATCCGAAAGATCAATGACAATGCTTACATTGTTGATCTTCTAGATTACATGGCAATCTCATGGACTTTCAACGTCACAGACCTAATCGAGTATCATGAACCAGAATAAGATGAGAACTCAAGGACGAGTTCTTTTGAAGTGGAGGGGATTGATGTAGAGTGGGTCATGGACATTTTCATGGCCAATATGGATCAGAGAAGGCCTGGTCGACGACAAAAGTGATCCAGACCGTCAGACCTTAGATCGGGCGTATCTCGTAATCTAGAATGAGTTATCGAGCATAAAATATATAATTTTGGGGTAGAACGAGCTACTTTAGGCACCCAACCCCGCTATGCTGGGTTATACAAACCGAATTTATGAAATACACTCCCTACCCCTCCCCCTGGATCGACGGTCGTTTCCTTATTTTAATTCCATTTTTACTATAAATAGTAAGTTTTAGTTTGATTATAACCATTCATCTGTTAGGCTTTAGGAGTTGTGCCCAATGCAAAAAGTGCTTAGAATAATTAGGAGAATAGCTTGGTGAAGCCAAATAGGACACTTATTATTTTTTGCCGAAAACCTTGCGCACTAGTAGACACCAAGACCGTTTTACTATTTATAGTACGTTGCGAATTCTAGGAGTCTTAGTTATAGTTTGCTTCTAATTTCTCTCTCATTGCTTGGGATCCCTATTTAAAGGGTTGTAAACTCGTTATTTTAATTTATAAATTAAATTACGAATTTATTAGAATTTATTTCTATTCTTCTTGCTCTCTTTCCTCATGGATTCGAGAAGTCTCTGTGAGGAGTCTAGAGAAACTCCATGCATTCGAAGTAGTTATCCTTGAGGGAGATGGTAATCGACCTTATCACGTTCATCCGTGCATCAATTTCTTGGGGTTTTGGCCATATAGGGTGTGCATATGATGTCCAATCGAGATTTCGACTGCGCTGAAACTCTGTCTGACTCAAAAGACACCCATCATCGAAGTTGCTAAAAGATAAAGTAGGTATTAAGATCAGGGACATCTAACATTCCCTTTTACAGAAAAGGGGTGCCTATTTTTTCGTTTGCCCTACATCTTAAGTCAACTTACGTCCCATTCCATATAGTCTGAGGACATCCAATAACACACACTTGCTCTTTTATTTTTCTACTATCTTCCTCTACTACCTAGATTCTCTTTTTTATCTGCCTATCAAGGGTCGTAAACCCTATGCAGTAAGGCTAGATGTTATTTTTTTTCATCTATCCCAGATCTTAAACCCTACGTTGTAAGGCTAGGTGTTGTTATTTTTCTTTTGTCTACTCAGGATCTTAAACCTCGATGGTAAGGCTAGATGTGACATTACTAAATTTCTACTAAATTTTGAAAAATCGATAGATCCCGTAAGGCAGAGACCGCACTGGTGCCTAATCCCTTACTTTTCTGTAACTAAAGCCCTCAATCATGTCATAAAATTCAAAACCTGAGTATAGCAACCGTGATCCTGAGTTTTAGGGTATAAACTAAATTATGCACATTCATCAAATATCCAAATAAATTAATGATTTAATCTTTCAAACTAAAATATTGAACTTAAAATTTAAATTTAAATTCAAAATCTAAATTCCACTCTACTGCTACTATCATCAACTCTCACCTAAAAGTCTCTCTACTTGTCTTATTATAAGTGTTCAAATAATAATATTAAAATAAAACTAAGTTATAAGCAGTACTTTAATATAAATAATTATCTAAGTACTCGACTTCTACCTCTCTCTCCTCTTGTAACCCTGTAACTTGTAAGAGTTATTGAATTGGGTAAGCTAAAAGCCCAGTGAAATTATATCCACCATAGTGGAATTCCAAGGGGTGTATTGTCACGCCTTGAAATTCGAGTACCTGAATAGGATAATCGAAACCCAAATCCCAGGCCCGTGATCTAAATTCATTAGGTTTTTTAATAAAATATTCATAATCATTCATATCTTGATACAATCACTCTAATGAAAATTTGATTACAACCAAATGTCTATGATTACTAAATACAATAATATTAAGAAAATAATTATTTTGTGACACTAGATACATCACTCTAAATTTTACAATACATTAGTACCTGAAAACGTAAACTAAGCCTAACACATCCAAGCAAAAATGGAAAGGGTATGCATGCTCGAAGGACTTCAGCCTGGTACCTAAAATGGTTAATTAAACAGGGTGAGCTCAATGTCTCGTAAGGTCACTTCCATCCCAAGTTGGGATTTACATGTTAGTAACATAACACGTTTCAATATATATGTGTAAAGATCTATAATGAAAGAAACTTAATGTATCATAAATTTAATTTGAGACGTGCCATATAAATATATAAATTCGAAAAGATAAAATATAATCATCCTTAAGTAAACTTGAAAGTAAATACTCATGATGATCTTTTAGCGAATGACCCTAAGCAAAGCACCATGTGATATCTTTTAGGAAATGACCCTGGGTAGAGCACTGTGTGATATCCTTTACGGGGTAGATCAGGGCAAGCAGAGCACCCATGGAATTACCTAAGGTATGTACCCATGCCGATCTTTCAGGAATGACCCTGGCTAGAGCACTCATGTAAGATATCTTTTAAAGAATTACCCAGGGCAAAGCACCCGTGCCAATCTTTCAAGAGTGACATCGGGTAGAGTGCCCGTGTGGAATATCTTTTAAGAAATTACTCTGGGTAGAGTACCCATGTTATGAATTGTATGATGAATCACATAACTCCCCAATATGAAGGAAAAGATCTATATTTCATATCTAATAGCATGAGTACGTACGACATTCTAATATTTAGAAATCATCATCTATAAATGCAATGTAAAAAATGATGCTATATAACAATTTAATTGAATTCAACGTATTCACTCCTAACACATGGAGATAAAATATATATATACTAACACACTTGAAACTATTATAAAATCTACATCACGTTAAAAGATGATAGCGTATACTAAATACAATCGAAATCTACACAATAATAATATCAATAAGAACAACAAAATAACGTAACTCGTATATGACATTAATGTGGAAATCACATAAGATTCAAAACAGGATATGCAACAAAATAAAATAATACATTATAAACATCTTGTAACAATAACCAAAATAAAAATGTATGCAGTGTTAATGTGTAATTCATAAGAGGGAGAGTACCTGATCTGATGTGCAAAGGGTCTGATCTATTACTAGAATTTATAGGCATACGTTCAACGTTCGACTCTAGTTACACACAATTGAATGTAGTTATACGAGAGGTGACTCAATGTGACACAGTAAGTAGTTCGAAGAGAAATGAGTAAAATTTTCTACATGAAATCATATATAATGATAATACATCTATTATTCTAGACTTTTGATCTTTTTAAGTGGAATGTGACTAACATAACATGACTCACTGAGTCAACTCAGTGGGTTGCTACAATCTATACTAAGCTAAAGATCTATTCTGAAATCAGAAAATGAGGCTAATGTTTACCTGCGAAACAATGTAGACGGGGGAGTGCTCAATCCTAGGATTGATCCAGACTTAGGACTTAGCGGGTCGACTTACAAGTCGACTCGGTCGATGCGCCTTCTTCCTTTTTCTTCCTCTTTTCTCGTTCCATTCTCTTTCTTCTTCTTTTCTTTCCTTTTGTTTTGATTTTCTATCTTTTCTGTTACTTTTCTTTTTTCAAAAACACACTCATCAATGGAGGCAGAAATGACTCAGATTAACTAAATGAGTCGAACTTAATTCTACAGCCGAAACTCTCTCCCTTCCTCCCATGGTCTAATCTCTCTCTTCTCTTGTTTCTTCTTTTTCTTTTCTTTTCTCCAAATAGTCCAACAATGGAATGAACTCAAGGTTGATCCGACGTGACTTGATGAGTCATGACCCATCCTCTCTTTCTCTTGATTTTTAATTCATTTTTTATTTTTATTTTTTCTCTAATCTCCCCCTTCCTCTCTCTCTCTCTCATTAATGAGAGGTTTTATAAACCTTGCTTGACGCCTCTCTTTGGCTTCTGGAATGGGTAGAGCATCAGGGTTTCCACAACGGGTTTCTGGTTTGCATTACAATACTGCATGTGGATGTAATCTCGGTTGATACTATTTGGTTACACGCTAATAAGGTGGGCCACATAATAAACATTTTGATTCAGGAATCAAAGTCCCATATTGTTTGGACGATGGTGGGTTTTAAATTGAGAAGATGAGGTGTGGTGATATCAGATTCTCGCACGATGGGCCTCTCTATTCTATTACTTTTGGACGGTCATGATGATCCTCATGGAGCTCATGGATATTGCAAATCTAGTGTCGAGATCAATTTAATTGGTGATTTTAAATGTGGGAGGTGTCTAGAGCTTTACACGAGTTCGGTTTGGTACAACTCAACTTGGTTCGTCCAGTAGTTAACCCAAGCTCCAACTCAGCTAGGCTCGGTCCTCGAGCCTGATTGGCCAGCTTGGCTTGGCTTGGCTCAGTATGCACCTTCAAGTCATTTCATCAAACATTTGGTGAGCAGCGTCAATATCAATGGGGCCGTACGATACATCATAAAGATCATGCGGGACAAAATTCATGGTGGTCCAGCATCAAAATCAGTGCGTATTGGATTGTACGACTCGACATACATGTGTGGGCCTCTTAACAAGGGGTTGTTCCGATTTTATCCAGGTGACCATCATAATCTGGCACACCATTTCACGGCTCAGATGTTAAACCAAACCAAGGCGACACATCCATAGTAAATAGAAACATTGTAGGTGAAAAACAGCAACGGCTTGTGTAAGCGTCTCTTTCTGTTTTCAGTAGGACGGTAGATACCGAGAATGACTTGTTGATTCGCGCGCGGATAGATGGAAATGGAAAAGGTGAATCGCTCTATTTATGCGGTATCAAAGCCATTCATCGTGTGGATCCAAATGTGAACGTGCGTATTCACCACGCGAGTGAACCGGCTCACACGCTTACCCACCACACGAGTGAACCGGCTCGTCTGAGCTGCCGCATGGCAGGTGGCCCTACTTGATTAATGGACTGACACCAACAAAATAGCCTAATCTCCTCAAAATCCTACACGACCGAGCCCGTCCACCTGACATCATGGACCGTTCATCAAGTGGTAACATGGAAGGCCCAGCGAAAATGAAGTGGGCTCCATCCACCTGACATCATGGACCATTTAATCAAGTGGATCCCAGCACAACCATCCGATTAGAATACTTTCATACGTTGAATGCGAACCCTAGCTCTTACTTTTCAGCCGTCCATCGGAAGGACAATCCACAGAGCGGCCCCACTTAAACAGTGCAGATGTCCCGAACTGGAGTAGGTACGGATGCATCCAAAAGCCAAAATAACTTCTCATTCCAGCGGTGGGCCATTGTACAATACCAACTAGGGCAGCTCCTGATTCAAGATGCCAGCGTATAACATTCCCCACTAGGGTAAAGTGGAATCGCATGCAGTATGAAGGTAGACAATGTGCATTATCAAGTGTCCTAAGGCTTCAATTTCGTACAAGTGGGGCATATGCTTCTGCAGTCGAACATTATCTGATGGTCCTAATAAATTTCCATCCAGCAGGAAAGAAGAAAAGGCCAAATATCCTATGGCCAGACCTGGGAGATCTTTGAATGAGGACCCATTATATTAATGGTCTGGATCACTAAAGTGGACCCCACATACGAAGGATATCATGATTCCCAAGCAACGGGTTGCTATATAATGACAGAGCAGCATCCAGAATTACTATGTTCATATCGTTACAACATCTGTGACCAGATCTGGACCCTTCATCTCGCAAAAAATTGCAAATCGATTTTCATCACAAGTCGAGGGACTGCAGTTTGCAAGCAGCTATGGACTCTAAAAGCCAGGCATGGCCCACCGCCTGAGAGCCGGTTTCAGCAGCAATGTCTTCTGCTTCTTTCAATCTCTGCTGTACAACTGAAGACAACTGTCCTGATTTGCATTCCTGTGATGGATCTAGGCTATAAATAACTAAGGTTGATGTAGGAGTCGTTCTTGTACTGGAAGTCTGTGGGACCATGTCTTTTTTCACTAGGACAGTACCACCTGCAGCTACCACCAGATCCTGAAGGTATCCCTTGTACGAGGGCATGAAGTCCCCACTGAAATAGAAGTTTAGGCCACTGAATAACTTAGGTGCCTGCACAAGTGAACAAAAAGAAAAGCTCGATCAAGTGCGTCCGTCAATTAAGAGGAAATGGACCGTGTGGCCTGTTCCCGGCTAACTGGGCTCTACTCAATTGAAGCTCAAAGCCCACATACTGGGCCTGGCACAAGTTTTGAGGCCTCATTGGGTCGGGCTTCGGCTTTTGGACATGCATAAAAGCCTGAAAGACCTGACTCATCATTATCAGGTGGATCCTGGATAGGGCTGTCAGTGGGCCACACTTGAGGTTGGCTTCAGCCTAGATCTTGAACTGTTCAGGTTGGGCCTTTTCAAACTCTTGATTTTGCATGGCCCAATCAAGGCCCATTACTAGCCTAACCCTGGATGGTCAACTCACAGGCTGCACCCCACCTCAACCTAGGCTCATATTTATAGTTTATATACTAGGCTTCGATAAGGCCTAGCCCAGCCCATTTACACCCCTGTATATATGATAACACATTCTTACGTCCATGATGAATCTGATTATGGATGTAAACATATGCATTCATCTATTCTTAGTTTCCAACGAAACTAGGAATGCTTGTTCAAAGGAAATAATGTGTTCAAGTCCTTTTTTAATAGATATGTATGTATTTGAGTGCTCCCTCAGGACACCATACATTTATAGATAAGATTCAGGGGCTATTGCTCTTTAGCACTTTATTCTCCCCAAACTTCCTCCCTTCTTCATGCTGTGAGACAATTCATGCAAGGTCCTTGTTCCCATTATCTTAAAGCAGTACACTGAATTCTCTGATATCTCAAGTTTTTCTTGGAAAGAACCTTCTATACTCTCTGACCACTGTCATCTGAATGTTAGTACCAACTGGGGTCCTTACTCTTACCCGGGTGGTAGACTCCTTGGAGTTTCAACACTGGGTCAAGGGTTCGAGTACCCATGGTGGTGAAATCCCAGTGTGCGTGTGTGGGGTGTGTGTGTGTGGCGTGAGTGTGTGGGGGTGTGTGCGCATGTGTGTAAAAAAAAAAAAAATGTTAGTACCAACTATGATGCAGACTAAGTTGGATTTTCTCATGATTGACAGTCACCTATTGCACATTTTTTGGAGGCAATCATGTTTCATGAAAGAGCAAGAAACAGAAATTGTCACTTGTTCCTCTACCTAAGAGGAATATAATTCTATGAGTGCCACATGTGAAGTTATTTAGCTTCCATCTCTCCCCAAGGATCTTGTAATTGAAGGTTCCAATCCCATTATTTTCCATAAAAGAAGCACATCAAAGTTGATTTTCACTTTGTTCGTGCAAAAAGAGTCTTGCCTAGGTTGCTGTCGACACCTCATGTTCATTCCAAGGTTCACTTAGCTAACTTTCTCACTAAGGCCGTTCATTCTTCTCATCTTCATGATATTTTGAGCAAAGCTGGGCATGTGTGACATTTACATTCCAGCTTGGAGGGTGTTAGAGAATTTGCTTGAATAGATTTGCATATATTTGGGTGCTTCCTCAAGACACCATATTTTTTTGCATTAGGTTTTCTTAGGTCTAATAAAATAAGGTTAGATAGCTAATTGCACTCTAATACATCCAAAAAATCTCTCCTCTTCAAAATGCATATATTAAAAGAACATATACATGAGAGAGAGAGAGAGAGAGAGAGAGATACCTTCTCTATTACTCTGATTCTGCCATTTTTGGGGCCATCACAACTACCATGAACATCACTGCTGATTTCATAAGGCTCTTCATAGACAGGATGCTTAGCTTCCATGCAAGCTTTTATCCCTGTAGCAACAAATTAAATTGCATCAGCAACATTGGATTAAACAGGAATGAAGTAAGATTTTTCAAAACAGTCCCAAAAGGTAGAGAAAGAGGCATGCTAAAATGAGGAAAACTTTGATATCCCAGCAGACTATGATGGTTGATGCACAGGAACTAAGAAATTGTACATGAGAGTCAAATTAACCTGTCCAAAACATAGACCACTGTTTAAGTAGATCATCAACAAAAAAGTTACACTGGTTTCGCTTTTCAACTGGCTGATTGATGATCTAATTGACAGTTGAAATGAAAAATAGTCATCAGCCCAAATTCAACCAACAAATATCAATTAATCAAAGGCTAGAATCACTCGGTCAAGCTGCTGTTGGAATTATTACCCATCTGCAGCAGATACTACAATTTGTAAAATTGCACAAAGAATTGGATAACAAGGCTATGCGTGGAAGCTTGGTGTAGCTATGGAATGAATGGCTATCCTAGAGGGGGGGGGGACCAAATAATTTTTTTGTTAATTAACACATAATCACTTAAATTAATATGCCAATTTAAACTAAGGCAATTAACTCTAAGGCTTCCAAGCCAATAAAAGGTCCAATCACATAAACTATAATAGATATGACATCCAAGCAAGATATACAATAATATACATGTGTGAGAGGCATGCTAACTATTCAAATCATAATATTCATCTAATCATGCATACATATAATTTGTTAATCAATCGCATAAGCATAATTAAACAAGTTCTTAAACAACAACCCCAAACACAAGCATATATAGTATTCGATTTCCCTACTCCACTCTCAGAGGATGCGCTACCCCTAAGTGTACCAGATTTCACTATTAGATGTTTTAAATTAGATTCACCTAACCTTTACAACCCTACACAAGAACCCCTCTAACGTATACTCTCGTCAGAAGCTCCTACAAGAGACTTTAGTTGGCTTCATATTGGCTAACCAACAACCTCAGTCCTAATCCATGGACCTACGTTTACTCCCGCCGAAAGCTCTCACGGAGACTAATACATACACACCAGTGTACGGTAAATTCAACCCTACACAAGAGCATGTCCTCATAAGACCCTGTCGAGTTTGGGTTAAAAACTCTTACACTCAATCATACACAAAGAGAGTATGGACTCACTAATTGACACTTGTTGAATTAAGCTATTTTGGCACGTCGTCTCGAGTTACTTTATCTCCTACAACTAATAGAATAATTAAAATCCTAAGAGATTCACCTAAAAGGGTCTTCTAGAGAATTTAGACAGATGATATACCAAGAAGATTGAATCTAATCTCCAGAAAATGGTGAAGTTCAAGTTCATTTTCTCATAAAAGGTTGGAATCCTCATTAGAATGTTAAAACTCATAAAGATGACTTGAAACTCATGAGATTAGAATTCTGGGATATGGGATATCAATGTGGAATAACATAGCCTTCTATTGCACCAAAAACCCCTCATTTTGCTCAAGAACCAAATGCCCTTTTATAAGAAACTGATTTGCAAAAGTTAGTTAATGGCTCTGTCGATGGGATCGAAAGATCCTCTGATATGATTGAGCAATCCGTCAATCACATCGAGAAAATCCAAAATTACATCTATTGGGTTGTTGAACTCATTGTTCGATCAGATTGAGTGATTCTTCGATTCCATCAAGTCCCATCGACAATCTACTAAGGGGATTGAAGAGCACTCAACAACTATTGTTTTAGGCATACGATTTCACAACAACTTTGCACATCTTCTAACCTTAACATGTTCCAATTAGGCTCTTAAGACTAAGGGATTATCAAACAAAGTTTATCTAATAAGCCATGATCATCTAGAAGTTCAAGGATTATTTTGGATCAAAGTTAGAGTCACCAAGGCACCACATATACTTGTTCTTTGCTCCTGGATGTCCCACGCCATCTTATGTCTTCGCCTCCTCGGTCTTCAACTTCCAATGGCTCAACTGACCATATGATACATGGACTCACAAGATTGACAAACAAGGTGCATAAGTACACTAACAATTTGAACAGTTCAATTAGTGTTAAGTAAGCTGAGTACAATTTCCAAGCATTTGCATATCAAATATCACTCTACAAGAATATCAAATAACTTCTTGACTAAAAAAGTATCCTAGGAGATGAGAGCCACTAATGCAAACCATACTGTATCTCAACTGTTCAACTAGGGTACCTAGGCCCCTTTAAATTACTATAATGTTCAGCTTGAGGATACTATTTTTTTAATGACGACAGGGTGTCCCCGCCCCTTATGAGGTGAGAATATTCCATGTGGATGCACACAATCACCTACCAACCATGTGCATCGGGTAATCCACGGGGTGGGGAATCAAACTAGAGCAAACCCACAACCCAAGCCATTCGCCCAAACCGTGATGGGTAGAGAATACTATTATCTCAACTGACTTTCTACAAATAACTGATGTGCCAAGTAACTCACAAGACGAATAACAGGTTAACATGAAAAAACAACAAACGTTATCATATAATGGCCATTCTCCCAGCAATTTTGGGGTTGGCTTTTACTTGGTAGACTGGCAAAAATTTTATGATCACTGCCCATCAGGCATCAACCTTCCTGTTTTACCTGACCACCAAACAATATGCGCGTGTGGGAAGTACTCAAAGAAAACAGTCCATGCAAGCACGTGGTACTAATCAATACAAATGCAAAAGTTTGAAATATCCATGCAACATTGCTGGGATCAAACTCAAGACCCCAGAATTGGAGACACTTGAATTGTAACAAACTAGGCTAAGTTTCCATTTTTACACATGACAAATTGATCCCACATCTGGAACAATCAATAATCTGTTAGAGCAGTGCAAGTGAAAAGAGCTTACAATCAATTTTCAAAATCCACCTTCCGTTCAAGATGGCCATGAGAAATTTCAGAGTTCTGCTGCAAGCACCCATATCACCAGCGGCTGCAATGACATGGGTGACATTCGTATTCCAAACCTTTGTGACAGTCACACCAGTTAAGCTTGCAAACTCGGACACTAAATCCTGCAGATTGGTCAGAATAAAGGCAGAACAAAATGTTTAGATATTTGGATCAATATATAACAAGGGAGGTGCAACTAATCAGCATAATAATAGTTTTTAGACAGTATTTGCATTTTCTAGCAATTCTTGGAAGAAACAGTGAAACTCCAGGATTCCATTTAATCAGCATAATTATAGTTTTGGGTGGGTGGGGGGGGGGGGGTTCTTTTTCAACCAAACCATTTGAGTTTTACAAAGCACATAAGTCTACTTTTGAAATAATCAGCCAGAAAAGTCAAGTATTAACTTCTAGCAAGTGCAGATGAAATTAATAGCATCCAGTCTTGGGGTCCGCATGACGTAATTCGAATCACTGATCATTCCATGTAGCCTTTTGCGGCTAACCTTTTATCTACCCAAAAAATGACCAACAAATCTTCACTAGATCAGAAAAGCTAGTGCACTATTGTTATTTACACGTAACCATTGGCATTTTTATTTTGGGTGACATGCCTTCATCATTTCAACAAATTTTAAAATATGATATAATTTAAGGGATATAAATTAAGAAGATAGTACTAGGAAGCCAACAGCAAAATGAAGCTTTTACTTTTTAGTTAAGCCTTGAAAGGCCCATGAATACTTCCAGTTTCAGCATTGCAAGATTGCTAACCCAACAAAAGAAGTATCACTCAACTCTGACTCAATAAGGATCGGTGAAGCTCTAGATATTTGTTATTTTTGAGACTTCCTACTAGAGAAACCACAAAAGAAATTACAGAACTGTGCACACCAAGTCTAGTAACCCAAGCAGATTTCATATTTGTAGATCCAAAGCCTGACATTTCAAGCATACCTTCTCGGGAGATGAGAGTGCGGACCCACATAGAACCCATTCCCTAGTTGCATCAGGTGAAGCTGTCCAAAGTTTGTTCGATTTTTGGGTTGTTGAAGAGGGAAGATCCTCTGAAGTTTGTGGGTAGGCTCTGGCACCAAAAAAATAAACTCCAATATCAGCCAAAACTCTGAGAATCAGGATGGATAATAAAAAAAAGTTCAAATACAATTTCATTGAAAGATACTTTAGACAGAGAGAGGATCCAGTGATATCAACTTTATTCTAGTTATCAAGCATTCAATTACATACACGCAGTACACAAAAAATGCACACGAGTCACATGATCCCAACCACTGATTGGAGGACTCTTCATGATTACAAATGGGCAGTTAGGAAAAAGTGCAACCAAACATCAAAGTTCAATGAGCAAACTGTCCCCAAATCTATAGGTAGGATCATCTAAGTGGTGTGACGTTTGGTGTATGCCCTATCCACAGTAGGGTACAATAGATGTACAGTCCAATCTTGTCAATATGTGAAATTTACAGATATATAGTGGTTGTACATTAGCATTCAGCATTGGATAGTTTCTCCTTTAGAAAAACACTATAGTTATCAAATGACAAAAAATTTCAATTCCATGAATACCAAAAGAGCCATTTACTTTTGAAAAGGGCTCATCAAATTTCAAAACTTGGCATACGCTAAGTGTGTGGTAGGCATCAACACAAGATTTTCAAAACATGTCAAACACTCTTTATTCAGTGAGACGTAGCAATCTTTGGGTGAGGGTTAGGTAATATCTTAATAGTTCACTATAGTGCAAATAGCACCTAGCAAATATTCTAGGAAGCAAGAGTAGCAGCAATTCCCTGTTTCGTGTAAATCAGTGGCATTTCAATAATTCCTTGTGTAGGAAAAAAGTAGTGCAGCATTTCACAGCAATGTCCTTTCTTTTTCTCTATTTTAGCACTTAATTTCTATTAACCAAGCCTATGTCTCAACCATGGCCTTGTAACTCAGGCCATGACACTACATTTAAAGTTGTTTTGCCAGTAAATATATATAAATATATTTATATATTTATATATATATATAAATAAATAAACAATAAAACCTTTTCTCAGGGGGAAAAAAGCTGCTAACATTCAGTTTAGTAAAGATGGGACTCAGAAGAAACATAGAGAGTTTGTCCTCGTTTGCTGGAAAAAATGGGTCAATCTAACAAGCAGGGTTTTACCTACGCAAAATGGCAATGATTATTTTTGGCCAATTGAAAAGAACTAGAGGAACACAAGAAGCACATAAACAGAAAAGTGAAGTAGGAGAATGTACGGTTGAGTTACTGAAAATTTGTTTGCCCTGATCTTCTTCCCAGACTTGGACCTTTCATTGGGTAATTTGAGTGAAGAATGAGCTGGACATAGCATTAGGAAGTTATCCTGCGAAAAGCCAATAAATTCACAAATATTATCCTTTTAATGGAACTCTCTGGAAAATCATATTTCATAGACACCAAGCTGCAACAAAAGATTATTTTTTTCAAGTGAAGGGAAAAAATAATAGAACTTACAAAATCCCACCGACATTCTAATATTTCAACTGCACAGGGAACATGAAAGCTCCTCCGGCAGGACTTGGCATAGCAACCAAGGGCAGCCCCCTTCTTCCCACAACTGCTGCATTTGATCTTTGCACCCCTTGCCACTTCCACCTCCAAATTCTTAACAGTCTCACCAACAAAGTACACTTGGGGTGCCCTGCAAGGTCAAAGATCAGGATCATCAATTGGCAAGTCCCAGATGCCCCTATATTTGACCTCATGTTGTGATTTTAAGTTTTTAAACAACTTCACACCTTTTTTTTTCTGAAAGCATGGACTATGCACCTGGTACTAGACAAATAGATGCACCTGAACCACAGAGACACATTGCTCAGGAAACTCACCATCTAGATGGAAGTTTCCTATTTAGGCCCTACTTGGCACATCATAACGTTATTCACATAGAAATAGCAGTATCAGGAGAGACGATTTTCCACTTGGTGCATTAATGGACTATGTCGATAGCAACACTATCGAAACAAAGCTATTTTCTTGCCTTCTTTTATGAGAGAATACTCAACGTCATGCGCATAGCTGGGTTCTGAGAAAACCTCAGAGCCCAGCTATTTTGATAAAGGGATCCTCTACTGCATTTGCACAATAAGGTTATTATGACCCAACATTGTGGCCATCTAACCCATCCAACCATTACAGTCGGATGCCTGATTAATCAGATGAATCCAGCCAACATTTGGGCCACCACTTAAATTTGGAGGTTTTTACATGGTTGTCCATTGTACTTAATGGTGTGCCCAGCTAATGATTGTATAGACCTGGTTTTTTATAGACTCCAAAATCATGGATCCCGCTTGATGAACAGGCCAGATCACATAAAAACAACATGATGAGCCACACCATAAAAAATAATGGGCAACCACTCAAAAACCTCCAATTCACATGATGGCCCACGCCGTAGTTGGATTAGCATTTTTTAAGGTTGCCAATTCCAGTGGGTGACCATTCTAGACAGGCTGGATGCCATGTAATCATCACGGTGGGCCCCACAAGTAAGTGTGGTAGAATTGACTCACTCCATAGGCATTGCAAAGGATTTCTCCTCGGACAAAAAGGGAAAACCTTAACAAGCCGAGTTCATTTTGACTATGTGATTCAAAGCATGTGTTGCAGCCCACCAGGGCCAACATTATTGAGTATTCTAATAATCAGAATCATCCATATTGTGGATTCTATGTAATAAAGGCCACGATAAGATACCTATGCAGAAAGGATGATTTTGACCATCGCTATCTCTATATTAACTTGGAAAAATGAAAAGAAAATTTTCAATGGCTGATTTCAACTCTAAAAATTAATGATTAGGAACATTAACCAATCGTGATTATGGAAAATAGCTTATTCATGGCAGTAATGAAAATATGGACAGTTCAAATCACAGCAACATCTTAGTAAGTATGCTCCGGTGGGTCAAGGACACAGGCTAGATCCTGCAATGTTATAGAAGTACGATAAGCTGCCTTGCTTAGGCTACCTGCCTTTTGTGTGTACAGCATCCAACCTGCCCAGCAGGGTCATCACACCATGAACTTCAGAAGGCCCAAAAATCAGGCCAATCCAACCATAATGTGAGCCACCGAGTCAATTGGATGTTTTGGAGTTGTGGTCCATTGCTTCCTTTGGTGTGGCTCACCGGATGATTGGATACATATGATTTTCAGAGAATCTCATTATACTGGTAGACATCACCCAATTCACAGGTTGGATGGCACACAAACAAAACGGTGGGCCCAACATAGGAAATAGTGTGCAGCTAGGTGAATGAGCACTTGAACACATGCAATTGTACATCCAAACAACAAATAGCACTATCCATAGAGATTTCTTCCGATAGTTGTTATCACTGCCAAACGCTAAATTTCCATAGTCATCATAACAATGATTATCATAAAATAACTATATCAAGATTACTATATCCACATAATGCTATGACGCGTGCCAAATGGGTCCTTAGGGTGTGATGAAATAGGAACCAATAGAAGTAAGAGTTCCACCAGAAAAGGTCTCTAATTTAGAGAGGGGTAATACATGTATAAGATAAAGTCATCAAATAAGAAACTAGGGAAAGTGGAGAGGTGGATAAGAGGAAACTAAAGATGCTCATGGGAATGCTCTAATATAATAGAGACTTCACTTTTTTCTTTTCTTTTGTAAAAATTCATTGTTTTCTTTACTTCTTCATTAGCAGTCTCGTATCTCAACTATGTTCTAAGCCCTCTTTTCTTACAATTTCCAAGATTTCCAAATGGGAAAGAAACTCAACTCGACCAATCATGCAATATAATGATGAATAATTAAGATGAAATCAGCCAATTGTGCATTCAAATATGCTTTATCATAAGTATTGAAAACCAGTTGCAAACAAGATATACCATTCAACACATTGCTTGTGAACATGCAGGGCATTGGAGTGGATTGCTTGATCTGCCTCAATTGCTGTCCCGTTGGAATAATGCAACATCGGTCCAGAAGTCTGGAAGACCAAACAGGGGTTAAACAGAGAGATTGAGTCAAATATCATGTGATTTTTTTCAGTCAGTAAATAAATAAAAAATGCAAGGTGAACTATGAACACATTGTACATAACAAACATGTCATTAATAATTATTTCTAAATAAGCACAGGCATAATGCCTCATGGAGAAATACATGATTATTTGTATCTATTTTAGTAAAAAGGTCAAATAATCAACTGAAGTCAGAAATGATGAATCACCTTAGAGTATTTAGAGGACTGACAAAATGCACATACAGCAGCTGGACCTGTGTTCTTAGAGCTAGAAGGATTGGACGGCTGCATCTTGCAAAAGATCCAATTTAATCCAGATTCATAATCAGAGACATGCCAATACACATTTTGTAGATTTATCATGATTTGAATCCACGAGTGTGAGGACCAATGTATATTACCAAATCAGGAAGCCCACAATCTGACTTCTTCTGTCTCTTTGAGTCTCTGGTTTGGTCCCCTTCAGATGAGGAGGGACTTCTAACATTTAATTTCCTTGACACATCTGGTTTCCTGACTGAAGGATCTGTTATTGGTGAACAGCGTAATACAACTTCTGCTTCTAGGCTGGCCCCATCTTCTGGTCCTTTCTTGCTCACACCCTTAGATGACAACCTCTCTGCACTCTGCAAATGTGGTTAGATCCAAAAGTTAGAAAGAATACGTACAAAAAGATATCTAGTCATTAGGAATAACTATTGGACTGACTAAGAAACATGATTCAGGAAGGCAGTGAAACCTCAAAATCTCAACTGTCGAAGGTGAAGATGGAACATGGTATAAGGTATTTGGGTCAATAGAGTAACTCAACATTTCTATAAGGTGAAAGTGACATTGACATCAAAGCAAGAAACCAATTAGCCCTGGTATATAGTAAAAAGACACATGATTAAAATATAGCAAGAGAACACAGAAATAAGGATCAAAGTCAAGCACGCAAGTGTTAGTGCGCAAGCACCCACATACATGGAGAGAAACTAACAAAAATTGGTTGACCTTCTGATATTAATTAGTCAGGCAAGGCACTAGGCATTTATCAAAAGGTTACGCTTCTAAAATGTACAGCAGATTAAGAATAAAATGAACTTCTTTAAGGATTAGAATATATTAACATACAGAGTTTCTAAATCCAGGTGCTTCAACTTCAAATAAATGGCAGCCAGACACTTCAACATTTATAACATGCGTGCGTGTGTAGGGCTGTTCACGAGTCGAGCTGGCTCGAAAAACTCACTCGACTCAGCTCGAGTCAGCTCGGATTGACTCGGCTTGAATGGCCGATTCAAGCCGAGCCAAGCTAATTATTTAAAGCTCGAGTTGAGTTCAAGCCAAGTTCGACCAGGGGGCATTTCAACTCGACTTGACTCGATTAATAAATATATTAAATGTTATATATTATATTAATATAAGTTTTAAGTTTTAACTTAAAAAAAACAAAACAAACAAACCCTGGAGTCCCTATCCGACCACACGCACCCCCATTCCCTTTCTCTTTCTTCTCTTTCTCTACCCACTGTCAGCCGCACGCCCACCTGGACCACCATCACCAGGTTTCCACATCGGATTCGAAGCTTTGTTTAGTTTTTTCATCGGGTTTTGCTTTAATTCTCTTAAGATTTTTGAACTTTTCATCAATGGAAGAGGATCGAGAACAAAATCCATTATTCTCTCACCGAACAAGCTCGAACTCAACTCGAGGTAAACTCGACTCGACTTGAACCACTAGCTCGACTCGAACTCAACTCGACAGCTTTGGCAAACAAGCCAAGCTTTAATGTTGAGCTCAAGGCCAAGCTCAAGCTCAAGCTCGAGTACATCATGGACAAGCCGAGCCGAGCTTGGCCCACCTCGACTCGACTCGGCTCGATGCCCACCTCTATGCGTGTGTGATCTCACACATGTGCTTACACATACACACAAAAGAAAGGCGTGCAATCAGGGTATCCCAAATTAGTTACACATCGGCCGTAACGGCCGATACGTAACGGTAACGGTGGGGCCCGTTACGCGATACGGGGTGGCGTAATATCAGGCGATGGGCCGATATTGTAGCCCATACGTAACAGTAATGGTGGGGGTGGCGTAACGGGCGATGGGCCGATATTGTAACCGTAATTACGAGCTGCGGTTGTAGCCTCCTCTCTCTCTCTCTCTCTCTGTTCTTTCCCTTTTTTCTTTTCAGTTTCCCTCTCTCCTCTTTTTTTTTTGCAGGTGTACCACACACCAGCTTAGCTGTTGTACATATGTGTCACGCTAAGACGAGCGCTGACACTCCTCAAGCTCCGAGTTGTACGAACGGTTCAAAGGAGATCAAAGTTATATGAGCTCCACAGTGATGTATTTATTATATCTATGCCGTTCATCTATTTTTAAATATCATTTTAAAGCATTACCCAAAAAATGAATCGTATCCAAAGATCGTCTGGACCACACCAAAAATAGCAGCGGAGATGATGATTTTCACCGTTAAACAATTCGTAGGCCCACCATAACATTTATTTTCCATCCAGTATGTTCATAAGGTCAAAAAGACCTAAATGAAGAGGAAAACAAATTTCATATTGATCCAAAAGTTTTGCGATCCCAAAAAAGGTTTCAATGGTAGACGTTCAATCCCCCACTGCTTTTTGCAGTGTGGTCCACTTGATAATTAGACCTGTATTATTTTTTGTGTCAAGCCTTAAGACAATCTTGTCAAATGAATGGACGGTTTAGATATAACACATTCATCACAGGTGGGGCCCAAAAAACTTTGACACGTGTGCTACACTTCACAATACAAGTCCCGCCTAATTCGGGCCCTTGAAAAAATTGTACACGAGACATATATTAACTTAAAATTTACCAATTAAATTATGAACAGCAATTGCTAACTCACAATGCCAAAATCAAATTATTTGAATAGTTTTAATTGTTATTTTGTGGATTTTTATTTTTTAAAATTGGGCCTTTTGATTTTTTTCATGATTCACTATCCAATAAATGTCCACCAATACATAAGTGGGATAATGGCAATAAATTGCATGAATTTGAGGCTAATTTGGGGCATAGATTGGTACTCCAAGTCAGCCCGAAATTGGCAACACCATCTACCTGAATTTAAATTCATTTTTTTAAAGAACTATTGGGAGAAAGATATTAAATTGTTAAGTATATAAATTAGATATTTAAAAAATTAAATATATGAATTTTGTAGTCAAATTCAGGTTACCTGGTTCAAAAATTAATCAGACAATCCGATACAACTTCTCACCACAGAGTGGACCGTTACACCACCATAAACATGTTTCAATTTATAAATGAATGCATATTTGGAATGCTTAGAATATTCCATATTTAATCCATATTTTTTCATTTTTTTTGGCAAAAAAAAAAATGCACCGTTACGGGCTGTTACGCCCCTGTATCTGTATCGGTTTTGGAGGGCACCGTTACGCCAACCGATACCGATACGAGATACCTTGGGTGCAATGCATCACACATGCACACAAGAAAGGTGAGTGATGCCATGCATTTTGTGCACCATTATAGAAGGAATTAGTTAAGATTGCTAACCAAGAAGTTTCTCAAAATGGCCACTTTCGATACCTTGGGTCAGTAATTCATGACAGTGGAAAGATTGAGAATATGTTACCCTTAGAATTCAAGTGGGGTGGAACAGAATGGAGATGTGCCTCTAGAGTTTTATGTGATCATCATGTACCACTCAAACTAAAAGGGAAATTGGATAGGATAGCCGTAAGAACAGCCATGCTTTATGAGACAGAATGTTGGAGTAGCACCAATAAGTAATAAGATGAGAGAAAGCAAACTCAAATAGTTTGGTCACGTGAAACAAAACTACAAAGTGCACCAGTTACGAGGAGTTGGTACAAGCTGAAGGCTCTAAAAAGGCAAGGGGAAGGCCCAAAAAGGTCACAGATGGAGTAAGTAAGAAAAGACTTGACTTATGGCCTAACTAAAGTTCTAGCCCTTGACAAAGTGGAATGGCATAACAAGAGTCATGTAGCCGACCCCAATTAATTGGGATAAGGCTTAGATGATGATGATGATCAAAGAAGGAAAGTGCACATAAATAAGACCAGAATCAAGGTATCCCGTATCGGTATCGGTTAGCATAACGGTGACTTCCAAAACCGTAACGGCGATACGGGGGCGTAACGGCCCGTAACGGTGTAATTTATTTTTTTTGCTAAAAAAATATGAAAAAATATGGATTAAATCCAGAATATTCTAAGCATTCCAAATATGCATTCATTTATAAATTGGAACATATTTATGGTGGTGTAACGGTCCACTCTTTGGTGAAAAGCTGTATCGGACTGTCTGATTAATTTTTGAACCAAGTAACCTGAATTTGACTATAAAATTTATATATTTAATTTTTTAAATATCTAATTTATATACTTAACAATTTAATATCTTTCTCTCAATAGTTCTTTAAAAAAATGAAATTAAATTCAGGTAGATAGCGTTGCCAATTTCGGGCTGACTTAGAGGACCAATATATGCTCCAAATTAGCCTCAAATTCATGCAATTTATTTTCATTATTCCACTTATGTATTGGTGGACATTTATTGGACAGTGAATCATGAAAAAAAATCAAAAGACCCTATTTTAAAAAATAAAAGTATATAAAATAATAATTAAAATTATACAAAATAATAATAAAAATTATTCAAATAATTTGATTTTGGCATTGTGAGTTAGCAATTGCAATTTATAATTTAATTGGTAAATTTTAAATTAATATATGTCTCGTATACAATTTTTTAAGGGCCCAAATTAGGTGAGACTTGGATCGAAAAGTGTAGCACACATGTTAAAGATTTTTGGGCCCCATCCATGATGAATGTGTTATATCTAAACCGTCCATTCATTTGACGAGATTGTCTTAAGGCTTGACACGAAAAATAATACAGATCTAATTATCAAGTGGACCACACTGCAAAAAGTAGTAGGGGATTGAACATCTACCATTGAAAACTTTTTTGGGATCATAGAAATTTAGATCAATATGAAATTTGTTTTTCCTCTCCATTCATGTCTTTTTGACTTTATGAACAAATGGGATGGAAAATAAATGTTACGGTGGGCCTATGAATTGTTTAACGGTAAAAATCATCATATCGCTGCTATTTTTGGTGTGGTCCAGACAATCTTTGGATACACTTCATTTTTTAGCTAATGCTCTAAAATAATATTTAAAAATAGATGAACGGTGTAGATATAATAAATACATCACTGTGGGGCCCATATAACTTTGATCTCCTTTGAACCGTTCGTACAACTCGGAGCTCGAGGAGTGTCAGCGCTTGTCTCAGCGCGTGACACGTACATACGGCAGCTTACGCCCGTAAAAAAAAAAAAAAAAAGAGGGGGGAAACCGAAAATAAAAAAGAGGGAAAGAAAAGAAGAAAAAAAGAGGGAAAGAGGGAAAGAGGGAAAGAACAGATAGAGAGAGAGAGAGAGAGAGGAGGAGGAGGAGGAGGAGGCTGCAGCCGCAGCGGCAACTGCAGCCGGGTCGCAGCAGGCCGAGAAGAGGAAGAAGAATAAGAAGAAGAAGAAGAAGAAGAAGAAAGAGAAGAAAAGGAAAAGAAAGAAAAAAGGTAAGGGGATTTTTTATTTTTATTTTTTCAAGCCCGTAGCAGCCGTTACGGGTCAGTAACGGCCGTTACGCCCGTAACGGCCGTTACGTGTACAAAAACGGGACTCGGCCGATACGGCCCCGTATCGCGTAACGGGTACCACCGTTACCGTTACGTATCGGCCGATACGTAACCGTTTTGGGACACCCTGATCACAATGTAATTTATGACAAGCTATTCTCAAAATTCAAACAAGGTTGGCAGACTCATGAGTAATGTTGTCAAATGGCATAAGCAATCATTTGCGATCATTTATGCCTGATTGCACAATCGCATAAGGGATCGCACAACTTTTTTTTTGGAAAATTTAAAATTTTACAATTAAAAAAAATAAAAATAAAAATAACCCCGAAAAATGGAAAGTATGCAATCGCATAATCACATATGTGATCACTTTATGCAATATGTGATCACATACCATCCATATGGCATATGCGACCATTGCATATGCCATATGAATGGCAATATGCAATTACGCAATCACTTTTGACAACATTGCTCATGACTGTTGTCATATGCAATCGCATAAGCACATCGCACATGCCATTGTGGGAGCATATATCACATATGCCATAGCTGCATATGCAGTTATATGATCATTGGGCATTATGTCATGGCATATGCAATTATGCCATTGCTCGTGTGATTTTATTTTATTTTTAAAAAAAATGTAACTTTTTTGAAGGGTTGTGTGATGGCATATGTGATTATGCGATTGCACATGCATACAACCCCCTTGGATCGCATACAATCATTAATGCTATTTGACAACAATGCTCAGGCCCCAAACTCAACTTATTTAACCTATTGATTTTGAAAGTGAAACAGGCAAGTCAAGTTTTGTGGGATGGGACCACTAATGCATGTTTGGAAAACAATATGTGAGAAAAAATACAAGCCAAAACCATTTTCAAAATGGTGGTGACTATCACGACAATCTTCCCTTTAGTAAGTTACTAGTACTTCAGCAATGGGCAGTTGATGAGACATAGGCACCAGGACTTGTAACTTGTACAAGGCATACACTGCTCAAATTAAACAATCTAAGTTGTGTGGCCCACTACAAATAGTTCATCACATCAAAACCAAATTGAGTGAATGATCATAACACTTGATTAATGGACATTTGTGCTTGTTGAATTAAAAGTGTCAACAAGTTTTTATTTCAGCCATTCATTAAATATGCACTAATCTATTAGCTAAAAATTTAAATATCTGAAAATTCATATATAAATGATCCATCTAAATAGAAGACCATAATTTCCAGAGTTTAATTTAAGTTGTTTGCATGCTAGATTGCCACTTGTAGAATTTCTTAATACCTAAGCATCAACCATCACACTCTACCAAAGTTCCAAAGTCTCTTTTTTTAGAGAATAACTTTAATGCTTTGACAAAGTATCGTGGATAATACGTACCACTTAGAAATTACTTAGAGATTGCACATATGGCATACATTTAGTCAAATTTAAGTAGGTATCCCGTATCGGTATTGAATGGCGTAACGGTGCCCTCCGATACCGATACAGATACAGGAGCATAACGGCCCATAATAGCGCAAATTTTATTTTTTTTGCCAAAAAAATATGAAAAAATATGAATTAAATCCGAAATATTTTAAGCATTCCAAATATGCATTCGTTTATAAATTGGAACATGTTTATGACAGTATAACGGTCCACCCCTTGATGATAAGTTGTATCGAACTGTCGGATGAATTTATGAACCAGATAACCTGAATTTGACTACAAAATTCATACATTTAATTTTCTAATTATCTATTATCAATAATAAATATATTAGAATGAATGAAATATAAAAATATCTTACATTATGTGTTTGTAATTATTTTTGAGAAATTTCTCGAACATACTTGTGGATGTGACTGTGATTCCTGTTTATGACCTGTCATCCTCAAAAATATTATTTAAAAAAATAAAAATTAGTAGTGTTTGATATACTCCCCTGCAACTTGATTAAGGATTACTTGATTAGTTGCTAGGAGAGCTATTTTAAATACAAGTTTGACGGTGTCAAGTGCGTGTTTGCTTGGCTTCTTGCAATAATACTATTGTGATCTGTCTACTGCAAATACTTACCCTTAATCACAAGTCACCACCAAAATGAAAATCTACTTTTTTGTGGTTGCTCAACCTCCACATCATCGTCATCGTCAGGTTGAGGTTGTCCAATAGGTGCAGGTGTTGCATATTCATAATATCCGTGCCAGAAGGAAATACTAGATCAACAAAAGCAAAGGATGACTGATCCTGACTAGGCAACGACTCCGACCCCGAGTAAGGATATCCATCAGTGCCCATTGAATAGTCATACTAGTGCCCGTACTCAGGCTGTTGAGAATCTTAAGATTGAGAGTACATCTGCAGTGATGAGTAACTTGAATTTGGATCTAGATATCTATAATCATATGGATATTGATCGGGAGGACTACTCCAACATGAATGTGATGGAACAGGCACAGTATAACCACCATAATTATAATCCAATTGACTATAAGAATATCCATCATGATAACCATGACCATAAGTCTGCTGATGTTTCGAACCTCCCTGACCAGGTGCACCACTAGACATACCCTCCTCCTGCTGGCTGTATCATGACTCGGTACACTCATAAGTCCGACCTTGTGTACTACCTCATCGATGCTCATCGGCATCGCGATTTGTAGACGGCTGTATAGGGTGCTGAGCAACACCATAAGTGTCAGCACCAAGGGCGGGGGGGTCATCATCACCATCATCCGACATGGTCACGCTACCACTACTCGTACTCTTTTGTTGATCTTAAGTCGTACCCATACTTGGCATAAACGCTGCTCCTCTTACTGGGTCCAACACATCTGCACGACTCTCATGTTGCGCTCTGCGTATTTCTGGATCATCAATTTCCAATTCTTCAATATTCTCTTCAATTTAATTTTCCCTTGTTTCCAACCAAGGTAAAAGTGGATCATCCTCATCATAAATATTGTCCACATTTATTGGAGCATCATCGGCAGCTGTAATGCTCCTATGATGTCGTTGCATTTTTAGTTTTATCTTATAGCGCATGAAGACAAGTCTATCTGATGTCCTAGTCTGCAATCTATTCCTATTCTTTAAGTGAATAAGCGCAAAACAACTCCAATTCCTTTCGCAGCTAGAGGAAGATGTTGTCTAGCTCAAAACTTTTACTGCAATTTCTTGGAGAGCCTTCGTACTCTCTCCAAAATTAATCCATCATTCAGTCAGTTGCAACCTAGATACTGCATGTTATACAAGAACATCTCCAAAGCTACCCAGGTGGGTTTCCAAATGTATCTAATTCATTCAACGCCTTTATTTGCATATCTAAGTTAAGCTCTAATCTCTTTATCACATTCTTTAGCCCGACACGAACTTCATCATCCGCAACAAATGATTGGGCATATCTGTACCTAGGATTTAAGTAGTAACCTGCTACATAGAGATCGTGATGGAGTTGTCTTGTCCATCTCGTGTCGATCATCCTCCAATAAGACTCCTAGCTTCTACAATCATGTTAAATGTCAACTTTGCCTTATCCATAACATCATATAGGAAGCCCATGGTAGGTGTTCCATCAGTTTCAACAAAACAGTACTCTCATTAGTGACTCCATCACCTTTACGATTAACTTGACCCTCTTCCAATATTTGTTGTCACGTATGGTGTTCACAATTTCAACCAGTGTCCCTAATGTCTTCTTCCCATGTTTTGTGTTGAGCCATTCTCGAGAAACGAACATCTCACTCAACTCTCCCCTATGTTAGAATAAACTCTCTAATGCTATAAAGTTTGTTACGAATCTAGTCACCACAGGCCTCAACAACTCTCATCCTTTCGTGAACTTTCTCATTATTTCAACTACTTGATTATGTTTGTAAATAAACGTCGTCACTTCTCTTGCCCTTTCGACCATTTCCTTAAAATTCTTCTTCTTCTTCCCAATATCTTCCAACATAAGATCAATACAATTGGAAACACATGGTGACTAAAAAAGATATTTTTTTTATTCATCAACATATATCCTGCAAGCTTATATGATGCTTTATTATCTGTCACAATCTGCATTACATTGCTCAACTTTCACATCATCATCATCATCATTATCAGGCTGAGGCTGTCCAATAAGTGTAGGTGCTGCATATTCATAATATCCAGTGCAGAATGAAATACTAGATCAGCGAAACCAGAGAATAATTGATCCTGACTAGGCAACAACTCCAACCCTGAGTAAGGATATCCACCAGTGCCCGTCAAATAGCCATAATAATGCCCGTACTCAGGCTGTTAAGAATCTTGAAATTGTGAGTGCATTTGTTGTGATGAGTAACTTGGATTTGGACCTGAATATCTATAATCATATGTATATTGATCGAGAGGACTACTCTAACATGAATGTGATGGAACATGCTCAATATAACCATCATAATCATAATCCAATTGACCATAAAAATATCCATCATGATAACAAGGACCATGAGCTTGCTGATGTTCCAGTCCTCCTGAACCTGATCCACAACTAAATGTACCCTCCTGCTAGCTGTATCGTGACTCGATACACTCATAAGTTCGACCTCATATACTACCTCGTCAATGTTCATCGGCATCACGATCTGTAAACGGCTGTATAGGGCACTGAGCAACACCATAAGTGTCAGCACCAAGAGCAAGTGCCATCATCTGACACGGTCACGCTACCACTGCTCGTACTCTTTTGTTGATCTTGAGCTGTACTCGTACTTGGCATAAACGTTGCCCCTCTTACTGGGTCCAACACATGTGCACGATTCTCTTGTTGCGCTCAACGTATTTCTGGATCATCAATTTCTAATTTTTCAATATCCTCATCAATTTGTTTTTTCTTTGTTTCCAACCAAAGTAGAAGCGGGTCATCCTCATCATAAATATTGTCCACGTTTATTGGACAGTAGTCTGCATCATCGGTGGCTGTAATGCTCCTATGATGTCGTCACATTCTTAGTTTTATGTTGTAGTGAATGAAGACAAGTCTATCTAATGCCCTAGTCTACAATTTATTCCTATTTTTTAAATAAATAAGCGCAAAACAACTCCAATTCCTTTCACAGCTAAAGGAAAATGTTATCTGGCTCAAAACTTTTACTGCAATTTCTTGAAGAGCCTTCATACTCTCTCCAAAATTAATCCATCATTCAACCAACTGCAACCTAGATACTGCATGTTGTGCAAGAGCATCTCCAAAGCTACACAAGCGGTTTTCAAATATATCTAATTCATTCAACGCTTTTATTTGCATATCTAAGTTAAGCTCTAATCTTTTTATCACATTATTTAGCCCGACATGAACTTCATCATCCACAACAAATGATTAGGCATATCTGTACTTAAAATTTAGGTAGTAACCTACTGCACAAATATCGTGATAGAATTGTCTTGTCCATCTCCTGTCGATCATCCTCCAATAAGACTCTCAGCTAAAACAATCACGTAGAATTACCAACTTTGCCTTATCCATGGCATTGTATAGGAAGCTCATGGCAGGTGCTTCGTCGGTTTCAACAAAACAGATTACCCTCATTTGTGACTTCATCACCTTTAAGATTCACTTGACCCTCTTCCAATTTTTGTTGTCCCGTATGGTGTTTGCAACTTCAACCGGTGTTCCTGATATCTTCTTCTTATGTTTTGTGTTAAGCCATTCTCGGAAAGAGAACATCTCACTCAACTCTCCCCTGTGGTAAAATAAACTCTAATGTTATAAAATTTGTTACGAATCTAGTCACAGCAGACCTCAACAATTCTCATCCTTCCGTGATCTTTCTCATGATTGCGACTACTTGATTATGGTTAGTAAATAAATGCCGTCACTTCTCCTGCCCTTTCAACCATTTCCTTAACATTCTTCTTCTTCTCAATATCTTCCAATATAAAATCAATACAATGGGCAGCACATGTAATCAAAAAAGATGTTTTCTCTTATTCATTAACATACATCTTGCAAGCTTATATGATGCTTCATTATCTATCACAATCTGCACTATATTGTCCTCTACAATCTCGTCCACAACTTTAACCATTAGTCCAATAATATAAGTAAAATTTTAATACCTTTAAGACATCAATTGACTTGTGATATATAGTTCCTAAATGACAGTACACCATGAAGTTGATCATGCTGCGTCTGGTTAGGCTAGTCCAACCATCACACATGATCGTGCATCCTCTGACTTGTCATACAGGTGTAAAGGTAACCAAGTATGCTTTCATATTCGCATACTCTGCATCTGTCCATTTCCCCCTAATCTCCTTAGCCATGTGAACTTTTATTCCTTCACCTGCTTCTGTTGCTGCATCAATTACCACCGGCCAATATGGAGAATTGGCCTCGTTAGGAGGTATGATGGCATATATAAATAACTTTGCTACTGCTCTACCTAATTTCTCAACGGAAGTTCTACTCCACATTTATTTTATCTTTTCTTGTTTAGTTAATTCTTTATTAAACAAGATTGGACCAATAGAGGGTCTTTTATGCTTTCACATCCGCATACTCTGCATCTCTCTATTTCCTCCTAATCTCCTTATACTTTTATTCCTTCACCTGCTTCTGTTGCTGCATCAATTACCACCGGCCAATATGGAGAATTGGCCTCGTTAGGAGGTATGATGGCATATATAAATAATTTTGCTACTGCTCTACCTAATTTCTCAACGGAAGTTCTACTCCACATTTATTTTATCTTTTCTTGTTTAGTTAATTCTTTATTAAACAAGATTGGACCAATAGAGGGTCTTTTATGCTTTCACATCCGCATACTCTGCATCTCTCTATTTCGTCCTAATCTCCTTATCCGTGGAAGCTTTTATTCCTTCACCTGCTTTTGTTGCTGTATCAATTACTACCTGCCAATATGGAGAATTGGCCGCGTTAGGAGATATGTTGGCATGTATAAATAACTTTACTGCTGCTCTACCTAATTTCTCAACAGAAATTTTATTCCACATTTGTTTTATCTTCTCTTATTTAGTTGATTCTTTACTAAACAAGATTGGATCAATAGAGGGTCTTTTAGGCTCATTTACTTCCTCATCCAAACGTATAGGAGCATCAAGTAAAGATGTCTGTCGTCGGCTCCCAAACACACGTCATAACCCACCTGCAGAAGCAGTTGCACTCCTACTCTTATTGCCCCCTGTATCACGTACTAACCCATGCATGCCAAACATGCGGCGACGTACTTCCTCTCCACGAACTAGACGCAAGCTCTCTCTCCTAACTATAGTTAATTCTCAATCTGAATTTTCGTCAGAATCAATAATATCTTCATCACAAACACCAATATATTCAGGACCAAACACCCCATGTCGAGTTGCATCCAAAACATCATCTTTCTTCTTTTGTATAGTAACACGTTTACCCTTCGACTCATCCAGACTAGCTTGCATTAAAAGCATTATCTCTTTCGATACTCGAGTACATCACGCAACTTGACCCTTTCGATGTGTCAAATGTTGTTTGAGACGGATAATTCCACCAATCACTAGTCTATCACAATAGTTGCACTTCGTTTGATGCCTAGTACCACTAACCCTCTCACAATGTTGTCATCCAATATCCTCACTTGTTGGCCAGACCCAAATATTTCTTTAGGTATAAGTAGATACTAGATAATTAGATATAAATTAGATATGAGTATGAGTTTATGACCTATGTCAATAAATATGATTTTATGTTCTAACTATCCCTAAGAAACTCCAAAACCTATCCAATATAAGAAAATAAAACCATAAAGTCAGTAATTCGAAAATAGAAAAAAAATATAAAATGACACCACAAATCTGTAAAATACACATTAACATGTTTTACTATAATTAACAAATAACACATCAAATTCTATGATTAAATCAGCAAACCATTCATTAAAAAATGATTTTTCAAATTTAAATAAAAAAAGAACTAAAATTAATGCATAAATAGAAAAAATATATATAAATATATATAAAAGGCACCACAATTTTGTAAAATGCACCTAACATGTTCTATTATGATTAATCCATCATATTCTATGAATAAAACGGTAAACTATTTATTAAAAAATAATTTTTCAAATTTAAAAAAAAAAAAGGCTGAAATTAGTGCGTAAATAGAAAAAAAATATATAAAAAATATATATAAAATAATACCACAAATCTATAAAATGCACATTAATATGTTCTGCTATTATTAAGACATCATATTCTATAATTAAAACAGCAAATCATTCATTAAAAATTGATTTTTCAAATTTTAAAAAAAAATGGCTAAAATTAGTGCATAAATAGAAAAAAAATATAAATATATAAAAATGACACCACAAATCTATAAAATGCACATTAACATGTTTTACTATGATTAACACATCATATTCTATGATTAAACAGCAAACCATTCATTAAAAAGTAATTTTTCAATTTTTTTTAAAAATGGCCAAAATTAGTGCGTAAATAGAAAAAAATATAAAATATATAAAATGACACCATAAATCTATAAAATGCATATTAACATATTCTATTATGATTAACACATCATATTTCATGATTAAAACAACAAACCATTCATTAAAAAATGATTTTATGAATTTTAAAAAAAAAAAACCGAAATTAATGCGTAAACAGAAAAAAATATAAAATGACACCACAAATCTGTAAAATGGACATTAACATGTTCGACTATGATTAACCCATAATATTCTATGATTAAAATAACAAATCATTCATTAAAAAATGAATTTTTAAATTTTTTTTTTAAAAAAGAGTTGAATTTAGTGCGTAAATAGAAAAAATATAAAAATATATAAAATGACATTACAAATCTATAAAATGCACATTAACATGTTCTACTATGATTAACACATCATATTCTGTGATTAAAATAGCAAAACATTCAATAAAAGATATATATATTTATTTTTGACAAATTTTTGAAAAATGGCCCACGAAGCTTCAATTTAAGAAAATTCTTAATATAATGTGTTTTTATCTCAAATACCAAGCTAAGATTAGTTGAAAATAGTAATAAAAAGATTTAGTAAGAGCTTGGAAGAAAATGGTTTCAAAAAACTAAAAAAATAAAGCTTTAAAAATATATATATGATCGTTATTTGACCGTTACAGTGGGACCCATTACACAATATAGGGTCGTATTGACCGATGTCCTGATTTTGTACCCATAACGGCCGTTACAGGCCCATTACGGGCATAGCAGCCGTTACTGACCCGTAACGGCTAGCCCGTAACGGTCACATTATCTTTTTGCCTTTTTCAACTTTGTTTTTTTTCAATTTTTTTAAACCATTTGCTTCCAAACTCTCACTCAATCCTTCTACTACTATTTTCGACCAATCTTGGTTTGATATTTGAGATAAAAACACATTATATTAAGAATTTTCTTGGATCAAAGCTCGATGGACCATTTTTCAAAAATTCGTCAAAAATAGGTATTTATACTTTTTTTAATGTGTTGTTTTAATCATGTCATATGATGTGTCAATCATAATAGAATATGTTAATGTGCATTTTACAAATTTGTGACGCCATTTTATTATTTTTTATATTTTTTTCTATTTACGCATTAATTTTGACCCTTTTTTTTAAATTCAAAAAATCATTTTTTAATGATTTTTTTATTGTTTTAATCATGCCATGTGATATGTTAATCATAGTAGAACATGTTAATATGCATTTTACAAATTTGGGATGCCATTTTATATTTTTTTTCTATTTACAGATTAATTTTAACCCTTTTTTAAAAAATTTAAAAAATCATTTTTTAATGATTGTTTTGTTGTTTTACTCATGTCATGTGATGTATTAATCATAGTAGAACATGTTAATGTACATTTTACAAATTTGAAATGCCATTTTATATTTTTTTCTATTTACACATTAATTTTAGCCCCTTTTTTTTAATTCAAAAAATATTTTTAATGATTGTTTTGTTGTTTTAATCATGCCATGTGATGTGTTAATCATAGTAGAACATATTTATATACATTTTACAGATTTGGGATGTCATTTTATATTTTTTTCTATTTACGCATTAATTTTGGCTCTTTTTTTTAAAATTTGAAAAATTATTTTTTAATAATTCTTTTGCTATTTTAATCATGTCATGTGATGTGTTAATCATAGTAAAACATGTTAATATACATTTTAAAGATTTGGGGTGTCATTTTATAATTTTTTTTATTTTTTTTTATTTATGCATTAATTTTAACCCTTCTTTAAAAAATTCAAAAAATCATTTTTTTAATGATTCTTTTGTTGTTTTAATTATGTCATGTGATGTGTTAATCATAGTTGAACATGTTAATGTGCATTTTACAGATTTGGAGAATCATTTTATATTTTTTTACTATTTTTCCTATTTATGCATTTTAGCCCTTTTTTTTAATTCAAAAAATCATTTTTTGATAATTATTTTTCTATTTTAACCATGCCATATGATGTGTTAATCATAGTTGAACATGTTAATATACATTTTATAGATTTGAAGTGTCATTTTATATTTTTTTCAATTTACACATTAATTTTGGCCCTTTTTTTATTCAAAAAATCATTTTTTAATGAATAGTTTACTGATTTAATTATATAATTTGATGTGTTAATTATAATAGAACATGTTAATATGCATTTTACAGATTTGTTGTGTCATTTTATAATTTTTTTTTATTTTCGAATTACCAACTTTATGTTTTTATTTGCTTATATTGAACAGGTTTTAGAACATCTTCGGGTTTAGTTAGAACATAAAATCATCTTTATTAACATAGGTCATACACTCATATTCATATCTAATTATCTAATATCTACCTAAACCTAAAGAAATGTTTGTGTCTGGCCAACAACAAGTGAAGATATTGGATTGCAACATTATGAGAGGGTTGATGGTACTATGTACCAAATGAAGTACAAGTATTGTGATAGACTAGTGATTGATGAAATTACCCATCTCAAACAACATTTGGCACATCAAAATGATCAAGTTGCACTATATACTAAAGTACCAAAAAAGATAATACTTTTAATACAAACTAGTCTGGATGAATCGAATGATAAACGTACTTCTGTACAAAAGAAGAAATATGATATTTTAGATGCAGCTCGATAAAAAGTGTTTGGTCCTGAATATATAAGCATTTGTGATGAAGATATTATTAATTCTAACGAAGATTCAGATCAAGAATTAACTATAGTTAGGAGAGGGAGCTTGTGTCTAGCTCGTGAAGAGGAAGATCATCACCGCATGTTTGACAAGCATGAGTCAGCGCGTGATATAGGGGGGGGCAGTGAGAGTAGGAGTGCAACTGCTTCTGCAGGTGAGGGTAGGTTTGATGGGTTACGACAAGTGTTTGAAAACTGAAAACAGACATCTTCACGTTATGCCCCTATATGTTTGGATGAAGAAGTAAATAAGCCTAGGAGACCCTCCATTGATCCAATCCTATTTAAAAAAGAATCAAATAAACAAAAGAATATAAAATAAATGTGGAGTAGAACTTCTGTTGAGAAATTAAATAGAGTAGCAACAGAGTTTTTATACATGCCAACATACCTCTTAACGCGACCAATTCTCCATATTGACAGGTAGTAATTGATGCAGCAGCAGAAGCAGGTGAAGGAATAAAAGCTCCCACGACTAAGAAGATTAGGGGAAAATGGACAGATGCAAAGTATGTGGATGTAAAAGCATACGTGATTACCTTTAAACCAATATGACAAGCCAGAGGATGCACGATCATATGTGATGGTTGGACTGACCCAACCGAACGCAGCATGATCAACTTCATGGTGTACTATCACTTAAAAACTATATACAACAAGTCAATTGATACCTCAAAAGTAACAAAAGATTCTAATTATATTAGTAGACTAATGAATAAAGTTGTGAAAGATATTGGAGAGAGAAATGCAGTGCAGATTGTGACAAATAATGAAGCATCGTATAAGCTTGCAGGACACATGTTGATGAATAAGAGAAAACATCTTTTTTGGTCACTATATGTTGCCCGTAGTATTGATCTTATATTGGAAGATATTGGAAAGAAAAAGAATGTTAAGGAAATGATCAAAATGGCAAGAAAAGTGACGACGTTTATTTACCAACCATAATCAAATAGTCACAATAATGAGAAAGTCCACGAAAGGACGAGAGTTGTTAAGGCCTGCGGCGACTAAATTCACAACAAATTTTATAGCATTAGAGAGTTTATTCCAACATAGGGGAGAGTTGAGTGAGATGTTTGCTTTCCAATAATGGCTCAACACAAAACATGAGAAGAAAACATCAGGGACTCCGATTGAAGTTGTGAACACTATAAAAAACAGCAAATATTGAAAGAAGATCAAGTCGATCATAAAGGTGATGGAGCCACTAATGAGGGTACTCCGTCTTGTTGAAACCGACGAAGCACCTACCATGGACTTCCTATACGATGTCATGAATAAAGCAAAGTTGGCAATTCAACGTGATTGTAGAAGCTGGGAGTCTTATAGGAGAATGATCTACAGAAGATGGACAAGACAACTCCATCATGATCTCCATGCAGCAGGTTACTATCTAAATCCTAGGTATAGATATGTCCAATCATTTATTGAGGATGATGAAGTTCGTATCAGGCTAAAAAAAATGATATAAAGATTAGAGCCTGACTTAGATATGCAAATAAAGGCGTTGAATGAATTACATACATTTGAAAATCGCCTTAATAGCTTTGAAGATACTTTTGCACAGCATGCAAATCTAGGTTGCAACCGACCGAATGGTAGATTAATTTCGGAAAAAGTACGAAGGCTCTCCAAAAAAATCCAGTAAAAGTTAAGCCAAACAACATCTTCATCTAGTTACGAAAGAAATTGAAGTTGTTTTGCATTTATTCATTCAAAGAATAGAAATAAATTGCAGACTAAAACATTAGATAGACTTGTCTTCATGCACTACAATATAAAACTAAGAATGCAACGACATCATAGGAGCATTACAGTTGTCAATGACGGAGACTACAGTCCAATAAACTTGAACAATATTCATGATGAGGATGACCCGCTTCTACCTTGATTGGAAACAAGAGAAAAGCAAATTGAAGAGGATAGTGAAAAATTAAAAATTGATGACCCAGAAATACATAAAGCGCAATAAGAGAGTCGTGCAAATGTGTTGGACCCAGTAAGATAGGCAGTGTTTATGCCAAGTATGAGTACGACTCAAGATCAACAAAAGAGTATGAGCAGTGGAAGCGTGAGCGTGTCAGATGATTGTGACGATGACTCCCTGCCCCTGGTGCTGGCACTTCTGGTGTTACTCAGCACCCTATACAGCCATTTACAGATCGCGATGTCAATGAACATCGACGAAGTGGTACACGAGGTCAAACTTATGAGTGTATCGAGTCACAATACAGCCAGCAGGAGAGTACATCTAGTGGTGCACCGAGTCCGGGAGGTCCGGAACATCAGCAAGCTCGTGGTCTTGGTTATTATAATGGATATTTTTATGGTCAATTAGATTATAATTATGATGGTTATACTGAGCCTATTCCATCACATTCATGTTGGAGTAGCCTTCCTAATCAATATCCATATGATTATGGATATCCATATCCAAATCCCAATTACTCATCATAGCAGACGCACTCTCAATCTCAAGATTCTCAACAGCCAGTATGGGCACCAGTATGGCTATTCGACGGGCACTGGTAGATATCCTTACTCAGGGTCAAAGTCGTTGCCTAGTCAGGATCAGTCATCCCCTGGTTTCGTTGATCTAGTATTTCCTTCTGACACTGGATATTATGGATATGCAGCACCTACACCTATTGGACAGCCTTAGCCTGATGGTAACGATGACGATGATGTGGAGGTCAAGCAACCACAAAAAACATATTTTCATTTTAGTGGTGACTTGTGATTATGAGTATATATTTGTATTAAGGTAAGTATTTGCAGCAGAGTAGACAACTCACAACAGTATTATTGTAAGAAGCCATGCACACAATTGACACTACCGAACTTGTATTTAACCTAATGTCAGATATTTTCATATTACATTCATTCCAATATATCTATCATTGATAGTAGATAGTTAGAAAATTAAATATATGAATTTTGTAGTTAAATTCAAGTTATATGGTTCTTAAATTTATCAAACAGTCCGATACAACTCACCAAAGAGTGGACCGTTACACCACTATAAACATGTCCCAATTTATAAATGAATGCATATTTGGAATGCTTAGAATATTCCGGATTTAATTCTTTTTTTTTTTTGGCAAAAATAAAACTTGCACCGTTACAGGCCGTTATGCCCCCGTATCCGTATCGGTTTCGGAAGTCACCGATACCGGGCACCTTGATTACGGTACCAAAATTGGGAGGTCGCCCGTTACACTCCCGTATCACGTAACGATAACGAGTACGACCATTACCATTACGTATCAGCCGTTATGGCCGAAATATAACGGATAAGGGACACCTTAACCATCCAAAAAATGGAAGGCAATGGAGATATATCATGACCAAAAAATCAAAATTATGTTATCATCTAACTGGTGGATTAGTGAGCATCCACTACACAGTTAGAAATGAAAAACATCCAATCACCATATTTTCGCATACAAGTGTCCACCAAACAAAGGTTAAAATTGTTCAAACAATATGATCTTGGGATTGTGACTTGGCGAGAATAGGCTGCAAGATCTTTTCCTTTTGACTAAAGTTAACACATGCCACATGTACAATTTTTTAGTGCCCACCTACCAAGCACCACACACAGCCTAAGTGTCGTATAGCTCCTTTTTTGGGGTTGAATGGGGCTGTCACAACAGCAATAGCCACATGCCACCACATGCAACAGAATTGGAAGAAGAAGACAGAGAAAGAAGATGAACGAGAAGGAAGAAGGAAGAAAAGGGGGAGGAGTGGAAGGAAGAAGAAGGAAAGGCGCAAAGGAGAAGAAGTATGCAACTTGGCCAGGTTTTGTGAGAATCATCGAGTCATAGGAAAACTCTGGGAAACTCGTCCAATGATGTCCCATTTTCACCTCAACCAAGTCAACATCAATTTTGATTTAATGGGGCACAAAAACCAGATTGACTCTAGCAAGTCCCAAGTTAACTTGCCGAGTCAACCAACCTTGGTAAAAACATGATACCTTTATCAATACAAATGACTCATTCATGAGAATCCCTAAAGAACCCAAAACCTCATGGTACAATGATGTAGGCGTGTGTGACTGTGTGGCTATTACAATCCACTATTTCTATATATA
Organism: Magnolia kwangsiensis; assembly: GCA_037074715.1. Classification (NCBI taxonomy): domain Eukaryota; kingdom Viridiplantae; phylum Streptophyta; class Magnoliopsida; order Magnoliales; family Magnoliaceae; genus Magnolia; species Magnolia kwangsiensis. The sequence continues at coordinate 34,473,521 of CM073573.1, forward strand.
TCCCTAAAGAATCCAAAACCTCATGGTACAATGATGTAGGCGTGTGACTGTGTGGCTATTACAATCCATTATATATATATATATATATATATATATATATATGCAGGACATGAAATTCAAATATGATGTGCGAGATTTCATACTTAAGATCACGTTAGTTCAAAAACAATTATACAAATTTCATATCCCACATGAAAGTCCAAACATTCAATTAAGAGAAATTTATATGGGTCCAGGCCTACACATGTTAGGGCCGGATCAATAAAAACTATGAACCAAACAATTCTCAAATATAAGAAATAATCATCCACACATGCACAGCAATCAGTCTCTAATCCAAAGGATTCACTAATTTCAACTCAAGGATCCCTAGGGTAAAAAAAAATGGTAGATAAATTAAGAGTAATACAATATAGGATTAGGGTTTATAAAAATAAGTATAAAAAGAGAAAAATAAGAGAAAACTTGAACCGGAAGACAAATTCCGCAAGCGAACAGTGGCCCGGGGCCTGACGCACGTGCACACTAGCCTAGCCGCACGTGCGAGCGGGTCCAATACCCAAAAACCGTTTCCTTGGCCCTATTCGGCCAGAGGTGGGCTTCAAACCCTCAAAGTTTCAGGGCGATCCAAGCTAAGAGCTATGCGCAGTGCTTCGCCGAAGTTTCAGCCCTCCTGCAGGGCCAGATTCTAGAAACTGGCTATAGAGAGAAGACTCGCTACAAAACTGATGGATTCAAGGCGAGTATGGCTGTAGAAAGTGAGATATATGGATTGAAGAGGGTAGGGGCAAATGAGGATAGATATGGCTTCGCACCATAGTAATTAGCCTTTCAAAAAGAGAGAGCTTCCCACCCACTTGAATTTTTTCACAACTCAAAAATTCAAAGAGTAGAAAAAAACTTACAAGAATTTTTATTAAACTTCAATAAATAAATAAAAACTGCAAGGAGTGCCTATTTATAAAAAAACCATATACCCCACAACTCGCGTCATGTGCACAACCTATTACTTGGCTATGAAGTAAACTAAATAAAAATCAATCAAATAAATCTAAAGAGTTCATGATATTCTAAATAATATAAATAAACAAAACCTAAAATATGAACTTAATCCGACTAGTGGGCCACGTTCATGAGATCCCATGATGGGTTTTTCTTGACTAATGAGCTCACTCTTTTAAATCAAACTGTCTTCTAACTAGGAGGATCTCTCTAGACGTCATCATCGAGCCAAATCGATGATGGGGCCCTCCTTCGTACGTATGTGCGTAGGGAGCGGCGTGCATGCTCGTGTGCTAGTGATGTCCACATCAATTCTCCCCGGCTACAAAGATTTCGCCGCTGGTGAAATAAAATTCCTGAACCACTCCAGGATATTAGGATCAAACCTCTAAAACTCCTCCTCAGTGAGTCACGTGCTATCTAAAGCTGGGCATGATTTCCATTTAAACAGGTACTTCTAAAACTCGCCGCCCGACGTTGAAACTATTTGATGGTCCAGGATATCATCTATTTCCTCTCTGGTTGTGTGAAGGCTAGGTATGGGAGATAGAAACTAGGAAAAAAGATCGGGAAGAGTAGATATGAGAGGTAGAGGCTGAGAAAATGAGCCGGGACGGATAGGTATGGGACGTAAAGGCTGAAAAAATTGGTCGAGAAGGATAGGTATATGATAGAGAGGCTGGGAAAATAGGTCGATACAGGTAGGTATAGGACGTAGAGGCTAGAAAAATGAATCAGGAAAGGTAAGTATAGGAGGTAAAGACTAGAAAAATGGGTCAAAAGGGATACGTATGGGACGTTGAGACTGGAAAGATGGGTTAGGCGCATGGGAGGTACAGATTGGGAAGATAGGTCGGTAGGGGGCCATAGATCAAGGAAAAGGTTTGGGGAATCAGGATGATTATGCGAAAGGCTGGACAATGCATCAATGGCCCCTTGAAATGCAACTAAGTCATGCTCATTGAATGTAGAACTAATTTCCACGGAGAGCGAAAGATTTGTCACATACGCATTAAGACCGTTTCGTTTTATAATTTTAAAGGATCCAACACTACGCGCGTGTAACTTACGAATGGCCCCCGGAGGATACTACTTGTGCCTGATGCGAACCATCACAAAGTCTCTTACATTGAATTCTTTAAAACATTTATGTTGGTCTGTAAAAAATTTGCAACGTTCATTACTAGTAGTGATCTTCTACCTAATTTCTTGATGTCATAAATGAATGTGATGCACAAAAGACCTGTAGGCTCTGACGGCCTATGGGACAATGATATAGGAACAAGATCAATAAGTTTCTCAGGTTTATAACCAGTAACGACTTCATAAGGACTAAGACCTGTGGACCTATCAACAGAACTATCAAACGCAAATTCGGCCGTAGATATTACAGTGTCTCATGTTCTGGTGTGCTCTATATCCCTCCTGAGGAGAGACTCATCCGGTAGATCATCAGAGCAGACATTACAAAACTCATCCACTACTAGAATGGCCTCATTGGGTAACTCTACACTAGCCTTAGTGCACTCTCTCCAGCCACAAGGTCGCACATGTTGTACCCCTCAAAATAGACGTCTTAATGTCCCTCATGAGGTAGGTGCACGCCCATAACCAATTCTTTGGCCAACTCCATTCATTGGTCTATCCTCCTGGCCACCTGCCTAAGATTGAATATCTACCCCAATGGGGAGTTCGTCCCAACGGAAGCCTTTAGTTGGGTAATGTGCACATCAAATTGATCAAAGTGTTAATATATATGTTGTTCCAAGCACTTACCAACAGACTCGATCTACTAAGATAGTTTGTTTAGTGACTCTAGCAGTTGCTCCATGTTTAGAATAAGGTGCAAACCAAAACCAATACTTGTACGTGTGGGCATACACTTGCTAATTCCACCTAAAGACTTCCTATGACAACTATATGCAACTAGATAGGACTAAATGATGCTATGAGACTACATGAGGGAAACTACGCAGTGTTTACTAAAATCTAGCATCATAGTTGGCGAAATACGGGAATATTAGAAAGTTACAGCAATGTGAATTGCTAACTCCCTGCTAACATAAATTTCAACAACTAATATCAGGGACTACAGGCTTCTAAACAGCTATATGTGATGAAACTGAATGCATGAAGGATTTGAACAAACTAATCCTAAACATGTAATGTATTCCCCTATAAAAACCCTAAGCTCTGATACCAAATTTAATGCAGGATATGAAATTCAAATATGATGTGCGAGATTTCAAGCTTAAGATCACGTTAGTTCAGAAATAATTACACAAATTCCATATCCCACATGAAAATTCAAACATTTAATTAAGAAGAATCTATGTGGGTCCAGGCCTACGCATTTTAGGACTGGATCAATAAAAATTATAAACCAAACAATTCTCAAAGATAAGAAATAATCATCCACACATGCACAGTAATCAATCCATAATTCAAGGGATTTACTAATTTCAACTCAAAAAATTCTATGGTTAAAAAAATAATAAAAAATAAAAAATAAAAAAGATAAATAAATTAAAGATAATGCAATCTAAGGTTAGGGTTTATGAAAATAGGTATGAAAAGGAAAAAATAAGAGAAAACCTGAACCGAGAGACAAATTCTATGAGCGGAGAACAACCCAGGGCCTGACGCATGTGTGCACTAGCCTGGCCACACGTGCGAGTGGGTCTCACACTCAGAAACCATTTCCTAGGCCCTAGTCGGCCAAGGGTGGGCTCCAAACCCCCAAAGTTTCAGGGCAATCCGAGCTAAGGGTTGTGCATGGTGCTCCGCTAGAGTTTCAACACTCCTGCAAGGCCAGATTCTAAAAACTACCTGTGAGTAGAAGATCCACAGCAAAACTGATGGATTCGAGACAAGGATGGTTATAGAAGCTTAAATATATGGATAGAAGAGGGTAGGAGCAGATGGGGATAAATGTAATTTCGCACCACGGTAATTAGCCCTTTAAAAAGGAAGGGCTTCACACTCACTTAAACTTTTTCACAACTCAAAAACTCAGAGAGTAGAAACAAACTTGCAAAAATTTTTATTAAACTTCAATGAATAAAAAAGAACTACAAGTACCTATTTATAAAAAAACCCTATACCCCACAACTCGCGCCATGTGCACAACCTATTACTTGATGATAAAGTAAGATAAAATAAAAACCAATCAAAAAAATCCAAAGCGTTCATGATGTTCTAAATAATATAAACAAAACTTAAAATATGAACTTAATTCGACTAGTGAGCCACGATCATGAGATCCAATGATGAGTTTTTCTTAACATCGGGCCCACTCTTTTAAATCAAACTTCGTCTTATAACTAGGACGCCCTCCCTGAACATCCTCATCGAGCCAGATCGACGATGGAACCCTCCTTTGTACGTACATGCGTAGGGGGCAACATGCATGCGTGTGATATGTGTGTGTGTGTGTGTGTGTGTGTGTGTGTGTGTGTATATATATATATTTGTATGTAGTGTTTCACTATTTTTTAATAAAATAAAATAAAATATTGAAAGTTGTTTCAAATAAAGGACCAATTTTAACAAAAGTGCATCACCATTCAAAGATGCACTAATTTCACTTTTGATGTAAGTGATGCACCTTCCTTAAAAGGAGCACATTAAAGAGCATCTTAATCACTTCAAGGTGTTCGGAATCCGTTATATAACGGTAACAGTCGTAATCGTTACACGACACGGGGTGTAACGGGTGGCCCCCCAATTTCATAACGTAACGGCCATTACGATAGCGTTATGGGGCGTAACAGTCGTTACTGCCCCGTAACAGCTAGGCCGTAATGGTCGAATAACAATCAATTTTTTTTCTTTTTAAACTCTGTTTTTTCAATTTTTTGAAACCACATGCTTCCAAACTCTTACACAATTCTTCTATTACTGTTTTCGACCAATCTTGGCTTAATATTTGTGATAAAAACATATTATATTACAGATTTTCGTGAATTGAAAATCTGTGAGGCGTGGACCATTTTTTAAAAATTCATCAAAAATAAGTATTTATACTTTTTATTGCATGTTTTGTTGATTTAATCATAAAATATGATGTGTTAATCATAGTAGAACATGTTAATATGCATTTTACAGATTTGTGATGTCATTTTATATTTTTTTCTATTTACGCACTAATTTTGACCCTTTTTTTAATTCAAAAAAATATTTTTTAAAATAGTTTGCTATTTTAAACATAGAATATGATGTTTTAATCATAGTAAAATAAGTTAATATGCATTTTACAAATTTGTCGTATCATTTTATATTTTTTCTATTTACGCACTAATTTTAACCTTTTTATTTAAAAAATCATTTTTTAATGAATAGTTTATTGTTTTAATCATATAATATGATGTGTTAATCATAATAAAACATATTAATGTACATTTTACAGATTTATGATATTATTTTATATTTTTTCTATTTACATACTAATTTCCGCCTTTTTTAAAAAAAAATTAAAAAATCATTTTTAATGAATAGTTTACTATTTTAATCATAGAATATGATGTGTTAATTATAGTAAAACATGTTAATGTGCATTTTACAAATTTGTAGTGTCATTTTATAATTTTTTTTTCTATTTTTTGAATTACTGACTTTATGTTTTTATTTGCTTATATTGGACAGGTTTTAGAGCTTCTTAAGGTTTAGTAAGAACATAAAATCATCTTTATTGACATGTGTCATACACTCATATTCATATCTAATCTATATCCAATTACCTAATATCTACCTAAACCTTAAAAAATGTCTGGGTCTGACCAACAAGTGAGGATATTGGATGGCAACATTATGAGAGGATTGGTGGTACTAGGTACCAAATGAAGTACAATTATTATGATAAACTAGTGACTGGTGAAATTAACCGTCTCAAACAACATTTAGCACATCGAAAGGATCAAATTGCATGATGTACTAGAGTATCAAAAGAGATAATGCTTTTAATGCAAGCTAGTCTAAATGGGTCGAAGGATAAACGTACTGCTGTACAAAAGAAGAAAGATGATGTTTTGAATGCAGCTCAACAAGAGGTGTTTGGTCCTGAATATAGAGGCGTTCGTGATAAAAATATTATTGATTCTAAAGAAGATTCAAATCGAGAATTAACTATAATTAGGAGAGAGAGCTTGCGTCTAGCTCGTGAAGAGGAAGAACATCGCCGCATGTTTGGCACACATAGGTCAGTGCGTAATACGGGGAAAGGGGCAATAGGAGTGCAACTGCTTTTGCAGATGGGAGTAGGTTTGGTGGGTTACGACGTGTTTGGAAGCCGACGACAGACATCTTCACATGATGCCCCTATACATTTGGATGAAAAAATAAATGAACCTAGAAGACCATCTATTGATCCAATCCTATTTAGGAAAGAATCAATTACACAAAAGAAGATAAAACAAATGTGTAGTAGAACTTCCGTAGAAAAATTAAATAAAGAAGCAGCAAAGTTATTTATGCATGCCAACATGCCTCCTAACACGGTCAATTCTCCATATTGGCAAATAGTAATTGATACAGTAGCAGAAGCAGATGAAGGAATAAAAGCTCCCACGGCTAAGAGACTAGAGGAAAATTGAGAGATGTAGACTATGCGGATGTGAAAGCATACTTGGCTACCTTTAAACCTGTATAGCAAGCCAGAGGATGCACAATCATATATGATAGTTGAATTGGCCCAACTAGACGCAGCATAATTAACTTTATGGTGTACTGTCACTTAAGAACTATATACTACAAGTTAATTAATGCCTCAAAGGTAATAAAAAAATCTAATTATATTACTCGACTAATGGATAAAATTGTGGATAAAATTGGAAAGGAGAATGTAGTGCAGATTGTGACAAATAATAAAGCATCATATAAACTTGGAAGACATGTTGATGAATAAGAAAAAACATCATTTTTTATCACCATGTGTTGCCCATTGTATTGATCTTATGTTAGAAGATATTGGGAATAATAAGAAGAAGAATGTTAAGGAAATGGTCGAAAGGGCAAAAAAAAGTGACGACGTTTATTTATAATTATAATTAAATAGTTCAAATAATGAGAAAGTTCACGAAAAGACGAGAATTGTTAGAGCCTGCAGCAACTAAATTCGTAACAAACTTTATAACATTAAAGAATTTATTCCAATGTAAGGGAGAGTTAAGTGAGATGTTCGCTTTTCGAGAATGACTCAACACAAAACATAAGAAGAAGACATCAAAGACACCGATTGAAATTACGAATACTATACGAAATAACAAATATTGTAAAAAAGTCAAGTCGATCCTAAAAGTGATGGAATCACTAATGAGGGTACTCCGTCTTATTGAAACCGACAGAGCACCTATCATGAGCTTCTTATACGATGTCATGGATAAGGTAAAGTTGGCAATTTAACATAATTGTAAGAGCTAGGAGTTTTATTAGAGGATGATCGATAGAAGATGGACAAGACAACCCCATCACGATCTCCATGTAACAGGTTACTACTTAAATCCTAAGTACAGATATACACAATCATTTGTTGCGGATGATGAAATTCGTGTCGAACTAAAGAATGTGATAAAAAGATTAGAGCTTGACTTAAATATGCAGATAAATACGTTGAATGAATTAGATACATTTGGAAACCACCTGGGTAGCTTTGGAGATGCTCTTGTACAACATACAGTACCTGAGTTACAACCAGCCGAATGGTGGATTAATTTCTCAGAGAGTACGAAGGCTCTCCAAGAAATTGCAGTAAAAGTTTTGAGCCAAACAACATCTTCCTCTAGCTGCGAAAGGAATTAGAGTTGTTTTGCGCTTATTCATTCAAAGAATAGGAATAGATTGCAGACTAAGACATTAGATAGACTTGTCTTCATACACTACAAAATAAAACTAAAAATGCAACGACATCATATGAGCATTACAGCAGCCGATGACACTCCAATAAACTTAGACAACATTTATGATGAGAATGACACGCTTCTACCTTAGTTGGAAATAAGGGAAAAGCAAATTGAAGAGGATAGTGAAAAATTGAAAATTAATAACTCAGAAATACGCAAAGAGCAACAAGAGAGTCGTGCAGATGTATTAGACCCAGTAAGAAGGGCAACGCTTATACCAAGTACAAGTACGGCTTAAGATCAACAAAAGAGTGCAAGCAGCGATGGCGTGATCATGTCGGATGATAGTGATGATGACCCCTTACCCCTGGTGCTAGCACCTATGGTGTTGCTCAGCACCCTATACAGCCGTCTACAAATTGTGATACCGATGAACATCAACGAGATAGTATACAAAGTCAAACTTATGAGTGTACCAAGCCACGATACATCCAGCTGAAAGGTACATCTAGTGGTGCACCAGGTCAAGGAGGTTCAAAACATCAATAGGCTCATGGTAATAGTTATCATGAGGGATATTCTTATGATCAATTGGATTACGATTATGGTGGTTATATTGTGTATGTTACATCACATTCATGTTGGAATAGTCATCCCGATCAATATCCATATGATTATAGATATCTAAATCCAAATCTAAGTTACTCATCACAGTAAATGTACTCTCAATCTCAAGATTCTCAACAGCCCGAGTACGGGCACCAGTATGGCTATTCAACGGGCACTAGTGGATATCCTTACTCGAGATCGGAGTCGTTGCCTAGTCAGGATCAATCATCCTCTGTTTTCGTGATCTAATATTTCTTTTTGGCACTGGATATTATGGATATGCAGCACCTACATCTATTAGACAACCTCAGCCTGATGATGACGATGATGTGGAGGTCGAGCGACCATAAAAAAAACAGATTTTCATTTTGATGGTGACTTGTGATTGTAAGTATATATTTGTATTAAGGTAAATATTTGTAGCAGACAGCTCACAGCAATATTATTGCAAGAAGCCACGCACACACTTGATAGTGCCGAACTTGTATTTAAAATAGCTCTCCAGACAACAATCAAGTAATCCTTAATCAAGTTGCAGGAAAGTATTTCGAACACTACTATTTTTAAAAAAATATTCTTGACTTAAGGATGACAGATCATAGACAGGAATCACAATCACATCCACGGGTATGTTCAAAAAATTCCTCAAAAATAATTGCAAACATCTAATGTAAGATATTTTCATATTACATTCATTATAATATATCTATCATTGATAATAGATAGTTAGAAAATTAAATATTTGAATTTTATAGTCAAATTCAAATTATCTGGTTCATAAATTCATCAGACAGTCCGATACAACTTCTCACCAAAGAGTGGACCATTACACCACCATAAACATGTTCCAATTTATAAATGAATGCATATTTGGAATGCTTAGAATATTTCGGATTTAATCAATATTTTTTCATTTTTTTGACAAAAAAAAAAATTTTGCACTATTACGAGCCATTATGCCCTCGTATCGCCGTTACGCCCCCGTATCCTTATCAGTATCAGAGGGCACCGTTACGCCAACCGATACCGATACAGGATACCTTGCTTCATACCATTTGAAAAAAAGAATCTCCATCTGCAATAACTTTCTACTTTGACCACTCTGAAGTGCCATTTTTTGCCTTTACATTAATTGTGATTCGCGATTTGCTGTGACCATCACATGGATAGCTCTGATATCTAGTGAGGAAAAAAAAAATTGCTTGATTCAATGAGTGAATTAACTTTTTGAGATCATTGCTAATGCATGAATGAGCATTGTCCAACAACAAAGACCATCAGATATAGACTTACATGCTCACTGCCTTGATCATTGCTGTCATCATCAGAATCCTTGATGTCACCAAACGATGGAGGGCTGTCAGGGGATGACTGTGCCAGCTGACTCACATCTCTTTCATGAGTTCCACGCTCTTCGCATTCAGGGTCTCTTAACAAGGAAAATGGTGATGAAGCAGGATCTCTCCCGTTAACAAAAGCCTCTTCATCGGCGCTATATTCACCATTCTGGTTACCCAATCCCATACAGTGTGCACTTTCTCCATCATTTCTTGGCTTACTAGATTTTACAGGGCTCTGAGGAGTTTCAATCTCATTTTTGGTAGGACGAAGAGAAGCCTTAACACATTTATTTGCCAGGAAAGAAGGTAGATATGTTTGCACATTGCTTGAATTTTCTCTATGAAGGTTTTGTTTCTGTTCCCTTCTTGATGCATCAACAATATCTAAGTTGCTCGGGACTGGATGATGGTATGAAGACTTCTCAACATCTAAAAAGATTACAGAAACAGTTGTCTATCAAACCAAGTATGTGGAAAAAAAAAAAACTAGAAAATCAGAGTGGGAAATGTACAACATAGATTGACTTGAGATGCTAGTTGAAAAAGGTTACCTCCAAAAGCAGCATCCAAACTTTTATAGATGGATACCATAGTTTCCATGTGGGGAGCAAACCTTGAATCTGCACCAGGAGGAACTCAGTTTATGAAACATAAAATGTGTATGGACTATGGAGAGAGAAACAGAAGGATGATCAAGTTCACCCAAGTAACTTTATGTGCATCATGAAGCTTTCAACAAGTGCACAAGTGGATAGTTCAATCATTGATATGGACCTTCGATTAGATTAGGCCCATTCTCCATGGGCCACCATGAAAATCGTAGCAATCAGAAGATCCTTTTCATCTGATCAATGCCCAAAAACATAAAATGATTGGGGTCATTTGCAACTAGAAAAGGTCTAGTCATCACTATCAACCATCCATCTGGTAGGCCCAACCTTGGTTAGCCAAATCATGTAGAGAATCAATTTGTGAAAATGATCAAAATCATCAATCTGTGGCCAAGAAGACTGAGATATGAGGTGGTTAGGATCAAACAGTCAATTTGACTTTTTTTTACTGTACCATCATGAGTGAGCAGGGCCTAGAGGATGGTCGAGATTGATAACTTGGCCTTCAGCATGGCTCGAGAAGCACCAGGGTGCACTAAAGCTTAGATGCATCCAGGCCTACTTATGTGAGTGACGTGAACTCCATTAGAGTTGGTGACTATACCCTGATTAACAAATGGTGATCTGCAGACAAGGCATTTCAATCCGAATTCCATTGGTCTAGAAATACAAGACCTGCGTGAATTGAAGAGTGTGAAATATATTACAGAGAAAAAAAAATTATATTTACATCAGTCTCAATTGAAAAACATAGAGAAATTTCAGACCTGCAAAATATATGATTACAGGGCAGCAACATTGGCTGGCTCAGCAAGTTTAGGCTGCACCAAGTTAGAGATTAGACGCTAAAATGCACAGATGATTATTAATTACAAATTGATACAAATAGATGAGTAATGAGCCCACTAGTTTTCATACACACAACCTATAAAATCAATATAAAACATCAAGCTTCAGATCTGATTAATGGACTTTATCAGGTCCAACTGACCTACATTGACTACCAGAAAGGAAAAAAGAAAAGAAAAGAAATTCAAGGTTTTGCTTGTATATGTGAAAGCTCTGGTGACAGAAATTACAGAAAGGATTGTGCATGAACTGCCAAACAGCATGAAATGAATTGCAGAAAAAAAATTAAATTAAATAACGCCCACAGGGCCATTACTCCTAATGCCCTCTGCCACCCATGGAGTCATGCTCCATGATCGCATGCATCCCACCGTGAAATTCAAGCGAACAAACCAAAATTCCTTCATTGGATGGGTGAGATCACCCCAAATGAAATAACGCTTGCAACATGAACCAAGTAGAAGGGCCTCACTAAACAAACGGTTGGAATCAACAAGAGGAAGGCCATGAATGATCATGGGTCCACGCATATTACCATGCAACTCCTCCCTCTGAACTCCAAATTAAAAAACCCTAATTTACATACCGTCCTCATAAAGAACGAGTATTGCCCAACTCGCAGAAAATTGCCAAGATATCATGACTATAGGGCACTCAGCTCAGCCAAAAGGTTGGTCCACCATGAAATTACGTAGGCCAGAAATCAAGCCAATCCACTCATCAGCTGACCATACATGCACTTCAGATTGGATCTGCCGCTGTCCATTGTTTTCTACATCGTATCACAAATGATGAGCGGATCGACCTATTTTTTGCATCGGGTTTTCTTCATTGTGGGACCCACCTTAGAAAGATAAGAGGGCGGAAGGAAAGGGTAGATAGATACCAGATGGGGCATTTCAGCTCCAATCCCATTTTCTGTAGATGAAGCAAGCATGGATTGAGAAATCGACGGCAAATCTCAAAATCCGCCATTTTCCGTCTCTGCTAAAAGAAAAACTGGAAAACGCTTCTTCTTCGCTCGTCTGGAGCTAGATCTGGGTGTGGGGAATGCTTTGGGCTTTTGGGGATTTTGGGGTCAGAGATCATTTCTATTGAGCGGACTTGAAGGTTTTGTTAAGTGGAGTTATGTGTTTTCGAAACTTGTGCGCGGGGCGGCGAGGGAAGTTTGAAATGACGTGGATCGAAGATCTGGCGAAATGTGATTGGCTGTGATTTGTCTGCAGTCCCACTTTTGGGAAAGCGCGAAGCCGTTTTGGCGAGCCGTTGGGTGGCGCCAGTGGATTTGCGCGGGAAGGGGTTAGCGCGCACTTTTTTCTTTTACTCTTTTTTAAGCTCGCCATCTTCGCGACGGATCACGTACTAACAGCGTCATGAGGTGGACATTGACACCGCTATGTGGTCTAACTGTGTATTACCCATACCTTCCCTTCATTTTTTTTTTCATAGTAGAAGCTCAAAAATTAGGCAGCTTTAAATCTGAAAATGACCTCGTCGTTAAGGAGTGGTGATGGAACACTCGTCGTGAAAAGCTTTTCAGGCATAACAAAAGTTTTGGATTAAGTAGATAGTTTTGTTTTCTCACCACGTAATCAAAATGTTGGTTGAAAAACAAACATTACGGTGGTAGCTTTTTGTGGCGACCGTATGTCGTGTGGCTAATTGGGGACTTGAATCTTTTACATTTTTTAAGCTTATCATCTATAATAATTTGAAAAAATAAATAAACAGGGTGGATAAAACATATATATATATATATAATGTGGGTCCTATAAAGTACAGTCAGTAGCCACCTCACTGTTAACTTATGTTATCAGGATGCGATAGGGAGTCCCGTTGTCCACAAATCCTCGGCATGAAAATAAATCAAGACATTTTATTTAGTGTTCTTCTTGTGATGTTATTGTAAAAAGCTCATGGAATTTATTATGAGTTAATAAATATTTTTAACATTATAAAATATAACTTTTAAAATATTTATTAGATAAAAATTTCAATAATACTATAGCCCAAACATAAAAAATTTTATAATCCGTTTAGATTTTGAAAATACTTCTTAATCCGAGGTGGCTCATTCTCCCATAAGCATTTTTCTTGAACAACAAAAGTATACTCTAGACATTCTCCAGGACAATAGTAGAACTGTACACAAGTCAAATCGAGTCGAGCTTAAGACAGCTCAGCTCGGCTCAGCCACGAGCAGACCTAAGCTCGAACTCGGCTCAACTCAGTCCTTAAGCCTGATTGGTTAGCTCGTCTCAATTCAGTCCGCAACTCAGGCTAGTTCGAACCGAGTCGAGCTTAACAAAACTCGACTCGGCTCGACAAATAGTAGACCTAAGCTCGAACTCGACTCATCTCAGTCCTCAAGCCTAATTAGCCAGCTCGGCTCGATTCGGTCAACAACTCGAGCTAGTTCAAACCGAGTTCAAGCCCTGCAGCATCTTCTCAAAAACATGAAGTGCACCTTTAATTTTTCACAATATACAAAACAGCAACAGCAATTTATAGGTATTTCATCAAACGCTCAATGGACAACATCAAAATCAAGATATAAGGGTAATTTTATCATATAATTTATTTTTATTTTTTGTGATTTGTTTCATATCCATACCTTCCTTGCCACTATTCAATCCCGCAAATAATGTACAAATCTGAAATAACACTTCGTTAAGTCATTTCATCGAACACTTGGTGAGCAACATCAATATCAAAGTAACCAAGTCACTGAACTAGTTCGATCTGAGCTTAATTTGAGTTAAGGTTCGATCCAAGTTGATTTGAGCTTGGACAAGCTTGAACTCGGCTCAAAATTTTTTTGAGCTCCAAAAATCAGCTCGACTCGACTTGAAGCCGAGTCTAATCGAGCTTTTTTTAGTCGGGTCAAGCGAGTTAATCGAGCTAACTTGGTTCATGTACAACTCTAGACAATAGTCACCTTAGAGCTTGACCCATTACTTCTCTTGCGGAAAATTTTTTACATTTAACTGGTGATTAAGGTACACCTCTTGCAAACCCTGATTTTGACAACTCATTGAACACATCATATACTTGACTATTACATTCTCTGACATTTTATATTTTGTCAACATTCTCAACTAGTTCATACACAACCTTCATCAACCTTGTCATGATGTGGCCATCAAAGTGCTTTAGTATCGTCAATCTTCTCTTGACGAGGGCATCCTCTTACCCACATGTGGCTCTTTTTAATTATTATGTTATTGTCCCATAACACAAACGATCTCCTATTGGTTGCTTTTACGATTATTGGATAAAGCCCTGTCTTGGAGAGAGAAAAAAAAAATATTGTTTCACGAGATCCAGGGTTGAGTATTGAGCAATAGGCAATACTACTTTGGGAACTCACCTAGCTTAAACATCTCGTATATGATTTAAGCATTCTACATACCAAACTAACATGCCTTTATTGTGGCAATCAGGTTACTTTTCTAAGCAACACCGATTCATTTTTTTATAAAAATATATAAAACATATTGAGATTGATTGTCGCTTTATTCGAAAGAAAAATACCACGTAAGGTTCTCTGCACTTCTTATGTGCATTCCAATTAACTTGTGAACATGATCACCAAAGCTCTTGATTATGACAAATTTCATTTTCTACTAAACAATATGAGCATTACAATTCTCTACACATTAACTTGAGGAAAAGTACTATGAAATATTTTATTTCTCTTTATTTTGTGTATATTTTTCATTTTTATTTAAATTCGATTAGACTATGATTTAATTAAATTGATTGTAAGGTTTATTAATTAAGACACATTTTCTTATATACATATAGCATTATTGTAGTAAGTAAAATATACAAGAAAAAGTCATCAATCAATATTCTCCAATTCATTTCCATATTCTTTATAAATTTAAATAAATAAAAAAAATCATTGGTTGCATCAATTTTAAAAAGTTGGATACCATAATAGGGTGTGATGGATTATTCACATGCACTATGGAATTAGAAAGTTATTAATAATATGTTTAAATGTGACACAAAATGCACATATATTTAAAAAATGTATTTAATTTATTACAGTCTTGGTTTATTATTACTATCATTATGTTATTAAGATAATATTTGTAACCACGAATACTTCGTAAAAGATTTTTATTGATTATGGAAATAATATATTTCTATAATTTGACAGAAAACAATACCCGCCTAAAAAGATAGAGATTAATAAACTAACTTATCACATATCTATTATTTATTATATAATGGCATGTGCAAATGATACAAAAAAAATTTAACATATGTCATGCGTTTCTATAACATTCACATAATTGATTAAGTTGAAGTATTATGATGCTTTAAAATTTTTGTTAACATTCAACATTATTAGCATCTTGAATAACTTGAGGGTATTATGAACTTATTAAAAAGGACACATATAATTTTGAACAACCTTATAATTGTACATCATATAATAATAGGTAGCTACACACCTCGACACATTGTTTTTCATTGCAATGTTGTGATTGGGACTAAGAGTGTCAACATTGTTATGGGCATTGTTATTGAAAATAGTATATTATGGTACATCATGTGAGGAAGGGAGAACAGTTCATCCATGAAAGAGCATGGCTTAATTAGGAGCGCATGAACTAGTTAGACCAGCGTCATGTGATCTTGGTACAACGGGTGCGACATGGTTTAAAGCTTGGTACGAACCATTACTACCTTAACATTTGATGGTGCAACATGTGATTGACACTAGTAGGTTTAAGAGGTGTCATGAACCAACTTTTTTGACAACTCACGTGATTGTGTAATTATACCATAAATGCTATCAGAACAGTACGTAACAACACTATCAATGGTTGCAAGGCCGTTGATAGTGAAATTGCGGTAGAACCGTAGAACCACTATTATAGAAGTATGGAATTTATCCAAGTGTCCTAGAGGGGGTGAATAAGACTTTTTTTTTAAAATAACTTCTTATAATAACAAACAATGCCTAACTTCAAGCAAAATAGGTAAGGCAAAGTAACTAAATGACTTATAAGCTAATAGAGGGTTCAAACACATAAGCCACACAAGATTTATATGTAAAGCAATTAGCCTATGAAGATAGTGTATGTGAGAGCATGTGCGATGTGATTCCTACCAACGCTTAGACATTTATTAACCATGCATCATAATAATCATTTGATAGACATAAGCATAATTTGAGGAGCAATCTCAAACATAATCATATATTATGCTTCAGCTACTTGTGTACTCTACTCCCAGCCGAGGCACTCTCTTCTAGAGTGTGTTGGATTTCATTATCCAATGGTTTTAAATCAAGTTAACCACGAACCTTTACAACCTACACAAGGTTAACCAAGAAGCATACACAAGGCAATCTTATATGCCTACACAAGACGACAAGCCCTGCACAAGGACACAACTAGGAGCCCACACGAGGTAATTTATACCTGCACAAGGCAATACGTCCTACATAAAGATAATACATCTTACACAAGGATAACGTATTCTCCTGTTGGAGGCCTACGAAAGGTCATGGCGAGTTTGCCAACTATGAATCTCAATCAAACATAAGGAAAGGGCTTCAGACTCAATGGACTCCATATACTTACAAGTAAGTGAGTGAGCCCCTTTCTTGCACAATCTGAAGATGATCTTCTTTATTGCTGAAGAGTCTTCAACTCCCTTGAATCGCAATTGCTGTTAATGAACCAAGCAATGCTCCGATGTTGTGAGATTTAAAGTTTTACCGATATTATCTATTAAATGATATGAATTAAATGCCTAGAGAAGATTTTCATGAGCTAAGCATTTAAGAGTTTCAACACAATGATTTACCATTAAAGAGTGCTACTGGAATCTAAATGAATTGTAACACCCCGTACTTTTCTATACTCGGGTGTTACCAAGAAGACCAAATAATTCATGATATGATTGTATGTATGTGTGTGTGTGTGTGTGTACATTTCAATACAAAATAAATTTATAATTATTTGTAATAATACATATGTTTACTTAAATTATTCAAGTCATGTATATTATTTATTTTTATTATTTAAACTGTATATAAAATAAATTGCATACCAACACATCACAATATAATTGATGCATGTTAATTAATGCTTGCATTTTATAATTTTAACTATATATTGTCGTATTATACTACACATGTAAAATATGTATCACTTAATATTAATCTTACTATACTATACATGGATAAATAATAATAATACAAATAATACATTATAAATATTAATAAATACTTATCCATAACTATTAATTTATTATATTAAGCAAATATGTATATATATTTTTATTATATAATCTAAAATAGATAGTGGCCTTGATAGGCTCGCCAGTTATATGGACGACCCTGATTGTGAGTGTGGATCCCGGATCTTCATCGGATCAATGATAATGGACACTAAATGGCCATATTTCAGTTGATACGGCCCACCTAAGCCATGGATCTACCCCATTCTTTGGGCCAGGCCCTATTTTAACGTGAGAAAACAGATGAATGGAGGGGATCACATCACGAACGTCCCTGTGGGCCCCACCTTTGATGCGCATGTACGGGAAGTGCGTGCACTAACTATGCATTGGACCGTGGGAGTTAGTCAAACTCAGTTGGCCCGTCATCTACAAAAGAGGGAAAGATTTCAAATCCTCTCCCGCTGCGACATTTGGACGAGCAACGCCCATTCTGGTCCGATCTCGGCCCACTATCAGGGATCCCTTGCCTGATCCAGACCGTTCATAATGTGTAGAACATTGGACTGACCAATACCTGTTGGTTTCAACCATTGGATTACTTACGTGGGTGCACCATCTCAGCCACAAATCAGGCTAAGAAGCACGCCCATTTCCAAAAATGAAAAGAAATCCGCTTTCTTACTTTCCAGCTGGATGGATCCTTGTCAAAAGCTCTCCCTTTATCCTAGCCATTGGAATGAGCTCATCCCGACCGTCCGTTTTCACTCAGGTTAGGGCTGTTAGTGGAAACCAACGCCGGTTTTTGTTGCACCAATAGTTTCTCTCTACCATGGATTCAATCCAGACCATCTGTCCCTCATCCGACGATGCTGGGAGAGTCTAGAGCAACTGAAAATGAGAGAGGATCAAGAGCATTTGGTTTTTATCTGTTGCTCACCACCCTTTAATAAAAAAGTCGGCCGCTCCTTCAAAGCTCAAACCCACCAGGAAGACCTCCACCGAGCTTCATTTTAATCATATTCCAAGCTCGCATAGGCCTATTTGCACCATCCTTAGGCACCATTTTGAAGAAAGGTGCGGACGTTCATGATCTGCCATTAATGGCGGGTCGTCTTCCTTGTTGGAAACTCATCTGTTAGTTCCTGTTACAGCACCTAATCCCAGATTGGTTGCTAGGTGGACCATCTCTACAGTGGTCCATGCAGATTGGAGAAGAAAAGAAGGAAAAAAAAAAAGAAAAAATGAGAAGATAGAGGGGGGAGAAGACGCTGCACTCCCGCCTGTTGTCGCACAGGGTCTCGGGCTTGGCTTGACCGAGTCCGGGTTCGTGGAGCCCCCCTTGCAATTCCTTGTTCCGTTGTTGGACCTACAACAAAAGAATAAGGAAGAAAAGAAATGAAGAGAAATGAGAAGGAGAAGGAAAGTTAGGCTAGATGGTGCACTGCCTGACTCGGTTAAGTCGTGCTTGAGTCAAGCTAGTCCAGGCATTGCTGGATGTTCCAGCAGTAAGGGAGAGAGAGAGAGAGAGAGAGAGAGAGAGAGAGAGAGCAAGAGGTTTCAGCTGCAACATTCCCATTGCAGGCGAGTTGGAACTCGGTCCTAGTTGGGCCTGTCTCTGTCTAGCAAGCCTGCTAGCATGTAGGATTGGGTGGACAAGAAAGTAAGAGGGAGAAGAGAAGGAAGGGAAGAAATAAATAAAGCAGAGGGGAGAATAGAGAAGAGAGAGAAGGAAAGAGTAAGGATGTGAGCGGACTCACTATTGAATTGGGCTATCTAGACTCACTACTGAGTCATTGAGTTGGTGGGTCTGGTCCTACTATTGCTGAGATTCCAGCAGGAGAGTAGGGGAAAAAGGAATTAAGAACAAGAAAAGGAGGAAGAAAGGAAGAAAATGGAAGGAGGGAGAGAGAAGATGGGCGTTATTACCCTGAGATGGCTCTAACCGAGTCGACTCAGTGGGGTGGAGTCCAGTGTTTTGCTGGCTTCAATCTAGTTGCTGGAAAAGAAGAAGAAGAAGAGTGGA
This sequence comes from Magnolia kwangsiensis, assembly GCA_037074715.1. Classification (NCBI taxonomy): domain Eukaryota; kingdom Viridiplantae; phylum Streptophyta; class Magnoliopsida; order Magnoliales; family Magnoliaceae; genus Magnolia; species Magnolia kwangsiensis. Next base: position 34,492,998 of record CM073573.1, read on the forward strand.
GTATAGGAAGAAGAAAGAGGAGGAAAGAAGAAGGAGGAAAAGAAAGTAGAGGAGCGAACCGAGTTAGTTAGGTGAGGATTTCCACCTCTTTTCATAAATCTGAATTTTCATTTACCTTTGCTATTAATACCGTTGTTCATAAATATAAATAAATACTACAATGTCTTAATTAGTGTTGTTGTTATTGTCAATTATAATTCTATTATTAATTATCAATCAGGATGATTACTATTACCATGCTACGCTAGTATTAGCTATCATGGATGGATCTACCATTAATAATATTAGCATGACATCCATCACTTGGGAATATTATCTTTAATAATATATTATACCATTTATTACGATTATAATATCAATTATTATCGTGGCCACAATTATTAGTTATATCATTACTGTTAAAGCATAACCAACCATATGATTATTATACTATATTTAAGCTGCTCATACGTCCTAGTTCTACTCCTAGGACTAAACCCTGAGTCTTACATCAAACCCTAGAAACCCAAGTAATCCAAACTCTAGGTTAAGACCCTAACCCTATATAGTATATAAGCTTGAGTCTAATTTTATAACTTTGTAATTGATGGTAGGAATTGATTCCAGGAAAGCACGCATTTCTTAGCGATAGTGTAGGCGGTTCAAACATAAGGTGAGGACTCACCCTTCAGCTTCCCACTTAAATTCATTAACCAATAGATGATGCCTTAATCATTTCCATTCAGTATCTCCTAAGTTACTCGATTTTGCTACTTAATTTATTATGTGAATATGATAATGTGATGCACACTTGATTCCTATGGAAGATAATGAGCATATCTCTTTAATTATAACATGCATAAACGATTTGGTGATAACATGTTATCTTTAGCTGTACATTTTTAATTAATTATATGTTGGTCGATTGCGATTGAGTGATGTAATGAATGAACACGTCCTGAACTTACCAGCTTGCGGTCCATATATCACACCTTACCTCACATGGCTTGGACTGCATACTCGCCCTACGTGGCTTGGATCGTTTATTTGCCCTTCATGGCTTTGATGGGTCGTTGCTGCATTTTTGTGGCTTGATGGTTATATTTGCATATTTCGTTGGTTTCTTAGTCATCTTGCGGTGTTCAGTTGTACCATGATTTTCGGGTAGAGCGGGTATTCACTTAGTGATTTCTTAGCCATCTTGCATTATTCATGTACGATATGATTTCGGATAGTCTAGAGTTTGTGTTGTTTGTCTCTTCATCTCGCGGTGTTCAATCGTACCATAATTTTCTGGTGGAGCGGGTGTTCGCTTAGCGATTTTCTAGCCATCTTGCGGTGTTCACGTACAATATGATTTTCGATGAAGTAGATGTTTGTATGTTGTTTTTCTAAACATCTTACGGTGTTCAGTCGTACTATGATTTTTTGGTGGAGCTGAAGTTCACTTATCGATTTTCTAGTCATCATGCGGTATTCACGTACGATATGATTTCTCGGTGGTTTAGAGTTTGTATGTTGACTGTCTCTTCATCTGCGAGTTCAGTCGTACCATGATTTCCGAGTGGAGCTGAAGTTCGCTTATCGATTTTCTACCCATCTTGTGGTATTCACGTACGATATGATTTCTCGGTGGTTTAGAGTTCGTATGTTAACTGTCTCTTCATCTGCGGAGTTCAGTCATACCATGATTTTCGAGTGGAGCTGAAGTTTGCTTATCGATTTTCTACCCATCCTGTGGTGTTCACGTATGATATAATTTTCGGGTGGTCTAGAATTTGTATGTTGATTGTCTCTTCATCTCGCTGAGTTCAGTCATACCATGATTTTCGGGTGGAGTTGAAGTTCGCTTATCGATTTTCTAGCTATCTTACGGAGTTCACATACAATAGGCTTCTCGAGTGAAGTAGAGGTTTAAAGGTTGGTTTTCTATTCACCTTTTTTCGTTTGTATTGTGATTTTCTTGTGGAGCTGAAGTTCGCTTATCGATTTTCTAACCATCTTGTGGAGTTCATGTTCAATATGATTTCAGGTGCAATAGAAGGTTGTATAATTGAGTGTTTGACTTTCTGGATGTATTCCTTTATATTGCAATTGCTATTATATTCTTCTTATGATGAGATTTTGTTGATCTGCTAATGTTCATGATTATGAAATGTCATGTTTAATATATTTATTTTCATGACTTGCGATTTATATGAGACTATGAATGATGAGTGTGTAATCTTAGAGGGTGCTCCTCACTGTGATAGCCATTGACGCTATCAAACCATAACAGTTCATGCAGGTATAGGCCAAGTCGATGACGTTCACCAGGTTGCAGGAGCAGATCGAGTAGCTAGGGAGCTAGGCGGGGTCCTTGCAGCCCATATCAAGCCCACCACTAGTTAATAGAATTTATTTTTACTTATATGAACTTTGTTATTTGAAATTGTACAAGTCCTGTATGGGTACTACATTTGAAATTTTATAATGATCATAATATTTGTATACAATGCATGGTTTATCCTAGCTTCATTGTTGTTAACTCTAATTAACGATAAACAATTCAAATTAACACTAAATTTTATAAGTTAACACTCAAGTTTTTGGAAAACGGGTTATATACTCGAGTCTTGAAAACACGAGGCGTTATATGAATGTTAGAATTCATGATTCAATCAAAGCAATGAAGATAAAAGTGAATACTTGTGCAAAGGATTGAATGATAAACTCTAATGTAAAAAAGGGAATGAGGATGAGGGTATCAACTCTTACAATAACTCTCTCAAACTCTCTTAAATTATAGCTGATTTTGCCAATAAGCAAACCATGTGTATTTGTAAAGTTGAACCATAATGGTAAAAAAATAGGCAGAAATCTGACATTATCAATGTCATTGAAGGGTATTCGATGCCATCGAAATTTGAATTTCGATGTTATCGAACTTTCTCTTATTGCATTGACTTCATACATAAAATATTTAGTTGGGTGTAGGACAAATTATGTTCGATCCCATCAACCACCCTTCAATGTCATCGGGATTTCTTTTTAGAAATACACATTGGTTGCTAGACAGTTTTGTCCCTTATTTAATGTAATCGATTAGACCTTTGATGTAATTGAAATTTGAATTTCAATGCAATTGAACGGTCTTTGATGTGATCGAATATATTGGTTTTTCCTGAAAGGCTTGCTGGACAAACTAGTCCTCATTTTCGATGTCAACGATTAGTCTTCAGTGCCATCAATAACTTACTATCGATGTTATCAAAGAAGGTTTGATTACATCGAGAAACACTTAGAGTAATTTTTATTTTCAAAGGAAATGAGCCCGAGGTCGATTCAATCAAAGTGGTTCAATGCCATTGAAAATTAAGTTTCGATGTCATCGAACTGCATTCGATGTAATCAATATTTTCTAGCAATTATTCAGTTTGTTGCTGAACTATATGGGCTTGGTTTCGATGCAATCAAACCACATTCGATTCCATCGAACATGTCCTTGATTGCATATCGATGTAATCGTCAGGACCTTTATTTTATTTGTTTATTTCATACTTCCTCTAGTACTTAAAGTGCTAGTAACCCAATCTTACCAAAAGTTTTTACAAATAGTTAAGGTAAGTTAAGTTCTTTTAGGGGTATATACCTGTCAAGGTTTGTTTTTTAGTAGATGAGGCTTAGTTTACCTTTTAAGTACGATCATATGCCTTCATCCTGATGAGTCTTGAACTTTATCTTCAACTTGGGGCTCACTTGACTGACAGACTCAATACTCAGTATATTAACAACCAAGGGCACTTTCAAATAGTGCCTTAAAGATGGCATGTGAAGCATTTCTGATATGTTGAAACAGTGGGCATAATGCTCTATTGTTAAAAGGGTAAATCTGTAGACTCATATATATTTGCATTGCCTTAATTATGTTTGCTAAGGAGAACGAAGAGATGTTCTTAAACATATTCTTGAACTATATTCAAAGTAAACATAAAATACTATAAATTGTATGAGCATTGGAAAAAAGTTATAACTTTCGTTGTCAAAAAATTCACTAGACAAATATTTTTCATTAAATTGGTGATTTTTAAACACATGTTATAAGATTGCGGTCTCATAAAAAAACAAAGTTATGAAATGTCATGTCCCTCGAGAGCTGCCCCTGTGCTACCATTTGAAAATGTGCTCAAGTAGTACCTTTGTAACTTCAGGTAAGGTGTCGTGCTATCTCAAGTAGAGTGCACAGGTTGTATTTTTTGTGAGTGAAGGTAAAATACACAACTGAAATATGACTTGTTATAGTAGTGCCTAACTAAAGTGCAAGAAGCACTTGGCATTTTTCAACAATAGCCCTCATGAACAATACATGTTGCATGCATTAAACCAAAATAAATTAACTAAACTGTAAAACCTTCCATCATCAGTAAAAATCAGTTTGGTTAAGCAATTATAACCTTTAAATAATTGACACTTGTTTTTAAAATAAAATTATGACTATTTTGATTTCTAATCACTCGAGAAGTCTTTATCAATATTAATTTTTGGTTCATAACGTATCTAAACTAGTGCCTCTTCTTTAGATTATTTAGTTTGAAATATTTATTAAAAGAGCAGACAATTTCTAAATAAAATTTAACCACCAATGTGTCATGCCTCAGACCTTGCCAACTTACAAGGATTATTTACAAATTCCACAATTGGTGGTTTAACACCCCAGATTTTTGCTACTTTGAATTTGCCAAAAAAATCCTTAATTTTTTTTAGTAATAATTAGCCACATTATTACTTACCAACCATTGATCCTCAGGGAGAGCTTATATGCGCTTGGTACTGATAAAGAATCATACAAATAAGATTGATCAACTGTAGAAAATCAATGAACTCAATCGATCACTAAAACATCAAGTCTATCCTCATGTTTTGTTCACATATGACCCAAATATAACCGATCTACCATTGATTAATCAAGACAATCGTAACTAAATTAAAAGATCTACCTGAAGTCGAGTCAGATAAGGGTCGGACCTTAATCAATAAACCAAATCAACACAGTTACTCTTTTAGCCTAAAACCGATGGTTTAAGATGATTATGACTGAATCACCATTTTTGTTAATTTCGAATAAGTCATACTATGAACTTAGTTAATCTATACCTCAACAACTGCGCACATGAAATCTTCTTACCCAATTTATTCTAGAAGTACTCTAGTTACCCGAACAAACTCAAGACCGCTTGTTAGTGGGCCGCTAGTTTCAAAATTATAGAGTAATGTCTATCTCACTGGGCTTGTGGTCCGTCGTGGAAAATGGACCCAAAAGATGTCTTGAAATAGACGATTTGCGTCGTATAGTCAGCACTTGTAAAATGCAACACTCCCAAGTATTAAGTAAAAATCTAAAATTTAAAAGAAATGGCCCTGCCACTTAGGGTAATAAATTAGGACATTTCAGCCGTCAGATTCCACCGAAATTTGCACCATAGGTTAAAGATATTTCTGTGCACTTATCCGCAAAATCTAACCGTTGATCGAGGATCGGTGGCCATTGATCGCAAATCGGGTCATTCCGGCAAAACCCCACATCCGTTTACCGTTTGTAACATCTCGTCTAACCAGCACCGCGTCCTATGGCGTCTACGTAGGACTGGCCGCAGGACCGTTCGATTCAAGCCACTTGTGGTGGGGTACCACACCTAAAATAATATAGGATTAGTCCTACAGAGTAGTCTAGGCAGGTCATGATAGAACCTAATGCGGACCGCCAAGGCAGATGACCGTTTGTACTCAGCAACAGCTCGTGCAGGCCATACCGCGACGCAGGAATGTCAGAAAATTATAAAACTCTAGGGGACGCTAGATCTCACTGGGCTTGAGGTCCATCGCGGACCTCGGACCCTATGGACACCCAGAACTGAGATCTGGCACGGGCCACATGCACCCTACCAATGCCAAATTTTAAATCTGACACTTGCAAATGAAATCAAGAATCTGGACTTTTCAGCTGTCAGATTTCTTCTAGATTTTAGGTGAAGGTCTAATGTGCGGGCCTACGCCCGTTAACAAAACCTGAACCCCGATCGTGGCACGATAACCGTTGATCGCACATCGGGCCCGTACAATCAAACCAAATATTCGATCGACCCCAAAATTTATGTGATCCTTCATCTGACCATATACCACCTACCCTATAAATTTCATTGCCAGAGGACCACCAGAACTGCCCCAACGACCGGAATGGACCCTACAGGGCCATTTAAAGATCGAAATCGCTTACTCAGATCCCATATCCGATCATCTAATTATTTCTAAATTTTATATGGCCCCTTGTTGGGATATGAGACACGTGTACACTGAATTTGGTGGTCACAGGAGTCTTGGGGCCACCACAACCACTATAGTAGCTCTAAGAGGCTATTTTGAGAATTCATTGAAATCTAAGGCCAAGGGGCCCAAGTCTAGGGAATAAGCCCTAGCTCTCCCTCATAACTCCTCCATTATTCTAACAACAACCCTCTCTCCCTCATAACCATCTTCAATTCTCAACAACCCCCTCTCTCCTTCATAACTTCCTCCAACCTTCCACAACCAAATCTCTCTTTCCTCATAACTTCCACCACCATCCGACAACTTCATAGCTTCCACCTTTCTCCAACGACCAAGGGGAGCTAAGGGAGAAGGAGAGGGTGGAGAAGTGCATGTGTGGACCCTAAATCAAGGTGGGGCCAAAGGCATTAACCCTTTCAACTCTCAATTTCTCCTCCAAGAAGGAATTCTCTGCCTCAATCCTCTAAACCCGTCCGTTGAGCATCTAGGTAAGAACCTCTCCCCATTTCTTCATGAGTTTCAAGCATTAAGAAGGGATTGGCATGAAATTTCTTACATGCAAGGATTTGGTTTTAGGAATTCTGGCTGGTCAACCCTCAAATCTCATTTCTAGGTAGCATCGGAGCCTCCAACGAATTCAAGGTGAGGACTATTAAATCTTAGGTGGCCTAGTATCAAATATAACATGAAATTAATGATTTTACTTGTTGGATGAAACATTTGTGACATCTAGAGAGACCATAGGATATGGATGTTGGTTGGGAGATGTATGAAATTGCATGCTTGTTTAGTTTTCCTTTCTTATTGTCGTGTTTATGTCTCTTACATGTTTGTTGGTATAGTAGATGATCCTATGCTCATGCGTTGTGTAATTTTCCTCCTATGATATTGTTCATGACATGTATGATGCTTGCTCTTGTGTGTTTTCATTCCATGAAACGTAGGAAGTGTTTCACTTCCTCACCAATCCTCACGACTCACTCACACTTTATTTATGATTATGTAACATGTTATAGGAATGTTGAACTGTATGATGAAATGTGGGTATCATGCTACTGTAGGCTAATTAATAACCTTAATATTGGTATGCTATGAATCATTGTCGACCCTTGATTGAGCAGGAACTTGAGTTGAGATGGTAGTCCCATTGGTTGGATCACCCTAAGACCAAACCCGTAAATTGGGCGGCAGTAGTTCCACTACATGGGTCTCTTGAACCCGATGTCGCTCGTCTAGTGCTCGCCTGACTCGTGCGGTCTGACTTACTTACTGTCAATCTCGATTGTTAACCATGTTTGCTCACACATGTATAGAACCTAGAATACCCTACCACCGTTGTAGCCCACCGATAACCGCTTGCAATAAATCCACTGCCTCGTGAGCCGGGCATGGTGGAATGGGACACTATGTCCGAGCTGTCGGCCTACGCTGGGGTGACGTGCCTCCCCATAGTAACCGCGAGCGATCTCAGTTCTCAGCACTCTCCATGTGCTTGAAGTCGGGGATGTGGAACCCGACGGGATCAAGGATCGCGGGGACTTGGCCTCACACGTTGGGGATCCTGGCCTCGCAACTAGTTTAGGGCATTTGATTGTGGGGTGTTCAAGATTCTCAAACCTACTGGATGAATGGACTTAACTAATAACTCGGCTAACACGAACGCACTGCATCGCATTAGTTAGGGTGGTGACTCGGAAGTCAAAGTCGCAATGAGGGAGTGTGGCATACGTGATCGTTAGACGGAGTCGCTCGAGGGAGCGTTGTGGCGAGGGCATGCATCATATCATCTCACATCCATGCATTTAATTAAGAGTTTTTAGGAATTGATGAATGTCTGTATTTCATTAAATCCATATTATAATTGATGTCTGTTGTAACATGAGACTAATAGTACCCACTGAGTTGATCACTCACTCCCACTTTGGGATGGTGTTTTAAAACACTAACCAGACCCGTGCTTAGATGCAGGAGAAGTAGGACAGGAGGAGCCAGGTGATGCGAACTACGACGAGGAGGACGAGCTATCTTATTTTTAGCTAATGGATGGCTCATCGTCAGTATGATGGGCAGGATCGCATCGCCGAGCAGTGGGCTCGGCTCCATTCTATTGGTCTTACTATTTTTGTGATTTTGTTGGGTTTCGCCATGAGTGACCCATTATTCTTTTGGACATGTATATAACATATATTTAGATATTTGTGTTACTCTCTTTTGGACATGTATATAATACATCACATGAGGCCATAGTGCCTGGACGGTGTGGATTAAGCACATGGTAGGGAAAGTCCCATCGTCCACTAGACGGTGTGGTTATAATACATAAAACATGGTGGATCCCACCGTCCTACTGCTGGATGGTGGACCCCAAATACATAACAGGCGGGTCCTACGGCTGCATAACATCATGGATAAAATGCATCGCAGGGGGGCCCTGCGTTCACAGATGGACAACCTTGATGCAAAACAGGTGGGGTCCATGTGACCTGGACGGTCTGGATGGGTATTAGATGGCCCACATCATCATGTAGGCCCCACAGAATTTGGTGATGTCACTTCAGACAACCGGTCAGTAGCTAATCCTCCCCTGCGAGCTCTCGTCCGTTCATCTGGTGGGTCCCACATTTTACAATGTGGACCAAACTTCAAGGGAGTGGATGGATGGTGTGAGTATCAAACATGCAGGATGGGACCCTGCAGTGGGCCCCACAGCATGAGAGTTGATCATTATCGCCAGAGATTTGTATCACAAATGTAGTGTTCTATTTGTGATGCGTTCCAAATGATATGTTGATCATTATCGACGCTGTTCTCTGTAATATGGTCCAGATGATCTTTTGATATGATTCAATCTGGGTAATGCCCTATAATAATAATAAAATACATATACACATATTATGTGGGCCCCACCTTGATATAATGTACATAAAGCCCATTGTGACGAGGCCCATCATGATGTATCCTTGGCCCATGAACGGGGCTCACTTATCACGTATTCATAGCACATTGGTGCAGCCCATTTGATGTATATTGAGGCCCATGGGTCGTAGCCCATTATGATGTAATTGAGGCCCAGAGGTCGTGGCTCTTGGTGATGTATATTAGGCTTGTGTATCCAGCCCACCGTGATGTATGTATGTCGTCCATTCGTGCGGCCCGTCATGATCCATGTATTGTATATTTATGTCGTCCATCCGTGCGGCCCGCCATGATATATGTATCGTATATCTATACCGTCCATTTGCGCGCCCCACAGTGATGTATTTGCGGCCTATATGATGGTGTCCAATGTGATATATTTATGGCCCATTAATGAGGCCCATTGAGATGTATTTTCGGCCCATGTGATGCTACCCATAACAATGTGCATTAAGCCCATGTGACGCGACCCACTTGACCTATGAGACCCTTGTGTGAGACCATGGGCCCACTATATGTTTGGCCCTACGTGGGCCACTCATTGGGAGCAATGTTGGTTAAACGTCCACATTGATGGGCAATGATAGTTAGATGTCCTCATTGTGACCTTCCCTTAGGTCATTCGTTAGGCTGATTCTGATTGTCGTGACCGATTTGTAGATTCTGATTGTCGATTGATCCTGATTGTTGTGACCGATTTGCCGACTCTGATTATCGATCGATCTGATTGTCATGATCAATTTTTTAATTTTGATTATCGATCGATTCCGATTGTCGTGACCGATTTGCTGATTCTGATTATCAATCGATTTTGATTGTCATAGCCGATTGTCGATTCCAATTGACGTGACCGATTTTTTGACTCTGATTATTGATCGATCTGATTGTCATGATCGATTTGCCGATTCTGATTATTGATCGATTCTGATTGTCGTGACCGATTTTCTGATTCTGATTATCTATCGGTTTTGATTGTCATAGCCGATTGTCGATTCCGATTGACGTGACCGATTTAACGACTCTGATTATTGATCGATCTGATTATCATGATTGATTTGCCGATTCTGATTATCGATCGATTCTGATTGTCGTGACCGATTTTCCGATTCTAATTATCTATCGATTTTGATTGTCATAGCCGATTCCCGATTTCGATTGACGTGATCGATTTGCCGACTCTGATTATCGATCGAGGCTGATTACTGATTCTGATTTGTTGTGGCCGATTACCGATTATCGATCGGGGCTGATTACCAATTTCAATTTGTCGTAGTCGATTGTCGATTATCGATCGAGGCCGATTACCAATTCTGATTTGTCATGGCCGTTTATCGATTATCAATCGAGGTTAATTACCGATTCTGATTCGTCGTGGTCGATTAGCAGATTATCGATCGAGGCCAATCATTGTGGCCAATTGTGGGTTCCGAATGTGATGTATATTCTGCCCGTGTTTGAGGCCCAATGTGAGGTATATGCGGCTCGTATTTGAGGCCTATTATGATATGTGTTCTGATCGTGATTAAGGCCCAACGTGATGTATATGAGGCCCATGTGGTGAGGCCCATTGTGATGTATGTTAGGCCCATATCAATGCCCATCGTGACGTATATTAAACTCTTAAGTGAGGCCCATGGTGTTGTATATTTGGCCCTTGTGTGAGGCCATGAGTGCACTATATGTTAGGCTTTATGTGGGCCGTTCCTTGGGGGACAATGTTGGTTAAATGTCTATGGTGTCGATGTCAATTGTCAATGCTTCCTATTGATACCGATTATGAGTATGTGACTGCATAGCATCATGATATATGCCCATATGCATCATCTGCATGTAGTGATGAGATATGATTGACCATTACATATGTCATAGTGCTGGTTGTTATGAGACTCCCTGATAGGTGGAGATTGTCTCACATGAGCGCACGATATGCGCAGGATTGATGCATGATTGGAATGTATGACTCATGCATCTTGTATTGTGTGTTGTGATTACTATATGCCCTAACGACATCAGGGTCGTAGCCTCCACAGACATATCGTGGATGGCCAGATGGGATACCGAAAATCTGTTCTACATGGGGTGCTATAGATATCCTTGGGTGAAAGTCCCAAAACCCTTTTAGTTCCAGAGGTTGCTCCAACGTCTAGACTGATTGGATAGATGAGCGCTGAGTGTCGATTACCAGATAGTTGCGCTCTCCACTGTGTCGTGGTCGGTTGGAAGGGGTGAGGCCTTACCTGCCCGAGAGGAGAGAGCAATGTTGGCTGAGTCTGACCAGCTCGAGGAATGGGTCCGCTATTGACGAGCCAGGCCCGATATTGGCAGGCGGATAGTGAGGTCTCTTCCACTCACCTTTTTGCACGCGATGGGGCGGTAATCTGGTATGGAGTGTAATAGACCCCGGTGATTTTTCAGAGAGGAACCGTACTGATATGTGGACTTATCGAGTAGGAGTTGCATGCTCATTCATTCATTCATTCACTATTCACTCAGGCTGGTGGTGCGCAACTAATCATTGTGTACCTTCTTTATGGCAAGGATTTCAGTTGGGCGCGCGACCAACCTCACATCAGGAGTTTACCACGTTGAGTTTGACTATCCAAATTTAGGTATGAGACTGGTTTGGATAGAAGTCCATTGTGGCGAACCCCGTAGCCTGCGATACTACGTACTATCATCCCGACTTCAACTCCAAGCATGGTCATTTCATTCGCATCTCATATTGCATTACATTCGTAGGCATATGACATTTTGAGTTGCTATATTTCTGCACTTATATGGCCTAGATAGACTTAGCAGGATTTGTATATTGCATTGCATCCTCGGCATCTGATATTTAGCTCTTTATGATTATTTATTGCATAACTGTTCTATATTGCGTATCCTGATATTTATTGACTTATGGACTTATCGGTATTTCTGCTTATTCCGATGATGTATGAATTATGAATTATCAGTATTTTTGGTATTGTATGATTATGACATTGTATTGAATACTTGACACTTACCTTGTGCACACACTTACACCACCCTCTAAGCTTTCTATAAGCTTATGCACGATAGATGCGTGCAGGTGATGTTAGGCTGCAGCAGCGTTGAGCTTGGAGCATGCGGTGGCCTTCTGGAGCTTGATTCTCTATTTATGTATTTCTCTTTCAGTATTGTATTCAAATGATTATATTAGTGGATATGTGATGATGATGTTGCCGTTGTGAATTAGGTAATCTGGTGGTTATGTTTATTACTAATTAAATATACATTAAAAAAAAATTTCTCCTTATAGGATCCCAAGATCGGAATCTAGCATATGAATGTTATGAGCCGAGAATGGGATACTACGGAGGCTGTCGGCATCGAATTCGGCGATCGGGATTCCTATGAATCTGATTTTTGGGTTTGGGGTGTGACAAGTAGGACTTCCAGATGTTGGGAATGAGTAGCGAGAATAAGTATTGATGCTAGGAAATAGGTCTAAGAGTCCTATAACGCCTTGGCCCGCTCCCAAACCAGGAATTAGGAACTTGACGGCAAAACTCGATTCGACTAGTTAGGAAAGTTAGTTATTCCAATCCACCAGATTCCTAAGGCCCATGGGGCCAACTGAAATATGAGAGATTAGGGTGGAATGAATGTTGGATTAATAACTAACGTGAGTGTAAGGTATTATCCCTAAGATGAGTGCATCCTAAGTTCTATAATGTCCTGTTGGATTGTAATCAATTAGGGGTAAATCCCGAGTTTTCCTTCCCAATCATACTAAAAAAAAAAAATTCATCCTCCTGGGGTTTGGGAATCCCACATTACACCCTCCAATGTAAGGCTCATTTAGCAATGCCTGTGAAATAAACTTAAGTCTTATCCTGCACTCGTTCCCGACTCACCTTTATCAATCTTGAGCTGCGATTGACATAGTAATCCCATTAGGTACAACTTAACATCATTGGGCAAACAGGCATGAGTTCAATTTTCCCCCAACTTATCCCACTTTAAAACCTTCACTTACCCTCGTTCTATCCACTAATTTCCCCGGGACTTTGGCAGGTACGAACTAGAAATTTAACGAATAGATAGTCAAAACCATAGATCTAGACCGAATGAGTTGATGTCGGGCCGAAAGTTGATATTTTCGATCCAAATGGGGGGTAAGGATTTAAGGGTAAATGAAATTTCACTGGAAATAGTGAAAACATAGGATATTAGGTTTTTGGCCCTTAACCGGGAAGAATCTCATGAAATGGATAGGCTCACTGCATGCACTGGCTTCTCCTACCCCAAATTCATATATAGCACCTTCCAGGGGGCCGCACGAACGCCCGAAAAATGACATTTAAAGTGGACCCTGCCTGGGAACACACTGGCCGGCGGGACTCCGCCCGCCCGCTGCCCACCATGCACTAGGCCCTGCCCGCGTGCGCCAGACCCTGCCCAATACTCCAGCGTGTCCGCGGGACCTCCCCCGCTCGGCGTGGCCCCCGCCCGGCCTTCTAGCAGCTCCGCAGGACCCCGCCCGCTCGGCTTGGGCCCCGCCCAAACTCAAAAATGGGGTTTCCTCTTTCCCTTATAATGCACACATGTGTGGGGCCCATTTCCTAGTTCACTTAAGGGCCTTTGGAGTCCATTGTCCCTCACTCTCACACTCACCCATTCTCCAAAACCCACCTCTCTTCCATATTTCTCATTTCTTTTCTTCTCACAATCCTCATTCTCTCTCCTTACCCACATCACACTTTTCAAAACCCACTAAACCCACCTTAAGCCCATTTCCAAACTCCCATTTCCTCAAACCCATTTCCTCATCCATCATCTCTCCCATTTCCAAACTCCTATTTCCTCATAAAACCTCTCCCCATATCCAACAAACCCATGTCAAACTCATCCTCCAAATCCAACCCCATTTCTCCTAAGCCCACTCCAATGCCTACTCAAATCCCATACTTTTAACTCACTTTCTAATTCATCTTACTCAATATCACCTCAAAACTCATTCTCAAATTCCATCTCAAGATCCTTTCTTGAACCCCACTTCCTCACCACAATCTTTAACCCATCTCCTCTTCCTCATTTCCAAATTTCATTTCCAAAACCAAATCCTATACTCAAATCCACTTCTCACATCCAAGTCCATCTTAGCCAAAGGAAGATGGCCTCCCTAACAACCATCATCTCTCTTTTCTCCATTTCGGCGATCCTTTCCCTCATGGGGAAGAAGAGACCGACTCCCTCCGAGCCGGAATCGAGCCAAGAAAGGCGAAGTAAGAGGAAAGCTGATCCGAAGGGGAAGGAAATAGCAGAAGCCCGACCCAAGAGCAAAAATGGCTCTCAAAGAGCTCTCGGCTCAAACCTCCCGACTATCAGTCCAGGACATGGGAAATTTTCTTGTACGTAACGTCGCTTTTGAAGTATCCGTGGAAGAGCACCTATTTGATGATATCACTTTACTCGGTCGGCTTATGAAAAAGGGATGGGGTCCAGTATTCTATGGAGGCTCCAAGGAGGATGAAGGACAAGCTAGGGCTTTCTATGTGCCGATTAGAAACCCTCAATTCACACCGCTGGGCTTTGATCTGGTGGCGAGAGGCAAGAGGTTTCCAATTGGTGTGGAGATCATTGCCAGCGTACTTGGGGTGCCACAAGGTGAAGTACAGATTGATGAAGAAAATTTGAATACAAGTCAAGCACGCAATGAGCGAACTCGCTTCTTGTGTGGACGGATTGTCCAATGGAGGCACGACGCTGGCCTGAACTCATCCAACTTGAATGCGGAATATCATGCGCTTCACCGCATCTGCACTCATAATGTCTATCTGAGGCTGAAGAATCGTACCGAGTGCTCTCGCTATATGGTAGAACTCTTATATCAGATAGGCCAGGGAGCAGACGTGTGCCTTCCTAGCATAGTACTGCACCAGATCGTGAGGGCCGCAAGGGCAACACGGAAGGATGTATATCTCCCTTTTGGTCGCCTAGTTTGTTGGTTGGCCCAGCTACATGGTGTGGGCGGATCGGATGGAAATTTTATACCAACACAATTATTGGGCGACAGTATGCTGAACAATATGGAAATAGGCCCCAAACAACGACAGGCCCACATCGACCAATACGGAAAACCTGTTGAAGAAGAAGAGGAGCGATGGAAGCGATGAGGGTGAGGATGAAGACGAGGAGGCAGAAAGAGCTGACGAGATCGAAGAAGCTAGCAGGGAGTTGCTTACTATTCCAGATATACGTGAGCGCTTGGATAAGCTCAAGGCCGAGGTAGCAGAGATC
Source organism: Magnolia kwangsiensis (assembly GCA_037074715.1). Taxonomy (NCBI): domain Eukaryota; kingdom Viridiplantae; phylum Streptophyta; class Magnoliopsida; order Magnoliales; family Magnoliaceae; genus Magnolia; species Magnolia kwangsiensis. Next base: position 34,508,463 of record CM073573.1, read on the forward strand.
AAGGAGAGCCAAGCCAGACATCAAGCGAAGCAGGAAAAGTGGAACAAGAAGATGTATCGGGCTGTAAGGGCCCTGATCTGCTGCAGCAAGGGCAAGGAGGCACCTCCGCTTTCACCTGACTCGGACGAGTAGCACCACGAGTCGTCTATCGATCAGTAGTTTGCTTCGTGTTACTTAGGTTTAAATTCCATGTATTGATGTAGTTAGGGTATTTGCTTACGTAGTTGCATTCCCTTCTGATTTTCATATCTAGTAGCATTTGTAATCCATGTTGTAGCATGTAACTGGCCATGTTTGTGGTGTTTTGGAATCAATGCTAATATATGGATCGGCTTGAAATCCTTCTTGTTTGAAGAGTGCCTTGTCTGTGTTGTGATTATGGTCATGAATTACAAGTTGTAGGTCTAACTTGTCAGCGTGCAGCAATGCTTTAAGTGATTAATACTCTAAGTAAATTTTCAGGAAATGCTTCCGCGACCGGAGGGTCGACATGTTTGGTTGCCCCATGGAGGCCTAGTTTATGGGAACCATGTTCCCGAAAATCATCAAGGCCCCTAAGAAGCGGCCCCAAATGTACCGCCGCCACAAGTCGCGGCCCCATCACCACCCCCGGCACCGGCCATGGAACAAATGGGCCAAATGTTACATTTTATGCAACAACAACAACAAATGATGGCCACTACTCTACAACAATAACAACAGATGATGACTACCATAATGGGGGCCATGGCTTAAAATTTTGGCTTCCAGCAACCGGAACCTCCCGCCATGGCCCAGAATTTTGGCTTCCAACAACCGGGACCTCCCGCCGTGGCCGAACATGCGACCAACACAAACAATATGTTTAAGCGGTTCCAGAGACATAGGCCACCTACTTTTGCTTGCACCCACCGCCCAGAGGAAGCAGAATACTGGCTCAACCGAGTCGCCAAGCTACTCCGGCCTCTTTACTGTTCCGAGGCGGAGAACGTTGATCTCGTCTCATATCTTTTTGAGAAGGAGGCGGACTTATGGTGGGAGAGTGTCCTCCAATTCATACCCGAGGGCCATGTTTGGACGTGGGAGGCGTTCGAGGCCCACTTCAATGAGAAATACATCCCTCAGTCGTACCAGCATGAGAGGGAAAATAGTTCCTCCACCTCCAACAAGGGGGAATGAGCGTGGCACAATATGAGAATCGATTTACAGAATTGTCACGCTATGCTTCCGAAATGATCGCCAATGAGGCGATTAAGATGAGGAGGTTCACAGCCGAACTGAGGAGCGGCATCCGCTCTAAGATGTGTTGTGCGAATATCAGGACGTATGCCGAGCTCGTAAAGATGTCGACACAGGCGGAGCAGGATGAGGAGCGTATCTCACGGGCCCGTTCTCAGCTAGGGATACGCAATAGGATGGAAGGGCCGTCCTCTTCTGTTACAGGCAAACGGCCGCGCCCGAACTCTCCGCCTAGGCCCGCGGTCGCACCGGCTCCCTCCACACGACCTACACAGACTTGCAACTATTGTAGGAAGCTTGGACACTCTGATCTCTACTGCTTTACGAGGATGAGGAACCTTGGCTTCACGCCACCTCAGTGCAACTATAGCCCCCCACAGCAGGCACTACAGATTTCACCCTTACGGACGATGGTGCCTAGCCAACAGTTCCGTCGCCCCCCTCCACCATAGGTTAGACCGCCACAACGGCCTATGTAGAGGCCGAACTTCTCACAGCAGGCCCGAGTACATGCATTGACGGCAGAGAGCCAGGATGCTACCATTCCCACCCCTACAGCTTTCAAGGTGACGGCCCACATAAAAGGTACTCCTATCTATTTATTGATAGACATAGGATCCATCACTTCTCTCATAACACATGCTACTGTCAAGCGTCTAGGACTGCATGCTACTCCTTTTGATGGGGTGAAGATTATCGCCGCCGCTGGTACTGTTTCAGAAGTGAAAAGAATATGTTGAGATTGTCCCATTGACTTGGGATGCAAGGTGGCATTGGTGGACTTGATAGTGATAAAGATTTTTTACTATGATGTCATCCTAGGCATGGACTGGTTGTGCATGATGAAAGCGGAGCTTGACTGTGACACTTTGGCAGTGAAGATATTTGAGGATGACGGTACTTCCCTCACATTCCCAGTCCAGGTTATCTTTGACCGCAGAATCTTGTGTTTTGCTTCATTGGAGGACGGGTATGATGACCCTTCGATAACATGCACACCCATAGTCCAAGACTTCTGGGACGTGTTTAAGGCCATACTAGGGCTTCTTCCTCGGCGTGAGATAGACTTCACCATCGACCTTACTCCTGATGCTTAGCCCATCTTCTTGCCTACTTACCGCATGCCCCCATGTGAGATGGAAGAGCTTCAGTCTCAGATTGATAACTTGCTAAAGAAAGGCTTCATCCGACCTAGTGTCTCGTCATGGGGATCCCCAATTCTATTTGTGAGGAAGAAAGACGGTCGCTACGTCTGTGTAGACTACAAAAGATTGAATCAAGTGACGGTTCGAAATAAATACCCATTGCCCAGAATTGACGATTTATTCGATCAGTTGAGGGGTGCTCAATACTTCTCAAAGATCGACCTACAATCAGGGTATCACCAGCTGCGGGTCAAGGACGAGGATATTCAGAAGACGGCATTCATGACCTGCTTTGGCCACTATGAGTTCCTAGTTATGTCGTTTGGGCTTACCAATGCCCCAACGGTATTCATGGACCTCATGAACAGGATCTTTAGACCGTTTTTATACAGATTCGTTATCGTGTTCATTGATGACATATTGATTTATTCAAAGAGCCGTGAGGAGCATGAAGAGCATCTAAGGGTGGTTCTTGGGACCCTTGAGAAAAACTGGTTGTATGCGCAATTTAGGAAGTGCGCCTTCTAGAAGGAAAAGGTCAAATTTTTGGGACATTTTATGTCCAAGGAAGGTATATCGGTTGACCTCGCCAAGGTCGCGGCCGTGCAAGACTGGAAGCAACCGAAGTCGGTTACAGAAGTGAGGAGTTTTCTCGGGCTAACAGGTTATTATTGGAGATTTATTAAAGACTTCTCAAAAATAGCTCTGCCCCTATCCCAGCTTACACGAAAGGATCTTAAGTTTGCATGGAATGAGAAGGCGGAGGCGGCCTTCCAAGAGTTGAAGGACAAGCTGACGTCGGCACCCGTACTCGTGCTACCTGAGCAGGGAGTCAAGTATACCGTCTATACTGACGCTTCTCATGTGGGTCTAGATTGTGTGCTTATGCAGAAGGACAAGGTAATTGCTTATGCGTCTCGGCAACTAAGGAAGCATGAGGAGAACTATCCGACGCATGACCTCGAGCTTGCAGTGGTGGTTTTCGCATTGAAGATATGGAGACATTACCTTTATGGTGAAGAGTTTGAGCTTTTTTCTGATCATAAGAGCCTCAAATATATCTTTACCCAAAAAGACTTAAACATGAGACAACGCCGTTGGATGGAAACGCTAAAGGACTTCAAATTCAATGTCTCATACCACCCTGACAAGGCCAATTTGGTGGCAGACGCTTTGAGTCGCAAGAAGACAATTGAATTCGCGGCACCGCTAATGGTGAGAGAGTGGGACATGGTAGAATTTGTACGGGATTTCGACACGAAGTTAACCGTGCAGGAACCGTACGAGTTCATAGCCCACGTACAGGCCCAATCACTTGTTGATAGTAAAATTATTGAAGCCCAGGAGGGTGATGAGCTACTAAAGAAGATGAAGGGAAGAGCAAGGGATGACGGGAAGTCCGAGTGGAGAGTCGGCACCGACGGAGGATTGCGGTACCGAGGTCGCCTTTGTGTCCCAAACCATCAAGGACTACGAGAAGAAGTCTTGAAGGCCACTCACAACTCCAAGCTGGAAATGCACCCTGGTAGTACCAAGATGTACCAGGATTTGAAGCGAACTTATTGGTGAGACAATATGAAGAACGAAATAGTGGAGTTTGTATCCCGATGCCTCACCTGTCAGCAAGTCAAGGCCGAACACCGACGACCGCCGAGCCTTTTACAACCAATGCCCATAGCAGAATGGAAGTGAGACTTCATATCCACGGACTTCATCTCTGGCTTACCCAAGACCAGAAAAGGGTATGACTCAATATCGGTGATCATGGATAGGCTAACCAAAATAGTCCATTTTCTGTCAATCAGAACTTCTAGCTCCGCCGATGATTTAGCCAAGCTGTATATCAAGGAAATCGTGCGGCTCCATGGCGTCCCATTGGAGATTGTGTCGGACCGGGATACTTGGTTCACTTCGATCTTTTGGACTCGTATTCAAGAGGCTATGGGAGTGAAGTTGAAGTTTAGCACCGCTTTCCACCCGCAGACAGATGGGCAAACCGAGCGGGTGAACCAGATATTAGAGGACATGTTGAGGGCCTGTGTCCTGGACTTTCAGGAGAGTTGGGATGATTGTCTCTCATATGCCGAGTTCGCCTACAACAATAGCTTCCAGGCTAGCATCGATATGACACCTTATGAGGCTTTATATGAGCGTCCATGCCGAGCCCCGCATTGTTGGGAAGAAATTAGCGAAAAAAGGTTGATAGGGCCGGATTTGGTACGGATCACTACCGAGAAGATTGAAATTATTCGGCGCCGCCTCTTGACGGCTCAAAGTAGACAGAAGAGTTATGCCGATACAAGGCGGCGAGACCTGAAATTTAAAGCAGGGGATTACGTATTTCTTAAGATCTCCCCAATGAAGGGCGTTTTACGCTTCGACAAGAAAAGAAAGCTCACACCACGATTTATTGGGCCTTCCAGATATTGGACCGGGTAGGTGCAGTTGCCTATCGCTTGGCCCTACCTACGCTGCTTACTGGAGTGCATAATGTCTTTCATGTATCTATGTTGAAGAAGTACGTTCCCGATCCATCGCATATCATCAAGTGGAAAAATGTGAAACTCAAGGAAAATGCCACATACGTTCTCCGACCCACTCGAATATTGGACAGGAAAGATCAGGTTCTACGCAACAAGGTCATCCTACTGGTCAAGGTTTTATGGACTCACCACGATGAAGAAGAGGTCACTTGAGAGACAGAAGTTGAAGTCCGCAAGTATTATCCAACCCTGCTTCAGCAATACGAGCAGGTACAAATTTCAAGGATGAAATTTATTTGTAAGGGGGGTAGATTGTAACATCCCGTCTAACCAGCACCGCGTCCTAGGGCGTCCACGTAGGACTAGCCGCAGGACCGTTCGACTAAAGCCACTTGTGGTGGGGCACCACACCTAAAATAATCTAGGATTAGTCCTACAGAGTCATCTAGGTAGGTCATGATAGAACCTAATGCGGACCGCCAAGGCAGATGACCGTTTGTACTTAGCAACAGCCCGTGCAGGCCATACCGCGACGTGAGAATGTCAGAAAATTATAAAACTTTAGGGGACGCTAGATCTCACTGGGCTTGAGGTCCATCAAGGACCTCGGACCGTATGGACACCCAAACTGGGATCTGACACGGGCCATATGCACCCCACCAATGCCAAATTTTAAATCTGACACTTACAAATGAAATTGAGAATTTAGGCTTTTCAGCCATCAGATTTCTTCTAAATTTTAGGTGAAGGTCTAATGTGCGGGCCTACGCTCGTCAACAAAACCTGGACCCCAATCGTGGTACGGTAACCGTTGATCGCACATCGGGCCCGTACAATCAAACCAAATTTCGATTGACCCCAAAATTTGTATAATCCTTCATCTGACCATGGACCACCTACCCTATAAATTTCATGGCCAGGGGACTACCAGAACTGCCCCAACGACCGGAATGGACCCTACAAGGCCATTTAAAGATCGAGATCGCTTACTCAAATCCTATATCCGATCATCCGATTGTTTTCAAATTTTATATGGCCCCTTGCTGGGCCATGAGACACGTGCACACCGAATTTGGTGGTCACAGGAGTCTTGGGGCCACCACAACCACTATAGTAGCTCTAAGAGGCTATTTTGGAAATTCATTGAAACCTAAGGCCAAGGGGCCCAAGTCTAGGGAATAAGCCCTAGCTCTCCCTCATAACTCCTTCATTCTTCCAACAACAACCCTCTCTCCCTCATAACCATCTTCAATTCTTAACAACCCTCTCTCTCCTTCATAACTTCCTCCAACCTTCCACAATCAAATCTCTCTTTCCTCATAAGTTCCACCACCATCCGACAACTTCATAGCTTTCACCTTTCTCCAATGACCAAGGGGAGCTAAGGGAGAAGGAGAGGGTGGAGAAGTGCATGTGTGGACCCTAAATCAAGGTGGGGCCAAAGGTATTAACCCTTTCAACTCTCAATTTCTCTTCTAAGAAGGAATTCTCCGCCTCAATCCTCCAAACCCGTCCGTTGAGCATCTAGGTAAGAACCTCTCCCCATTTCTTCTTGAGATTTAAGCATTAAGAAGGGATTGGTATGAAATTTCTTACATGCAAGGATTTGGTTTTAGAAATTCCAGCCGGTCAACCCTTAAACCCCATTTATAGGTCGCATCCGAGCCTCCAACGAATTCAAGGTGAGGACTATTAAATCTTAGGTGGCCTAGTATCAAATATAACATGAAATTAATGATTTTGCTCATTGGATGAAACATTTGTGACATCTAGAGAGACCATAGGATATGGATGTTGGTTGGGAGATGTATGAAATTGCATGCTTGTTTAGTTTTCCTTTCTTATTGTCATGTTTATGTCTCTCACATGTTTGTTGGTATAGTAGATGATCCTATGCTCATGCGTTGTGTAATTTTTCTCTTATGATATTGTTCATGACATGTATGATGCTTGCTCTTGTGTATTTTCATTCCATGAAACGTAGGAAGTGTTTCACTTCCTCACCAATCCTCACGACTAACTCACACTTTGTTTATGATTATGTAACATGCTATAGGAATGTTGAACTGTATGATGGAATGTGGGTATCATGCTATTGTAGGCTAATTAATAACCTTGATATTGGTATGTTATGAATCATTATCAACCCCGGATTCAGCAGAAACTTGAGTTGAGACGGTAGTCTCATTGGTTAGATCACCCTAAGACCAAATCCGCGAATTGGGCGGGTGCGAATGGGCGACAGTAGTTCGATTACATGGGTCTTTTGAACCCGATGTCGCTCGTCTCGTGCTCGCCTGACTCATGCAGTCTAGCGTACTTACCGCCAATCCCGATTGTTAACCATGTTTGCTCACATATGTATAGAACCTAGAACACCCTACCGCCGTTGCAGCCCATCGATAACTGTTTGCAATAGATCCACTGTCTCGTGAGCCGGGCATGGTGGAATGGGACACTATGTCTGTGCTGTCGGCCTACGCTAGGGTGACGCGCCTCCCCGTAGTGACCGCGAGCGATCTCAGTTCTCAGCACTCCCCATGTGCTTGAAGTCGGGGATGGGAAATACAACGGGATCAAGGATCGCAGGGACTTGGCCTTACACATTGGGGGGTCCTGGCATCGCAACTAGTTGAGGCCATTTGATTGTGGGGTGTTCCAGATTCTCAAACCTGCTGGATGAATGGACTTAACTAATAACTCGACTAACACGAACGCACTGCATCGCATTAGTTAGGGTGACTACTCAGAAGTCGAGGTCGCAATGAGGGAGTGTGGCACACGCGATCGTTAGACGGAGTCGCTCGAGGGAGCGTTGTGGCGAGGGCATGCATCATATCATCTCACATCCATGCATTTAATTAAGAGTTTCTAGGAATTGATGAATGTCTGTATTTCATTAAATCCATATTATAATTGATGTCTGTTGTAACTTGAGACTAATAGTACCCACTGAGTTGATCACTCACTCCCACTCTGGGATGGTGTTTTAAAACACCAACTAGACCCGTGCTTGGATGCAGGAGAAGCAGGACAGGAGGAGCCAGGTGATGCGAACTACGATGAGGAGGACGAGCTATCTTATTTTCAGCTGATGGATGACTCATCATCAGTATGATAGGCAGGATCGCACCGCCGAGCAGTGGGCTCGGCTCCATTCTTTTGGTCTTACTATTTTTGTGATTTTGTTGGGTTTCACCATAAGCGACCTATTATTATTTTGGACATGTATATAACATATATTTAGGTATTTGTGTTACTCTCATTTTAGTGAATTGTGTGATTGTGTTTCATGCTCCAGGTATTTCCTGGTTGCGCAAATGAATTAAATTAGTGCATATTAATAAAATCGATTATAAGTGACACTCAAAAACTCGGGAGTTCAACGTATGCGCGACCCCCGATTTCCAGGGTGTTACACCGTCAAACTTTACCCAGCCCTTCATCAAGTCATGAGGAACCTATTCCATGAATTAGATGGGTCAGGGGCCCATCAGGGCGACCCCAATGATAAAAAATGGTCCTACAAGGCCATTAGGGGAATTACACCAAACTTAGGGTCAAATGAAATAATTATGGGCATATAAAGTCCAGCCCTTTCTCCCTCATTTGCTAAAATTTCAGTAGCTGAAATTCAAAGAGAGGGAGAGGGAGGGAGAGAGAGAGAGAGAGAGAGAGAGAGAGAGAGAGAGAGATTGCACCTTGGTGCTTGAAGATCGCAACTCCCCGCACCCATCGCCCTTACAACTCTGAAATTTCAATCCTATCGCTGTAAACCCAAGCTATGCCCGATCTAAGGTAAGAATCGGACGTAAACCCGTTTTTTCCTAATGATCAACCACATGCATGCATCCTACCGCTATTTTCTTGCAACTCAAGGCCTGACACGTCGAGTTTGCGGACCCGGTGACATTAAGACGCTTGCAAAGCTTTCCGTCGACAATAGGTACAGACCATTACCTTTAGGTGGCCAATTATCATGCCTAGCGTAAGCTTAATGAATGTGTTTGGTGAATTATTAGTGCATGTGGCTGAATTTCCATCTGGACTACATATATGGGATAATGGACTAGGAATTATTAAAATTATGGGAGGGAATTTGGCCCTAATACCCCAAATACGTGACTTATGTATTTACATGCTCATGTAGGGTGCAAATATTTAAATTTTCCTAAATTTTTGCTAGTTGATTGTTGATTCCCTGAATTGGTGTTAACTATGCTTCGAATGATAACATGGGTTGTTGTAAACTGGTAATTAGTGATTGATTTCCAATCATGTGATTAATTATGTTTGAGTGAAGGTATGAAATGTTGCAAATTGGTTGATTGGTTGAGTTACTTGCCTTAATATTTGATGTACAACTGAATTAAGTTCTTCACGTTGATCTATGGAAGATAAATTTCGGTGTATTGTTATATGACTGCCATGTGATGTATAGGCTAGATTATGATATGCATAATCTGTAAATTTGGGTGGAGCTTTGCATGTTGTTGTCTATCTTGTTACAACTGTGGGAATATGTTGAACATGATACTCGTAGTTTGGTGAAGATTGGTGCATTGTTATCCGTATACTTAAAATGCTAAATTTTGTTGCCATTTTTGAAATTATTCCTAAAATTGCTGAAATTATGTTATCCATCTGTGAACTTGTCTTCTCATGGATTGGCCAATAATCAAAAATTATTTGGGAATCCCATTGCTAGATCAGCCCACGGGTAAATCTGGCCCGACTAGTTAAGCTGTAAATTCAAGCCGTTCAGTTTATAGTTCAACTTGTGGGAGTATATTGACTCTTAGGTCGGTCATTCTTGTACGTTAACCATGTTTGATCACGACTGTATGAACTCGAAGTACCTTAAGACCTTTACGCTCACTTTTAATTGTGTTTTATAGCCCACAAGACTTATGAGCTGGGGTGGTGGTACGTGACACTATGTCCATGTTATTGGCCTACGCTGGGGTGACAACCTCTCTATAGTGACCAGTGAGCACCTAGACTTGTGAGTCAGGGATGGTGGTATGAGACACTATGCTTGTATTGTCGGCCTATGCTAGGGTGACGACCTCCCCATAGTGACCGCAAGTAGGACATTTAAGTCTCAATTGTTTACGTCGGTGATTATACTTCTTTTCAGGACTAACAACCCCATATAAGGCTAAGGGTCGCGAGAGTCACATAACCACGACTCCTGAGCCGCGTGGTTGGGTTGGGGCAATAACTTCACTAAGGGTATTCCAGTTTCCCCAACCTGCTGGATGAATGAACCTAATTAACCAACTAAGCTAACATATTTCACAATATTACATTATTATTGTGGCGATTATGCAGTCGATGTCACAAATCGAGAGAGTGTTGATCATTATAAACGTGAGATGTCGTTGCTTAAGGGAGCATTAGTGGTGAGGAGCATGCATCGTATCATAACCATGCATTTATATTAACAACAGTATCTAGGTTTCTATATTGTTTACTGTTCATTAAACGTATTTTATATATGATAATTTATGTGGGCTATTGCTAATGGTACCACCGAGTTAGTTACTCACTCTCACTCTGGGATAGTGTTTTAAAACACCAACCAGAATCCGGTATAGATGTGGGTACCTTGGAGCGGGACGCGTTGTACAATGCTAGTGCAGACGACGATGAGGAGCGGACGCACTCCCAGACTTCTGTGGTTTCTTCTAGTTTATGGTTGGATAGTCACCGGACATGGGCCGGGGCCCTAGTCATTGCAGGATATTTATCTAGGTGGGTCTATTTCCCGATTGGATTTTCTTGATACTGTATTTTGGATATATTACCCATTTAACAACCCGTATTTATATTTTATGATATTCTCATGCGTATAGTTTGCTAAACTTGTCATTGTTTATAAGTAAACCCAACTGCATTGAAGTCTGGAGCCCATTAGGGCATATATGGCACCCAGGAATTCGGGAACTGAGTTCCTACTCTGCCCCTGAAAATCCGGGGCGTTACAGGTGGATAATCAATTAAAATTAAAATACACGAAAATATGAGTCCTATTTTAGACGTATAATAAATTAAGTCCTGATTTTGATGTGCAATAAATGAAAATCTGTACTTAATTTATTACATAATCATTGTATTGGTGGACATTTATTGGATGATTAGCAATGAAAATATACATCATTACTATCTCTATAAAAACTAGGCTTGGACTTTATAGCTAGGCCTAGGCCTTTAGTCAATTTTCAAGCTAGGATTACGCTCATGTCTCATCAACCCTACCTAATCTACTTAAATATTACGCGTACAAGTGTCCTGTTCTAGAAATATGTCAATCTAATCATCAAACAGGCAACACAAGCATCTTACATTGGCTTAGTAGAATTTTCAATTTTTACAAAAGACATGTTTTGTTCACAATCTTTTGTTGGTTTTAAAAATTAAGAACGTGTTTGTTTTAACAATTATAACAGTAAAGCAAAAGAAATATACATCGATTATAAATTATTTGTGTGATGATTAACTGCATTTGACCACAATAATGGCACAAATTACATTGCTTGATTTATTAGTGTAAAAATGTAATGACGACAATTTTGCATTACTCAATGTTAAATTAATACTAAAATAAATTCATGTTGATGTTTGGATTAGAGTTTTCAACACAATACAGCATAAATTTGAAGTTGTTACAAACTCCTTACTTATCTTATATTACACATATATTTAACTTCAAAATATGTGTCATAATGTATGTTTTAATATATGCTGTAAATGGTAATGATGACTCGTTTGGATTATTTTACCATGGAAGTTGGCAAAAAAAAAAAAAAACTAAAGAAATTTTGTTCCCCAAATATTTCTTAACAAACTTGCTCCAACTTTTAGTTGAAGAATTAAAAACCTAAATAATTTAAACTGGAATTCATTATTTTATTGTTCCTTACAAACTAGGTGTTGTTTTATAAACTGATAAATAAGCTCAAAATTTTAAATTAAGTACTGAAAACTTTAAGTGTTGAATTGTAATTTTAAAATAATTTTATGAATATTTTTTTTATAAGTGAAAATAATTTTTAATGTACAACTTCTTCAACTGCTTTCAACATCAAGTGAAGATATAAGAGCTGAAAAAGGAACCATATTGTTTGTTATAATTGATTTAAGCAATTAATAAGTTGGATTTGCTACACAATCTAGTTTAGCGAAAATCACTAAAAATATTAAATTTAAATGATAAGTGCCAAAAATATGTTTTATTAAACTGCTCGTAACTTTAACGAGAAACATGAAAATGAATTTTACAAAAATGACTACCTAATTAATATAAAAATTATATTCAAACACATTTAAAAAAAAAACAAATTACTACCTCATTAATCGATATAATTATCATTGCATTACATTCTGTCATGCCCACCGTGTAAGCAAATGGGTCGGTGGCTCAGGTGGGTCCCACAGTGATGTTTATGTAAAATCCACTCCAACCAATAGTGTATCACTCCATTTTAGACAAAGGGCTTAAACGCTGGCTTTATATGCAATTTAGGTGGACCACCTGATTGGACAAAGTGTACAGGGCAACACTCGGCCTCAAAACTACTTCTTTTTAATGTGGTCCACTTGAATCACAAAGGGTATGATTTATTGTTTATAAGCCTAAATTTTTAGGTGGAATCTAATAGTTTGAGTGGATTTCATATAATTATCACAGTAAGCCTTGTAAAAATCAAGGGCGAACATCTCTCTTTCAAACCAATTCCTTTGGTGTAGCCCAACAGAATTACATGCCAACGTGATTTTTTGTCTTTTAACCTAATGTGGAAATAAATCTCTGGTGGCCGGAGTGGATCTTATATAAACATTATGGTGGGCCCCATCAAAATCAATGGCAATGTCTCATACAATTCTATTTTTTCCAAATAATCTCCCTTTACGGGTAAAGAGGGACGTCCAAACTTGATTTTTGGTGGGTCAACCATGATGTGAATATAAAATCCACTGTGACCATTAGGTGCACAATCTTTGTTTAATCCTAGAATGACAAATCTAGTTATCTTGTGATTCAAGTGGACCACACCAAAGAAATAGTCGGTAGAGACATTGATCTACACTTAATTTTTGCAGTGCCCACCGTGATGATTATCTATGGTGGCCAGAGTGGATCTTATATAAACATCATGGTGGGCCCCATCAAAATCAACAGCAACGTCTCGTATAATTATATTTTTCTATATAATCTCCCTTTACAGTTAAAGAGGGACATCCGAACTTGATTTTTGGTGGGTCCACCATGATGTGAATACAAAATCCATTATGACCACTAGGTGCATAATCTCAGTTTGGTCCTAGAACAACAAATCTAGCTAACTTGTGATTCAAGTGGACCACACCAAAGAAATAATTAGAAGAGATATTGATCCACACTTAATTTTTGCAGCGCCCACCATGATGATTATATAAAATCCACTCTAGCCATTAGATTTCAAACCAAAATTTATTTATAAACCCTAAAAGTCATGGCAATCCGTGATTTAGGTGGGCTATACCAAGGGAAACAATTTTAAGGGCGATTGTTGTCCTCTACATTGCTTCCAATCATATGATCCACATGAATCATGAATGAGGGTGATTTTTTAGCCCTTAGCCTAATGCGAGGCTACACACCTAGTGGTCAGGTTGGATTTTACACAAACATTATGGTGGAGCTCACTTAAGAAGCCGACATATTTGCTCGCACACCCACCCAATCAGCCATTAAAAAAATACAACATAAGGTAATGAAATCACGATTATATGGATTGATGAGGTAGCTTTTTGAAAACCTATTTATAAAAGTGTTATAGTGTGACATACATATTATTAGGTAGTTTTTTTGTTGTTGTTGTTGTAAGGCTCCCAAAATAACAAATGAATGAATTCCTAATGACAAAACGAGGGGTGTACATCGAGTCGAACCGAGTTGAGCTGGCCTCAGCTTGACTCGGCTCGACCACTAGATGACCTTAACTCGAACTTGGCTCGGCTCGGTCCTCAAGCCTGACTGGCCAGCTCAGCTCGGTTCGGTCAGCAACTTGCCTATCTCGGGCCAGCTCGGGCCGAGTTCGCCATTCAGGCATTTTTACAAACACCTGGATTGCACCTTCAAAATCTCACTGTATTTGAGATGACAGCAATGGTTTTACAAGTATTTTATCATACACCTTCTAAGCAACATAAAAATTAAGAAAAAAAAGGGTATTGGTTCCATATACATACCTTCATTGCCACCAGCCACACTTCTTTAAGTCATTTCATCAAACACTTGGTGAGCAACATCAATATCAAAGTAACCAAGTTACCGAACTGGTTCGATCCGAGTTCGATTCGAGCTGGGTTCGATCCGAGTCGAGTCGTGCATCGGGATAGGTCGAAATCCTGAACAAATTTCAATCACACATGAAGGACTATTTGTACGAAACGACTATGATTGGCTAGCGCAATTCCTAAAGCTAAGGAGAATCCTAGTCGTCTAGGGTTTACCATCTTGCCAGATTAAATGGGGAGGTGGGACTCCAGACGGCGATTATACTGCGATGTGGCTCCATACGGGATACAAATTACTAGATTGCTCATAACTTTTTGCGTGGGTTATGACTGTTTTTAGAAAATTTATTTTTTTTTGCATTTTTAGCTGAGTAGCATGCGTACTATAACATGCGCGCGAGCATGTGCATGTATGCGCGCATACTATTACACGTGCGTGTGTACATGTGCACGTGCGTGTAATTGGGAAGCACCTTCGCTGCGCTCAACGGACTTTAGAATGCTATCTGGCGCTTACGCGCAGCTTAGCAAGAAAGAGTCAAGCCAACAAATAAGGAGATCTCAAGCTCTCCACCGAAGGAAAGGGCAGTGATGCTTAAAAAAAGTTTTTAATAATGTGTGTTATTAACCTTACTATTTCTTAATGTATCACTAAAAAGGTTTTAAGGATTAGTTATTTATAGGTTCGACCCTTAAAATGAGCTGGGAAAAAAAATATTGACGGCATGGAAACACACCCATCATTGGACGCTACTAAAGAGACATCACTAAGTTCTATAAACCCATTATGATGTATGTACTATATTTACATTGTCCATTCATCTCAATATATCAATTTAAGGCATGATCTAAAGAATCACTTAGATCCAAAGCTGAAGGCTACCATTAAAAACTTTCAAGGGTTACATATGTTTTCAATCAAGCTGGTATTTGTGTATTTGTGTTTTGCCTTTATTTATGTACGTGTTAACTTATGAATAAGTTGAATCTCAAATAAATATTATGGTGGACCCTTAGAAAGGTTTCTAAGGTGGGCGTTACTCTCCCTACTATATTTTGGTGGAGTCCATTCGAGTTTTGAATGTGACTTAATCCTTGGATCATGCCCTGAATTGATTTCTCCGAATGGACGGACCATGCGGATACAACACATACATCATGGCTACTCCCCCTGCTAGCAGCTGTTGGCTAGTGGTTGGTGTTTTGTGGGTCCCACAATGATGTGTGTTTCATCCATTTTGTTCATATATTTTTACAGATCACTTTAGGGCTTCATCCCACAAATGGGAGGGATATAAACCTCAGGTGGACCACACCATAGGAAAATAATAGTGATTGGATATCCACCATTAAAATCCTCCTAAAGACTAGTGTGTTGTTTATTTCACATCCAATATGTTATCAGGTCATACAAACCCAACTGAAGGCAAAAGACGAAGATCAGCTTGATCCAAAACTTTTATGCACAAAATTTTTTTAATGGTCGAAGTTTATGCAACACTGCTTTCTATAATGTGGTGCACTTGAGATTGGGATATACTTCATTTTTAGTCTCATGTTATAGAATGATCTAGAAAAATAAATGGACGGCATGGATGAAACACATACATCATGGTGGGCCCACGGAGCACCAACAACCAGCTATTGGCTGGTGCAGGGAATAGCCACTAGCCAATCCATGACTTCGTGACGTCACTCTGGAAGCGGAAGCGGATTGGCCGGTGTACCCCACAACAACTATGTAGCTGGTGTAGGTACGTGTGTCGTGCCAAGACGATCACTGACGCTCCTCAATCTTCGAGTTGTACAAACAGTTCAAATGAGATCAAAGTTACGTAGCCCCATGGTGATGTATTTATTATATCCATACTGTTCATCCATTGTTCGAGATTATTTTAAAGCATTATCCAAAAATGAATCATATCCTAAGATCAACTGGACCACACCACAAATAGCAGTGGGATAATGATTTTTACCATTAGCCCACCATAACGTTTATTTTCCATCTAATCTGTTCATAAGGTCACAAAGACCTTTATGAAGAGGAAAACAAATTTCATATTAATCCAAAACTTTTGTGACCCCTAAAAGAGTTTCAATTGTAGACATTCAATCACCAGCTACTTTTGCAGTATGGTCCACTTGATGGTCAGATATATCTTATTTTTCGTCTCAAGCATTAAGACAAGCTCCCAAAATGGTTGGATGGTTTAGATATAGTACATACCTCATGATTAGACCCATGGAACTTGTTGACGTCAATACATTAGCTATATAGCTGGTGTGTGGTACTCTAGGCAGGTGTTGCTGGTAAACCTGTCGGTGGTTTAATCCGTGTCCTGTCAGGCACGGATTAGCTACTGACGAGTTGAGAAGGGAGACTCCCTACTCAAGTGATGTTACCAAGTTTTGTAGACCCCACCATGATATATGCTCTGTATTCACACCGTTCATCCATTTGGAGATATTATATTAGGGCATGATCTAAAGAATGAGTCAGATCCAATGTTTGAGTGGACCCCACCATATAAAACAAAACAGTGGAGAGAGTGATGCCCACCATTAAAAAGTTATAACGGCCACAAAAGTTTTTAATCAACTTGATATTTGTGTTTTCCCTTCTTTCATGTCTGCGTTAACATATGAACAACTTGGATCTCAAATAAACATCATGGTGGACCCCGAGAAGGTTTCAACGACGGGCGTCACTCTCACCTCTGTTTTATGTGGTGAGGTCCACTCCAGCCTTGGATTTGCCTCATTCTTTGGATCATGCCCTAAAATAATCTCTCCAAATGTATGGACAATATGGATACAACACATACATCATGATGGGCCCCACAGAACTTTGTGATGTCACTTCAGTAGCGAGTCTCTCTACTCAACTTTTTGGTAGCTAATCCGTGTCCCATCCCATCACACCAGGGTCCCACAACCCTATACATATCAACACACCACCACTACCGGTGGGGTTGACAACACCACATAACGCGCATCCCATTTTCATAGAGCTCGACAACTCAACTAGCCTAGGAAATATATATAGCAAGAGGAATGACCCCACACAACTACGTCATACGTAGGGCTGGGCAACAAGTCGAGTCAGGCTTGAGTTAGGGCTGACCTAACTCGATCCGGTTTTGAAATAGGTTTGACTCGAACTCGACTTGACTTGGTACTAAGTCTAGCATGCCTGAACAAATCCAAATACGAGTCTGGATTGGACTAATCCGGATTGAATCCGACTCAGTAAAAAGTACCGAGTCGGTTCGAGTTGGTACCGATTTGGATCGAGAGACGAGGGAAGGAGGGAATGGAGAGGAGAGAGAGAGAAGATGAGGAGGGCGGTGATGGGTGACTGCTGGGCTTGGAAGAGGAGGGTGGGAGGGAGTAGAAAGGAGAGAGAGAGGGGAGGAGGAGGGTGGTGATGGTGGTGGGTGGTTGCGGGGCTCGGAAGAGGAGGATGAGGGAGGAAAGTTTGGGAACAGGTGCAGTGTATAGGGTTAGAGATATTTAAAATTTTGAATTTTTTATTTGATTAAAACAATAATTAAAAAAAGAAATAATATCTAAAATTGAGTCGAGACAGATGCTATTGTGTGTATGAGTAGAGGAGATAGAGAGAGGAGGAGGAGCTCGAAGCCTTGAATGGGTGGCCGCTGGCTGGAGGAGGAGGATGAACTCGCTGATAGAGGGTGATTGGACGGGTGGCTTTGCCAGAATAAGGTTCTAAGATCGGGTTGGGTGCGGCGGACGACTGCTAGTAGGGTCAGCATAGGTAGAAGGATTTTTATTTTATTTTGTGTTTATATAGTACTTGATAACCGGATCAAGTTGGGTTTTAGACCAGGTCGAGCCTAACCGGATTGAGTTTTAGTTTGAGTCGGGTCGAATTACATGGTAACTTGAGCTCAACATGGTCGGATTTTAGATCGAGATACGGCCACACGATTCGGCGCTGACTACACCATTCAGCTTGGGTCAAGTCGGATGTAAACGAGTCAATGAGTCGGATCCACCGACTGGGGTAGCCCCCGCCCAGCTCCACTGATGCGTGGACTTCTACATTCAAGGCTTCCTTTCCCGCTAACATGCAAGGTAACGAAAAATCTGAGCCGTGAAAAATGCCGCGGCACCTTAACGACCACACGTGAAACACCAAAATTGGTTATTCATCACGTGGGCCAAACGACCGAAATCAATGAACAGATGTGAATCAATGCTACCGTTATCGGATTGCTAAAATGGATACATTGGTCCTATTTTTCTCAAACAATCTTTACAGCGGGTCCCACCTTCTCAACGGACCGGATGTTCCGCATAAGCGGTAAATTGGCAAGAAAAAAAAAAAGCGTTGTATGTCTAAACATTCCTCTCGCAACACAAGTAAAAGAAAATGATGAGATAAAACCAAAAACCCTTTTCAAGGCCCAGCTCTCAAACACAAACGCCATGGCAGCAGTTCTCCGAGCCATTATTTCCTCTCGCCACCCTCGTCCGCCCTTCTTCCTCTCCAAGCGCTTCATCACGACCCCTTCTTCACTGGGACTGGGCTCTCCCTTGGTGGGCCCGGCCCGGCCCGCTCCCTCCCATCCCCACTCTCGCACGCGGTGCGAGTCTTCTCCCCCGGCTCCAACCGTTTCAACCCCATCCGATGCCGAGTCCAGCGATCCGGCGGTGACTCGGCTTACTCGCCCCTCAATTCGGGCTCGAACTTCAGCGACCGCCCGCCGACGGAGATGGCGCCGCTCTTCCCGGGCTGTGACTATGAACATTGGCTCATCGTCATGGACAAGCCCGGAGGCGAAGGAGCCACCAAGCAGCAGATGATCGACTGTTACATCCAAACCCTTGCCAAGGTCGTCGGAAGGTTAGGGTTTACGGATGCTGGTTGTTCTTGAAGCTTCCTGGCTTTTGCATTTTCATTATTCCTCATCTCTTTTTTAAAAAATTATGTATGAATTGTTCTGTTTTGTTAAATTTCAGTGAAGAGGAAGCAAAGAAGAAGATTTATAATGTCTCATGCGAGAGGTATTTCGGTTTCGGATGCGAGATTGATGAGGAGACTTCGAATAAGCTGGAAGGTCAGTTGGTGACATGTCATTATAGATTCACAGTGGCGAAATGTGAATGCTGCTCAAAAGATTAGGGATTGTTTGGAACCTTTAGAATCCAAATTCATGATTGACAATCCCTGATGTTTTTTCTTCATTCTATCAGTGGAATCCAGAAACTGCGTTTGGCAACCTGGACTTTCAAAAGGCCACCTTGTAGGTTGGAGGGGAGGGGAGGGCAGTTATAACAGTTGGAGAGGAATGAAAATCCTCGTATTTTTGCAACCCACCTTTTAGAGAAGAATAAAAGGGGACCCTTTTGAGGACTTTCAATCTGAAGTGGATTTGAAATCCACCAAATTCAGGATGCCAAACAAAAGATTTTGGGGTGAATTTGGATTTCACATTGACAACTAATCAAAATCCAAGCTGCCAGACCCCCTCACTTCTTTTGGAATCTATGCCCCCTTCGATGCGGCACATGTGCTCAAGATCTGGACTGTTCATCTGGTGTCCCTTGCCGTTTTTGTGATGTGGTCCAAAAATAGGCAGGTCTAGGCATCTGGTAGGCCACTTGTGTGCGGAAAAATGGATGTTTAAAGAACAAGACCAAGGGACGTCACTGACTACGTGCAAGCTATATGCACAATGCATACACTGTGGGCCCACTAGATGACAACTATGGTCTGCACATGCTTTTCGAAAGTTCCATTGCATGGGCATGTCTAGGAGAGTAGGTTTTGTTTCCTGATTGCCGGGCAATTTGGATGTGGTACATGTAAGGATATACATTATTTACTTCACTATATGGCATGCTAGGCTTAGAATCATGTGGGCTTCTCCTGTTCATATGCTTAAGTCCATGCAATATGTTTGTGGGTAATGATTGATATGTTAAAATATTACGAGTGTTATTATTGTAGATCCTGCATGCATAATATTCCATTGCTCATGAATGCTATTGCACAAACTGAAGTATAAACATCCTAAAGATAAATTTACATTACAACCAATATTGCCTCGACACTTATTATTCTTTTTGGGGTCACTTGCGGCACTTGGATACTCATCGTCATGACATGAGAAAGTTCTGTAGATGATCTAAGGCATATGGACATATTCTTTGCAATTTTTTTTCTGCATCCTCATTTTTTTTCAAGCCAAAGATTTCTCACTCTTTGCTGCCAACTTGTCTCCATTCTCTTGGTGTCAAAGAAATTATACACATGCACTCACTCCAAAATGCTAGATTTAAGTTCATTTCTGTTAGTACATGGCACCCTAAAAAAATCACAAGTCTTGTTTACTTGCTTTTTATGTTCTCTTGTTTAGTTCTCTACTGTGACATTGAGCAAGTGATTTCCACTGTACTGTTGATGTGAGCTGCCATTACTTGTGATGACTATTGCATGATTTTCTAGGTTGGTTAATTGATTATGTTTTGAAATTTGAATAGAACAGTGCGAATTATTATTATTATTATTTTTTTTTTTGAATTTTCTTTGGATTGTCTATCTGAAGAAAAATCCCTTAATCTTGAGGTTGTTTGGATGCATGGACAAGCTCGTCTTAAGTTAACGTGGTTTAGGCTCTTTGGACAAGGATATCCTTGACTAAAGACAGTTATCCACACATCCAAACAACCCCTTTCATTTTTCTTAATTTCTATTATTTATTTAAAATATACTTATTTGAGTATGGAAGTGTTGCTGTTCTTAGTTTTTTGAGTTTTAGGAAACTATTACACTTGGCACCCAACCATGCTACTGGTTAACACTGATAACAACTCAACACTAAATAGAATATAATAAAAAATTTGGGTCGGGAAAATATAACTATCTGGATCACAAGCTACTTATAATCCAGATCGCTATTCAGTACGAAAAGCATAGGGGGTTGGTGATTCAAGTAGCCTAGCCTTAGCAAGTGTCTTTGCAATGGAAACATCAATTGGTCCATGTACTTCTGTGCTAATTGTACCTACATTGTCCACAGGCTTGCCAGGTGTTCTTTTTGTGCTTCCAGATTCTTATGTTGATGCTGAGAACAAGGACTATGGAGGTAAGAATTTTGCTAGTGTGAGATGACGTGTGTTTTTTTTTTTTTAATAATAATTTTTATTTTTTCATTTCATTTCATTTCCTGGGGATTTCATTTGACTTGTGTTTTCGTCTTTTCTCGGTGTTGCTGTGTTAAATTTTTATGCGATCCTGGCATATCATTTTCTTGCATTTTTATTTCATTCTAAACGGGTCCATGCCATCTTCGCAGAGTGTAATTGTATCCAAAGACAATTTCTCTCTCTGAATGCCTAATTGACTAACACTCATTCTCTCCATCGGTATTTCTTATGCTCCCTGGTGTTGCATATCAGTAAGCAGGAAACATTTGACTTACTGCCTTGATGTTTTTTTTTAAAATGATATCAGATCATGTTTCTTTATGAAATAGTGCTTCCTTGAGGTTCTGCCGCACACCATGCACCTAATGGCACTAATATGGTTGGAAAGGCTGATGATCCATGATTCAGTGGTACACCCAGATGCTACCTATCATCACCGTCATCTTAATGTATTAACATCGTCATAGCCTTATCCCACCCATTTGGGGTTTCGCTTTCAAGGTACATTGTAAGCACTCAACAACCGTCCATCTGACATCGCTATTTCCCTGTTGCTAGGCTGGGGACTGGCTAGTGCACTTGCTAACAGGCAGAGTTTACAAAATGTCACCTAATATTTTTAGATAATTCATAGGCTTCTTTTACGTATTGTTGTAGGTTTATAGTGTATTGGTACATGATACTCTTTTTATTCATTAGGAAAGTGATACTCTTATTCACCATCCAAATCATACCACTAAAATGTGTCACCAACACGGTACAGCAAGGACACTATATTTGCATTGGCTTTTTTTGACTCGGTGAATCAGACCAACTCGTTCAATCCTGAGTTGAGTCCTGACTTGGCCGAGTCAGGCCAAGTCCCCCACTGTTCTCAATACTGACTCGTGGTGCCGAACTGGATTGTACTCAACCAAGCTAAGTAGACTCAGATGAACCACATCGACTCAGCCGTTGTCAGTCCATGATATTTGCATACACATAAGTACAACTTTTGCTCAAAGTTGACCTGGTAGACACAAGCTTGGCACCCATTTATAAGTAGCACTTCAATATTCATTAATTAATTATAATGATAGAAATCTGCACATTAAATACCGTATTTGTTATTAATGAAGGCTGTATGTTACTTGTTCTGGAAGCCAACAAAATTCCTGCTGATTATAAAAAGATGTATTTTGTATGAATAATGACATATAAATGTGGCACATGCAGGGTGGTACATGATGCCTGATACATGGTTGGCATGGCAATACGGCATATACTATGTAATGCACTTATATTAGGAGATTAACTTTGCCTAGTTTATTAATATAACATCCCTTAGATGCGCGATCTTGTATTTAGCGCTACTTAACTTTGCTCGTCCACACCATTAGTCTCAGCCACATCATCATGTAAGCCTTATGCCAGTTTATTGGGGTCAGCTACAGGAGTCTCAGCTGTGTATCGGCCCCAATCAAGTGGCTGCACCATACTTCACTAGAGGGAGGCTGCATAACTCTTAATTTATTTACCAGAAGACAAGTTATGGATTGCTGGGCAACTAATGTAGCCCTAAAAATGCTGTTGCACATAGCATGTGCAACCCACATGGAGGGAGAGGAAACAGTTTGGAAGATTCTGGAGAAGGGAGGAGAAGTAGCTATAAAAATTACATTCCTTTAGTTGAGCTATTGATGCAGGACCGATGCATGAACTAAGTAACATGTGAGATCAAATAGCCGAATTAAGATATTCAACAAAAAAACACAAACATCGCTAATTCACCACAAATATCATGAAAATCAAAAGAAAATCATGCACAATCTTAGCCTAAGCTACCAACATCATAACATAAGGTCATTAAATAAAAAGAAACTAGAAACTAATGGATGTAAGGACATCCAATTAGCATAGGGTATATTTTATTTCAAAATAGGAAATTTAATACAACCTAAGGTGAAAATTAGGGTTTGGGTAATTTAGGAAAGTAGGAAAATTTATAATTTTAGGTTTAGGGTTAGGCTTTCAGGGATGGAAGAAAGGGCTTTTGATATAAAGATGGTGGAAAACCAAAAGGGGCATGTGAGATTAACACGTGTGGTCGTACGGTCACACGTGTGGCGTGAGAGGATGGATTTAGGTTGGTTAGGGTTTGGATTGTGGATGGGTATAGGAAAGTGGGTTTGGGAGAAGACGGAGATTTGTGATGAGAGAATTAAGAATCTGAAGAAAATATCTGGATGGGAAAGAAAAGAGAAGATGGTGTGGGGATAGATGGAGACCTCGCACTTCTGTTGATGAAGATTAACATCGCACCAATATTCCTTCCAAATCGCATGAAGATGGGAGAAGAAAGCAAGAGCTTTTAAAAATAAAAAAATAAAAATCACCAATTCAATGGGAGAGAGGTCACACGCCCCCCTTCTTTTTATAGATTCAAGAGGGTTCAAAAATTACAAAATTCTCGTCTTGTGAATTTTAACGAAAATAGCCCTAGTCTAAATAAAATCAACTAAAACACTCATAATGTGTCCAAATATAAAATAAACAATAACTAAATCCTAAAATATGATAAAGTCTAAAACTGATGTGAACGATCAACGATCAACGGCTCAATCAGGTGATCCATGCGATCCAATGGCCCGATTGTTGCGTCCCTCTGATCCAACGGTTTAGATCACTCCATAAAGCAACCATGTGTATCTTCCCAGTGTGGGGTCTTTCAGATGCTCACACATGCACATGGGGTCTTCAGCACGATCACGGGTACTTGCCTAGCCACAGGAAAATCGGTGCGGCCCGCCTTCTCTGATATGTACATAAGGGCGTACGTGTCGTGATGTCCTCATCAACTATCCTGCCATAGTTTACCACTATTTTGAGAATGTTGGTGACACTTCAACCGTAAAAATGGCATAGTTTTACAGTAAGCCAAACCATTCAAATAGTTAACCCAACTCTGGATAGATCACAACTTAAAATTACATTAAGAACATAATATTTGCTACCCGATCATGCCTCTCGGATTTGGAGCCCTCGTATTTTACTTCTAAACATCCATTGGGTAGTCATCAATTTCATAGTTAGAACTGCTTGATTGCTGTGATTTTAGAGATATTCTCCATCCATAATGTGATCGAGAATTTGGCCTAATCCTAGATGCATGTATGGTCAGGTTAAAGAATGTTTAAATAAATATACCAATTAATTAACCGTTTTCAATCAAAGGGATTCTGTAAATTTCAAAACAAAGATGAGGTCATTCCGTCAGGATCATGCCCCTTAGCATAAATTCGTGTAAACAATAAAAATGGAGGACCTAGTGATATGAGGATATCCCAGATATAGCGTAAGTCAGTCCCACAGTCAAGTTTTTGGATCTGATTTTACTGGCTAACTATCTCTCTTTTCTGTTCAAACCAGAAAGGGGATATTCAGAGAGGAACGAAATAGGTGAAGAATGAAGGGTTCGAGATGAAGAAAGTATGAGTCCTTTTGTCGTTAAAAGAAAAGGAGGATGATTCTTACATTTTCTTGCACCTCGAAGATCTAGAAAGAAGGAAACCTGAAATCGGGTGGAATCCTCAACACCCAAGTACCAATCTTGAAACCTTAATATCTTGAATAAAAAGGAAGAAAAGAGATGAATTTCTACTCATTCAATAATAATGAAAATACGTTTTTTCACAATGTATATATTAGCTATGGAAAAAGTAAAAGTGCACTAAAACCCCTGAAAACAATAAAAATAATAATAATAAAAGACAAAAAGTAAATAAAGTGCAATAAAGCCCCTGAAAATAAGGAAAAGAACAAAAACGCTGAAAATTAAAACACCCGTGTGGTAGGGTGTGAAATCCGACCCATGGATCTATGGTCGGGGTGCGGTCATGCTGCTCTTGCACTCGTAGTGTGTCAGAAAATGGGTCCGATGGACCCAACATCCATCTACATCAACTCCTCTGCTTCGGTACTCTGTCGGCGACGCCTCCTCCTCTGGTACACTCTAAAGGGTGCACCATTGATGTCTGCATCAAAATTTGAGGAGATGACTCATCCAGTTTTAAAATGCCGGTGTGTTATGATAGGAGTTTGGTCCTCTTTGTGGACAGAGATGTGAATTTGTTGAGCATATGGCATCATCATCATGTAAGTCTTTACCCCAACTAACTGAGGTTGGATATATGAATCTTGATTTGGTGCCCCACTCTATCAAGGGCCATAACTTCAGTTAGACCATAGATTATCAAATCTTTTCTTAGTACCTCCACCCACATCTTTTTTGGGTTTTCCCATTGTCCTTTCATAGCCTTCAACTTGCACCTGCTCCTAACTGATGTAGTTCTCATTCTATGTTGCACATGACCAAACTATCTAAGGTCTACTTTCCCTCATTTTATTACCTATGGGTGCTGCTCATAGGTTCCCTTGAATGTATTGATTCCTAATTCTATCATTCTTCGTCTTTCTACTAATCCACATTAGCATCCTTATTTTAGCTATACTCATCCTATGAATACGTTGTTCCTTAACTGCCCAACATTTTGTCCCATAAAGCACAGCTGGTCTTATAGCTATCAATCACATAAAACTCCAGAGGCACATATCCATTTCTTCCATCCAACTTGAATTCAATGTGCAACATCCTTCTCAATCTCTCTACTCTCATGAATTATTCACCCAAGGTATCAAAGTGGTCATTTTGGGAAATTTCTTGGTGAGCAATCTTAAATAATTCATTGTTTTCACTCTGTTGTTATTAAAATTGCACCGCATGTACTTTGCTTAGTCTGACTAATTTTATTTCCTTTAGATTCTAAAGCATCCGTCCATAAATCTAGCTTTGTGTTTATGCCCTCCCCCGTCATGCGAATCAAAAGTATGTTGTCTGCAAATAATTCCTGCATATGTGGAGCATACGGCATGCCTTCTTAAATTCCCTGAATATCCTTTAATTAGATTTAAAACACTTAGTGTCCACTCATAAATCACAATGGAAGGTTTTAGCAAGTCAATAAACTATGGCTACTTGTGTTGTGTTTGGTAGGGATGGATGTTGCATCTTGAATATGACTCTAAATATAGAAAGAGAGCCTCCATTGAATAGCTTATTCGTTGATGCGCAATTACAATTCTATATGGGCTTCCTGTTGTCTAACATCATGAATTTGAGCCATGGGAAGTTCTGCCCACGTGTTTGGCAGAAGGAGAAGCAAGGTTGATAGAGCAGTTTCATCCTTAAATCTTTATAGATGCAACGGAAATCTTTATAGATGCAACGGCTTCATCACCATCACCATCACCATCACCATCATCTGCAGCTAAGCCTTATCCCTATTAATTGGGGTCCTGTTCCCCCATTCCACTCTATCAAGGGCCACACCTTTAGCTAGACCATTGGTCATCAAGTCTTTTCTTTTTAGCTCCATTTACATCCTTTGCTGGCCTTCCCCTTGCTCTTTTGGAGCCTTCAATTGTGCCAACACTCCTAATTGGTGCGGTTCTTGATCTCCATTGCATGTGACCAAACCATCTAAGTCTACTTTCCCCCATCTTATTACCAGGTGCTACTCCTACGTTCCTTCAAATGCGTTTGTTTCTAATTCTATCCTTCCTCGTCTTGCCTCTCATCCACCTCAATGTCCTCATTTCAGCTCCTATTAACATTTTGTTCCTTAACTGCCCAACATTGTCTCATAAAACATGGCTATTCTTATAGTTATCCAATAAAAATTTCCTTTCATTTTGAGTGGTACATGACGATCACATAAAACTCTAGAGGCACATCTCCGTTTCTTCCATCCGGCTTGAATCCTATGGGCAACATCCTTCTCATTATCTCCAGCCTCATGAATCAAAAGGGGTCATTTTGGGTAACTTCTTGGTAAGTAATTGTAACTAATTTCTCATTGTCACTCACATCGTTACTAAAATTGCACCCCATATACTTTGCTTAGCTCGACTAATTTTAAATCCTTTAGATTCTAAAGTAACCCTTGCAAATTCAGCTTTTATGTTTACGCCCTCCTTCACCTTGTCTTTCAAAACTATGTCATCTGCAAAAAAGAAAAATCTAAAAGATTCAGTTAGTGGAATGTTCATTTTTAAGCTATAAATCTTATAAATCTTTATTTATTTAAAACTTTTTTTCGAAACAATTATTTATTTAAAACTGGAATATTCAAAACTCATAAATATTTATTTATTTACTTTTAACAGTTTTTTTTTTTTTTTTTTAAATTATATGTTGACCTAAAAGATCTGGTTGCTTCTCAAAAAAGAAAAAGGAAAAAAAAAAAAATCTAAAAGAGCCGGTTACTGGAATATTCATTTTTCAGCTAGCGACATCCACAATTAACATTCACAGGCAAAGCAGTTATGCCAGCTCCCAGTTCGAATAGGAAATGCGGAATTGTTCTATATAGGCTGTGGAACCTTTTCTCATGGATTTTGAATTTCAGCAATCATTCCCTTCTTTGCTTCTGTGGGATTTACCTTGAGGAGTGTGTTTTTTTTTTTTTGGCAGCAGAACTGTTTGTAAATGGCGAGATTGTGCAGCGGTCTCCTGAGAGACAGAGGAGAGTTGAGCCAGTGCCTCAGAGAGCTCAAGACAGACCAAGATACAATGACCGGACCCGATATGTGAGGCACAGAGAAAACCAGCGATGAGACTGAAGGTTCTGCCTATACTTGTGGATGGAAAGAGATTTTAAGCTTTTTCATGAGTTATGTGGGTGAAGACACGGAAATTAGTGTTGTTGGGCCTTGCCTTCTGTCAGAACATGGTTGTCTTAGGATGAGATGGCTTGAACTATTTTTATCATCCTTTTTGGTCTGTTTGGTGCAATGAATGGACTCACCACCTTTTCGTCTGTTTGGTGCAATGAATGGACTCATCCTTTCTGGTGTGTTTAGTGCAATGAATAGACTCTTTCCAATCGGCATGGATGATTTTTATTATTGTGGGGAGTTCTGTCTCTCATCTTTTCTATTCTCCTGTTGAAATTTCTAGCATTGCTTCTTATTTGTTGCTTTCTCATTGCTTTTTCATTGTGCCTGGCTGCCTAGTAATCCAAACCGTTCTTCTGTCAGGTGACTCAGGCCCCACCGTGGACAGCTCACGGAGAAATCCCACTGCTTAGATATCTTTGCCGTCCATACAAGTGTCTTAAAATGTAGACTGCTGTTAGTCCAACTATCCTCTCTATGGATGGCGACAATCTCCAATGAGCGGGTTCTTGCGATGTGGTCCATCCATGGTGAGATTGTTTCTTTGTGATTTTGCTAGATCCAAATTGATCAAGATGGGGCTATATTGGAATGAATAGAGTGTAGTCAGATGCTTTAAATCTTCTCAATGGAGCTTGTTGATGCAAAAATCTGGTTCATCCTCACCGAGCTCCGAACACTCATGCCGAGTCTTGTAAGCTTACACAGGAGAAGGACAAAGGAGACCCTGGCTAGAGCAGGGTACCCTCCGATGCCAAAGGTAGGCTAGGAATCTGGGTCTAAGTAGTGTAGCTGGGGCTTAATGTGTTAGATATTGCATACCTATTCCTGTTAATATGTCTCTTATTTATACCTTTTAAGCGAAGTAAACGTGCCCATCATTCTCTGCACGATCTCTGCCTATAGGAGTGAATGACGCATGCGTTGATGTTGGCGGTTACTCGGAGATCGTGCACCGGATCCAACTTCATGTGTGCATTACTGGAGTTGATCCTTAAGTGTGACCACTGGTTCCATCTCCCTTCGAGCTGACCCTGTAGCTTAGCATCAGTGTCTGAGCTGACCCTAAAGTTTAAGTCCTTCCGTTGATGGTCTGAACCTGTAAGCAGGTCATGCCTGACCGTTGGCCTGCAATGATCGGGTCAGAGCCAACGGAGGGGATGTATAATGGCTTCTTCCGAGTTCCAGGTTGATGTGAAAGCTCTATAAAAGAATTGGGAAGCTGAACTTTGGTTACTACCGAACCAGGTTAGACGAGCTGTCATTCACAAGCCAAGATTTGGCTTATCAGGCTTAGCCGTCCGGTCTGCTATGACGAGGCTGCTCGCTCAACGGCCGAGTCGCGTTTTCCTCAACTGGGGTCGGAGATGCTCCTATCCAGGCATTTCCATTCAATCAGTCGAGCTGAGTATGTAAGACCCGTGTCCTAGACCGTACCGTTTCGTATTCTTCCGCGGTCCTTCCAGTCGAATTCTGACAACCTTCGACCTGTATTCGATGTTTACACGCGAACCTAAGCCGAGTCCCGCATATCAGAGTCGACTCGACCCGAAACCTGTATCATAGCGACCGCGCCGTCGCCGCGGTTCTAACGCCGCGACTCTCGCACCGACCCGATACTCAAGGTAGGAGATGTAGGCCCGCGTTCAATTCAAAGAAAATACTGCGCGTTGCAAACTACGAGGGAATCTCTACGAGATGTTCCATCAATCAAGTACACATCACACATCAAATACAACTAACCCATGTCATGCTCATACTTCTCTCTTACACAAGCAACCCAAAGTCAATTCTCACATCACTTCATCCATCACCAAACCCATCACCCATCACACCTCACCCATCCGTTTTCATCCATCACCTCACACTCTCTCTCATTTCTCAAAACTCCCAAAGCAACTCAAAATTTCACACGTCCAAGCATTTTCCAAGCTTTCCAAAATATTAAGTATGGCCCACCCTCTCATCTCTCATCCCCACCATCAAAAGTTTATCATCCACCATTAAAAGTATAGGCAATGAGCTAAGGAGGCTAAGGAAGCAAGGTGAAGACCAAGATGTGGGTGATCATCCTTCATTTCAATTTTTAAGGGCCCACTTGTTGTGGGACTCATTTGATGTGTGTTGTAACTATGGAGGGCCCATAGTGGCGGGAACCCTCCTCTCTATCACCGTGTATCTCTCTCTCTCTCTCTCTCTCCTTTCCCTAGAATGAAGTGGGCCCCACCAAATCATGTTAAATCCACTCCATTCATCAATGGTGTGGCCCACCACATTTTAGGCGAAATCCATCGTCCATTTTGGGATGGTGGGAAATCCCATATGTTATATAATATATCATATTTATTTTATATTAATACTATATTAATATATATATTTATACATGGTGGTGGACCACTTACATGTGGGACCCACCATGGTGCATGTGTTGTAGCAACCCTGTCCAGCGTCCAGAGACGCTGGATGTGTAGCCGTGGACAGGGGTGGCTAAAGTGGAGCATGTGCACTGACATGGGTGTGTACTTACAAGCTAATAAAAAGAAAAAAAAAAAGGGAAGGAAATGGTGGGCCCCTCCAACATGGCCCCACCTTGATGTATATATTTAATCCAAGCCATCCATTCCATTCTCGGGATCATTTTAGGTGTTGAGCCGAAAAATGAGACCGATCCAATTATCTGGCTAGCCGTGGCATTAAGAATGCTAGTATTTTCCTTTAGAATTTGGAAAAATGATTACTGGGGTCCACGAGAAGCTTGGACCCACCTGAAACTTGTTTTGGACCCTTAATTTTGTGGGACGCATGCAATGGACGGGGTAGATCTGGTTAATGTGGGTCCCACCTAGGAAAACAAAAATAAAATATATACATTGTATGCATTTGCTT
Source organism: Magnolia kwangsiensis (assembly GCA_037074715.1). Lineage (NCBI taxonomy): Eukaryota > Viridiplantae > Streptophyta > Magnoliopsida > Magnoliales > Magnoliaceae > Magnolia > Magnolia kwangsiensis. The sequence continues at coordinate 34,539,370 of CM073573.1, forward strand.
CCTTGACGTCCAGAGGAGTCTGTACGTCCAACATAAAAAAAAAAAAAGGGTGGGCCTCATTAGACCCTGCCATGATGTATGTTCTGTATTTATGCCGTTCATTTAATAGGTCCCCTTGAATGATGCGTTGGCTCCAAAAATCAGTCATAAAAAGTTCTCGAATGGCCCACACCATCACCATTCATGCGATGGTATGCCAAACTACATGGAATCAAATGTTGGGGTCCACATGCAGCTTAGACCCACCTGAAACTAGGTTTGGACCATTAAATTGGTGGGACACACAATGAATTGGTTGGATTTTCCTAAAGTGGGCCCCACCTACCAAAAACCACAGGATTTTCGTTATATATATATATATATATATATATATATATATATATATATATATATATATATATATATATATATATATAATATTAGAGGTAGCAGCAGACGTTGCTGCCATTGCAACCAGGGGCGCAGAGACGCCAGCATCCCTTTGACACTGGCCAGTGGGCCCCATCTGACGGCCCCACCGTGATGTGTGTGCACGGCCCCACCATGATGTATGATTTGTATATCCACGCCGTCCATTATGGTGGGCCCAGACCCATGTGACCCTACGAACAGGTTTGGATGGCAAATAAATATTACAGTGGGCCCAGCCCTCCTCCCTGGTCGTTGTGACCTTTGAACAGATTGGATATAAATAAAATGTTACAGTGGGCCCTTGGTCCACGTGACCTTATGTACAGGTTGAATGATAAATAAATATTTTGGTGGGCCCCCCTATTTATGTAACCTTTTCAACAGATTGGATGAGAAAATAAACATTATGGTGAGGCCCACTTTGATGCACATGGGCTGATGTGTTCAGGCCCATCTTGACGTATTTTTAGGCCCCCTATTGAGGCCCACTTTGTCATATATGGGCTCATGTATTTAGGCCCACGTCGGCGTGTATGTAGGCCCAATGTTGAGGCCCACTTTGGCATATATGGGCCCATGTATGTAGGCCATCTTGATGTGTTTATAGGCCCGTTGTTGGGGCCTACCTTGATATATATAGGACCATGTTATGAGGCCCATTTGATGTATTTGTGGCCCATTTTTGAGGCCCACTTTGATATATATAAGGCCTATGTGATTAGACCCATTTGGTACACATAAAGCTCATGTGATTGGGCTCATTTTAATGCATTCTAAGGTCCATGGGTGATGACCCATTGCAAAGTACCTAAGGCCCATTGGTGAGACTCATTGAGGTGGCCCACTTGATGAATATAAGGCCCATGGGATATGACCCATTTGATGTATTTGAGGCCCAATGGGATGTACTTAAGGCACGTTGCAATGTGTGATTCCGCCATAATTTATTTAATGATATTTAAGGCGAGTCGAACCTTGGGAGCAATGATGGTTAGATGCCCACGTTGTCAGGATGATGTCGGTTAAATGTCCGCATTATCACTCTCCCTGAGGCCCATTGGTAGGCCCATACTTGTAGTGAGTAGGCCGTCTAGGTTCATCTTTGTTATACACAAAGCCCATCTTTATATACATGTTTAGTATAGATCTATGATTCATGATCATACGCATCATATGTATGACTGATATGTGGAGTGACTGATTATAGCATATGCCTTCGGCGGAATGTTTAAGGGCTCCTTGATAGGCGGATTTGCCCTACATGAGTGCATGATACACGTAGGACTGTTGCATAACTGGTAGTGTGACTCATGCACTTGCATTTGTATGACTGTGATTATTGCGTGCCCTAGCGACATCAGGGCCATAGCCTCTACAGACGCATCGTGGGTGGCTGGATTGGATACAAAAAATGTTTAGTTCTAGCATACGGGCACCATAAATGTCCTTGAGTGAAAATTTTTAAACCCGATGGTACCAGAGGATGACTCCAACGTCGAGACTAAGTGGATACACGAGCGCGCGATGGCTGTATATCAGTAGGTCGCGTCTCCTATTGTGTCGTGGTCGGTTGGAAATGGGTGTGACCTTACCCACCTGAGTGAGAGGGCAACTTCTAGGTTGAGTTTGATCAGCTTGAGGAATCGGTCCGCTATTGACGAGCCGGACCCGATATTGGCAGGCGGATAGTGAGGTCTCTTCTACTCTCCCAGTTGTGCGTTCGGATAGGAGAGACAAGCTGGCTAGAGTGTACTAGACCCCGGTGATTATCTAAAATGAGAGCTGTATTGATATATGATGAGGAATGGCAGGCTTGAGTTGCATCTCGCATCACATGGTCTGGATATGGCCGATAACATTTATATCTTGCACCGCATAGCCTTGGTACGGCTGATTGCATTCATGTATTCATCAACATGATTCCGCATTTCTCTGACCTTACATCCTGAGCACGCTTATACTGCGCACACACTTACACCACCCTCTAAGCTTTCTATAAGCTTATGCACGATTGATGCATGCAGGTGACGCCAGGACGCAGCTTTAGTCTCGCCGTCGTTGGAGTGTGTAGCCGAGCTTTTAGAGTTTTCATTATCTGTATTATCTTGTATTTCCCTTCAGACGCATTGTACTCAAAAGTTTTTGATTATAGTGGATTTTGTGATGGTGTTCTTATGGTTATTGTTCGTGGGTTATGCTCATTACGAATCAAATTGATTATCAGAAATCCTCCTTGTAGCATCCTAGGATCGGAATCTGGTATATGGGTGCCGGGAGGTGAGAATGGGGTATTACGGAGGCTGTCGGCGCCGGATTCGGTGATTGAAAATTTTGTGAGCCCGGTTTCCGAGTTCGGGGCGTGACAGAGTACGCCTCTTTCGAGGTCGGCTCATATTTTCCCATAACAGAAGCCCCTTGCTCTCTGAGTTCGGGCTCGGACTCAGGGAGTAAATGCCCGGGGACGTGAACCGCCATGCCTTCTTGAATGATGAGTTAGTAAGATTGAAGCGAATTGCTGCAATCAGGCTCTCCGCTATCGAGGCGACGTATTACGATAGCAGCCTTTCGAGTACAAGCCTGTGGTAGGCGAACACATGGCGAAAGTTAGAGATTTGAATCGTCTGAGTGATCGGGGCATTGTCGCATGGACGTCGAGAGGTGGAGGGTCATCCACGCATTAAATGCTATTCATTGTTAGTGGCACATGGCTCTCGAGGATCTTAGCTCGGACTAATGATAAGCCGCCATATATACCATAGGGCTTGGGGTCACGTTGTTTCAGCTCCGGAAACGGCTGTCTGTCATGATTGTGGATAGTCAACTTGGGCTATAAAGACCGCCCTCCATCTCCATTTGGATCCGCTTGCATCTTATTTCTTAGAGAGTTTGCGCTGCCATACGTCTTCCGGAGAGCAGTTTCTTGTGAGTTCTCTCTTTCCCAAACCTTCTTTCAATTTCCTTTCCTCATCATGTTGAGCAGGTCGGACGAGGTTCAACTAGTCCAAGTAGGAGGAGATGAGTCTAAGCTGGAGAGTACGGACTCCGAGCGTAGGGGCTTGGAAGGTCCCTTTGAGGCGATTCCACTCCAACCTCCAACAAAGAAGACTGCAGGCCCAAAAGCAAAGGGTTGCTCCAAAGGATCGAAGAGAATACCTCGAGATCCAGCTAGAAGGGCCATGGCCGGGCCCTCGGGTGGCTGGTCCGAGGTGGTCGTCCCCGGGGGCTCGATCTTGATCGAGTCCCAAATGGCTCAGATCCGCGTCGAATACCAGTTTCCTGACTCTGTGCACATCAGAGCTCCTTCTCCCCTCGACGCTCCGAGAGATTCTGTCGATGGGGATGTCACTATCTTCATTTGCGCCCTCCAGTGCGGACTTTAGTTTCCTATTCATCCATTTGTGTGCTTGATGACCGCACGTCTGAGGTTGGCGTCGGGTCAGATTGTCCCTAATGCTTGGCGGATCCTGATCTCTTCATACATCATTTGGTGTAAGCTCAAGAACTAAGATTTGATGCCGGACGAATTTTTGTCTATGTACCAAGCCAAGCATGACTCAGCTGAGCCATGCTGATACTAATTTTCGGCAAGGAGCCAATGCACTCCAGGCCTCGACACCAGACTCCCTTCTTCCAACAAGGATTGGAAGGATAAATAGTTCTGGGCCTCGGGAGAGTGGGAGGCACCTGCATCTGAGATAGGCAGTCTGCGGGTCAGAGTGCCCATGAAAAATTTCAACCTAGGTTGAGCCTTTGAGATTCGTGTTACATTTTATATTTCTGGCTTGTTCTTTGTTTTGATTTGTGTCTTCTGTTTGTAAATTATCCAAAGGGTCCTCTCGAACTGTCTTCCTTCCTTCGAGCTCAAGTTGCCCGAGTGCTTAAAGAGAAGCAGCGTGTCTGGCATAGTATCATCAGTCTGGATTTTGTAGATTCAAGCCTCTCCCCACTACCTTAGGTGAGTCTCGTGACTTCTACATACAACTTTAGTTTTCCTTGTAGACACGTTTTTGAGCTGAACTCCTATGACTAGGTATGGCTGAGGCCTCAGGTTCTAAGAGGAAGAGGGCATCGGTGTCGCATCCCCCTCTCAGCGTGATAATGGTCTCAGAGCCTCATGTGAAGATCACGACAAAGAAGAAGAAAACTACCCCCTTTACGGCCAACCCTGTTGTAGTCGAACCCGTTGCGGCTCCTGCTCCAGCCCCACACCCCCCGCCTGGGATTGAGAAGGAGGTGGTCAGAGAGACTGCTGCTGTGAGTCTCTCCCGCGATAGGGACGTCCTGGACGAGCCCGTGGACATCAACCTCACCGCTGCTGAGGTAGATTTTTTGGCCGGTAGAACAGACACCTTGATCAGAGGTGCTGTTGTGCCCGGGGCTAAGCCTCAGGCCTCAGCTGTTAGCGGCGTTGGGGGCCGCTGATCCAGTTCCTCCTTCGAGATCAGAGTCATTTCCGCCCGGTTATCACATGTCTCTTCTGGCCGAATGGGCGGCCAAGCATGCGCTCAAGACATCGATCGCCAATACTCTCACCTGCCTTCCCGAGTCGTTCGTCAATGACTACCCCTCGGTTTGCTATACGGTAAGCTTTCAATGTGACTTGCTGTCTCTGATTGTCGTTTTCTATTCTCTAATCCCTTGCTTTTTCAGGCATTGTCGATGTTTCTTTTGATTCAGGAGAGACTAAGGGCAATGACCCAGATCGAGGGAGAGAAGGCCGAACTGGAAGGGCTTCTGAAGACCTCGATCGCAGAGCAGGAGAGGTTGAAGGGCCTAGTAGGGGAAGGCCAGTTAAGGGAGCTGATGCTTTAAGGGGAGGTCAATGAGCTTCGGTCTCGCTTGGACTCAGTTGAGTCTGAACTGATGAGCTCCAAGGCTCTCCTTAAACTTGTGGAGGAGGACAATGCGCGGTTGGCAACTGGACTTGGGTAGGCCAGACGTGACACTGCGAAGGAGCTGACTAATCAACGTGCCGAGCTTGAAGCATTGGCTGCTTCTCGGGCTGTTGTGGTTGTTGAGGAGTTCAAGTCTTCGGCGGAGAGGTCTGTCGAGCTAGACAGGGTCTACTAATATGCCTATAATGCCACCTACAACGCCTGTTTGGGTGATATTCGAGGACTCTATCCGAATATCGACCTCAATGCTCTGGCTACCGAGGAGGCCAAAGATGCTTCTACTGCTGAGGCCGAGGATGCTCCTGCTGCTACTGAGGCCAAAGGCGCTCCCGACGTTCAACCTCCCAGCTCTGTGGCCGATCCTCCTCCTCGGAATGAATAATTTCATTTATTATTTTTATAGTGAAACACTGGCGCTTTTGCGCTTTTTACTTTGAATCTTGTTTTTTGGTTAATGATTCCATTGATTGATTGTGGATTGCTTGTGGGGTTTGTCGAAATGTTGAATGACAAGCCAACCTCTTCTATAAGGCTCGGCTCGCTGAAGGATTTCATTTCTACATGTGAGAAATGGTCCCTCGTAGCGTGCTCAGGTGACAAGGCGAATATCTTTTTAGGTGATCGGCTCGTCATCGGGATCTTCTCCCTTGGGGGAAGTCCCATGTAGACTAACTTCATGTTGAAAAGCATCATTTATTCAAAATGTAGCCATAACAAGCGGTCCTGACCCTTACATTGTTCCCCTTTATAGATAGTAGATTTTTAAATGCTCGTCATTCCAGGGGTGCGGCAATGGTCATCCTTCCAACTACTCGGTAAGGTCCCTCCTAGTTCGGGCTCAGGGACCCCACCCCGGGTTCCGTTGTATTATGGAACACATGGTGAAGGACGAGATCCCCTCGTTGGAATCGCCTCATTTTGACCCTGGAATTGTATAAACGGGCGATTTGTTGTTGCCGAGCCATAACCTGTAGTCTGGTGGTGTCCGCAATGCTTCGAGCAAATCGAGGCTTGTCGCAATCTGCTCGGTATTCTGATCATCTTGATAAGTCCGTACCCGAGTGGTGGGGAGTCCTATCTCGATCGGGACGATAGCCTCCGAGCCGTATGATAGGGAGAACGGGGTCTCTCATGTAGTTGATCGAGTAGTGGTTCTATATGCCCACAGAACAAACCGGAGTTCCTCGGCCTAATTGCCCTTAGCTTTCTCCAGTTTTGTCTTGAGATGGTTCTTGATGATTTTGTTCACAGCTTCCACTTGGCCATTGGACTAAGGATGACGAGGCAACGAATAGGCATTGACGATGCTGAGCCTTCGACACATACTTCTGAATTAGTCGTTGTTGAACTGTTTCCTGTTGTCGGACACAATGGTATGCGGGATGTCGAACCGACAGAAGACGTTCTTCTAGACGAAATCCATTGAGCAAACGGCCACGGTCTGCTCATAGGGGTCAGTTCCTCCACCGGTTACTTCTGGATGGCTGCGAATCTCGGGCATTTATCGCATTTTTGGACGAAACCCTTAGAATCTTCTTGGGTTGGCTAGAAGTGCCCCTGACGAATTATCTTCTGTGCCAAGGCGCAACCGCCAGAGTGATTCCCGCAAATTCCTTCATGTGTCTCTCGGATCGCATATTCTGCTTCATTAGGTTACAGGCATCTTAGGTGCGGCTAAAAGTACCCTTTTTTGTATAAAGTGTCACCTATGATTGTGTACCGTGCTGCCTTGTCTCTCAGACGCTGAGCTTCCAACTTATCCTGGGGGACCTCGCCGCTCGTGAGGTATCTGACTATAGGATCCATCCAACTCGCAATTGCCAGCACCGGGTTGATGGTTTCTTGGTCAACTCGACTAATACTTGGTGTATCCTGGAATTCCACGGGGACGATCCTTGGGATGTTCCCTTTTGTTGCCGAGGCCAGCTTCGCAAAGGCATTGGCCCAGGAGTTTTCAAGTCTTTGTATTTGACTCACGATGCATTCCTTTAATTTTCACATTATTTTTTGTGTTTTGCCCAAGTAGGTTATCATCCTCGCCTCGTACTTTGTTGACACTTGGTTCACAACGAGTTGGGAGTCGCACCAGACATCGATGAGTTGGGCTCCTAGGTTGACAGCTAACCTAAGCCCAGCCAACAGTGCCTCATACTCTGCCCCGTTGTTCGAGGCCTTGAAGCCGAGCCTGATCGCGTACTGAATGGTAGCCGTGTCAGGTGCGACCAGGACGATCCCCACTCCTCATTTTGAGTTGGATGACCCATCCGTAAAAAGAGTCCATCTATCAGACCTTATCATTACCCTGGCGTCCTCGAGGGATGAATGAATTGGGGGAACGGTAGGGTTTGTCGTTAAGTCTATTGGTTCCACGGAGTTCACAGTTCGGAGTGGTAAATTCTACTATAAAATCAGTTACTGCTTGGTCCTTGATTGCAGTCATTGGTCGATATTGTATATCAAATTCTCTGAGCTCAACAGCCCATTTAGTCAGGTGTTCAGATACTTTGGGCCTTTGGAGTACTTGTCAGAGTGGTGAATCTGTGATGACGATGATGAAATGTGCTTGGAAGTATGGACGTAGCCGTCGTGCAGAGACGACCAGACTCAAGGCTAGCTTCTCCATGCTCGGGTACCTTGTCTCTGCTGGAACCAGTGCCTTGCTGGTATAATAAACAGGATGTTGTGTAACACCCCGGTTTTCGGGATCCGAGTATACAACTTGTTTCCTGAAAACCCGGGAGTTAACAGATCATAAAGAGGCAACCAATATAAAATCAAAGTGCAAAAAGCGGGAATCAAGCGTAGCATAAGATATAATCGAAATAAGAACAATATCCTGGTCCACTCAACAAGGAACCCAAATACAAAACCTCAAGTCTCAAATGTACTAAATAAACATCAACTATTAAATCTACTGGTTCAGTCCGAAATATTCAGCCGCTTCCTAGTGCGGCTCCTCCTCGTACAGCTCTTCCTCTACTCCAGTGCCAGCCCTGAGATCCGTTGCGTATTCACCCATACCTGCACTTGCGTCCTCTATACGGTGGAACATTGATGAATGAATGGCCAGCTCAGTGTGATTTCCCCTCAAGATTACACACCACCGCCTTAGACAAGTATAGAATAAAACAACAAGACATACAAAACATGATGTGATGCAATCTTATTTATGCATGGATGTATGAGTGCACATCAACTGGGGATGCTCATCCAACTGGCTTTTGGGAAAAACCCATGCATGTGGCCGGTCACTAGCTGTAACACCCCGTACTCTTGCGTACTCGAGTGTTACCATTGTAAACTACATGAACATATTTGTGTGAAGGCTCACACCTAACCTACGTTGGTCACCATTAGCCCAATTTAACCATTGATCCATGGTATGGATCATCACACCCGTCATGCATCAGGGCCCAACTTGAAGGTCCATCACTTAATCATCGCACATAGACCACCAAACTCCAAATCCGACAGTTAAATCCCATCTAGGCAGACCCTAGAACTCTATTAACTACTAATGATCAACTTGAATACATTCTAGCCATCAAAATGGCAAAAATACGACTAAATAACCAAAAATTTGGATTTATGGCCCATTTAACAGCTAGATCTATTGGAAAATTGTCATAATGACCTATCAGGAGTAGTAGAACAGAATGAATGGAGTCAATCTCATCATGAACACCAATGTGGACCTTACCTTGGATGCGTGTACATAAGGTACACGACACACGCAGCACACCGAAGCCGTTAACACGGTTTGACTGTGTTGACCCAATAGAAATGAAAAAAAAAAGAGAGAAGAATTGCTCTCCTTCGTTTTCCCACCAATGGAGAATTTGAAATCGGGCCCACTAATTGCTTACGGTTGGAAAATCTAAACTGTCCATCGTGAAGAATGGTCGATTCTGACCGAGCCCTGATCACTTTTTCACGTTGAATCACGTGCGTAGTTGATCAACTTTCAGCACCAATCAAACATACGTGCAATGCTTCCTAGAACATAATCTGAGTCACCCATGGGTCATACTGTCCGTCTCAATGATCTGATTCATCTATCTGGTAGGGCGTTCGAACCTAATCAAAACCCTAAAGATTCACAAGGTCTAGCTAACGTAAGTGTGCACGAAATCAGGTGTAAAAACCAACCTGCATTCGTGTATTTTCGAAAAGTGAAAAATATCTGCCAGGCTGGCTAACAGCATGCGCGATTCCCCTTTGATCCTAGCCCTTGGTGCAGGAAAATCTTAGCCATCCATTCTCTCTGCTTCCTTTAGGGCTTCCATTGCTTAACAAGAGCCGTCGTGATTCATAACTCGAGATCCCACCAAGTTGTTGTGGTGGTCCATCCAAAAGTGGGTCCCACAAGCCTCGTGGGATTGATCTAGTTCGTACATAAGTTTCAAATCAAGAGATAAACCACTCAATCAAATTCCGCCATGATCATGGCCATTATCTTCTCCAATTGGCCAAAGAACAACACCATCCGTAAATGTCTTGATCTCTGATCAAAGTAGGCCATATGGTGGGCCACTTACCCAAAAACACAATGATCAGGGCGGATCGGATCATGTCATCGATTTTCATTATAAACAATGATATTAATCTCCGAGACCACAAGTAGATTAACACATGAGCCATAACTAATCTCGTGGATTAATTACCTCCGAAATGTCTAGAATAAGATTTGGAAAGCCTTATAAAAGGCCATCTTTTAGGGCTTCCTTTCTAAAATTGGAAAGTCATAATGATGGGAGTAAGCGCCGTTTCGACTACCACATCAGGGTTGGGTCGACTCGGCCCGAGTCACTGCAACATCGGACCAATTCAGGGCTTCGCCTGGTTTTTTCCAACAGCAGAAAAGAAAGGAAAAAGAAGAAGATACAAAGAGAGAGAAAGAAGCTGAAGATGATAGAGAGAGAGAGGTGACTGCGGCGTCGAGTTTGGATTGCAACATCCCGTTCGAAACACAACTGAGTCACGATGACCGCAGAACTTGACCAATCTCAGAAGGCCTGAGCGGTGCTAGAGAAAGGGAGAAGAATGGAAGGAAGAGAAAAGGGGAGAGAGAGAGAGAGAGAGAGAGAGAGAGAGAGAGAGAGGGGGGGGGGGGGGGGAGATTGTAGAGTCTAGCAAGTCGATTGGGGGTCGAGTTAGGACCTGTTCTATCCAGGCCTTGCTGGAACCCCACAGCACGGGGAGAAAAGAAGAAAAGAAAAAAAGGGAAAGAAAGGAAGAGGAATGGGAGAAAAAGTAAAAGGGGGTTGTAATCAGGTTGGCACTAAGTTGACTCGGTTGAGTCACTAGATGTGGGTTGGGGCTGATCCAAATTCAGTCTATTCTTCTAACCATGATGATGATGGACCTTCGGGTTTGGATTCACATTAGTTCGTGGGGTTCATTTGCACAATGGATTACCAACGAGTTGTATTGAATTGGATCGGCTATTTCAGGTGAGTTAACTTAGTGAGTTTATTAGTTGTCTTCAAATTATATTAGAGGTAATTGTTGATAGTTTACTGTAGTATTCTAATCAAGTCATGGTTGTGTATGGATCGGACCAAAATTGAGTCCATTGGGTTGAGATCGAGAGGCATCAAGCGGACTGCGCATCAAATATTTTCAATGGAGTTGTTTGCGGGCGAGTTCAAGGAAGTTCAAGTTGATTTTATTTCTATCTCTTCAGAGGTGAGGATCACCCTTCAAGCTTTGCTACATCTTGATAGTTAGCATTGTTCATTCATATTAATTGATTGCTTAATATAGTATTAAGAGGCAATGATAACGAATGTTAGTCTCTACATGTATAGTCATTTACAAACGATTGTTGATTGGACTTTAATTCAATTCTATGAACATGTTATTGTTGAGGGTCAAATATTGCATATCAGACTCCAGTTATTTCCTAGATTTATGAGCATGATACTGTTTAATGGCCTGTTTTATCATGTTTATTTTGCAAGGCGTAATTACGATCTTGCGCTGAAATAAGAGGCTAAAAACATGGATTTAATGATCTGATGACACCAAAGGCAAGGGACGGACTCCTAGGGACGAAGATCAATGCCATAGATCCAAGAAAACAGAGAAATTGAGCGGAGTGGACCACACCAAATCCAATTCCAAATCGTCCATTTCCAATTGTTTTTCGAGTAGATCACATTGAGCGGAGTGGATTTCGCAGACGTTGGAGTGTGGACCCCACAGACACCACCGAATCAAACAGTATTGCGTCCTCTGTTTCTGTCTGCGAAACAGAGGCCGCGGATGATCTCAGTGGGCCATTATCATGGACCAAACGATAAATCTGAGCCGTCCATCATGCATAGAGGAGCGATAGTGTCAGAACCATGTTGATTTTGTGTACTCATGCACTCACATGTGCTTGTTTCAACAGTCACCAACGGACAGCACTGTACTGATTACGGCGTGATTACTATCTCTAGCCGCGTCAAGAACATTCAAAAATGGGCCATCTCCAGCTGAAATTTCATTGTAAAGATAATGGGCGGAGTGGATTACATGGAGAGCATTGATCATGGGCCCCACAACACTCACCGTAACTTGTTTACGCAAGGAATGCGCGTCTGAAAATCCTGCTGCGTAAAGGCCTGCTGTGGGCCTCTGCTTTAACGTTTAAGAAGAATCGGCACCGTCCATCTCGTAGGGACGAAAAATCTGATCAAGAAGTGGCAATTATGTCACTGATCGGCAAGGAAAATAGGGAGTTAGGTATGCCCGCTTCTTGATTATGTAAACCAACTCACACAAGGAAAGCTACGCAGCCGACTCTCACTAACCGACTCCAAGTCTTTATAAAAGGAGACGAAAAAGAGAGGCGGGGGAAGGAACTGTGGAATCTGAGGAGGCTTGGGTTGGACGTGAGAGGTAGCATCAACTGTGAAGCCAGGAAGGGAAACAGAGAAGTTTTATTGCATTTACTATTTTCTGCTTTTCTTATTAATTATGTTGAGATTTGGGCTAACCATGGTCGGCTGAACCTCTTAGCTAGGGCTAAGAGGTGAAGCTTGTAGTGTGATGGGAGAATTATATGCCTGTACTTGTTAGACTGAATGAATGTTGGCGTTAGTTTAAGTAATGGCATGATTTTAGTCTTTAATGGTCTGTTGTGACTGAAATTACAATGGGTCTGCAATGGCTTGGAGCATGTTCTTTTCCTTTTGATGTTCATGACGTCAGGAAGCCCTGTTGTTCACCATCGTCTCCTGGGCATGGTCGGATGACGGTACCCTTCCTAACCTCATGACATGCTGATTGGTTGGTAATTAGTTTAATTCTATTGTTTGCTTTGTCTCCTGCGCATGGTTTGGTAATGGAATCCATTCTAATTCATATACCTTTCATCTCTTGAAAACTAGATCAATGACAGTTCAGTTAATTTTGATGAAACATGCATAAGATCTCCCTGATCTCTACAAGTGGATCCTCTGAATCCCTAGTTTCTTTCTCTGATTTCTCTTAAGTTTAGATTAATTAATTCATAATTATTCCAAAATTATTACTTGATTTAGAATTCATCTTAATCTAGTTCTAGTTCTGATTAGTTTTAGATAACGTAAAGGTTTCAGTCCCTTGGGATTCGACCTCGGTCTTACCGAGTTATTACTACATCACAACCCTGCACTTGGGGAGTGAACAAGTTTTTGGCGCCGTTGCCGGGGATTGACGGTTGCGTTTCTGAAATTAATTAGTTTTAGGATTAATTTAAGATTAGGTTTAGATTTTCTTGATTTATAGAAACTAACTTATTTTCTTGTTTTGTAGGCTTCTAAGGTAGTTTCTAAATTGATAAATTCTTTCTTAAATTCTTCCCCTCCATTCTAGATTAGGATTTATTTCTTCTTTTTAGTAAGTTTCTAACTCTAATTCCTTTAAGGTTCCTAACCTTGTTTCTGTTTTAGAATTTTTTCCATAAGTTTTTTTTTTTTTTTTTTGTTTAGGAATTAACCTGATTTTTCTGTTTTGTAGGAAACTTCTAATTTAGTAAGCTCTTTCTAATTTCTCTTTCTTTTTTAGGAATTTTCTCTTTTCTCTAGGAATTAGTTTACTTTTAATTAGGACTTTCTATTCTTAGAAACTAACTTATTTTGTTTTGTTTTGCAGATTCTTAACCTAGGCCTCCAAATTTGGTAACTTCTTTCCATCTTTTCCTTTTATTTTTTAGATTTCTACTTCTTTCTTTCTCTTAGGTTTAAGTTAGAATTTGAGGGCTGAGTGTGTTTTATGCCCCAGTGGACACGCGACAACACTCGACGTCTCGTGACTGAAGGAGAATTAGTTGAGGGGTTGACTGTCCATCGCAGGACTAGACACCACTTGAATTCTCCTGAGTTAGAGGACGTTATGGCTGAAAATCAACCTCAAGCACTACCCCAACCTAGGGTTGAGGAAGTACATGATGAGAATGAGGTGCACCACGCACCCCTGCCTCGTACTTTACGAGATTATTTACAACCGGCGGGGGTGAGTACGCCCTCATGCATGATTTTTCCTATGAATACAGGACATGGACATCAAGCCAGGGGTTATCTAACTCCTTCCCAAGATCCATGGGCTTGAATCTGAAGAACCATACTTGCATCTGAAAGAGTTCGACGAAATCATAGGCACCTTATATTTCCTTAATGTATCTGAGGATACTATTAGGCTGAAACTCTTTCCATTTTCCTTGAAAGAAAAAGCCAAGACGTGGTTACATTCACTGCGTCCTAGATCCATTGGCACATAGAATGATATGCAGAGAAAATTTATAAAGAAATTTTTTCCACATCATAAGACAATTACCCTCAGGAGAGCAATCATGAACTTTGCCCAAAAGGAAGATGAAACATTCTTCCAATGTTGGGAAAGGTTCAAGGATCTGGTTAATGCATGCCCACAACATGGCTTTGAAATATGGCGCATTACGAATTTTTTCTATGATGGGCTAACATCTTCCATGCGCCAAATGGTCGAGACAATGTGTAACAGAGATTTCATTAATAAAAATGTCGACGAGGTATGGGATTACCTCGATAGTCTCGCTGAAAAAATACAATCATGGGACTATTACCCAAGGACGAACGCTATGTCTAGGCCAACTCATTCAAGGGAAAAAGGAGGAATATATCTCCTGAAAGAGGATGATGATCTTAACGCTAAGGTGGCTAATCTCACCAGAAAATTTGAGGCCATGGAAGGAAAGAAGGAAAAGGTTAATGAAAGTGTTTGCGGCATCTGTGATTGCAACATTCATACTACTGAAAATTGTCCTTCAATACCTGCCTTTCAAGAAGTATTGAATGAACAATCTAATGCCGTAAATAACTATCAAAGACCTTTCAATGGACCACCCTCTAATACGTACAATCCTGGCTAGAAAAATCATCCGAATTTTAGTTGGAGGAATGGACAAACTGCTACCCCTCAAGGTTTCTTCAATCAAAATCCAAATCAGGGGAGACCTCAAGAAGAACCGCTCAAAATTCTGTACAAGAGCTGACGCAGATAATGCGGGATTTTATACAAAAGATAGATTCAGGTATGACGGCTATAGAAAAGGGGATGCTTCCTGCACAACCAATCCTAAACAGCAATACGAGACAGGTAATCCCAGCTCTTCAAATCAAATGGGGCACGCTAAATCCATCACCACTCTTAAGAGTGAGAAGGTTATTGATAAAACCCTTCCGGTTAGGCCCGAAAAGCCTCAAGAACCAGAAGAGGACAACAATGATGGATCCGGTGACGCCCCATAAAAATTTGAACCGGAACCTCTAGAGAAGCCAGTTGCTCCGTTTCTCTAACGGTTGGTTGAACGAAAACGTCTATCTAACTATCAGGATATCCTAGAGATGTTGAAATAAGTGAAAGTCAACATTCCTCTACTTGATGTTGTAAAACAGATTTCTTTATATGCTAAATTTTTAAAGGACTTATGCACTACCAAACGACGAAAAAGTGTTCAAAAGAAGATCTCCTTGACTGAGAAAGTGAGTGCCATCCTAAAACAAGATGTGCCGCAAAAATTCAAAGATCCCGGTTGCCCAACCATATCATGTGTAATCGGGAACTATCGAATTGATCACGCACTTCTTGACTTAGGAGCAAGCGTTAATCTGATTCCCTATTCGGTATACCAACAGTTAGGTTTGGGTGAATTAAAACCCACCCGAACCACACTACAACTTGCTGATCATTCTGTTCGTGTACCAAGAGGGATCATCGAGGATGTGTTGGTCCAGGTTGATAGATTCTACTACCCTGTTGATTTTATCATCTTGGACACCGAACCCATCAATGACACGAGCACTCAGATTCCCATCATCCTTGGTCGCCCATTCTTGTCCACTTCAAATGCAATTATCAATTGCAGGAATGGTGTTATGACTATGTCTTTTGGAAATTTGACATTGAAATCGAATATCTTTTTCAATAACGGCAACAACTCAGAGGATGATGACGATTTCCACGATGTTAACATGATTGATTCTTTTGTGGAAGATAGAACACCTCTCACCTTATCTTCTGATCCTCTAGAGACGTGCCTGGCCCACTCCCATGATCTTGATGATGATATAATTAGGGAGACGTGTGTCATGCTTGATACTGCACTGGTACTTGAAGTCAACCGGTGGAGGCCACAAATTGAAGAGTTGCCCCAAACTGATGTGGTGCCTCTACCGTCTAACCTCAAGCCACCGAAGCTTGACCTAAAACCTTTGCCCTCTGATTTAAAATATGTCTATTTAGGTCAAGATGAGACATATCCGGTGGTGATCTCTGCCCACCTGGAGAAAGAACAAGAGAGTATGCTCATATCTACTCTCATTGAGCATAAGGGAGCTCTTGGATGAGCGTAGTGGACCTCAAGGGAATTAACCCATCGATTTGTACTCACCGCATATATCTTGAGGATAATGCAAAGGCTGTTCGGCAATCACAACGTAGACTAAATCCAAACATGAAGGAAGTGATTAAGCCGAGGTTCTCAAACTATTGGAAGTGGGGATCATATATCCCATATCCGATAGTCAATGGGTGAGTCCAACTCAGGTGGTTCCTAAGAAGTCCGGGATCACCATCGTACCCAATGCCAATAATGAATTCGTGCCGACCAGAGTTACTACTGGTTGGAGAATGTGCATTGACTACAGGAAGCTGAATACCGTCACTAAGAAGGACCACTTTCCTTTACCCTTTATAGATCAGATCTTGGAAAGGTTAGCTGGTTATTCTTATTACTGTTTCCTTGACAGGTATTCAGGTTATAATCAGATTGAAATCGCCCCTGAAGATCAGGAAAAGACCACATTTACATGTCCCTATGGCACCTTTGCTTGCAGAAGGATGCCATTCGAGTTATGTAATGCCCTTGCCACCTTTCAGCGATGCATGATGAGTATCTTTTCTGACATGGTGGGAAAATATTTAGAGGTCTTCATGGACGATTTCTCTGTTTTCGGTTCATCTTTCAGCGAGTGCTTAGCAAGTCTTAAATGTGTGCTGAAAAGATGTGAAGAAAAAAATTTGGTACTTAACTGGGAGAAGTGACATTTTATGGTTCAAAAGGAAATTGTCCTTGGGCATATCATCTCGTCCAAGGGAATCGAGGTAAATAAGGCAAAAATCGATCTTATCTCTAACCTACCTCCACCCAAGAACATCAGAGATCTGCGATCCTTCTTAGGACACGCAGGGTTTTACAGACGATTCATAAAGGACTTTAATCTCCTCTCTCGTCCTTTATGTAATCTTCTTCAAAAGGATACACCATACGAGTGGACTGAGCAGTGCCAAGAAGCTTTCACTAAGCTTAAGGGCATGTTAACCACTGCACCTATCATGCAGCCACCCGACTAGAGTCTTCCTTTTGAACTTATGTGCGACGTCTTTGATTATGCTCTTGGGGAGGTTCTAGGCCAGAGAAAAGATAAGCGGCCTTACGTTATTCACTATGCAAGTAGGACTCTAAATCCTGCCCAAGTGAACTACTCGACTACAGAAAAGGAACTCTTAGCCGTAGTATTCGTTTTGGACAAATTTAGGTCTTACCTGATTGGATCCAAAATCATTATCTACACAGACCATGTGGCACTCAAGTATCTTCTTTTTAAGAATGATTCTAAGCCCCGCCTGATACGATGGATCCTTTTACTTTAAGAATTTGATTTAGAAATTAAAGATAAAAAGAGAGTAGAGAATGTAGTGGCTGATCACCTTTATCGCCTTAATACCTCTGATTCCCTTGAGGTGACCCATATCAATGACATGTTCCCTGATGAATAACTGTTTAGAGTCTCTCATTCACCTTGGTTCGCTGATATTGCTAATTATCTTGCTACAGGTGCCATACCGATACACTGGACGTCACAAGATAAGAAGAAATTCTTTACCAATGTGTGTAACTTTTTCTGGGACGATACATATTTGTTTAAATATTGCCCAGACCAAATCTTAAGGAGGTGTGTGCCAGACGATGAGCATCAGAGTGTCATCTCCTTCTGTCACTCACAGGCCTGTGGTGGTCACTTTTCTGCTAAAAAGACCACGGTCAAGATTCTACAGTGTGGCTTTTACTGGCCCACTATGTTCAGGGACACTCATGAGTTTTGCAAAGCTTGTGAGCGTTGTCAAAAATTGGGAGCATTGTCCCGTCGAAATATGATGCCTTTGAATCCCATCCTTATCATTGAAGTATTTGATTGCTGGGGCATTGATTTCATGGGACCATTCCCCCAATCATTTGGAAATCTGTATATTTTGCTCGCCGTAGACTATGTCACTAAATGGGTAGAAGTAATTCCGTGTCGCAAAAATGACCATCGCACGGTCATTAAATTTTTGAAAGAAAATATCATGTCGCGGTTCGGAACGCCTCGAGCCATCATTAGTGACGGGGGCTCACACTTTTGTAATAGACCATTTGAGAGTTTAATAAAGAAATACGGTATCTCTCATAAGGTGAGCACCCTATACCATCCACAGACAAGTGGACAAGCTGAGATTTTCAATAGAGAGTTCAAACATATCCTGGAAAAAACGGTTAACCCAACCGTAAGGATTGGTCAATCCGATTGACCGATGCCCTATGGGCGTACCGTACTGCTTTTAAAACTCATATTGGAACATCTCCCTTTAGACTTGTCTATGGAAAGGCCTGTCACTTGCCTATGGAATTTGAACATAAAGCATATTGGGCGATAAAAAATCTGAATTTCAATCTAGACAGCGCTGGCTCGTTATGCAAACTTTAATTAAATGAACTTGAAGAAATCCGGAACGATGCATATGAGAACTCGAGAATTTATAAGGACAAGATGAAGGCGTTTCATTATCAACATATTTTATGAAAATCATTCACGCCAGGTCAGAAAGTCCTTTTGTACGATTCTCGACTCCACCTCTTTCCGGGTAAGCTTCGATCTCAATGGACCGGCCCTTACATTGTTGTCACTGCTTATCCTCATGGGGCCGTTGAGATAAGAGATCCCGACAATTGCAAGGAGTTTAAAGTAAATGGACATCGATTAAAGCCATTTGTCGAGACATTTGATTCAGAGGACATGTCCATGCCTCTGATTGCTCCTGTTTACCAGGACTGATCTCCTAGTCTGATGGAGGTATATGTAGGTTTATCGCTTTCATAAGACTAGGATTGTTGCTTTATTTGTCTGGCTGAAGACGGTAAATTTAGCGCTCCTAGGAGGCAACCCAGCTTTTTATTCCATTTTATTTTTTCTAGTTAGTTCGTTCAATATTTGTGGGTAACATTACTGCAAACCCTCACGAGACTACAACTCGTCCACTAGGGGTAACCTAGGGGTTTAAAGGCTTATTGCATACGCTAAATGCAATCGAGAACACTTGCGAAAGTGGTATAGGTAGGATTTTATTTTCGTTATTTTTGTTCTGCTTTCTCTCTCATGCTGACAAGCTTCCATGCTGTGATCTTTTGGAAACTCTCTTGATTCGTTATTCAGGTACTATCCCCCCATCACTTCTCATTTACTTTCGTTGTCTCATGTGCATTGCATGCTCATTTCTTTTACAGTGAGGACAATGTGGATTTTTGGTTGGGGGTGAGAGATTAGGAAATTTAATCAGTGTTTTCTTGGTCTTGAGCAAAAATTGTGAAAATTTTTAAAATTTTTCTGAAAATTCCTGCGAATTCGAAGTGATTTTGACAGATATCCCTAATTTAGATTTTCAAGATTCATGATGTTGATAATTTATGAGTCTTGGATTCAGTATCTATTAGACTTCACAGTTAAGTTTGAATCATTAAGCCATGATTAGAAGTTTTAAACATTGATCGCGTCATGATTTCACATGTCACATCTCGCTTTCACATCAAGGTTTCAGTTCGATATTGAAAGGTTATCTTGGTAATAATTCAGTATGAAAGGAACTAGCCTGGAGCATTTGCCTAACAGGATCGATATGAAAAAAAAGAAGAAGATGTCTTTGGAAAGATTTGAGCGAATAATCTTCACCATAGGTTTGCTCCCTAGAGGTGTAGATTTATTACCCCTTGAATGATATGTGAAAAAGAGTCAGGTGTACAGTCTTCGCCATAAGTTTGCTCCCTATAGGTGAGGCTTTGATTCCCCTTCTTCATGTACTTTTAATGAAAAAATCAAAAGTTGAAAGAATGACAAGAAGATCTGTGAGACAAGTTTTTATTTTCATAAATTCTCTTACTGGTTACCAATGAGATCCTGAAATAGAGAAGTGAATTTTAATGTCGATAAGCCGATATTACACTATACACCCGTGAAACTCAATGTTTAGAATTATTCTAATTGATGGAGTAATACTTTGAACTTGATTATGAAATCTACCGAGTGCTTGAGTCTACAAGAAAGCAATATCTAACATTCATGAATTTTAGAATTCTGGGATTTGGATAGTTTTTCAAATATCATTTAAGTTCATAGAAACTGTCCTATAATTCTCAACTTATTTTTCGCATACTTTGCTCGGGACTAGCAAAATGCTGGTTGGGGGTTGTGTTGAGGGTCAAATATTGCATATCAGACCCCAGTTATTTCCTGGATTTATGAGCATGATACTGTTTAATGGCCTGTTTTATCATGTTTATTTTGCAAGGCGTAATTACGATCTTGGGCTGAAATAAAAGGCTAAAAGCATGGATTTAATGCTCTGATGACACCAAAGGCAAGGGACGGACTCCTAGGGACGAATATCAATGCCAGAGATCCAAGAAAACAGAGAAATTCCAGCCATTCACCTTTAAATGGCCCGAAATTGGTGTAGAATGCAAGATCACAAGGTTGCCGCCATCAGATTAACATGAAACTTCATACATGGCCTGTGGACCATAAATGAACCGTACATGTTGAATTTTAGCCCCTGGATCCGTGTGAAAGTGGCCCATCGACTATATCAGGCCATGAATTGTCAATCTGGGGCCCACCTGACATCTGGATATGCTTCACTTTTGGTCTCAACCCTTTAATTGATGTGGAAAAAAGGATAGATGGAGCAGATTTCACATATGCATCAAGGTGGGACCCACCTTACATGAATGGGAGTGCACAATGGCTTTGCACTTGCAATGCGCCAAACCAGAAACTCGGTCAAACAAAGCTCTGACCGAACTTTCCTTTAGAAAGGATTTTTTTCTCATTTTCCTGCCAGCGAAAGCTCAAACAGAGCCTGCGGACAGCTCTTTGTGGGCTACCATCGTGCTCTGAAAGAACGATCCGAACCGTCCAGCAGAACTCCATGGATCCGCTTAGCACTGCCTAGGTGGCAGAATTCTAAAAGATCATGGGGATCGAAATCTATCCGTTCGAACGGAAAATTGACGGTGAAGTTGACAGAACGATGGACCACACCAAATCCAATTCCAAATCGTCCATTTTCAATTGTTTTTCGAGTAGATCACATTGAGCGGAGTGGATTTCGCAGACGTTGGAGTGTGGACCCCACAGACACCACCGAATCAAACAGCATTGCGTCCTCTATTTCTGTCTGCGAAACAGAGGCCGCGGATGATCTCAGTGGGCCATTATCATGGACCAAACGATAAATTCGATCTGTCCATCATGCATAGAGGAGCGATAGTGTCAGAACCATGTTGATTTTGTGTACTCATGCACTCACATGTGCTTGTTTCAACAGTCACCAACGGACAGCACTGTACTGATTACGGCGTGATTACTATCTCTAGCTGCGTCAAGAACATTCAAAAATGGGCCATCTCCAGCTGAAATTTCATTGTAAAGATAATGGGCGGAGTGGATTACATGGAGAGCATTGATCATGGGCCCCACAACACTCACCGTAACTTGTTTACGCAAGGAATGCGCGTCTAAAAATCCTGCTGCGTAAAGGCCTGCTGTGGGCCTCTGCTTTAACGTTTAAGAAGAATCGGCACCGTCCATCTCGTAGGGACGAAAAATCTGATCAAGAAGTGGCAATTATGTCACTGATCGGCAAGGAAAATAGGGAGTTTGGTATGCCCGCTTCTTGATTGTGTAAACCAACTCACACAAGGAAAGCTACGCAGCCGACTCTCACCAACCGACTCTAAGTCTTTATAAAAGGAGACGAGAGAGAGAGGCGGGGGAAGGAACTGTGGAATCTGAGGAGGCTTGGGTTGGACGTGAGAGGTAGCATCAACTGTGAAGCTAGGAAGGGAAACAGAGAAGTTTTATTGCATTTACTATTTTCTGCTCTTCTTATTAATTATGTTGAGATTTGGGCTAACCATGGTCGGCTGAACCTCTTTGCTAGGGCTAAGAGGTGAAGCTTGTAGTGTGATGGGAGAATTATATGCTTGTACTTGTTAGACTGAATGAATGTTGGCGTTAGTTTAAGTAATGGCATGATTTTAGTCTTTAATGGTCTGTTGTGACTGAAATTACAATGGGTCTGCAATGGCTTGGAGCATGTTCTTTTCCTTTTGATGTTCATGACGTCAGGAAGCCCTGTTGTTCACCATCGTCTCCTGGGCATGGTCGGATGACGGTACCCTTCCTAACCTCATGACATGCTGATTGGTTGGTAATTAGTTTAATTCTGTTGTTTGCTTTGTCTCCTGCGCATGGTTTGGTAATAGAATCCATTCTAATTTATATACCTTTCATCTCTTGAAAATTAGATCAATGACAGTTCAGTTAATTTTCATGAAACATGCATAAGATCTCCCTGATCTCTACAAGTGGATCCTCTGAATCCCTAGTTTCTTTCTCTGATTTCTCTTAAGTTTAGATTAATTAATTCATAATTATTCCAAAATTGTTACTTGATTTAGAATTCATCTTAATCTAGTTCTAGTTCTGACTAGTTTTAGATAACGTACAGGTTTCAGTCCCTTGGGATTCGACCTCGGTCTTATCGAGTTATTACTACATCACAACCCTGCACTTGGGGAGTGAACAGTTATAGATCTCAATTACCTTTGTTTAGATTAAAATGAACATTTAAATGTCTAAGTTTTATTAAGATTGTACGTGGCTCATATTACCACTTGCGATTACTTTATGGTGTTTTTGGTGGTCCTCGAGCTAGTGGTCATTTATCCTTATGAGATTAGATAGAATGTTTGTTGTGGAATTACCATCTTGTGGATCTTTAGTGCCTTTGTAGCTTTTTGGTGATAATTCTATTTTTATTACATCCTTGGGGTGAACTGTTTACCCTGACAGTTTTGATAGATTATTTGTCTACATGGCTTTGACGGACCACTTTCTTATGACCCTACGATGGTAAGTTCCACTTGTAGAACTATAATTGGCCACTAGTTGAGTAGGTTACCTTTAAACATCCTATTTGTTAGCCTCATGAGTCAAGGATGGTGGAATGAGACACTATGCTTGAGCTGTCAGCATATACTGGGTGACAAACCCCCCATAGTGACCTTTGAGATTTCTTAAAATGATTGTTTGAAATTGGAATAACAATGGTTGGGCTAAGCATACATTTTTATGACATATAATCTTTTCCGGGTGGTTAGTTCTCTTTGGGCATACCTTTATGTACTTTTCCGAGTAACTAATTCTCCTTGGGCGATATTTATTTTATGGTCTTTTTCGGGTGGCTAGTTCTCCTTGGGCATACCTTTGGGTACTTTTCCAAATGACTAATTCTCCTTGGGCGACTTTTTACCAGCTGGATGTGCATCCTCAAGTATGTGAACATGTGCATGCATTCATGCATTTAAACAAGATCATCTTTGTGAAATTTATTTAATGAATGTGTATCCGATGAACTTTATCTGATTTCCATGATAATCATTGTGTAATGTTTATTATACACTGCCTTTGTTAACTATGCTTAATTAACTTGATGATACGATAAATCTTAAGGGGTATACCTCACTGCGATAGCCATTAACGCTATCGAACTGTACTCAGTGTGCAGGAGACGCAGATGACGTGCATGCTGGCATTCATATGGAAAAGGAGGAGCCAAATGGTCTTGCGACTCTCTATTCCTAACTTCATTTGTATTAGATTTGTATTGTCATGTTTTGTATAACATTAAGACATTGGTTTGTATAAGTTTTTGGGTAATCACTTGAAATCTTAGTTATGTATATTTGGACTCCCTCTTAAACTTGATTTGATTCTGTTCCACTAGTTCATTAACTCTGATAAAAAGTAAAAAAAAAAGTACGTGTAATTTGGGATATTTAAAGGTTAACGCTCGGGCTTTTGGAAAACAAGTAGTGTACTCGAGTTCCAGGAACCGGGGTGTTACAGATGATATCAAAGAGAGTCTAGATTCGGCCCTCGAGCTTAGCCGTCCGGTCTAGGTTGGACGAGCTGTCACTGACGAGCTGATATTCGGCTCATCGGGCTTAGCCGTCCGGTCTGCTATTGTGAGGCCGCTCAATTGCCAAGTCGCGTTTTCCTCAACTGGTGTTGGAGATGCTCCTATCCAGGCATTTCTGTTTGATCAGTCGAGTAGAGTCTGCCTCTTCCGAGGTCGGCTCATATTTTCCCATAACAGAGCTATTGCTGACTTCTACTATGACTGCTAGTATTTTAGTGGGGCTTTTGCGTTCGTGAGTGAATAATTTCTGTGATTGTTGTACTCTCTATCAAAGACAGATGTAGATTACAATGCAAAGACTAAGGAATGGCTGGTTCGTATGATATCCCGATTGTCTATTTTCCATTTTGTTGTGTGGTCAGGCATTCACAAACTGATCACATTAAAGGAAATGGTAAAAACAATGAGCAATGATAGGGGATAGGACGCAGCCCCAATGTTCTCAATGGGGTGCTTGTACCCTTTTGATTGATGGATTGCAAGGAAACGCTACGGTGGTTGGCATTCATGCTACCAAAAGATTCAACGGTGATGAGGAGTGGGCCGCATCCTTGTAAAAATTTCTTACTCAATGGAGCCAGCCTCAGATCGTCTGATATTGTTGGCATGCCAGCAAGATGGAATGGGATACACTCACGGCCTACTTATGCCAGGTCAATGGACAATCTGATTGTTGAAAATGATGGTCATCCCATGAAAATCACCAGAAGCAAAATTTGAAAGAATCCAGTCATCAGATGGGTCACGTACTTTTCGTTGGATTGTCAGCTTTACATTGATTTCGGTGTTGTGGCCCGCCTGATGAGTGCATCATTCTGATTTTCACCATGATTAATATGATGCATCCCACCATTTTATACACAAGTGACACATTGACGCTAGGGTAGGGTTTGCTTTATATTAGGCCAGGCCGGACCTAACCATTTTGATTTATTAAATGGTATGGGTTGGGATCCAAGAACAGACCCAATTGCTAAAATGGATATGGATCTGGTTTGCCTTATACTAGGCCCGACTCAACCTGAATCCATTTAGTAAATGGACAGGTGTGCTCTATGTTGCAAAGGACCCATCCGACTCGCACTTATTCAGACTCAATTTTAAACTCGTTAAAAATGCTTGCATACCTTGACAAGTAATATAGAAAGAACGAGACCAGTTAGACCTGAAATGAATTGGGTGGATCTCCCTCTACTAGACCCAAATCTATTTATAAATGAATTTGATGGGTTGACTCATGACCGATGTAGACCTGTCCATTTAGTAAAAAGGTCCGGATCTAAAATTTGGATTAAGAACCATTTAGTAAATGAGCATGTTTGGTTTTAGTTGAACCTTGTAGATGAAAGGGTCTTGATCACCACGGTGATCTACGCTCCAAAATCCAAATCATTCACCATGTCTGAACAACTGGGATGAAGGGATGCACCAAAATGCAAGCTATTCAGAAACTCAGGTGAACTGCCCCGTGGAGTGAAAAGAAAATTTGTTCCAAGCTCGGCACAGGCGGCGGGGGTGAGCACCATGATGTATGGGTTTTATCCACACGGTCCATCCATTTTGCGATATTTTAAGTTGTAAGCCGAGAATGAGGGAGATCCAAGGCTCAAGTGGACTACACACTGGGGATTAAATGACTATTGTTGATTTGAAAATTCGATCGATCTATCCTCACCTCCTACTAGCCGGAGTATATCTGATTTAACGAAAAACAAGGGAATACATTGGGGGCACCGGTTAAGGCCGGGGACCCTCCAATGCCTAAGTAAGGGTAGGTTTGCAGAAAGTGTAAGAGAATTGGTACATTTGTTGTGTGTACCTTTACTCATAGCAGCGGGTGTATTTATAGGCTTTTGTTGTGTGTACTTATGGTCAGTCTAATTTTACCCATAACGGTTGCTCACTACTTCCAAGCGTTCTTCGAAAGCTTAGGAAGTAAGTTAGTGTGGACTGACACTCTGATGCCTTGTGCGAAGGAGGTCAAGAGGCTGAGAGGTCGAATGGAATAGAGCGAGTGGGCCGAGCAATCGTAGGATCGATAAGTTGATTGTTTAATGGTACACGGTATAATTAATATGAGGGACTTTTCTTCCCTTGAACTGAGGGAAGTCCCAGTCGTTCATATATTAGTAGGCTGAGCACTTTGTAGAAGGACTTCCTTCTCTTATACTAAGGAGGTTTTTATATTCGATCGTAAGGTTGGATAGTCGGGAATTTAAAGAAATTCTCCTCCCCTGACTTGGGGAGTTTCTTTTATAGTAAAATTCATAGTTGAGGACTTTCTTCCCTTGCGTCGAGAGAAACCCTCATTGTAAATCGTGCAGTTCAAGCAGTGTTACTAATTATTAGTTTGATCTCTTCTCTAAGGGTTAGACGACTGGTTGAGGACTGTTTTTCCCTTGTACTGAGGGAATCCTCAATAGACCATGTAGTATAATCCATTAATAGCTCAACCTCTTCTATAAGGGTTGGACAATTAGTGAGATGATTGTTTTCCCTTTGAGGAGGGAGGTCACTTTAGTCGGTCGATGCAGAACTAGTAAGAGGGACTTTCTTCCCTTCAATCTAGGGAAATCCCGATAGCTCGAATCATCGGTACATTTAAAATAAATTTCCTTCTCTTGGCTGGAAGAAGTTCTTTTATTGTAGAAATCGTCGAACGATAGAAAGCACGACGATAATTTAAACAATAAAATAAAGGGGAGAACATTCTTCCCTTTAACTGAGGGATGTTTCTCATAATCAAACACAAGTAACTTTTTATTGAGGTGAGCAGTCGAGCACGATCGTTTCACTTGTCAAAGTTCCTCACGAGTAGTAGATCTTTAAATGATCGACGTTCCATGGGTGAGGTAAGAGCTTACCTCCCATGTCTTTTAGTCGATACGTCCCTCAGTGCTTGAGGTTTAGGCCGACAGCCGAGGTCAATGTTGGCTGATGAGCCTTATTAGCGAGTTTGGTTGACCGGTTCAACTCGGTCATTAGGTTTCTTTGCTCAACCCAACTTTCTCTTGCATTGACTTGGTGTTCAAGGGAGTGTAACAATGGAAGCGACTTTCTGAATGTCGGTTGGTACGATGATTTTAATCTTGATCGTTCACTTTCTTTCTTTTGGCATTAATGACAAAGGGATCTCCTTCTTCCATTCGTTTCCTATCATTAGCAGAGTTGTTTCCCTCTCAAGAAGCTCATCGTAAACTAAAGAACTCGTCGGCATTTGAATATTTTTAGCCCGGTTAAGTAAGTCAACGAGAGTGGTTGGGGGGTTCTTACCAATAGAGAATATAAACTTTCCTCGTTTAAGGCTAGCTATCATGGTGGCTATAACTATCTGGTTGGAATAATCGTCGACCTTGACAGCTTCAATGTCACGCCCCAAACTCGGAAACCGGGCTCATAAAATTTTCGATCGCCGAATCCGGCGCCGACAGCCTCCATAGAACCCCATTCTCGGCTCCTAGCTCCCATTCGCCAGGTTTCGATCCTGGGATGCTACGAGGAGGATTTTAAATACCAGTTTAATTCGTAATAAGTATAACCAAAGGCATAACCCACAAACAACAACCAAGAACTCCATTACATTTCCACTATGATCAAAAACTTTACAAGTACAATGAGCATAAAGGGAAATACAATGGTAAAGAACAAAAACTTCAAAACGCTCAGCAACGTGCTCCTGCCTCAGCGCTGCTGCGATCCAACGTCACCTGCATGCAACGGTCGTGCATAAATTTATAGAAAGCTTAGAGGGTGGTGAAAGTGTGTGCACAAGGTAGTAACATGAACATGTAATGACAGAGTAATGCGGAATATGCAGATGGAACCATAATATTATGAGTCGTGCCAAGGCCTATGCGATACAAGACATGAATGGTATCGGCCACCCCAAGGCCATGCGATGTACAATGCAACTCAAGCATACAGATCCTCATCTATGTCCACACATCAATACAGCTCAAAATATGGAATATCACCGAGGTCTAGTACACTCTAAACCAGATTGCTGCCACATTGCGCGCAATAAGGTAAGTGGAAGAGACCACACTATCCGTCTACCAATATCGGGCGCGACTCGTCGATAGCGGACCCATTCCTCGAGTTGGTCAGACTCAGCCTAGCATTGCCCCCTACACTCGGACGGGTAAGGCCGCACCCCCTTCCAACCGACCACGACACAGTGGAGAGCGTAACCGTCTGGTAGTCGGCACTCAACGCTCATCTACCCACTCGGTCTAGACGTTGGAGCAACCTTTTGGTACCATAAGGGTTTAGGGACTTTCACCCAGGGATATCTATAGTACCCCATGTAAAATAAGATTTTTTGGTATCCAATCCTGTCAACCACGATGCGCCTGTGGAGGCTACGGCCCTGATGTCGCTAGGGCATACAATAACCATGTCACACAAATGCAGAATGCATGAATCACGCTATCCAGTCATGCAACCAATCCTGCGCATACCGTGCGCTCATGTAGGGCAACACCACCTAACCGGGAGCCCATAAACAACCTGTCCGAAGGTAAATGCTATGATCAGACAATTCTCACGTCAAACATACATATGATGCGTATGATCATGAGTCATGAAACTGTACTAAACATGATAAAATGAACTACCTCACAATGCAGATGGACCTGGACGGCCTATACACGATAAGTACGGCCCAGTAATGAGCCCTAAGGAGAGTCATAATGTGGACATCCAACCAACATTACACTCGCAATGTGGACGTCAAACCAACATTGCTCCCAAGGCACGATCTTTGTAAACATCAATACTTAGTCTGTAATGGATTTACACATTGCAATGGACCGTAAGTTGTCCCCCTTGGACCTTACATATATATATATCAAATGGGCCATATCCTATGGGCCTTTTATTCATCAGATGGGCCACATAAATGGGCCACATCAATGGGTCTTATGTGCATTGCAATGGGTCAAAACCCGTGAGCCTTAGATTGCCTCAATTGGACCTAGTCACATGAGTCTAGTATGTATCAAATGGGCCACACCAATTGGGCCCCACATGTAGATCAAGTGGGCCTCAACCCATAGACCTAACATGAGTTCAATGGGCCTAAACCCCTAGGCCTTACATATATCAAATGGCCTACTTCCATGGGCTTTAAGTTTCAACAAAAGGGTCCAATTACATGGGCCTTGAAGCACATCAAATGGGCCCAGTCCCATGGACTTGCAACACATCAAATGGGCCTAAGTCCATAGGCCTTAGAATATATCAAATGGTCCAATCCCATGGGCCGTACATCCACATCAAAGTGGGCCCCAATAAATATCACAACTACATTTAAGATGAGCCTCAAATCATGCTAAGATGGGGTCCACTTGGACCGTGGATCTGGCTCATACTTTGGCTAATTCCATAGAATGATCTGCTTAAATGGATGAGCAGATTGGATGCAGCATCTGCATCACGGGTGGAGCCCACGTGAAGGCCCACCATTGTGAATGTTGTGTACATATATAGTATATAAACCATGTATATAAATATATATACAATATTTTATATATATACTATATAATATAAGTATGTATGCATATGTATGTATACACACACACGCATGCATACCCATACCACACACACACACTCTGCACACACGCTACACGCACGCTGTGCTGGCGTGCATAAAACACATGCATCAAGAGGGCTCCACCGTCCAGCGGACGGTGGAAGCAAAACAACAGCAAGGTGGGCGCCACCGTCCACTGGACGGTGGACTTTAAGATACACATCATTGTGGGTCCCATTTGGGGCCCACCCTGTAACATTTATTCGGCATCCAAGCCGTTCACAAGGTCACTCTGACCTGGATGAAGGGAAAACATAAATTTTAGCTTGATCCAAAACTTCTGTGGGCCCCAAAAATTTTTCAATGGTAGAATATATAAGTCCACTATTTCAAGTGGTGTGGGCCACTTGAGTGTTGGATCGGTCTCGGGTTGGAGTTCAAATAAACATCATGGTGGGGCCCACACGCAGGGCCGTGGGCCCCCTGCGTCCGTCCGCGTCCTCACGTAGGCAGCGTCTGCTGCTTCAGACGGTGGCAGCAGCGCTGCCACCTTTTCTTTTCTTTTTTTTTTCTTTTTTTTTTTTGAAAAACTTATATGTGGGGCCCACACATAGATAATCCACTCCGCCCAATAAATTCTAGGGCCCAAACATGCCGTGAAAATCTAAGGGTTGACATTTAATTGGCGTGTAGAAATGACTAAATGGGCCCTAAAAGCCTTAGAAGGGTAAAAGCATCATTTTCTCTGGTATGGCCCGCTTGATCATCGGATTGAACCCATTCTTTGGCTCAACGCCTAAAATGTTATGGGAAAGAGGGTGGACGGCTTGGATTACACTCATACATCAAGGTGGGGCCTACACAAGGGGGACCACCCCAAAACTTCTCTTTTTCACCCTTTTTTTTTTTTTTTTGGTTACAGGGACGTCCAGCGTCCCAGACGCTGGACGATGGACTTAGAAAATATTGTGGTGGGCCCTGATGAAGTGGGCCACCACTGATGTTTGTCATGGATTCAACATATAAGGTGGGCCCCACTTGAATAAAAATTTGAATGAGATAAATCTCAAGGTGGGGTCCATTCAAGTGGGCCACACAACCTCATCACATAAAATAAGATAAAATAAAATAAAAATAAAAAAATAAAAGAGAGAGAGAGAGACATGGAGAGTGGGACACGGCTTGTGATGGAGGGACCCCGACAATATGGGCCCTCCCTTACAACGAATCATACATCAAGTGGGCCTTAAAGCATGTGGGACCACCGAAATTTAAAATCAACGGTGGGGATCCTTTCCCCACCAACATGGGCGGTCTAGATGACCTTTGAAGAGAAAATAAACATCATGATGGGGTCCATGGAGAATGGCCCCATCATGGAATGATCATGATGATCCAAGTGGTCCATCGACCACATTTTTGGGTCCCAAGTGAGATCCACACCATTGATCGGTGGGCCTCACTTGGTCCACCATAAAAACAAGAAAAAACTACCCTATAGAGGCACCCATCGTCCGATCTTCTCGCTCCTAGGGGTTCCTTGGCACCTTAGCTTCAACTTCAATGGTTAAGATGAAGAATGGAGGGTTGAGATGGGAGATTTTGGGGTAGGAAGGTGAGCCACTTAGAGTGTAGGAATTCTTGCAAAATTCCAAACGTGGGGCTCTTTGTTGCTTGGGATTTTTGAAATGAGAAAGAGAGAAAGAGAGAGAGTGATGTAAAGGGAGAGAGAGAGAGTGATGGATGGATGGGTGAGTGATGGTTGTGTAAGAAAAGCTTGACTTTTGAGGCTTTTGTGTAAGAGAGGTATGGGTGGTGAAGACTTTTGTGGCTTTTTGTGTAAGAGAGGTATGAGTGGTGAAGACTTTTGTGGTTGCTTGGGAAAATGGAATAAAGTGATGTGTACTTGACATGTGATGGATTGATGGGTGATTGATTGATGGGATTGATGTGATTGATGTGACACATCGTAGAAATTCTCTTGGGTTTCGCAACGCGCGGCGTTTTCTCGCACCGAACGTTGGCCCATATCTCTTGACCAGGGTATCGCCTCGGCGCGCGAGTCACAGCATCGGAACCGCAACGACGGCGCGGTCGCTATGGTATTGGTCTCGGGTTGAGTCGACTCGGGTTGTCGGCATATGAATCAGGATCGCGCGTCGATATCGATTAAGGGTCGAAGGTTACCGAAATTCGACCGGTACGACCGCGGAAGTGTATGGAAAGGTACGGACCAAGATACGGGTCTTACATTCAACGTTAAAACAGATGATGTAGTATTTTAGCAGCTCGTCTCCCCATGAGTGATTGTGAGAAGATGAGTTGATGACTTCCTTTTGTCTTTCTCACATATGAACTTTGTGACAAAGGCCTTGCTAAGTTAAGTAAAAGAGTTGGACTTCAACTTCAATTGTCTGTACCATTTTCGTGCAATCGCTGACAGAGTTAGGGAGAAGGCTCGACACATAATCAAGCTCAACACACCGTGGAGCTCCATCCATTCTCTGAACGATTCCAAATGCTCGGCTAGGTCGCCAGACCCGGTGTAGGGGATGATTTATGACATTTGAAATTTAGGCAGGAGTTAGGCTCCCATAATGTCGTCAGTAAACAGCGGCTCGGTCTCCTCCGGCATAGCCTCGACGAAGGTCGGTGTTTGGGTTCGGTACGCTTGGCGAATATCGCCCATATGACTTTGCAGCTCCTTAAGTTCCGCCTTATAGGGGCTCTCGTTATTGGCTATCGCATTGGGAGCCTTTCCACGCATCTTCTTCTTCAATGTGTGACACAAGTCGGAGGGTGTGGCAGTTCCAGAGCTGTGGGAGGGTGCATGGCTCGACTGCCTAGGATGTTACTGGTTCCTTGCGAGTCAGCTGATGCTTGAGGTGGTGCAGAGACCTCGGTGGCTGCCCATGCATCTATCCCCTGATCAGGAGTAGGGTTGTACATGAACCGGGCTAGCCCAGTTAGCTCACTCGACTTGGCCCGAAAAAGCTCAACTCAACCTGACTCGGAACTGAGTTCGGGTCGGGACGAGCTAATTTCCTTAGCCCGAAACTGAGTTCGGGCCAGGTTCAGATAGGCCCCAGTTCGGCCCCACTCGGTCCAAAACTCGACTCGACCCTACCCGACTCGGCCCGACCCACAATTCAATTATTGAACTAATTCTCTTTGTTTGCATGTGTAGCATCTGTCTAAAATTCCAAGTTGTTGATTGGTAGTGGCTAAATACATATAAGAAAAATGATATATGAGCTTTGCAATTGCAGCTGTTTGGAAACTACTAACTGGTTGTATTGTATATTTTTTATGTGTTTCTTGAAAAGTAGTTTTCTTATACAAAAAACTTCTCTTTATTTGCAATATGGCTTTCTACTTATTTCACTTAATGACACCATGACTTTTCATGCATCCGTTGAAAGGCATTTTCTGATATATTTTTTTTTCCTTTATTGAGTCAATGAACCTTAATTCTCAAGAAGGTCAGACATGTCTATTTTCCATTTAATGCAGAGAGTTCAGTATTAATATCTTTTTTATGCATCCAACAAATTCTTATATATGAGCTTTGCAATTGCAGCTGTTTGGAAACTACTAACTGGTTGTATTGTATATTTTTTATGTGTTTCTTGAAAAGTAGTTTTCTTATACAAAAAACTTCTCTTTATTTGCAATATGGCTTTCTACTTATTTCACTTAATGACACCATGACTTTTCATGCATCCGTTGAAAGGCATTTTCTGATATATTTTTTTTCCTTTATTGAGTCAATGAACCTTAATTCTCAAGAAGGTCAGACATGTCTATTTTCCATTTAATGCAGAGAGTTCAGTATTAATATCTTTTTTATGCATCCAACAAATTCTTTCATTTTTAATATTCAATCCTTGACTGTCGTATGAAAGTTTCAAATCTCGGTTTTTACACATGCATCCATGCTAGTTTAAAACATATTATTGAGGTCGTAGTGATTGCACCTAACGAGTTCCATGTGACAATTGTCACATCATGCAGTAGTGTTTGGCTTGCTGTCCAGTGGAAATCTAGTTACTATTTGCATGTGGATTTATGAGATTTTGCGGGACAGAGACTAGACAGTTGGTATTAAGTGGTAAGAAGGAAGCATCATGACATGTTTTATCCAAATAGTGAAGGATTAGTCATCGTAGCTTTTGCAGGCTTGGCAGGACTGCTCATCAAAGCAGTACTTGTGAAACGGAACATGCTCTTACATAGTTCATCCCTCTCAAGGATCTGGATCAAGAATCCCTACTTTTTTCTCATCCGCATCTATTGGTTGAAGAAATATTTTTTGTGCTATGGTATTTCTGGCCCCATTTTCTAGAGATGGATCAATTACTTGAACCTCAGAAGTTCTGTTGTATTTCACATTTTCATTGGGGAGAAAATGTCATGGTTGAGTGGTTGCTAAGGTGTAGGTTGTCTTAACAAAGTTCATGACATTATCTGCTAGAATCTAGACACCTAAACTGACCCGAACTTGAAGGTTCAAAACTGGCCCGAACTCAGCCCGAACTCGCCCGATTGCTGTCGGGCCAGGTTCAGGCTGGACATGCTGGCCTGGTGACCAGGCCGGGCCGGGTTCAGGCTGGGTGTAGCTGGTGACTGGGCCGGGCCGGGTTGGGCCCAGTTCGACTCGGATCGACCTGTGTACACCCCTAGTCGGGAGGCGGGTTTTGTCTCTCAAAGATTTGCATTATCCAGTTAATGTTACCGGTCAATGCTTTGACTCGATGTTCCAGAGAGAAAAGCTGAGCTCATCAGTTTCGGGACTGCTGTGTAGGGCCTGCGGGTGCGGAATAAGTATGAAATTGTGAGGGCGGGTCTTTGTGGTCCGCAGACTGCTCCGCTGGTGTGGGAGTAGCTGCTGCGATCACGGCTTGTGCCCTCTTCCCAGTTTTCGTCATCGTAGAATCACTGCAGAAGATGGGAATGACTTTGATGTTGTTTCCACATGTGGCACCAAACTATTGATGCGAATATCTGGTAGATCCTTCCTCACCTCCTGCTAGCCAGAGTACCTATGATTTAATGGAAAATAAGGGAAGACATTGGGTGCACTGGTCAAGGTCGGGGACTCCCCGATACCTAAGTTACAGTAGGTCTGCAGAAAGTGTAGAAGAATTGAGATATTTGCTGTGTACCTTTACTCATAGCAGCAAGTGTACTTATAGGCTCTTTTTTTTTTTTTTGGGGGGGGGGGGGGGTATATGGCAATGCCTCTTGGATGGTGATTGTGTATTACATAATAGATTTTCTTCTGAATGCATTATGGTTATCTCCTCGAGATCCACAATGAAGATATCAGAAAGATCTTCAGATAAGATTTTCGAGTAGTTGGGATCCAAGGATGTCTGGGTAGATGGTTGAGTCCGACCTACAGGACAATTGGGTTGAGATCTTACAGACCGAACTAAATTATCAGCCATGGTCGAGAATGGCACGGAACGGGCTAAAGTATTGATCATGACAGAGGCTCTTCTTTGAGACTAAGGTTGGTATCCGAGGCCGAGGTTAGTGTTGAGGGTCAAATACTGCATATTAGACCCCATTTATTACCTGAATTTACGTACATAATGCCGTTTAATGGCCCGTTTTGCCGTGTTTGTGATACAGGGTGTAGTTGAAAGCATGAAATGCAAAAAGTTACTAAAAGTATGAATTTAACACTCTGTTGACGCCACAGGCAAGGGACACACTCCAGGGGACCAAGATTGACAAATATACACGGTCAGAAATCCGAGAAAAGTTAGAAATTAAAGCTCAAGTGGCCTGAAGGACGTCCAGAATGCAAGATCACGAGGTTCCCACCATCCGTTCGGCTCGAAACTTCATACGTCGCCTGAGGACCATAAATTAACCGTACATATAAAATTTCAGCCATTGAAGATCTCGGGAAGTGCCCCAACTGACAGATCAGCCCATAAACCGTTGATTCTAGGCCCACCTGATATCTGAAACTGTCTCAAAATTATTATTGACGCCTTAAATAAGGAGTCAAAACAGATGGACGGTGCAGATTTCTCTAAAATATTGCAATGGATTCCATATGAAATGAGTGTGTACAGTACACATGTGCACTCGCCGTGCACCAAAATTTCTACAACTCAAAAAAAAAAAAAAAAAAAAAAAAAAAAAAATACTTGCAGCGGACGCACGGCGCTGGCCATTTTTGCGATCAGTTGTGGGCCCCACACGTGCCCCATAAGCTCAATCCGATCCGTCCACCGTGTAGAGGGCTTCGAGCACTACAAAACCATGTTATCACTTTTTACCCATGCGTGCACACGTGTGAGATACAGAGGCCACAAAAGGGCTGCTCGGTAGCGTTCAAAACTGATTCTTTTGTGATTTCTTCTCTGGGCCACGTCAATGGACGTTCAAAACTACCCATTCTTGACTGAAATTTCGTTCTGAATCCAATGGACGGGGTGGATTTTCCAGAAAATGCTTCTGTGGGGCCCACCGAACACAACAACGAAATGGTGCGAAAGGTTTCGCACATCCGCGAAAATCAATTTTTCCAGGCGGTTTTGGGCCACCATCTTTGATAATATGGCAGATCTGAACCTTCTATCATGTAGAGGACCCAAGAAAATCCTAAGGAACGGTGTTTCTTTGGAATTTGAGCGAGAAAAGTGGCGTGTTTCGAGGCA
Source organism: Magnolia kwangsiensis (assembly GCA_037074715.1). Lineage (NCBI taxonomy): Eukaryota > Viridiplantae > Streptophyta > Magnoliopsida > Magnoliales > Magnoliaceae > Magnolia > Magnolia kwangsiensis. The sequence continues at coordinate 34,575,693 of CM073573.1, forward strand.
CCGAACTTGGCTGCGAAAAAGCTTTCAATGGGCATGCATAGCTTTCCAAATCCGATTCAAATCCGATTTTCACCACTCCAGCAGCTATATAAGGAGGTTTTGGACGTGGGGAGCATTAATTCAAGGTTTTGGGAGGAAGAACAGAGGGCTCGAGCTTGGGTTTCAACGTGGGCAGAGGAGAGAGAGAGGAGCTTGGTTTTTTCTTTCCCTTTTCTTTTCCTTTTCTTTTTCTCTTTATTTATTTGGATTGAGCCCATCCATGGCAGGCTAAATCCTCCTAGCTAGGGCTAGGAGGTGAAGCTTGTAGTGAGATGAGAGATTATATGCTTTTAATTTAATTTTAATTTTTGAATTGAAGTTGGTTTTAGTTTGATTTTAATGGAAATATTTTAGGTTTTTAATGGTCTATTGTGACTGAAATTACAATGGGTCTGCAATGACTTTTAATATTCCCATTCTCTTTAATGTTTATGACGTTAGGAAGCCCTGTTGTTCACCATAGTCTCCTGGGCATGGTTGGATGACGGTACCCTTCTTAACCTTCATACATATGATTGGTTGGTAATTAGTTTAATTCTGTTGTTTGCCATAGTCTGTGGGCATGGTTTGGTGATGGAATCCATTCTAATTCATACACCTTTCATCTCTTTGAAAACTAGATCAACGGCAGTTCAGTAATTTCCATGATTTTTGATGCAAGCATAAATTCTCCCTGATCTCTACAAGTGGATCCTCTGAATCCCTAGTTCCCTTCTCCTGATTTCTCTCAAGTTTAGATAATTATTTCACCATTATTTCTTAAATTACATTCAGTTTAGATTTCATCTTAATCTAGTTCTAGTTCTGGTTAGTTTTAGATAACGTACAAGTTTCAGTCCCTTGGGATTCGACCTCGGTCTTACCGAGTTATTACTACATCACAACCCTGCACTTGGGGAGTGAACAGTTAGCATCCGAGGCTGAAGTTGCTAATTGAGGTTGAGGTCGATACTCGATATCTAGGGTCGACTTCCAAGGTTGATAACCAGGTCGAAACAATACATATTCATCGATTCTGGCTGCTCAGCTCATCTATCTCATACATATAGTTAGTCCATTTTTAACCATAACACCTATCATTAAAAACTTTTTAGGGGTGACAAAAGTTTGAGATCAATCTAACATTTTGTTTTCCTTAATTTAGGCCTATGTGGCCTCATGAACAGATTGAATGGCAAATAAACATCACAGTGTACCATAGGAAGGTTTCAACAGTAGGCTTCATTATCACCACTGCCTCCCGTGACGTGATTCATTTGAAATTTAGATCTGCTTATTTTTTGGATTGGAGCTTAAAATGGTATGGCAAAATGGATAGACGGTGCGGATAAAACACATACATCACGGTGAGCCCGTCGAAGCCCCTGCGTGTGCCGAGTTCGGGACAGGCGGCGTGGTAGCCCGTCCGCGTACGCCTTTAATACCCAAAGTGGGTCCATAAAATCCACGCCTCCGTTCGGCCTAGGTGGTCCCACCTCTGCATCAGGACCTATGAAATGACTAAAAGACCCACCTTGCTTTTGCAGCATGCAAACGAGCCTCCGAGCTCCCGCACCATCAAGTCACACGTACGAGGGTTTGGAACCCCAGCTCTTCATCTTTTCGCTTTCCGAACAGGAGCCCCCCTCTCTCTAAGGTATGTTTCTCCTTCTCGGCATATCTGCAGAGGTATTTTTCTAATTATTATTTTTTTTCCTCTCATTTCTCGTCTGATCTATATCATTTTGGCTCTTATTTTCTTTCAATTCTTTCATTTTTTTCCACGTCCACGTCCTCGTCCTCGTCCTCGTACTTGAATCTCTATCTATATTGCCAACATCTCACGATTACATAAGGAGATATTCGATTTTTTATTTCTTATTTTTGCAAGAATCTTACTTGGGTTTTTCTCTTCCTGAAGAATTGCTCGTGTTCTGAGATTTCTAGGGTTTTTGAGTGACATTTTGAATAGATAGGGTTTCGAATTTCGATGCACTAGAAATATCTCTAATGCTAGCACTTGAATTAGAAGAAAAACGCATTAGAAGCTGCAATTACATATTCCATACCCATATTTATATGGAGACCAATCCCCAACTTCCCAAAGGAATTAGGTAACTGGCTAGAACAAAAAAACAAAGAAACTGACTTGGAGGATGTGCTGCGATTGGACACATTATTGGATAGAGTAGCAGTTTCAGCCCAGCAAAATGAGATAAGCAAATTGTTATTTCGTTTGTTAGCATTCTTGTTGATGGTCTGAGACCCAATTGCAATTTCTTTACGTTCATGATGGACTTGAAAGGTATGCAGTTGCAATTTGAGGGCTATTGCCTTATTATGAAGACTAGAAAACGTCACTACTTTTGTCATTTACTGCAGTTAATCCAGATGTTCGTGATTCAATTGCTTGTGCATCCAAACAGAGCCCCAAATGAATTTACAATACTAGTCTAAGGCAGCATTCAGATGCAGTGCCAAATGGTGAAAGGGCCGTGGAAATCAAGCCTGCACCAAGCAAGCTTCCATTTCTTACATGTTTTTTCCACCCCAATTAGCAAGTGACATATGCACAGGAAGGTCCCAACATAACTCACCTCATTTTGGCTCTATGCCTTTGAATCTTCCTGAACTCTGGAACTGGGAGCTTCTGAATGTATCCTAACTCCTAACTGAAGTAAACACAAGAAAAGAGGAAACTAACTCGAAGAACAAAACTCAGTTGCTTAAAAATATTAAATTAGATGATGGCAACTTTGTCCTTGCAACTAAAATTGTAGCCCTACTCATGGCTTAGTGGCAGACCCTCTGCTTTTCAACACTGAGGTCATGGGTTCGAGTACTCATGTGGTGTGTGTGGGTGTGAGGGTTATATATATAAAAAAAAGAACTAAAATTGTAGCCCTAAACATGTTTTTGAATGAAGCTATTTTGTGCAAATAACTTCACCAAGATGTGGATTTCATTGAGTAGATATCCAAGGACAAACCATATAAGAAAATGAACACCTGAGCATGAATATCACAAGCATTTGATTTTTTTTCGGTAGCCTCTATTTGAGGCCAACTGCTTCACATGTCATTTCCCCTCTTGCTTCATCTCCTCTTGCTTCTTCAAATTCCAAAGCCTTGTTCTGTACACTTTTTTTTTTTTAAAACACTAGTCCCAATTGATTTCTTTTGTTATTCTATGTCAGGAACTATCACATGTGTTTGTTATTGTTTGATTAATTTGTTCTTGGTTGTTCGGTGGTTGTATGTATTGGTATTGAAGAGATTCAGATTTTTTTTTTCAACACACACCGTGCTGTTTATTAATTTTCCATTATTTGTTGGCAATATCACTTTTTTATTTTTTATTTTTTATAAACCTGAGTTTGCTTTTGGTTGGATCTTGGCCTTTTGCATTTGGATGGCTCAGAGAAAAGGAGCCTTTATTTTATTTGGGCATTTGTGTAGGTTTTGTGGATTCTTGTGGGAGAATTTTGGGGCGATATTAATGTTATTTTGCAGATAAATTGCTTTAGATGTAAATTGTAGAGAAGTTGGGATTATTTTTTAGAATTAGGATAGAGCTTTTGGAAGAATGTCTTTAGTTTTCTGTCCATTTGCTGAAAAAGATGGACTTAACTTTTTTTTTTCCCCTTATATTCCTCTGTGTGTGTGTGTGTGTGTGTGTGTGTGTGTGTGTGTGTGTGTGTGTGTGTGTGTGTATTTCCATTAATGATAAAAGGTTAAATTAGAAGCTTGAGTCAAGCTTCACACGCTAAAAGAGTTACATTTTTTAACACTAGTTATGTGTTGACACATGAGTTTGATTCATCTACTCCAAGAGATGGAATCCATTGTAAAATTGCAAATCAAAATTTTTTTTTCTTTCCTTTTTCTGAAAGCGGTGCAACCCGGTTATCGAGTCAATGGGATCTCAACACACAAATTGCAAAGAAATGGACAAGTTTACACCCACAATAATATTTGAGTAGGTGGGGAAATGTACTTTATTGATATCAAACTTCTTCGTATAACACTTAAGAAAAACTCACACTAACAAAATTTCGGAATACTTACCCCCCCTGACCTTAGATGAATCTTTAATGAGGATTCCCTCAACTCAGAGATTGATTTCAAATCAATCTAATCTACCCAAGAGGGTAAAAGCGTAATAATTGTAAAAGAAAATATAGGAAATTATCCTTAAAATATTCAATCATGTCTTTAAATCAGCCCCATATCATCCATCACATTCTCCCATATCTTCCACAACTAGTGAATTGTAGCTCTTGATATTTAGGCCCCAAATCTATAAATAAAGTCTAAAATCAGCATATGCTGGGCCCTGTGGTGGGCCGTAGGCATGCATCATTCTTCCTTGGTTGGAAATAACTTGACTTCGGCGAGTCAGATTCTTCATACAAGTGGTAGAGGTTCGGATACAATCTTTTCAATTTGTCACCCGTGATTCATGTGCATTCAAAATAAGGCATATTCTTCCATTTCACCAATTATTGCTTATATTAGTCCCGTCGAGTGTCAATAGTCTTCATACGCAACACTTGTTTAACTTCTTTCTTTTTTTTTTTTTTTTGGGAGTTATTTATCCATATTGATAATGATTTTATCTTGTATGTCAAACACCTCGCCATGGTATTCAAACAAATTTGTCAAGTTGAAAGTTGTCGAGATATCTAAGTCATCTGGCAACTCGATCTCATAGGCGTTGTCACTCAACTTCCTTTTAACTCGGCATGGACTAATCTTCTTAGACTTGAGCTTGTTGTAAGTTTCCCTAAGAAATCTTTCTTTCTTGAGATAAACCATAACTAAGTTACCTTCTTTATTTCTTCTCCTACTTATGTTCATTTCCAGCTTCTTGGTCCCTGTTGTTGCTCTCTTAAAATCTTTTTCTTTATCTAAGCTTTCAAGTCTTGGATATGCTTGTAGAAAGCATTAGTATCATCGCTCGCTTAATCTTGTAATTGTATTAAGTACATGATGTGGACTTCTCCCGTCTATAATCCCAAATGTGATTTTTTCTTGTGGTATGATATACGGAGCTTTTGTGGACAAACTCGGCTTCGGGTAGAGCCAAATCCCACTGAGATACGTTGTCGCCTACGATACTCAGGAGGTTACCAAGGCTCCTGTTGACTACTTCAATTTGGTCATTTGTTTGGGGATGATATGCGCTATATAATTGAAGCTTAGTCTCCAACCAGTTCCATTGAGTGCGCCAGAAGTGCCCTATAAGCTTTGAATTGCAGTCCAAAGTTATTGTTTTTTGTACCTCGTGAAGTTGCATAATTTTTGTGAAAAATATGTTGGCAATATGATGTCCATCAGGCTTTTGCAAGGAGTGAAGTAGGTCATTTTTGAAAAATTCCTAAGGTGGCTGGAGCTTCTTCATTTTTAGATTTCAGAGCAATTAGTTTGATCGAGGGCCCTTACAAAAATCTGGCCAAAGTCCTCTTCACTCGTCTTTCGAAAGTGATAGGAAACTTGATATCACCTAACCAGAATGCATTTATAAAAGGTAGACAGATAGCAGATTGTTCGCTTATTGCTAATGAGGTTCTTCACTCGTGCCAGCGGGCTGATAAGGAAGGAATTCTCTGTAAGCTGGACATTGTTAAAGCTTATGATCACGTTGATCGGGGATTCCTCCAGTATATGCTTTCCCGTATGGGTTTTGGGGCCAAGTGGAGAAACTGGGTTGATGCTTGTATTGGTTCGGCTCATTTTTTTGTTATGCTGAATGGTTCCCCGAAGGGTTTCTTTAAAAGCTCGAGAGGTTTGCGTCAAGGAGACCCCCTTTCTCCCCTCCTGTTTCTTATCATAGGTGAAGCCCTCTCCAGAATGATGTGTATGGGTCAGGAGGAAAGGTGTTCTCAAAGGCATTATCATACCAGGCCTTCTCAAGCCCATCATCCACATTCAATTTGCCGACGACGCCCTCATTTTCTCCGAAGCTGCCGAAGCCTACATTCTCAATCTTCGAATGGCTCTTTTCTGCCTTGAGGCGGTTTCTGGGTTCGAATCAATCTGGCCAAGTCCAAATTATTTGGGATCAACATCAATGCTGAGAGACTCCAAGGATTTGCGGATTGTCTTGGGTGCTCAACGGGTCCTTACCCTCCACTTTTGTTGGCCTTCCCCTCTCTATAGGCCCCCCTCCTAAAATGATGTGGGATTCCATTGTTAGTAGATTCCAGAAATTTCTAGCCAGACGGAAGTGCTGATATCTGTCCTTGGGAGGTCGTCTCACCCTGATCAACGTGGCCTTGTCCAACCTGCCGCTTTTTTTATGTTGCTTTTTAGATGTCCCACAGCTGTCCTAAGGACCATCGTTATCATCAGAAGAGATTTCCTTTGGTTCGGGAAGGAGAATCAAAGCAACATCCATCTCCTCGAGTGGAAGGACGTTTGCAAGATCTTCTATGAAGGTAGGGCTAATGTCAAAGATTTGAGAAGAATGGATACAACACTGTTAGGTAAATGGACTTAGAGGCTTGGCACGGAAATTGAAGCGCTTTGGTCTTCCATCATTAAAGGGAAATACGGTTCTTCCTCAGGGGGATGGTGGTCTAAGGACTCTTCCGCCTATTGGGCGTCCCACATTTGGAAAAGGATCCTAAAGGTTAAACAGACAGTAATCAACAATATCAACTTCGAGCTGGGAAGTGGGGCAACTATTCGCTTTTGGGAAGACATATGGGTGGGTGAATCCAAGCTGAAGGACCAGTTCCCAAACATTTTCCGCTTGGCTCCAATCAAGAGCATCTTCATCTCAGATTGCTACACTTATACGGATGCCAAAATTGATTGGGATGTTAGAAGTGTTAGAAATCTCAGAGATAGTGAGATCGCTGAGTACGTGGAATTACTCGAATGCATTTCTAAGTCCATGCTGCTGATTTCCGAGCCTGATAAGCTCATATGGAGGATAGATAAGTCTGGTCGCTTCATGGTCAGATCTCTATATTCCTCTTTATCCCTCCCTTCAATTCCTCCGATCTCAACCTCTCCTTTCATCTGCAGATATCCGCCCCCCCCTAAATACATTTGTTTTGCTTGGTTGGTGGACCACAATAGAATTCTAACTATCGATAACCTCCAGAAAAGAGGTATGTAGCTGGTTAATGTCTGCCTTTGTTGTATGCAAGATGCGGAATCGGTGGACCATCTTTTGGTGCATTGCCCCTACATCCGTCAAATCTGGAACGATTTTAGCCAGCGGTTCAACCTATCCTGGTGTAGCCCTGACTCGGCCCATTACTTCCTCTCGTCTTGGCACGGCTGGAAGCTTGGAAAACCCAGAAGAATCATTTGGAGAATGGCCATCCTGGCTATTTGGTGGTCGGTCTGGTTAGAAAGAAATGACAAATGCTTTAATGATAGGTCGTCTTCTGCTTCTGTGATTGGAGCTAGTGCCAAAAGGCTGTTGGTTGAATGGGTTGCCAATGTAAAAGAATTGAAAGGCTATGACCTTTGCTTCCTAGGCTGCTAGTTTTTTCTGTTTCCAGTTCTGCTATCTTAGCAGTTCTGTTTTTCTTCTTGTTTTCGCTTGTATTCTCTCTTTTCCTTTTTAATATATTTTCCTCGTTGCTTCAAAAAAAAAATGAAAATAAAAAATGCTCCCCTTTGATTCCTTGGAAGGCCTAGAATGAAGTCCATAGAAATGTTCACCTATGGTGTGATTGGAAAGGGAAGCTACATGTAGAGGCTGGTATTCTGCATGTGACCTTTAGAGACTTGGCATCGGGGGCATTGTGCTACGAACTGTTCAACGTTACGATGCATTCAAGGCCCATAGTATTTTTCTCCATCATGGCCACCGCTTCATCTCTCCTGAAGTGTCCACCTAATCCTCATTTATGTAGCTCAAATAAGATCTTCACTTGCGACGATCCTTTGGAATGCATATGTGAGAATCCTTGAATAAATATCCATCGTATGTGATGAAATCACATTTTGGATCTCGGCTATCCACACATTTGTCGAGCACCTTGCTAAAAAGGGGTCTTCGTGTTATTATTTTAATGCCTCAAGTCCCACGACCTCCACAACGATTGTTCTTAGTAAAACCACAATCCTACTAAAAGCATCTGCCATTTGTTGTGACTTCCATTTTTGTGACGGAAAAAGAAAGTATATTCTTGTTGGAAAGCCTTCTACTACTTATGACATGCACTCAATTTCTTTTGGGAGTTGAGATATCTCAATGCCTCATGGTTCGAGTACAAAATGAATTCTTGATAAATCAGGTAATGCCTCCAATATCGTTGCGCCTGAACCACTGCATAAAACTCGTGATCATATATAGAGTAGTTCTTCCGTGCATTATTAAGTTTCTCGCTAAAGAAAGTAATCGACTTTCCTTCCTGACTCACCGTGCCAATGCTAACATTTGAAGTGACGCTTTCCACTTCAAAGATTTTATTAAAGTCTAAAAGTGCAAGAATCGAAGCCTCAATCATCTTCTTTTTTATTGTATTAAAGCTTTTGTTCGCTGTTTAGTCCATTCAAACTTATCTCCGTGCATGCAATTGGTAATAGATGCGATAATTGTAATGAAATTCTGGATAAATCTCTGGTAAAATATCTCCAAGCGTGGAAAGAATGGACCTCCGCAGTGGCCTTTATTTTCTCTTGCTCTACCTTGAGACACAATATACCCCCAAAATATATATTGACAAGAAATGAGCACTTTTTCAAGTTAAAAATAGTGACTCCTTTCGCAGTACAACAAACATTTGCTATAAATGATTAAAGTGAATAGATGAATCAAGACTAAAAACAAGAATATAATCGAAATAGACAGCTAAGAATTCTCCCTTTAAAGGATGGAGTACTCTTTAAAAAAAAGAAGAAGAGAGATTAAAAAAGGCGGGGTACTTCTGCATTAGCCTCATGAAAGTGATCAACGCGGGGAAGTGATGAATGAAGCTTTATTGGGTAAATAGTTGTGGATGTTTTGGTTAGAAGATAATGCCTTATGAAGGGGCTCGATTGCTTCCATGTATGGGTGTGAGGTTGAGGGGCGGTGTACTAAGAATTATTCCTTCTATAGGGCTTTGGCGATTTAGAGAGCAGTCCTTTCTACGCGGTCAAGTTCTAAGATGGGGGCAGGTTTTAGTCTTGGGGCTGGGAGAGGGTCCTTTTTTAGGTCTCCTCTCACACTTACCATCTCGGAGCTAACTACTCTTTCAAACCCATTCTCGTCGGGAGCATCAACAACCATAACCCTCTTTGAATCGAAAGTCCCTCACTCTTCAAGTTCAGATCTGTCGCAACACAGGTTGGGAGTTTGATACCAGTAGAGATTTTAGAAGAGGACCAAGCTTTGGAATTGGAGGATGCGAACCAGTCTTTCTCACCAGAGGAGTTGAATAACGTTGATTGCTTCTATGACACTAGATGCCCTTGACGTGACGCCCCTTAGGTAGCTAAGGTGCTCCCGCCAATAGAGAATGCCCCACCCCCACTTCTCCTCCTTGAAGAACCTTTTGATCCCTCTTCTGCTATCGAATCAGTGTCTAAAGAGGAATTATCTTGGCATCGTGACATGTTGGTTTGTGGGGAAAGAAGTAGGGTTGTCATTGGGGTCAATCGATGAACATGTTTATGCTTTCATTTAGTTTGTGGAGGACAGAGGTAGTTTGAAAGCCCAGATGTAGAAGGCTAAGGGGAAGAATCCTAAGGGGTTGAGAGAGCTGCCGAACCTGGAATGCACAATTAACTATGATTCACATAGTGTCTCCATTGGAGTAAAAAAGGTTAGGAGTCTCTACTCGAGTTTCCAATGAAGATTCTCAGTTGGAACGTTCGGGGGTTGGGTAGTTAGGACAAAAATAGTCATATTAGAAAGCTAAGCACAAAATATAAGGCTTAGATCCTCGCCATACAAGAAACTAAATTAGTAGTTTTTGATCCAAAGTTGCTGACTCCATATAGGGTGTGAAAAACAAACGACAGGTAGTCCTAAACGTGGTAGGAGCAGCAAGTGGGATTTTGGTAGCTTGGAACAAGGATATTTGGGCTTTTGAAGGCACCTTCATAGGATCCTTCTCAGTCTCAACCGTCTTTAAGGATATCTCTTCAGGCTTTATTTGGTTGTTCTTAGCAGTCTACGGGCTAGGTTAGCCAGATTGGAGAGAGTTTTTATGGAAGAAATTAAATGAAGTGAAAATGACGTTTAAGTATCCATGGTGTGTCGGGGGAGACTTCAATGTCATAAGATTCGTCCACAAGAAGTCTAGTGGTAATAAGATCACTAAAAGTATGCAGGGTTTTGATGAGTAGGTCAACTCTAATGAAATGATCAATACTGATGAGTGGTGCAAAATTCACTTGGTCAAATGGCACAGAGAGGCTGGTTATGTCTAGATTGGATAGTTTCATCTTGTCGACGGGTTGGGTTGACAAATGCCCTTTAGCCTCCTTGCGCACTCTACCTAGACCCACGTCAGAACATCAACCTATTTTACTTGAGGTGGAAGAAGATTGTTGGGGACCAAAACCGTTTCACTTTGAGCTTATATGGTTGGAGGTTGATAGTTTTTGCAACAGTGTCAAAAGTTGGTGGCAATCCTTTAGTGTTACTGGCTCAGCAGGGTCTTTGACTCAAAAGCTCAATTTATTGAAGGGTAAACTGAATATATTGGAGAAAGACTTCCTTAAAAAAAGAAACAGTGCCGTGGAATGCATTCTAGGATAAATCCATGAACTAGACATCAAGGAAGAAGGAGGTGAATTATCAGACGAAGAAAATCATAAATGGATAAAGCTTACATTGGACTACTCGAAGTTTTTGAAGGAAGAGGAGATCAAATGGCGTTAGTGATCAAGGGCGTTGTGGTTGAAGGGGACAAAGCATGTGATTCTTTCATAACTTAGCCAACGTAAGGGCTTGCAACAACCGCATTAGTAGTTTGGTTGTGGATGACCATAAGATTATTGATGATAAGGATCATGTATGTTTAGCAATTTTAGAATTTTATTCCAAGTTGCTATCAAGAGGAATGGGGAGAAGACCTTTGCTAGATAAATCTTCCTTTCGACAAATTTTCAGCCATGGATTGGGCCTTCTTGAGAAGCTAATATTTGAAGATGAAATTAAGTGTGTAGTGGATTCCCTGGGAAGGGACAAAGCTCTATGCTTGGATGGTTTTCCCTTAGTTTTTTACCAATTTTTTTGGGATATGGTGAACTTCATAGAGGAATTTTCGGAGAAGGGTTGCTTACCTAAACGTATGGGCGCATCGTTCATAGCCCTCATTCTAAAGAAAGAAGGGGCCGAATCATTAAATGACTTCCGCTCGATTAGTCTCATTGGTAGTCCGAATAAGATATTGGCTAAGATCCTTGTCTCAAGATTTAGGGTGACTCTAGTCACTGTCATTTCTGAGAATCAAGGTGCCTTTGTTGCTAATAGATAGCTTTTGGGTAGCGCCCTCCTTACGCGTGAGTGCATCGACTCCAGACACAGAAGGAACTAAGGGCGTGGTGATGCATGACAATTAACCACTTGTTCTAAAAGCTTGAACTGATAGAGCATGGTGAATCAATCCCTTTATCTCATAGCCCAGGCCCTACATCCCATGGGTTAGTACCTCGGCCAAACTCCCTTCGTGGGCCCCACTTCACACGGGTTTTGCTTCACACGAGCCACCTTCCTCACATGGGTGGGGCGCGCCTTACACGGGCCGCCTACCCCGAGTGTGCCCCTGCATCCCACATGCCACCCCACTTGAGCCATGTGTGAAAATGCCCCTGCATTACGTGGTCTGCAAACTAGATGTTGAGAAGGCATACAATCATGTTGACTGGGGGTGCTCCAAAGAATAGGATGCGGGACCAAATGGATCTCTTGGATGTGTGAATGCTTTTCATTGGCATCCTTTGCAGTTTCGGTGAAAGGATCCTCCAAGGGTTTCTTTAAGCAGCAAGAGGTTTAAGGCAGGGTGATCCTTTATCTCCCTTCTTGTCTTTAATAGTATCGGAGGCATTGAGTAGAATGTTATTTGGAGGTCAAGAGGCGGGTCTCATATTCGACTTCAAAGTTTCTCATGAAAGGAATTGGATTTCTCACTTACAATTTGCGGATGACACTCTTATTTTGTGATGCGCAAGTATCAGAGGTGGATAATCTCATGAAACTTCTGGGTTGCTTCTAGGCTGCTTTAGGGTTCCATATAAATGTTTGTAAAAGTGAGATGCTGGGCATTGGCACTTCGAATGAAGAGTTAACGTCACTTGTAGAGGTATTTGGGTGTGCATTTGGTGTGTTTCCTTTGTCCTATTTGGGTCTTCCGCTATGTATTGACAAATCGACAAAACACTTGTGGAATAAGGTTATCAAAAGATTCGAGTGGAAGTTATTTGTGGAAGAGCCATCACCTATCGCTTGGAGGTAGAATTACTCTTATCAAAGCGACGTTGTCAAATCTCCCTGTCTACTCATGTCCTTATATAAATGTCCCAAGTTTGTGTTGGACAAATCAAGGTATTCAAAATCGGTTACGTTTCGGCCGTAACGGCTGATACGTAATGGTAACAGTATCAACCGTTATGCGATACAGCTCCGAAACGGGGCACCTCTATTTTTTGGGTTCGTAACAGGCATTACGGTACCTTAACAAACGTTATGGGCCATAACCGTAAAGAAAAATGGAAAAAATGAAAAAAATGAAAAAAAAACATACTTTTTTTTTCCCCTTTTCTTCTTAATCTTCTTCTTCTTCTTCTTCTTCTTATTATTATTATTATTATTATTATTGGGCTGCGGCGGCAGCAGTTGCTACCCTTCTTATTCTTTCTTCCTCTCTCTCTCTCTCTTGTTTCGGTCCCCTCTTTCTTCTTTCCTTCTTTTCTTTTCATTTCCCCCCCTCTTCTTTTCTTTTTCCAGAAAAAACGAATGGACCACGCAGTTATTTATTTATATATTTTTACTCTGCAATGTATGCTGCATAGTGCACACAAACTATTTTACTATGGAGGGTGGTGCCCACCTTGATTTATGTATAGTAAATCCATGGCATCTATAATTTTTCAGGTTCATTTTAAGGCATGATCCTTGAAATGAAGGGATAAAATCTCAATTGGATCACGCATTTGGGATTCAATGCCCACCGTTAAAATCTTCTTAGGGCCCATTATAATGTTTATTTTTCATCCAACCTGTCGATGAGGTCACATGGACCTTCACTTTGATGAAGGGAGAACACAAATAACAGCTTGATCCCAAAATAAAATGTGTTAAGAAAATTTTAATGGTGGGAATTAAATCATTATTTTGTGATCCACCTAAGATTTGGATCAGCCTCATTTTTTGGTCCATGCCCTAAAATAAGTAGGCAAAAAGGATGCACCACATGGATATACAACAAACGCATTGAGGCGGGCCTCGCTTTTAAAGGCATGCTCACCAGTGGTCCACTGAAGATTTAGATCTACTTGAATTTTTGGACCATGCCTTAAAAATGAGTTGGAAAAATGAATTGACGGCATGGATATGCAAATACATCGAGGTGGCCTGCCTGGCCCACTAGTGGTCCACCTGAGATTTGGTTTTACCTCATTTTTTTTCCAATACCCTTAAATGAGTTGACAAAACAGATGGATGCCATGTATATATAATACATAATCGAGTGAACCCCACGTACATGGCCCTAAAAATTTATACATGAGGTATATATCAACTCAAAATTAACCAATTAAATTTTGGGACCATTGTCGCTAAGTCAGAATCCCAAAATTAAATAACTCCTACAATTTTCACTTTTAGTTTGCAGACACTTGTTTTTTGAAATAGGACCATTTGATATTTTTCATTTTTCACTGTCCAATAAATCTCCACCAATCCATTAGTGGGATAAGTGCCAATAGATTGCATTAATTTGAGGCTAGTTTGGGGCATTAAATGGTCCCCAAATCAGCCCTGAATCAACAACACTATTTACCTCAATTTAATTTTAATTTTTTTATAGATCTATGGGGGAAATGATATCAAATTGTTAGGTATTTGAATTGCATAATAGGACACAAAAGTCCCCAAACTCTATATATTGAAATGAAATGTATGTGAGTCATGAAGTATACGATGTACTAGCATTATAAATAAAAGGAAAACTTGAAAATATAAGATGTTTTGGTATTACATTCATTATAGTAAATTATATATATATATATATATATATATATATATATATATATATATATATATATATATATATATATAGTTAGAAAACTAAATATAAAAGGTTTGTAGTTAATTCCAGGTTATCAGGTTCATAAATCCATCAGATAGCCCGATATAGCATTCTCACCAAAGAGTGGACCGTTACACCACCATAAACATGTTCCAGATTATAAATGAATGCATATTTGGAATACTTAGAATATTCCGGATTCAATCCATATTTTTTCATATTTTTTTGGCAAATTTTTTTTTTTTTTTTTTGCACCATTATGGGCTGTTACGCCCCTGTATCGCCCGATACGGGCCCTATCCGTATAAGTAACAGTGGGCACCGTTACGCACATCGATACCGATACTGAATACCTCGACAAATTGGAGTATATAAGGCACAATTTCTTATGGCAAGGGGCATAAGAAAAACATAAATTCTATTTATTGAGGTAGGAGGAGGTTTGTAAGCACGTATCAGAAGGGGGCATGGGATCAAAACTCTGGAATCCATGAACATTGCGTTATTAGGAGAATGGCTATGGAGGTTCGACACAGAAGAAGGCAGGTTATGGAGAGAAGTGGTTGCATCTAAATATGGGGTTCAAGATGGGGGATGGGAGATTAAAAGATCCTCACATTACTGTGCTTCTGGTATTTGGAAAGCAATCATCTCGGTTCGATCCCTTTTTAATCAAGGGATTGCCTTCTTCCTTGGCAATGGGAATTGCATCCTATTTTGGGAGGATTTGTGGTGTGGTGACATTCTGTTGAACATTGTGTTCCCATCTTTGGCGAGTTTGGCTCCAAGGAAGGACATTCCCGCATCCTCATGTTTTTCATCCGAAAGTGAGAGGGGTGTGTGGTGTCCTCTATGTAGAAGTCAGTTGTTGTCTCGACTCCATATTTAGCCTTCGATGTCCTTAGATGATTCACTGTCGGGGAAGGGGGCACCTTCTGGCATTTCTTGGTCAAGTCTTTCTGCAAGATGATTATTGCCAATGAGGCCCTAAGGGGGCATGAGTTTTTCATGCCTTCTGGTTCTATGGAGCACCTCCCAAAGTTGTTTCTTTTCTTTGGGGGGGGGTTGGTTTTGCCTAATGTTTGCTTGTTATGCGGTGAGGACTCGGAATTGGTCAACCATCTTTTCATCCCAATGCCTTCCAAGGCGTGGTTTGTTGTTCCATCTGGATTCACTATGCATTAGGTGATGCTGAGTTCCACGGGGGAGCTGCTTATGGCTTGACATGGTGCGGGGGTTTTGAAGGACAAGAAGAATTTGTGGAGGATTTGTTTGGTGGCTACGCTTTAGGTGATTTGGGAAGAAAGGAACAAGAAATGCTTCTATAATATTAGCCATAATGTCTATTGGGTTGTTGGAAGAGTTTGGACCTTCACTTGGGAATGGGGTTGATGTTTCTTCGGAAGATTTGTTTCGTGGGTAGTTTTTGTTTTGTTACTTCTTTGGGGATGTGTTAGCTATGGGTATTTGTTTTTTGGAGTTGTTTTTGGGCTTTTTGGCTTTTGTATTCTTTATTGCTTGTTGGCACCTTTTAATAAAATTTTTAATCCACTTAAAAAAAAATTGCTTAGCGCATTTGAAAGGCTGAATGACATGACAAGCCACTTGTAATAGTCTGTCTTGAGTCTTAAATGTGGTCTTCCAGTCGTCCCCGGGCTGAATACGTATTTGATGATATCTACTCCTCAAGTTGATCTTTGAAAAGACCTTTGCTTCATGTAGCATGTCCAGCATATCGTCCAAGCGAGGAATATGATATTGATATTTGATAGTAATCTGGTTGATTGCACAACTGTCCACACGCATCCTCTATGATCCATCTTCTTAGGGATTAATAATGTAGGAACAACATATGGTAGCATGCTTTCCCAAATTAAACCCTTGTGCCAGACTCGAACTTGACACTACATTAATGTGGTGCTGAATGTTTCTTATAGGAGGAAGTCCAACTGGGAGTTTTTCAGGCATCAAGCCTTCATATTCATGAAGGAGCTCTTGTATAGGAGGTGGAACGTTTTCTTGTTTTGTCTTCTTTACCAACTAGGAAATAAATGATGATGGTTTCCTTGCTTCTCTCCATACTATTTTATACTGAGGCTAGCGTATGACTGGAAAACTTCATAGCTACTAACTCAACCTTTTGATTTTCCATGGTGTTCTTGTACTCGAACGCCTTTTCCATCTTGCTTAGCCAATTGATGAAGTCGTCAAGATACAACCAACTATGGAATTCTGAATTTCTACCTTAATTTTGGGCTTTCTGTCACGTTCCAACAATCTAAAGATTTGATCATTGGTGTCTTCACAAATCGGCAATGTCTGTCGCCGTTTAGGACCTAGGCGGGGACCTTCCCTTACATGTCCATGTGCTCCAACTTTGGTCTCCAGATTCCCTCCATGCTAGAGCTCTCCCACCTGGTTAGTGAAATTTCCTACCGTATATGTGAGTTGATCCATTTGCCATGTGAGCACGCGAATCAAGTGAGCTACTGTGCAAACTTTCCTGTGTCACTCCCTTCGACACCATTAGAAGATAATGTAGAGTCGAAAATCCCCAAAAATGACCTGCTTTGATATTAAAATGTTGCTACCCGGTTATCGAGTCAATGAGACCTCAACACCCAAATCACAAAGAAATGGACAAGTGTATATGCATAAGAATACTTGGGTAGAGTGGGAGAAATACTTTCTTGATATCAAACTTCTTCTTTAAGTGCTTAAGAAAAACTCACACTTAGAAAGTTTTGGAATGCTTACCTACATCACTCACCCTTTTATAGACCCTAAATGAATTTTTAATGAGGATCCCCTCAACTAAGAGATTGATTTCAAATCGATCATAGTTGATTTCGAATCAATCTAATCTACCAAGTTGGTAAAAGCCCTGACAATAGTAAAAATAAATACATAAAATAATCATCAAAATTTTCAATTACATCTTCAATTGCATCTTTATATCAGCCCCACATGATCCATCATTTCCTTCCATATCCCCCACAAATCGTAAATTGTTGCTCTTGATATTTAGGCCCCAAATGTATAAATAAACAGTTCAAATCAGCACATGCTGGGCTCTATAGTGGGCCATGGGTCTGAATAAAAAAGTTTACGGTTTTATATAAAAAAACACATACAAAAAGAGGGAAAAAGACAGAGAACATGTGGCCCTCTTGTTAGACTGCTATCAAGCCATTCAAAACAAAAAGAAAAACAAAAATACAACCACAACAACCAGCCCAAAGCCCCCGAACCAAAATGCTACTGACTTCAGCCATCGCTTGCCAAGACCAGTCGCCAACAGATCTGTGCAGAGCATCCCTAGAACCCTTTTGTCGAGAATGCAACTGACAACCATGAGCAGCGTTCTTCTTGATAAGGGCTGATCTGAAATGACTTAGCCTGAATCCTTATTGTGAGTTAAGATATTTTGCCTTGTTTTGTGGAAATATAATTTTATGCTTATTTAACCAATTGCTAGTTTTGGTAGCATGTTTCTCTGATTTGTGCATTGCTCCTTGGTTCCAGTGTATGCATTTTCTTCAGCTGCCATTTTTTTTTTTTTTTTTGGTTACAGAAACTGTGGAGTTGGCAACATGAATAGATAAAATGAGAGGTCGTCAGTGGATGATCTACGCTTTATTCTGCCAGCTGTGTTGTCTGGCTTAAGGGCTTACATTTTTTACCCCCAAAACATTAAAATTTTTAGATTGAGAATTATATGCCCTAGCGAGATGAGCAGAACTGATAGGCAAAAAGACAAGTATGGCAACAGTAAAGAGCTTCCTTGTAATGCCTCTAATGAAGGTACCGCAGCTCGGACAAGACCTTTCAGCTTTGAAGAGATTATGTTAAGAAGGAAAAACAAGAAACTGACAGAAGATGCCAAAGAGGGTGTAGTAGAACTGGGGAGGTTGTCGAGAAAAGAGCATGGCGAAAGTGCCTCCGATCATTCTGGATCCGATGGGGGTCACGAGCCCAAAAAGGATTCTGTTTTGGGTGTGACGAAGCATGTTTCAAGGGATTCCGATAAGGGAATTTCTCGAAAGAAGGAAGAAAAAAGGTCCACAAAGGAAGATGGTTTCATGAAAGATAAAGTCGGTCTGGATTCGGAAGCTAAACTGAAGGTGAAGTCCAGTAAGGACAGGAGCAAGAGCGAAAAAGATAAAGCAGACAAGAATGAAAAACAGAGTCACTACCGTGGCAGGAATGATGACCGAACAAGGCCTGATTTTGAAAATGAGTCTGAAAAGAAACAGTCTAAAGATATGGTTTTGAAGGATAAGAACAGGGAGAGAAACAAAACTTCCCATAGAGAGAGTAAACGAAAACAGTTGGGTAGAAATGATGAGGAAAAAATATCGGAGGGAGATGTGATTGCTTCGAAAAGACATGATTCTGGCAAATGGCAAGATACTGATTATTCAGAAAGGAAAGGCAGGAGGAAAGAATCATCTCAATCCCATTACGAAGAAACTAGACAAAAAAGGAGAAGGTCAAGGAGTTGGGAACACGATAAAGACAGGGATAGGTCTATTTCGATCTCACCAAGGGAACACAAACGTTTGTCTAATCATGGACGAGATCATGGTCAATCATCATTTCGCTCCTTCAAGGACAGGTCAGGAAGGCAGCATTCTGATGCTGACAAGAATAGAATGTCAAGTAGTGGTGGGCATGCAAGTGGCCATTATCGGCGGTATGGTGGGCATACAAGTGGGCTTGGTGGCTATTCCCCAAGGAAGAGAAGAACGGAGGCAGCCATTAGGACTCCCTCCCCAACAAATCGCTCGCCTGAGAGGAAAAGCGCTGCTTGGGATCTCGCACCAGATGATGTTGGTGCTGGTTCTGTGATAACCAATTTTCGATCATCTCGCCAGGCCGTATCATCGAGTACACATGAGTTGTCTGCTGCTGCCACTGCTGCATTGACCACAGAGAAGTCCCAAAATGCAGCTTCCACAGTAACTGTATCAACAGTCAAGGACATCTCCTTTGACTCTATTCAACTAACGCAAGCTACTCGACCTATGAGGAGACTTTATGTGGAAAATTTACCGGCAACAGCTTCTGATAAAGCTGTAATGGAATGTCTTAATGATTTCCTGCTATCATCAGGTGTTAATCATATCCAAGGAACCCAGCCATGCATCAGCTGTATGGTAAGTGAATGATTTTCCTTTTTGTATTTGTAGTTAACGTCATATTATCCATAAACATGATTAAGCATGTCTGATCAGGGAGTTTAGGTGTTGACTTGGTTATTGTGTATACACTACATTGCAGATGAACAAAGAGAAGGGTCAAGCCCTTGTGGAATTTCTTACCCCAGAACATGCTTCATCAGCTCTTTCATTTGATGGTAGATCCTTTGCTGGATCTATCCTCAAAATCAGGCGCCCCAAAGATTTTGTTGAAGCTGCAGTAAGATTGCTAATTTGTCTAGTATTTTTATTCTGTGTGTAATTCATCTTCTGATTGCTTGTTACTGACTCATTAAACTTTTGCATGCAATGCATTTGTGATTTCTCTGGAATTTGAGTTATGTTCATTGAAATGCAACACTAAGCTTTACAAGTACAAATGGTGCTGAAATTGTGCACATCATATCAGGTCTCCCTTGTTTGATTTTTACCAGTTTATCAGCTGATGAATATTAAAGGAAGATAATGGCAGCAGTGTTACCAGACCCAAAAATAGATTGGATTGTCCTATGATGATGATATGCAACTAGCACCAACTAATTGTTTCCCATAATTTTTTTATGATTACTTCCCCGCGAAATATTTGAGCTTTGAGGTTTGATGGCATTAATCCTTCAACTTCGGAAGGAGTTTCTTTTTGTGTGTGCATGCATCCGTGCATGTGTGATGCATATCAGTAGATATGCTAATCTGCTGCTTGGTATTGTTACACCCCATCTGGACGTTAGACCATTGTAGTCTGAGTATGGCAGCAGTGGTATAGGAATCAATTCATCATGGAAACCTAGGATGTTTTAAGAATCGATTCATCTGGAAACCCTAGGATGACCACCCTGATATTCTTTCATCCCAATTGGGATGTTTCAATTGAGAAGGGCATTAGCTGTATACTTGGTCTCCATCAACTTTGACATACTCAAAATATAAGTTGTTTCAATAATAACAATTTCCAAAATACATGTGGTGACCACTCAAAAGGTTTTTGATACTGAAAAGAAAGGTTCTGATAATAAATATTAGACGGAGACTAGAAATTGTAGGATTATTATTATTATTATTATTTATTTTAATCTTGAGAAAAGAATCTTTTAGTATGTTCTGAGAGTCATTTGGAACTGTACATATTTAATGTTTTTTTATGTTTTGGGAATCTTTTAGCAAATTTGGTCAGAACTGAAATATTTAATGTCGTGATGCCCCCTTGGAAATAATGAGGACATCTTTTGTTTCTTTTCTTCTCTCTTATTTATTATTATTTAGAAATGCAACAATTTCATTAAGCACAATTGTTCACTTTAGTTATTGTCTGCTCTTAATAAAGGCACAGTACAGCGAGAAAGTGTTCCAGTGCATTGTTTGAATAGGAGAAAGTGCTCTATTCATTTCTTTTGCTATTTATTAGAGAGAAAGGTATCCTATTCCTTGCAATGAAAAACTATTGGTGAAGAAAAGTTGATATGCTGTAGATATGTCTATTGTGGCTCCTTTTGATGGAGAGTTGAGAGTTTGCGATGATGCATTCAGGCTGCCCATCCACTGCACATACCAGAGGTGGTCCAAGAGTGGAGTGGCATGCTGGCTGATCAATAAATCAGCTATTAGGGGCATCCAGTTGGTCCATATGATCCATTTAATCAATTTAATGACTAATCTAATGGTCCAGTTGGTCTTTGGAACCCAGGATCCCTTCGATGGCCCATATAATGAATTAAATTGAATGTTGTTTTCTCCGACATTTGAACTTTGATCCTAGGGTTTCCTGGAGAGAGAAGCTTGAATAGTGCATTGCAAGGCACGTTACACAAGCTAGAGCACAGGGCTTCTGGGGGAAGCCTAGAGTGTCAAGGGCTGTGAGGCCTCGCCAATTGAGAGCAAAGGCTCCCTGTCAACCAAGGGGTACATGTTGTAAAATGACCTAATAACTCATTGATCTGAGTACAGCAATCTTGTATACAAATGCCACTTGATTTTCCATTATCGAGACTGAACACACCTTCGATACTCTGAATCGAGGGGATGTGCTAGATGCTGGCCCATTCATCAGCGTAGGTTGTGACATTTGCGCTCTAATCCAGTACTCGCAGTGATAGGCTACTGTTCAATTGCCCGCACGACGAGTCGAGGGGACATGCCGGATGCCTTCCCACCTGGCTGTTCCACGTCGACTAAATGAACTGAGGGTTTTTTGCATTTTTTCTAGTTCAGAATATTTGTTCAAATACTCTGATGAACCTACCTGGATCCCAGTGAAGAAGAAGGGGCTAACTCTTAGAAGAAAGGGTTCTTTCACTCTCTAAGATTGATTAGTAAGATTACCTACCGCATGTGCGAATTGATCTGCCCGCTTTGTGAGTACACGGATCAATTGAGTTACTTGAACAAATTCTTCTTATGTCAAACTCTTTGAAACCATGAGGAAATGATGTAGTGCTGAAAATGTCCTAACAGTCACCTTATACCAAGATGATGCAATCTGGTTATCAAATCAATGCGGTTTTGATACCTGGATCACAAGAATGGATGAATAGCACAACCCCAAGAAAGTTGGAGTAGAGAGGAATAAACAACTTTGTTGATATTCAAACTTCTTCCTACAGATACTTAGCAGAAACTTGGAAAATGTGGAACACCTTACCGCCTAGTTCTGCTCCCGTTCTAGACTCAAAAGACAAGATAAAATCCCTAGAAAATTTTAATTAAGATCCCCCCAACAATTAGATTGATTTCAAATCAATCAAATCAATCAAATCTATTTAAGATAATAACAATCCTACCTAGATAGATTTGACCATATCATAATGGCCTAAAGATTGTAAAAGAATGTCTCCCAAGTAATCCCAAGATTTCCAGAGAATCAATAATCATATCTTCAAAATCAGCCCACTTATCTTCCCAGTACGGTAAATGTAGACTTTGATGGTTGGTCCCCGAAACTAGAAACTAACTGCCCAAAATTCAGCACATGTTAGGCCCCATGGTGGCCCTTGGACCTGCATCACATGGTCAATCAATGCGTCTATTGAAAATATATTGGAGTAGCCATTCAAGGGCTGTAAGGAGTTGTTGTGGAAGATGTCTTTTTGGGATCATAGGGGCATGTGGATGGAAAGATGCTAGAATTTTCAAGAAAATCGCTTCATTGATGGAATCTTTAAGAAGAAGAACCCTGCACACGATTATAAATTGGGCGTTGGCGAGACAAGCTCTGAGGTTGCTCCAAGGTATTTGATAACTTTGTGGCTTTAGGATCAGGATTTTGTATTTAGTCTCTAGAGGCTGGTCCGTCTTTTTAGTGATGAGAGGGTCACTTGTATTGGGACTGTAAGCCTTTGTGCATTATACAAAAATTTATAAAACTCTAGTGCTAAAAAAAATTTCAACCGGACCGTGGGGCCCACGGATCCTAGTTACTAATCATGGTGCTCACTAGGCCTATAGGCCACATGGTAGCATTGTTTGCTTGGTTTTCTAGTGTGTGTGTGTGTGTGTGTATTTAAAATGTATGAATCCCCAGTTCCTATCAGGATGCCAATAACCTGTTTTTGCAAAAAACTATTCCTATAAACATTTTACATTTTATCATTCCTAGGATGGCGAAGAATGAAAAACCTTGGAGGAACGAGAAGCGATCATGGAGAGTTAAGGGGGACATGTTGAAGTCAAGCTTAGGAGAAGGTAGCTCGAGTGGAACAAATGTAGCAGGGAGAGGGAGTAACAATCGGGATAAGGTGGTGAGTGAAGGAGTTGGGGAAAGGATTGATGATCATGGAGGGGAGGGGGTCTGGGTGTGGAGGCGGGGGATGATGATTGGAGAGAAGTTCAAAGAAGGAAGAAGCTGTCGGACTTCCGTTAGGGGGTTAAGCTAACCGAACTTCTGACATTGTTTATTGTTGTGTTTCCAGATGGTTGGCTTCCAATGGATTTCTCCAGAGTCTTTAGTAGAGCTGGTGCAGTGATGGAGGTCAGCATCCCCCGAGATTGGGAGACCTGGTCTCCCAGAGGCTTTGCGTTTGTTTGAATGAGCTTCAAAGAGAAAGCAAGCAGGGCAATTGAAATGCTTTGTGGGGAGAGTTTTGGAGGCAAGCGATTGAAGTTGTAGAAGGCTCGGCTTGGGCCGGAGGTGAAAAACAGAGAACCATAGTGGAAAACTAATTCAAGGGGAAGGAAGATGGGAGGATCAAATTGGGAGACACACAAGGGGCTCTGGTTTAAAAAATGGGAGGCATGGTAGGTTGTTACGATAGCGGGGTGAGATCTTTTAGAGACATCGTAATGGGGGAAGCTTCTCATCAGAAGGAACATGAGGAGAAAGGGAAGAGCGAAAGGGTAATTGATTAGTAGAGCCAAGGAGAAACATGTGGAGGAAAAGAGATGGATTTAGAGGGAAACAATTGAAGGGTAGTATGTAATTTGTATTAATTAGGAAGTCGTCACGCAGGGGTGGGAATCTCTACAATGGTTGTTGGAGGTTGAAACGTTCGAGGATGCCACTTTACAACAAATCAAGGAATGGATAGCAGACTATCGCAATCTCGACGATAGTCATTTTATTCTTAGATCGATGGACGTTTGGTGTTCGATGTCTCCGAGGAAGAATCATGATCATGTCATCATTACCGGTGTATGAACTTGTTCGTAGCATTAAAAAATGATCAGAGTTTTCTCATTTCAGGACGGAGGAGCTGTGGTTTCTCATTTGGGGAATCCCTTTGGAACTATGGTTTTGAGAGGTTTTTGTGGAAATTGGGGGGCGCCAAGGGAAGTTCTAGTCATTGATGAAGATATAGATATGGGTGAGGAAGTGGGAGTAGCTAGGGTTTGTGTAAGGAAGAAGAGGGCTATGGCGTATTGGTCTTTCGTTACAGTTCTGGTAGGGGTGGAGAGGGTGTAGTTGTGAGTGGAGAGGGAGAAGGTGTGGGGGATTCCTGAGAGATGGGGAGATGTTTGGCGTTGGAGATATGAGGCTGGGTAGTTAGGAAGGGCCCATAGCAATCATGGAGCGGAAGGTGTTCAGGCTTTGTGCTTCGGGGAGACACCACTACAATTGAGTGATGTGGAAGCATGCAATCAGCCTAGAGGAGGTAGGTGTTGAAAGGGCGTACGAGGAAGCGACAAAACATTCCGTGTGATGTGGGAGCACGGGTGAACCTCACTCCCATTCCAAACCTCTTCTGAAGCAGTGGTTTGGAGTCCAAACCTATCTCCAAAGGAAATAACCTCCCTACACTTGACATTGGCGAGAAGGCTGGGGATTGGTTCAGGCCACTTGAAAAGGAGATGGCTTCTAGCGACGTGTGTGCACAACGAGCTATCTTTGCAGCAGAGGTCGACACGTAGGGAATATGGGGACCACCTATCGTTGGCTCTCGTTGCATCTCCTACACGTGTCTTTTAATCCAGCTCCGGTATGTGTGCTTCACTCTCACACATGCGAAGCCCCTTTAGCCCTTTTATATCATAACCTCATTGAAACTCGAAGGTTCCTTCATTTCAAAGAGAGAGACTTGCAAAGAGGGCAGAATGGGGATCCGTGGTCATCTTCCTTCCGTAGTTGCTTCCGGCAAGTGGCTCTGAGAATCTAATGGACTTAACGGCCGACAAGTCCTCTATTAATAGTGACTTTGACAATCGAAATCCCTTCGTCGAGTCTTCAGATAGGGCGGTGATTTTGGTCTTTTATGAAGATGTGATGATCACAAATGGGTATGCGCTGGACCTAGAACGTCAACCCTTGATTGAGAACTTGATGGCGGATGCTTTAACGATCACACCTCTTCAGCCTTCTCGAAGAGTCATTGCTTGTGCAGTTGGCCCTTCAGATGCTGAGATGGTTCCAGTAGCTCAGTTTGCTGTGGATGTGGGTCCTGCGATTTCTAAGGAGCAACTGCAGGTCTAAAGATATTTTGGAGAGGGTGGGTATTGTGTTGGGGATGTCTTTCAGAGCCTGCGATGAAGATGCTTATGCTTTCTTCTAGTTTGTGCAACGTAGGGGGGGGCAGAGACTTTGAGACATTCATGTGCTAAAATCTAAGAAGTCCCCAAGGGGTTGGCGTGAATTGCTCAATGTGGAGTGTTTCGTTAATTATGATACAACTTCTAAGACCAATGGAGGCAAAAGGGTCAAAATGGGCAAGTCAGGTTATTAATGATTATTTTATCTTGGAAAATTTGGGGGTTGGGGTGTAAGCTCAAAAGAGCTTAGATTAAGAAGTTATGTAAGAAGGATAATGTAGATATTGTAGCCTTGCAAGAATTGAAGGCTCAGAACATGGACAAAGCTACAGTGGATACAATTTGGGGGCTTAAAAACAAAGAGTGGCTAACGGTTGATGCGGTGGGTGTTGTCGGAGGAATCTTAGTGGCTTGGAATGTTGAGGTCTGGAAGAAAATGGACAATTTGGCGGGGACCTCATTGTTGGTGGTGTTTCGTGAGATTAACTTTGGTTGGCAGCGGGTGTTCGCTTGTGTAGTTTCTTAGTTTCTTTGGATTGGTTTGGCTAATCCCCCCTTGTAGCTCAACGGGGTTTGCTGAAGCCCATATTTGATCATCGCCCTATCGGATTGTTGCCTGAGTGCTCGAAGTTCACTTTGTAAAATGGCCAAGATAATCCTATTCATTCAAGATTGGATCGGTTCTTAGTTTCTTCAGATTGTTTTGGTTAAATTCCCCCTTGTAGCTTAGCGGGGTTTGTTGAAGCCCATATCTGATCATCGCCCTATTAGATTGGTGCTTGAAACCTTTCAAATTCGAGTTAGCTTGGATGGAGGTTGATGGATTCCGGTAGCTGGTTGAGGAATGTTGGGGTGTCTGTTTGGTAGATGGTTATGTAGGCTTTAGGCTCTGAAGGAAACTCAAACTTTTGAAAGAGAAAATTAAAATTAGGAAGAAAGAGGTTTTGGGCGCTAGAGAAGTGGAATTCGATAATATCTAAAGGAGATCCACGACTTAGGCTTCAAGGAGGAATTAGGGAATCTCTCTAGTGAAAATCATGACAAAAGGGCTTTGTTGATTTCAAGATATTCTAGTTGGATAAAAGAGGAAGAAATTCGTTAGCGGCAGCGGTCAAGAGCGTTACGTCTTAAGGAGGGGGATTAAAATACATGATATTATCATAACATAGCTAGCGCAAGAGCTCGGAGCATCCGTATCAACAATTCAGTGGTTAATTACTCTTCATCCTCGGATAAGGGGGTTATTTATGAGGCAACCGTATCTTTCTATTAAAATCTTTTGTCTTCGGACTCTTGAAATCGTCCTTGGTTGGATCACTTGGAGTTTTCCCAGTTGCCGAAGGAGGTAGCTAACTTCATCGAGTCTCCCATTTTGGTGGAGGAGGTCGTGGCTTTGGACTTGATGTGTGGGGACAAGGCACCAGGATCAGATGGCTTTCCTATGATGTTTTTCAAGACATATTGGGAAAAGTTAAAAAAGATGTTATGGAATTCATCTCAGCATTCTATGAGCAGGGTCGTTTGTCTAATGAACTAGAGGCAACGTTTATTGCCCTCATCCCAAATTGGGAGGAGCGGAATTAATCAAAGACTTTCAGATCTATAAGTTTGATTAGAAGCCTGTACAAAATATTAGCCAAAGTGTTGGCTCTTTGTTTTAAAAAATGTGTTGGGTACGGTAATTTTCAAGAATCAAGGGGCTTTCGTCATGGGAAGCTAGATTTTGGATAGCGTGCTAATAGTATATGAATGCATTGATGCTAGAAATAATAGAGCAAAGAAAAGTGGGGTGGTTTGCAAACTTGATATTGAAAAAGCCTACGATCATGTGGATTGGGGTTTCCTTGACTACATGCTCGGTAAGATGGGGTAAAACCTTCCTTGATTGACAGAATGTCCTACTACTGACACTTGAAAATGTGGCTTTCAAGGTCTCGTCGCTTCGGTGAATCACTTGAGCCCTAATACATTTTCGGTGCCATGGAGCTAGACCAATGAGCTATTATGCTTTCTTCAAAGGATGGTCCGAATGGAGAAGTCGGATGAAGGCTTATGTTCAATAGGCTTCCTTCTCTATTTTGATTAATGGGTCTCTAAACGGGTACTTCAAAGCATCTAGAGGTATTTGTCAAGTGGATATGTTATCTCCTTGTTTGTGGTGGTTAGGGAGGCTTTGATAGGATGTTCCACAAGGGTGAGGAAGTTGGATTAATCAAATGCTTTGAAGTTTTTTTTTTTTTTTTTTTTTGAGAGGCAACTGAAAATTTAGTAGGAACGCGCCAAAAGGAAGAAAGAATACACAAAGAAACTAGGGAAAATCATTTGGAGATATCAACTAGCATAGCTGATTTAACACATACTGCCCAATTCAAGACATCATCTTTGACCAAATGAATGACCTCTACAATGGTAATATCCTCGTTTTGGAAACGACTGTTACAAGCCCTCCAAAAATGCCAAAATATACCCATTTCTACAACACGCCAAACAACTTTTCTATCTTTACTCACCACACCTCCATGCCAGGCCCACAAGAGGTGATCGACTGACTTGGCATCACCCAAGGCATATGGAATAAGTTGAGGAATTGCTCCCAGACTTTAAAGGCATAATGGCAATGAATGAATAGGTGATATATCGGTCCCGCATCCCTCATGCACATCAAGAAAATGTTTGGAAGAACATGGTCACATCAAACAAATGCTTTGGAGTCGCTATTGGGGGAATTCAGATTAGCCACCTTCAATACACAGATGACACTTTTCTGTTTTGTGATGTGTATGTGGTTTCGGTTGATAATCTTAGAAAAGTTAGTCTATTTTGAAGTGGCCTCGTGGCTTAATATCAATATTGCTGAAAGCGAAATGCTCGGTATTTAGGTGAGGAACTTTCAGGGTTGGTGGAGATTTTCAAATGCAAGACTAGCTCGTTTCCTTCATCTTACCTCGGTTTGCCTTTATGTGTCGGGAAGCTTGCTCGACAACTTTGGGATAGAGAATTGGAAGCAAGTTGTCTAGTTGGAAGAGTAGGTATTTGTCGTTGGGAAGCAGAATAACTCTCATCAAGGTTTCTTTTTTCTAATATGCCGGTGTATTTCACGTCTTTTTTCAAATGCTCGAAGTTGGTGCTCCAAATGTTGGAGAAGTTGTGACATGATTTCCTATGGCAAGGCTCAGAAGGTAAAAAGAAGTTTCATCTTCCTAGTTGGAAAGAGGTATGTAAACCAATTGTGGAGGCAAGAGCGGGTATTAGGGATCTTGATTCTATGAATTTGGCTCTTATCGGGAAACGGCTTTGGAGGTTCAGATCCGAGGAAGGAAGACTTTGTCTTGTGGAAGGCGGTTTCCTTGCTTGAACATCGGTTCTGTAAAGATATTTCCTTTTCTTTTGGGAATGGAAGTTGGGTTTTCTTTTGGAGTAATGTTTGGTTTGGAGATTGGGCTCTCATTCAGTCCTTTCCTGGTTTAACTTGCCTTGCTTCAGATAGAGATATTTTGATGAAAGATTGCTATTTGTTTTGTGGCGGCTCAATGGTGTGGTCACCTCCTTGCAGGAGAAATTTGTTAGATGATGAAATTGTGGAGATGGCGGAGCTTCTTGGCCTATTGAAGGATAAAATCCCCGTGGTTCAGGAAGTAGGTTATTTGATTTGGCACGTCCACAGTTCGGGTCGATTCTCGGTTAGATCCTTTTATCGTCTGTTGCATGATGCGCCTCATATCCAGTCCTGTGGACGTGCATGATGCTTCTTTTGGAGTAATGTTTGGTGTGGAGATTGGGCTCTCATTCAGTCCTTTCCTGGTTTAGCTTGCCTTGCTTCAGATAGAGATATTTTGATGAAAGATTGCTATTTGTTTTGTGGCGGGTCAGTGGTGTGGTCACCTCCTTGCAGGAGAAATTTGTTAGATGATGAAATTGTGGAGATGGTGGAGCTTCTTGGCCTATTGAAGGATAAAATCCCCGTGGTTCAGGAAGTAGGTTATTTGATTTGGCACGTCCACAGTTCGGGTCAATTCTCGGTTAGATCCTTTTATCGTCTGTTGCATGATGCGCCTCATATCCAGTCCTTCCTGCATCATTGTTGGTTTTAATGTTTTTTGGTGCCCCTCAGGTGGCTGCGTTTGGGTGGTTAGTGGGCAATAAGAGAGTGCTCACTATTGATAACTTGCAAGGAAGATCTCTTATTTTACCCAATGTTTTCCTTATGTGTTTGGAAGCAGTGGAATCTGTGGACTACCCTTTTATGCATTGCTCTTTTGTTTGTAAGGTATGGGAGCATTTTCTGGGTTTGTTCCATATCAATTGGGCAATGCCAAGGTCGATTGTGGAGCTGATGTGGGCTTGGCATCAAGGGGGAGTTGGGAAAGTAGGCAAAGTGTTGTGGAGAATGCTCATGTTGGGGATTTTTTGGGTTATCTGGGGTCACTGGAATAGGTGGGCTTTTTAGAATAGAAGTTCTTCTATCCAAGAGGTTATTAGGGAGATTAAATGGAATTTGGTGGGCTAGGCTTCTTTGGTTAGACAAATAAAATCTGTAAGTCTTCGCATTTTTTTATTTGTAGTTAGCTTGTATTCTTTTTTGTGCTTGGCATGCTTCTTCAATAAATTGCTGTTCTCTCTCAATTTTTTTGAGTGATATTGCTTTTCTAGTAAATAGTTTCTTCTTCTTTTTTTTTTTTTTAAATTTTAATTTAGAATCTGTTTAACAAGTGTAATGATTGTGTCTTAGTTTCTGAAAGTTATAGCAGGCAACAGATGGACTTTTAGTTAAATTGGGAGGGCTCATGTACAAAGGGTTATAATAGATAGCCATGGAACTGCACATGGTTATTTTTATTAAATAAGGTTCTTTGAGGTTTTCTTTCAATCCTTGAGTCTAGAAGAGTGATTATTCTCTTTGTTCCAGTAGTCAATCTACTAGAAGGTAGTAGGATCTTTTCACTGAGCTTGTCTTATTTTAAGGATTTTCTCCTTTAGTGTGGTTGCTGGAGATCAAGCTTGAACCTTGGATCTGCTACGTATGTTTCTTAAGGGCTTGTATGGATTTGTGGAAACATAAATTGAGGAAATGTTGTTTCCATTTTTTTAATTTTTAATTTTTAATTTTTTTAATTTCTTGGAAATGCTGTTTCCATTTCCTGAAAAATGGACCCTTTTCATTTCCTTGCACATGCTTGTAAAACATCATTCCAAGAAAAAATGAGAAGGAGAGGACATGACCCCCCCTCTCTACAAAATGCACCACATGGCAGTCACATGTGCCACTGCCCATCTTCCAAGTGTCCCACATGTGCATCTTTCTATCTTCAAGTGCACACGTGTCAATGTGCCACACGTGCTGTCATACATATGCTGATTTGCTGCATGTGCAACATGTGCCGCTGCCCCATCTTTTAGTGCCCTATGTGTCAATTTTCCACACACCCCAATATGCCATGTGCAAAATGTGCCACCCTCATCTCTAACACTCCACATGTGCCACGTGGTCTCGTTCATCTTTAAGCACTTTACATGTGTTGTATGTGCCAATGTGCAACATGCCCTACAAGTGCAATCATCCATCTTCAAGTGCCCCATATATGCAAATCCATCTTCAAGTGCCCCATGTGCCATAAAGCACCATACATGTGCCAATGTACCACATTTGCCACATTTGCGAAGTGCGTCCCTCCCCATGTTGTGTAACATGCCACGTGCAATGTGCCATGCGAGTAACATGTGCCACCCTCATCTTCAAGCACCTCACATGTGCCAATGTACCTCATGTGCCATTGTGCCACGCGTGATGTGCTACCGGCCATCTTTAAGTGCTCCACTTGCGCCACACGTGCCGACATGCTACATTTGCAACATTTACGCCATCCATCTTTAAGCAGCCAACATGTGCCGTGTCCCACATGTGCCAATGTGTCACATGTGGCAATATGATACATGTGCCACGATCCATCTATGCATTCATGTGTCACCTTCTGCTTCAATTAAAATTTTCATAAAAAAATCATTTTTTTCCCAAACAATGTATTTGAAATAGAGCAAAATTTCAAGGAAATCTTGTTGAAAAACAATCAAGGGGACTTTTCCTTTCCCACGGTTTCCTAAAAATGGTGTTTCACAAGAAACATCATGTCCTCAAAATTTTTTTTTTTTTTTCACGAATCCAAACAGGCCCTAAACTGATTTCCTTTGATTCGGGTTCAACTTCCATCTCCTTGCTGTGTCACATATCACATAGATGAAGAAATGATATCTCGTGATGTGAAATTTGAGGAACGCACTCAGAGACGTCCTTGTTAGAATTTTAATGGATCAGGCGGCAGGTGGCGCCCGCTCCTGGCCCTTCATGTATACACGTTTGATCTGTGGCTTGGATGCATCAGTGTTGAGTGCCTTTTCTGTGCAATTTGCATGTGCTGGTGTTTTGTATTTTTATAGTCTTCCTGTCAGACAAGCCTTTGACCGTACTAAATTCTGACACCATGGTAATCCCATGCGGGGCTGTTTACTGCTCATTATCTTTTGCATAATTCTTCACTCCTGAATGATTGTATGAAAACTGGGATGCGTTTCTAAAGAAATAAACCAGCATTGTGAACTTCATGTGATGACTTCATATCTAAGACTGAGCAGAAAGGCTTCCAGGATAATACAAAGGAAAGGGGCCCAGACTTCCACTTGCATCTAAATCACCTGCGTATAAATCAATTATTTAAAAATTTAGAGCCATCATGATTAAATGCCTCAAGTTAATGCTGATTATCTTAAGGTTAAACTTGATGGTTGGTGGTTACTCAACATTGTTCTTTCATGCGTCCTTTAGTCCCTGTGCTTGAAAAATTGCTGAACATTGTTTTTTAAGTTTCCCCAGTCTCTCTTTATCTAGCTTCGCTAGTTTTGTGTTGCAAAGGCATGGTGTATTTGTATCTTCAGATGAAATATTGTCTGACTATCATGTTGGAATCTCTCTTAAATAGGGTATTTGTATTGGGTGTGTCATAATTCACGTTCAGTGTGGTGACAACACGCGGACATATAAAAGAAGACTTCCTGGTGTAGTGGCAAGGTTGACTTGATAGCAGCTTCTTTCCAGAATCTATTTCGGGTGATTGATCTTGACTGTTGAAAGAGTCCTTTCAGCTGACCATTATGTGGCGTTTGCTTTAACTTAATAGCAAACTTTACAAAATGATCTCAGATGCTTCTTCAGGATTCTTGGCGTCATTCTCAGTTAAATTTATCATGAGCGTCATTAAATTGTCTTCTAAAGCTCTGACTTGGTGTTTATTTCAACAAAATGGGATTTCTGTATACGGTAGTGGATTTGTAACTGTGCCTGGCTTCAGAAACTGACAGTCTTATGCTGGCATCCTGTCATCATTATATGCCAATTCAATGTGATGGCAGCTATTTTTATGGGACTGGCTTTAAAATGATCAGTTTTTTCCTTCATCAATTTCTTGATATGAAAGCATTCCTAAAGTTTAAATGGGTGATTGAGGTTGATTGCTGGCATCCATATGTGACTGCGGGTTTCTATCTGCCTCTGGTAATTATTTTAGCTAGTAGTAATCTCAATATCTCATTTTGGGAAGGTTTTAACTCAATTTTCCAAAATTTTGCTACATACTTGTGGGACATGATGTTCCATGATATTAGTTATAAGCATGACGGGGAACCATCAAGCAGCTCCATAAGTAGCAAAATAATGTACACATGTTCTACATGTTTATAGCTATTGATCATTTTCTGGAAGAAAATCAATATGAGTAAATATGGATAATTCTTTTTCACTGGTGGAGATGCTTTTAAAGAGATTGAACATGAGTCTTTTCCTTTTGTGTAATTCTTGAAGAGTGAAGTGAATATCTTAAGTAGAATGCTTGAGGAACTATGGAAACATCCTTACAGATGCCTTTTTTACATTTTCTTGCTTTTGTTGTGTAAGTAGTACATGATGAAAAGGAAATGCATCTGTCAGGCGGGCCACATTCTATTTAGAGTGAATAATTGTTCTCATGATCTTGTAGAGCTCCAGATGTTACTTGCTGAAAATGTCTAAAGTTGCCACGTACCTTCTTGCATTGTATATATTTCGACAGTTGACAAGGCCCCTTCGTTTAGATTCTATACAGCATTTACTGTTTTAACGGGGGGACTATACTAATTTTTTTTTTTTTTTGAAAGGTAATGACAATTTATTAGAAAAGGAATGCCAAAAAGGCTGCAAAAATACAACAATGGCTAAAACCCGATAAAGTAATAAAAAAATACACTCATCAAGAGCCTTTAAGCTTGAAGCCCAAGGGATTATACTAACTCTGACATGGATATTTTGTAATAAGCACATTCTCAGTGTTGGGACCCTGTGAACCTATCATTAATAATCTATCAGTATATGCTGATGCTGTTACTACCATAAACAGCAGTTGATGCTGTAATTACATCCATAATTCATATTATAAAACCATACACTAACCTATCAAGATTATAAAATTATGCATAGACATGCATCTAGATTAATGGAAATACGTTAGGCGCTGTTTGGTAGAGCCTAAAAACGTGTTCATCCCATTTTAATTAACAGTAATTATGTATTAGAGATATTGATCCCATACACATAATGAGTTCACGTCGGCAATAATTATGTATTAGAGATATTGTTATGTATTAGAGATATTGATCTCCATTACATAATTTATTGTTAACTAAAATGGGATGAACTCATTTTTAGGTGTCTACCTAATAGGGCCTAATATTAGAAACAAAAATAACGTGGGAAAATTTCCATTTTAGGTTGTCCATTTCAGTTTTGGTGCTCAATATCTTGGGCAATATGGCCATTCTGTAGAAAAGATCTGTCCTTGTTACATAGCATGAATCGTGTTAGTAGGTGAATTTTCTGGGTAGATGGACCTGATTTGATTCCTTTCCTTTTGGGGAATGTCTGAGTAAAAGGCATTCATTAGCGTTTGAATTTAGCAGTTATTT
The DNA here is from genome assembly GCA_037074715.1 of Magnolia kwangsiensis. Lineage (NCBI taxonomy): Eukaryota > Viridiplantae > Streptophyta > Magnoliopsida > Magnoliales > Magnoliaceae > Magnolia > Magnolia kwangsiensis. The sequence continues at coordinate 34,610,055 of CM073573.1, forward strand.
TCTCAGCGGCGTTTATGAGATGCAGAACTGTTGTCTAGTTTGCTAAGCTTAGTTGCATGTACTTCTCCGCATGTACTTCTCCCCATAGACATGCTTGATAGATGGATATTGGAAACAATCATGCCTTCCGAGAAAGCTATATGGAGAAGCACCCATGCATATCTTAATGTCTTATACTTAATTTTGCCTAAATCTTCATTAAGCAGCACTCTGGCTTATGTATCATTTTACTCGAGCATATGATATTTCAGGCTAGGAACATAGGACACTAGGCAGCCAAACTTTGGGAAAATGGTCCTGTAAACACTTGTCATTTCTAGATTCTTCTTTTTGGGACTATTTTCCTCTGTCACTTATGGAGGGTTGGGTTTGACCATAGCTTGATGGTAGGCAGTCTTCGCCTCAACATTGCAGTCTCAGGTTTGAGCTGAGCTTACCTACCAAAAAAAAACCTTTTGTAGGGTTTTTCTTTTTTCCTTTTAATACTCCTTGTTGAGTTGTTTCTAACTTTGGAAGGTCACTACATGGTTAATGGAGCTATTTAAATTTTACTTGGAAAAAGGCATCGACTGAAGCAAGAAGTACAATGAAAAAAATTGTCGTAGAAGCCTACAGAAGGATAGATTCCCTGAGACAGAACTTAGATAGTGCTACATGCTAGAGTGTAATACAGTTTGAGGTTAATGCAGATGGGAACAGATGTTGCTGAGCTTAGTCATAGAATGGAACCCTATTGCTGAATTCTGAGATCTTCTCACCTTCAGGCTTCAACTTCCTTTATCTATCTGCCTGCTTTGGCAATAAATATTCATGTCTGACTGACGGATTTTTGGCATTCCCTTTATTAGTAGACTTGTGGATTTGGATGATATGTTCGATACGCATCGATCATCAATCTGGGCCTTAAATTTCTCTATAGCACTGTCCTGTGAATGGAATCTAAGCAAAATAAATAATTCAACTAAGTTCTTTTATTTCATTCTCTTTAGTCATATACTTGCAGCATTCAATAATCGAATTAAAGTTTCTTCTGGTGCACTTTAGTTATGTACTTTCAGCCTATCTGTCAACTTGTGATGCATTTTCAAGGAATGAAAGATGTCAATGGGTTATTGTATGAAATCCTTGTGTACACAAAACCAGACACTCCCCGTAAAATATCAACACATCTTGGAGCGACTTTTTCACTTTGATGTTAATCTATATGTTGTTAGAAGATTCATCTTATGTGCATCGTTCAACAAATAGCCTTGGAGAAGAGGGAAGCTTGCTAAATAATGATGAGGAATTTGTTAATAAGGTAACCGGCCATAGGAAAAACTTCAGAATGTAAATGAGGATGTAGACCGCTTTCTAGTTCCTAACATTACATAATGTGTTGAGTATTCTCAACTGAAATGTTTGTTCCGTTATCCTGTGCATACCGCGTAATGACATGGGGATTACTAAATATATTAACTACAGTTGTTGCAAAGGCTGCTTCATTGGCCACTTCTATGAGCATAAAATCTACCAGTTTCTCTGTACTGTGTCAATTACTCATTGCTATGCCTTTCTCGGATTTCAGTTATTATGATCCATTAATTAGTTAATTTTTGCTATTTTCGTAATGATATCTATTAGTCATGATTTAATCTTCAAAAAATAAATAAATTCTATTAGTTATGATTTAGGCATTCTTTATTTAGAAAATTTGTTCAACATTGTAACTTCTTGGTATTAAAAATTGCCTCCAATGATTGTGATAAACTTATTTTGGTTTCAGCAATTAAATGTGTAGTTTTCCATGAGAGCACCTATTGTTTTCAAGTATTATGCTTTGTATCTTTGCATGTTGCCCAAGCTTAGATGGGTAAAATTGTAGTTATGCTTCATGTTCGATCTAGCATTGTTGTCTTACCAAATTCACTTTGCTTCTTATTTCAAGATATTATGTCTGTTGTGGTGATATGAGGTCCCTAGAAATTTTCTATACATTCTATTAGTCTCCTTAGCATAGCTATGATCTTTCGTGTCACATACTAAATGTTTTCTGTTCGTTGAATGAAGATTGTTTCTATTCCTGTTACTTTTATATGTGGACCGTGAATACCTTCTTGGTTGAACATAGTATTTCTTGTAGGTGAAAATTTTGGTTTCTAAGGTGTATGTGGTTACTACTCATGTAGCAGGTTTTCAGACAGTTGCTATTTTCATGCAGACAGGAGTCACGGAGAAACCGGTTACCACAGTTATTACTTCGATATCTGATGTTGTAAAGGATACACCACAAAAGGTATACATAAGAAGCAACAGCCAGTGCTGTAAGTTTTGTTATGCTCGTTTCATTCTCAAGTGCTGTGAGTTTCTTATGTTTGTTGTCATTTTAATATTTTTTAGGTTTAGGGGATTTGGTTTTTAGCTTTGAAGTATGTCGTACCTTTTACCAACTATGGATTTAGGAGTTTAATGCAGCACTGTTCTTACGGTGTAATTGGAGAAACATTGATGATGAACTGGTTGAAGTTACTCTTTTAAATAAAAAAAAACTTATTTTGTATCTCTTATTTTAAGATTCTTCCTTCAACGTGAATTGAACTAACTTTTATTTTAGCGTGAACAAAACTAAGGACTATAGGTATTGTACAACTGTAAAACCCCTTATTATAGCAATCCAGGTGGACCACGCAATCGTGTATGTCCTATGAACAATCTTTAACACTTCCCTTCAAGCTGGAGCATAAATTTCATCGATGCCTAGCTTGGAATAAATATGTCCTTGGCTTCGGCCAAGAGCTTTGGTGAATATATCAACAAGTTGATCCTGAGAACGAACATATGACGTCAAATTTCACCACTTGAAACCTTTTCACGTATTTTGATACTGCCTATCATTGGAGAGCCTACCTAATCTGTGTCAAAGTACCTCGTAACTTGAATATGAATTTTCCTTTTATATAAAATTCTGGCTCGATGCTCCGTAAAGATATCATAGAATATGAATTACCACATCTATTTGAGACACCATAGGAGAACTCATAAATTGAATTATCAAACTCAAGCATATGATATATTTGGCTTAGTGATTGTTAGGTAGATAAGTTTTTCGACCAATCTTCTATACCTAACTAGGTCTCCAACCAAGGTGTGCCGTAATGGTTGTTATGTAACGGTACCAACCATTATTCATTATACGGTCGTAGTGGCTGTTACAGAAAAAAATGACCTGCATCAGCCCTATAACGGTCATTACTACCCCATACCGGTCTGTTATGGGGCTGATATAGGTTTTTTTTTTTTTTTCGGAAAAAGAAAAAGGGAGCACAACAGCCGTTACGAACCATATTGTAACAGTAATAGTGGTGGCCGTTACGGTCACTGCCACCATTGCGACACATTTTATCTCTAACCACATCTCCTTGACCATTAACTAGTTTATGATTTGGATTCATTAATGTATCAATTGGCTTAGTACCAAGAAGGCAATGTTTTTGTGAGCAAATCCAAAAATATATATATTTTTTTTTCGGAAAAAGAAAAAGAGATCACAACAGCCGTTACGAACCATATTGTAACGGTAATAGTGGTGGTCGTTATGGTCACCGCCACCATTGCGACACATTTTATCTCTAACCACATCTCCTTGACCATTAACTAGTTTATGATTTGGATCCATTAATGTATCAATTGGCTTAGTACCAAGAAGGCAATGTTTTTGTGAGCAAATCCAAAAATATTTCCTTTCACATGGATAAATGCCTTCCTTTGATCTGGCACTTCTAACTAGAGGAAATATCGAAGATGACCAAAATCTTTCGTTAGGAAGTGACGTTGAAGATACTTCTTGAGATCTTCAATTCCTTTACTATCACTCTTTGTAACACCTCTTTGTATGAAGATAGAATGATCAACATGACTTAAAAAAAACGTAGGCCAACATAACCTTACCAAGCTTATCAAACTATGCATGTGGTGACTGCCTCAATCCCTAAATTGCCTTTCTTAGTTTACAAACTTTATCTGACTCATTGAAATTTACAATATTATTCATTATCAAATTAAAGTTTTTTAAAAAATCTAACTCCCCCCGAGTAATTTTTTCTGGTGGTTGCTTCATATAGACCTCTTCTGTGAGATTAACACGAAGGAAGGCATTTTTAACATCAAACTGAATAGGGGCCATCAATGATTAATAACAACAAAAAGAATGATGCGAATGACATTAAACTTGGCAACTGGAGAGAAGGATTTGTTATAGTTGATGCTGAGAGTTTGAGTGTATCCATTAGCAACTAAGCAAGCTTTCAATCGTTTGACTGTGCCATTAGGCTGAAATTTAATAGTAAACACCCACCAATAACCAACAATGTGTTTGCCTACTGGAAGACTAGTTGTCTCCCAAGTGTCATTTTGATAAAGCTCAACTATTTCTTCTTCCGTAGCTTGCTTACACTCCTTATGTGACATGGCTTCCTGATATGACATAGGAACTAATAAGACATCAAAGGCAAGACAAATTTATGAAAGATGGAAGACAAACAATGAAAAATTGGAGATAAGGTGGTCGATGCATGCATTCTTACCTTCCTCAGAGCAATAGGTAGATGCGATGAATCAGGAGATATGGATGAAGTGACTGGACCAACCTTTTTGGAAGAAGATATGGTGGATGGCACAACACCTGGTTTTTGTTGTGAGTAGACTTTGTGTGTAGGCTTAGCAACAGGAATGTGCGAACTATTGGAAGGAGGTGATTAGATAGTGTCTTCTTTAATAGGAATAGGCATAGGCACTGTGGGTTGAGATGGTGAAGCTTCTAAGTTAAAGAGTTCTACCTTCCTTTAAGAAGAATGAAGTTGTCTCAAGGAAAGTAACATCGTCATAACAAAATTGTCTTCAAAGATGAGGACTGTAACACCCATAACCCCCTCGTGCTCTAGAATATCGAACAAAAATACATTTGATTGCTCTTGGGTCTAAATTATCATGGTTTGACTCAAATTGATGAAATAAAGCATACACACCCAAAAACCTTGGGAGCAAAGTGAACAATGGAACACCTAGAAGCAAAATTGCATAAGGCGATTGACCCATTGGGATAGTAAAGGGCATTCTATTGATTAGATATTATGCTATGAAAACTTCATCATTCCAAAACCTTTTTGGGACATACATATGAATCAACAAGGCACATGTTGCCTCAAGCAGATGATAGTTTTTCCATTCCGCAACACCGTTTTATTGTGGAATGTGGGTATATGATGTTTGATGTAAAATAACATTTTAAGATAAATATAAGATAGAAGAATTTGATATGTACTCAGCATTATCTGAACAAAACACACGTTATAATTTTTTTTACGCACGCACTCACACCCCACAACCCATGCATTCATACCACAACGGTTTTTCACCACAATGGGTACTCGAACCCATGACCTCATGTTGAAACTCCTGTGAGTCTACGATTGAGGCATGAGAAGGACCCGCACATTATAGTTAAATTGATTCTATACTTCCATATTCAAATCTTAAAATTAGAGCACATTTCAAGTATATCTTTGATTAAATAAAGCCATGTCATTCTTGAAAAACCATTGACAAAAGTAATAAAAAACTTATACTCTGACACATTAGAGACTCAAATGGGTCCCCAAACATTTGAATGAACCAAATCAAATGGAACTAAACTATGCTTTTCCACATGTGGTGGAAAAGTGACTTGATGATGTTACTTAACATACACTTCATATTTTAAGTTGACACTGATGAAAATGAAGGAATTTTAGTTTTGAAAATCTTCAAGGATAGGTGATCGACGTGATAATGGCAATGGCAAGGAGAGATGTTGTTCTGTGCTACTGCTTCAATTACTTCACAATCAAGATGGTAAAGCCTACAATATTCATGTCCTTCACCATTATTCTTTTTTGTCTTTAGATCTTGAAAAACATAGCGTGAAGGATTAAAAGTCATAAAGTAGTAATGCGGGGACATTTTCACACTGGCCTCAAGTGGGGTAGCCTGTGGGACGCAGGGGCACACTCGGGGTGGGTGGCCCATGGAACCCCTGGATTTGGGGTCCGTATGAGGCGGGTGGCTCGTGTGAGGCGGAACCCATGGATTTGGGGTCCGTATGAGGCGGGTGGCTCGTGTGAGGCGGAACCCATGGATTTGGGGTTCGTGTGAGGTGGGTGGCTCGTGTAAGGCGGAACCCATGGATTTGGGGCCCACAAGGGGGCATAATCCATGGATTTGGGGCCCACGAGGAGGGTTCGACCGAGGACCTAACCCATGGATTTGGGGCCTGGGCTATGAGATAAATGGATTAATTCGCCATGCTCTATCAGTTTGAGCTTTTAGAGCAATCGGTTAATTGTCCTGCTTCAAGTAGTTTGTAATTTATGAGTTTATTATTGGACACAAGGCTAAAAGGAATTTTAGGTATATAGAGAGCATTTAATAACAAAATAAAGGAACTTTGATGAATAATACCCATTCCACACACTTTGATTTGGGTATTGTTTGCCATAATGATCGATGAACTTGATAATAATGTATCATTTATCAACAAAGGAAAAGTTACTAGACTCAGTTGTCATATGGTCAGAAGCTGCAGGGTCTTGGACCTTAAACAAGTCATATATGAGTCTACGAATGTGGCTATAAAAGCGGAAGCAGTAGTAGAGATAGGTTGATTTTTCAATATCTTGGAGTACTTATCTTTGGTAAGTTTGACTATGTCACTAAATATACTTGGCTGCTGTGTTGTAGAAGTAGAACCAATAGAACGAGATCCACTATTCTCTTTAGAATAAGATGTCTGATTTGCCCAAGTTAGCTTTCCACGGATGTCCCAACATTTCCCAATAGTGTGATTTATAAGCCCATATTGAGTACACTTCCTAGGTCCACGACCTCGACCACGACCTCCCTTTGCATCAGTACGACTACTTGTATTAACTTGATAACCTTGCCACCTTCTTGATTAGCTTGGCTACTGCGACCATTGCCTTTGCCTCATCCAACAAATGATGCCAAAGCAGAATTATCACTAGTTCCACCTGTAGACCCAAGTGGTACACATTGAAGGCGATCATAAACTTCATTTAGGGTTGGAACATCCTTGCTACTTAAGATTTGCACACACACGGGCTCATATTATGGTTTCAAGCCAGATATGAATTTAGCCACGCGGAACTTCTCATGTTTTTTTTTTTTTTTTTTTTTTGATGAAGTGAATGGAATACCTCATGTTGTTGACGTTGTTTTTCCAAATCATTAGTAGGAGGTTGATATACATTCAACTCCTTCCACATTCCTTTTGAGTTTTGAATAATATTAGATACTTTTTTCCCTTGTTGGAATGGAAACAAATCTCTTCGAACAACTTATATGTATGAAACATGTTTTTATTGAATGGATACATCTCTTGTAATATATCCCACACCTTTTCAGTATCTGAAAACATCACATTCACACTAATAGTTGTTTCCATATTGTTTCACAACTATGTCATGATCTGAGCATTTTCTTGGATCCACTAATCGTACGTGTTATCATTTTCATCTGGTTTCTCTATGGTCAGCTTTCTTAATTTGCCTTTAGCTCTAAAAAAAAAAACACTTGAATAGATTTAGGCCACTAGAGATAATTTGCTCAATTTATAGAGGTTATTTGAAAATCAGATGGATTTAGGAACCCAAATATTTAATCACCCTTTGTTTCCAATAGAAGCAAAAATTATAGAGGATAACAAAGTGCTTATGTAAATGAGGGCTAGCTCTCCTAGATATACGAACTCTCTAATTGCACGCTCCACACGATGTACACATCACAACTGACAAAACAATCAACTCAACCTTCTAATCGAACATGAGAAGAGCGACGATCATGAACACACCATTCACACTTTGACACACAAAGCAGGCCCGAAACCCCCCTCCCCCCACCCAAAAAAAAAATAAATAAATAAATAAAAGAAGAAGAAATCCTAAGTTTCATAGAGTACTCTCAGCTAGTGTTAACAATGTCGATATTATCGGTATCGCAATCCAGCGATACAAAACCCGTTAGAAGATACTACGATTTTTTAATTGTATGCAAATATTCGAAAAAATCGATTTTTTTTTTTTATTTATTTATTTATAAAAGAGAGAAACTTTCAACAATGTGGATTTCTGTACCTGTGGAAGAGATTGCCCTGATCGGAAGCTGCATTTAGTGGGCCATTTGAATTGAAGCGTGTTGTTCGTATGGAATTAATTTCGGAAGTTCTTAGGGAATTGATTTCGGAAGATAATGTGGAAAAAATCCTGATATTTGGGAGAGAAATTAGGGTTTTGGGGGTCAAAACGCTCTCTGCTTCCAAATAGGACTTCTGAGCCTTTTTTATCGCGTGGTCGAACGCGGATTTCATGCGAAAGCCTCTCGTGCATGAAGTGTTTGCGTTGGGATGCTAGGTGGGGCCCACTGTGATGTTTGTGAGAAATCTACCACGTCCATCTGTTTTGCAAGCTCATTTTAGGACATGCGACTGAAAATGAGGTGGATCCAAAACTCAGGTGGGCCGCACGAGAGGAAATAGTTGGGATTCAGTGACCATTGTTGAAACATTTTTATGGCCACAAAAGTTTCATATCAGGATAAGTTTTTTGTATTTTCACTTAATCCTAGTGGGAATGGCCTCATAAACTGTTTGGATGGCATATAAACATCAAGGTGGAGCCCAGGAAAGTTTCAACAGCAGGAAACTCTTTCCCTAGTTTTCCCTCTCGTATGGCCCACTTGAGTTTTGGATCCACCTCATTTTTGGTCACATATCCTAAAATGAGCTTGCAAAATGGATGGATGGGCTGGATTTCTCACAAACATCACAATGGGCCCCACCTAGCATCCCGGCTTTGGAACTTCTCGCGAAAGCCTTATGCAGGAAATCCACGACCGGCGTGGATTAAAAGCCTTGGAGACGGACGTTCTTGTCAAGGGCATTGTAGGGCCCGCCATGATATATGTGTTTTATCCACACTGCCCATTCATTTTGATAGGTCATTTTAAGGTATAAACCCAAAATGTAGGTAAATATAAGGCTCAAGTGGACCACATAACAGGAAGTCGTGGTGGTAATGATATCCACCGTTGAAGCTTTCCTTGGGCCCATCGTGATGTTTATTTGCCATCCAATCTGTTCATAAGGTTTGACAGACCCGGATGAAGGGAAAACATAAATATTAGCTTGATCCAAAACTTTTGTAGCCCCTAATTTTTTTTTATTGGTGGCCGTTCAATTACTACTTTTTCATGTGGTGTGGTCCACCTCATATTTGGATTTGCCTCATTTTTTGGCCCATTCCCTAAAATAATATGCCAAAATGAATTGACAGTGTATATACAGCATATTACATCGAGGTGGCTCCACAGTCAGGGTCCCACGATATTACGTACGTCCTCCGATGTGGTCCACTTGATCTCTGGATCTGCCCCATTTTTTTTCTCAAGCTTTAAAATGATCCAAAAAAAATGAATGGACGGCATGGATACAATGCATGGGGCCCACCCAATCTGCCTCATTTTTTGAGCCAAGGCCTATAAAAAAGTAAAGATATCAACATTAGGGATTGGAGAGCGGATTAGATGAGACCCAACACTCACCCAAGATGGTGTGGCCCTTAATGCGGGGCCCACCTTAATGTATGTATTCTCTATCCATATTGTTCATCCGTTTTTCCTAATCATTTAGTGTATTATCTAAAAAACAAAGCACATCCAATTATTAGGTGGGCCATACCAAAGGAAAAAGTGGTGATTGATTATTAATGGGTCACAAAAGTTCTGGATCAATCTGATATTTTTTTTTTCCTTTCATCCAGGCTTATGTGAACTTATCAACATATTGGATGGTAAATAAACTCTACGAAAACATTAAAGTGAGCCCTAAGAAGGTTTTAATGGTAGAGCCTTCAATCAATACTGTTTCCTATGGCATGGTCCACTTGATAATTGGATATGCTTCATTTTTGGTATGGTGCCGTTAATTAAGGTTGCAAAACAGATGGACGGTGTGGATATACATGTTTTGATGCATTTATAAATGTTATGCAACATATTTGAATATAGTTGTTTTAGTTCAATCGAACGACGCATAACTTAAGACCCTATACAAAGGAAACCTATTATGTGCACCTTTTTTTTTTTTTTTTTGAGATTTTATGATTTAAAAAGTTTGCATTAAGGTCATTTTTAATAATCTCTGAAGTTTCATTGAAAAATTCAACTATTTTCCCTATGTTTCCTAAACAGTGCAATAAATTATGTGATACAAACGATATATCCTATGCGATAACTAATATGTATCTGTATCCCAAGGGTGCGATACATTGCGCGATACAGATATTTTGAACATTGCTCTCAACACATGGGAGATATGGAGAGTAAATAGGAAAATAAAAAGTTATATGAGATGGAAGAGAAGAAAACAGTATAAATTAGAACGAAACCCTCTCTAATACCATATAGAGTTATGTAGAAATAGGAGCGAGGGATTTGTACGTCCTTACTTCTCCCTTATTCATATTAAGTAAAAATTGCCAAAAATACCCCTCGTGATATGACATGTTCATATTAGTTCACCTAATAAACTAAATGAAGCGAAACATGGACAAAACTAAAGATTTAGTGGGCTATACAATCATAAGACCTCTTATTAGTCATCTAGGTGGGTCGTGTAGGCGTACAACCCACATCCACAGTCATTAACAGTTGAAAACTCTTTTCTTTAGAAATTGAGTTTTTTGAGCTGATTTGAGTTTTTGCTGGATTCTTTCATATTTTATAATAATGTCTTTATATTACCATAATTACCTTTCTGCCACGTTTGCTACTGTAGGGCCAGCAATGTTATCCTTGTGCACCATATTGGTAGCATCCCTTGCCTTGCCATTTTCACACTTCAACACTGAAATAGTATTTTCGAGCAGTGACTTTCCTTCATAATGCATGCAGCTCCTCCCCAAACCTCCACTGCCATTTGCTAAGGAGTGCTTAGTTGCTCTGACCCCTTTTTGGGTTTCTAAACATCCCTCCAATTCATTAAGTGGAATTGGGGGACTGCTTCCCTACCATCTCACAAAAAAAAAAAGAAAAAAAAAAGAAAAAAATCCCTTTTGTGGCATCTTGAAGGGAGAGATACACAACACACTAGAATATTCATGAAAGTTTCTATCTCCAAACAGAAGGTAGGATCTCCTCCAAATCATCAACTTCTTTTCTATCCTCTCAACGGCTAGATCCCAAAATGATGTTGTTGTTGGGTAACATCCTAAAGGAAAACCAAGATAGTTAAAGGGAAACTTGATTAGGACATCGTGCGCACGCACGCCTGCACACCACCACCCCTATGCATGTACGTACATAGGAGGAAGACCCCACCATTGATCTGGTTCGATGACGATGTCCAAGGAGGGCCTCCTAGCTAGAAGACAAGTTTTGGTTCAAAAAAGTGGGTCCGATAGTAAAAAAAGCCTATCATGGGATCCCATGATCGTGGCCCACTCATTAGATTGAGTTCATATTTTAGGTTTTGCTTATTGTTATTATTTAGAACATTGTGAACCCTTTAGATTTCTCTGTTTGGTTTTTATTTTAGTTTACTTCATCGTGGCCCACTCATCAGATTGAGTTCATATTTTAGGTTTTGCTTATTGTTATTATTTATAACATCGTGAACGCTTGAGATTTTTCTGTTTGGTTTTTATTTTAGTTTACTTCATCGCCAAGTAATAGGTTGTGCACATGGTGCGAGTTTTTGGGGTATATGATTTTTCCTATAAATAGGCACCCCTTGTAGTTTTTTTTTTTTTTTTTTTCATTCAAGTTTAATTAAAAAAATTCCTGCTTTATTTTCTCTCTTCGTGAGTTGTAGAAGAATTCAAAAGTGGGTGCGAAGCCCTCCCTTTTCGAAGGGTTAACTACCGTGGTGCGAAGCCACATCGATTCCGATTCACCCCTATCCTCCATCATCTCTTTTTTCATCTTCCACCACAATCCGTATTTCGAAATTCGTCCTTTGTTGCATCAGTTTTCTTCGTTACAACAAGTTTCCAGATTTCGGCCCGCAGGCGGGTTGAAACTTCGGCGGAGCACCACGCACAAGCCGTAGCTCGGATCGACCTGAAACTTCGGGGTTTTGGAGCATACCCTTGGCCGACCAAGGGCCAAGGAAGGCTTTTCTGCAGTCGATGCCCCCTCACATGTGCGGCCGGGTACCTGCACATGTGCAAGCGCCCCAGGCCCGCTGTCCATATGCGGGATCGTCTTTTGGCTCAGGTTTTTATTCTCTTTTATCTTCTCATAGCCGTTTTTCATTAATCTTAGCCCTAGATTACGTTTTCCCTAAGCTATTTTGCCAATTTTCTTACTATAGGGTTCCCCGAATTAGAATTTTTAAATCCCTTGGATTAGGGACTGATTACTATGCATGTGTGGGTGATTATTTCTTATCTTTGAGTATTGTAGGGTCATTTAGTTTTTAGATACATATAGTTGTCGTAGCAAGTCCTTAGGTTGAGCAAATCAGTGTATGCCCACACGTACGGGTCGCGGTTTCGGTTTGCACCCCACATCAAATATGAAGCAACTACAAGAAACAGTGACCAAGTTAGCCCAGCAGGTTGAGTCCTTGAATAAACACTTGGAACAACGTATAGATAAACGCCTTGAAGAAATAGAGGCCTCATTCAGGTAAACCCCAACAGTGGGGAGGATGCCCAATCTCAGGCAATTGGTCAGGAGGTTAGACCAAGGAATGGAGGCGGCTACGGAGTTGGTCATAGGCGCATACCTGTGCACCCACCTCTTGAGGGACATCATGATCAATATAATTCAGATGCACAACTCCTCAAGGGAGTTAGGGTAGATGCCCCTACACTTGATGACCACTTGGATCATAAAGCCTTCCTAGATTGGTTGGCGGATATGGACCACTATTTTAAGTGGTATGATATGTCGGATGCTCGACGAGTCCGATTCGCCAAGATGAAGCTTGTAGGTCAAGCGAAGAGGTTTTGGGCGACGATTGAGCGAAAGAAAGAAAGAGTGAGGGAACTCCTATTAGTCTTTTGGGATGAAATGAAGGAAACGCCAAAAGAGAAGTACCTCCCTTTCTCTTATCGCTTGCGGTTGATTGAGGAGTAGCAGTCTTTTCGATAGGGTTCCATGAGTATTGCTGATTATATTAAGAAATTCGAAGAGTACTTGACCCGCTGTGAGGTTGATGAGGACCCAGTACTTACCCTTGCTCGTTTCAAAACGGGCCTCCATCCTGACATCAGGAGAGAATTGCTCTCCAAAGAGATAGACACTATTGAACAATTGTACCAAGTAGTGTTAGATGTCGAGCAATAGCTTAAAGCATCTGTGGGAAGGCGGTTTGACTTTCGCGAAACCGGTGCTAAGGCCAACCCCTCTGGGGCTAGACCTAATACAGGATTCCAAAACAAACCTTCCCCTAATATTCAGCCCAGACCTAAGGATGATAAGGGTAAAGAGATTGTCGGGTCTAGTTCATGTGGAAGTGGGGCCACTAGGTGTTTTAGGTGTTAGGGGTTTGGTCATTTTGCTCATCAGTGTGGCACAAGAGAGGGCACCAAAGTACTCTTTATTGATGGACAAGTAGAAGTAGTGCTCCCAGAGCGTGATAGTGAGGAGGAGGAATATGAGCCAGTCGAAACCCCTGGTGATGAGGAAGAGGGGAGCACAAGAGTGTGACCCTTTCAATTGTGCGTTGCGCCTTGGCTTAAGCCAAGAACACTGATGACTGGCGCCGCAACATGATCTGCTACACTTACGCAAAATGTGGGAAAAAGAGCTGTAAAATGATCGTGGATAGTGGTAGTTATGCCAACGTGGCATTGACTAGCACTACGAGTCGATTGGGCTTGAAGATGGAAGCCCATCCTTAGCCCCATAGTCTCCTGGGTTGATGAAATATCCATTCCAGTCTCGCATCGCCGTCTTATCCCTATTCAGTTCGGATCATATAAAGACACAATTTGGTGTGATGTTCCTATGGATGTGGGCCATATCATTCTGGGTAGGTTGTGGCTCTATGACGGAGATGTTACCATATTTGGTCGTTTGAATGTGTGTACATTCTGGTTTGAGGGCAAGAAGGTCAAGCTAAATTCTCTGCCACCCAAGAATACAACTGGAAAAGTTCACCACATACTGGTGTGAGCGGCCTAAAAGAAGTAAAGGAGTCGAAGTCCAAGTCCAAGTCCAAACCGATCCATATTTTGAATGCCAAAGATTTTGAGCGAGAGACGGAGGCGGACTCGATGATATATGCTCTTGTGGCTAGGGAGAGTGTACTAGAGACTATCGTAGAGTTACCTACTGAGGCCATTCAGGTAGTACATGAGTTTTGTGATGTCTTTCCTAATGATCTACCGAATGAGCTTCCCCCTATGAGGGATATACAACATGCCATTGATTTAATTCCTGGGGCAAATCTACCAAACCTCCCGCATTACAGAATAAACCCAAAGGAGCACGCTGAGTTGAAGAGGCAGATTGATGAACTCCTAGAAAAGGGTTTCATTCGAGAGAGCATGAGTCCATGTGCCGTGCCCGCCCTTCTTACGCCTAAGAAGGATGACACATGGAGGATGTGTGTTGATAGTAGGGGTATAAACAAAATCACAATCAAGTATCGGTTTCTCATACCGCATCTTGATGACATGCTAGATATGATGGCCAATACTACTATCTTCTCAAAAATTGATCTTAAAAGTGGGTATCACCAAATCCGTATACACCCTGGTGATGAGTGGAAGACGGCCTTCAAGACGAAGGATGGGCTATATGAGTGGCTAGTTATGCCTTTTGGATTAACTAATGCCCCAAGCACTTTCATGCGTGTGATGACCCAAGTGTTGAGACCCTTTATGGGGAAGTTCCTGGTCGTATACTTTGATGATATCTCGATTTATAACATGACTAAGGAGCAACACATCAACCATTTGAGGCAAGTTTGTGGGATCCTTAACTAATGCCCCAAGCACTTTCATGCGTGTGATGACCCAAGTGTTGAGACCCTTTATGGGGAAGTTCCTGGTCGTATACTTTGATGATATCTTGATTTATAACATGACTAAGGAGCAACACCTCAACCATTTGAGGTAAGTTTGTGGGATCCTTAGGGCTGAGAAGTTGTACGCCAATATAAAGAAGTGCGCGTTCTTGTCTAGTAGTGTGATCCTCTTAGGTTTTATTGTGTCAGCTAAGGGCGTATTGGCGGATTCCGAGAAGGTCAAGGCCATCGTTAATTGGCCTGAACCCCGCAATATTCATGAGGTGCACAGCTTTCATGGCTTAGCCACGTTTTATATGCAGTTCATTCGAGGCTTCAGTTCCATTGTGACTCTCATCACGGACTACATAAAAAAAGGAGAGTTTCAATAGACAAAGGCCGCCTCGAAGGCCTTCAAGGAAATAAAGGTCAAGATGGCCGGAGATCCAATCACGCGACTTTCAGATTTTTCAAAAGCTTTTGAAGTCGCATGTGACGCGTCAAGAGTCGGCATAAGAGTACTTAGCCAGGAAGGGTACCCTGTCGCCTTTTTTAGTGAGAAACTGAATGAGGCGAAGCAAAGATATTCCACCTATGACAAGGAATTCTACGCGGTAGTGCAATCACTACGCCATTGGCGACATTACCTGTTACCGCAAGAATTCGTCTTGTTCTCAGATCATGAGGCCTTGAGATACTTGAACTCTCATAAGAAATTAAGCTCCAGGCACACTAAGTGGGTTTAATTCCTTCAAGAGTACACTTTTGTGCTTAAGCACAAGGCCGGTGTAGAGAATAAGCCCACCGACGCGTTGAGTCGTCGAGTTGCATTACTCAACTCCATGAGCGTTGAAGTTACGGGCCTTGAGCGTTGAAGTTACGGGCCTTGAGCGCATCAAAGAAGAGTATTCTGAGTATCCAAATTTTGGGGTTGTATATACGTCTTTATTAGAGTCTGTCAGGAGCTACCGGTGGGTATTTGGTTTTGGATGAATATTTGTTTAGGAGTGACCGCTTGTGCATACCACGCACCTCCCTTCGCGATATTCTTGCCTGAGAGTTACATTCAGGGGGGTCGCAGGTCATTTCGGTCGTGACAAGGCCATTGCCCTAGTGGAGGATATATTTCGTTGGCCAAGCCTCAAGCGGGACGTGGCCAAAATTATAGGGCAATGTCGTACTTGTCAACTGACAAAACAGAGGAAACAGAATATATGATTATATACACCTTTGCCAGTCCCATTCATCCCTTGGCAGGACATTAGTATAGACTTCGTGCTTGGACTTCCCAAGACTATTCGAAAGCATGACTTCATATTTATTGTCGTGAACCGTTTCTCTAAAATGACCCACTTCATTCCTTGTTCTAAGACCTCCGACGCGTCTCATGTTGCCAAACTGTTCTTTAGTGAGGTCGTCAAACTGCATGGGTTACCAAAGATCATAGTGTCTAACTGCGACGTGAGATTCATGAGTTACTTTTGGAAGACACTATGACACATGATGAATACTAGGCTCCAATTTTCTTCTGCCTACCACCCTCAGACCGATGGCCAGACTGAGGTGGTTAATATGAGCCTAGGGAGTTTCTTCGATGTTTAGTGGGGGAGCATACTAGGACATGGGACGCCGTACTACCCATAGCCGAGTTTGTATACAATAGTTCTGTTAATAGGTCCACAGGTCTTAAGTCCTTTTGAAGTCGTTACTAGTTACAAGCTTAGGAAGCCAATTGATCCTATCCCCATGTCATTGTCTCATAGGCCATCAGTCTGCAAAGTCTTTTGTGCATCACATACATTCATTGCATTAAGAAATCAGGCGAAAGATCACTACTAGTAATGAACATTATAAATTTTCTGTAAACCAATATAGACGTTTCAAAGAATTCAATATTGAGACTGATGGTCTGCATCAGGCCCGAGCAGTACCCTCCAGGGGCCGTTTGTAAGTTACACGCACGTAGTGCTGGGCCCTTCAAAATTATAAAGAGAAACGGTCTCAATGCGTATGGGGTAGATCTTCCACCTTCTATGGGAATTAGTTCCACATTCAATGTGGAGGATCTAGTTGCTTTTCAGGGACCCACTTATACATTGTTCGACCCTTCGCTCACCCATCCTGATTCCCCAGACTTAACCTTTGATCCATGGCCTCTTCCTGACCTTTCATCCTAGCCTCTGCCTCTCGTACCTAGCCTTCGCACACCCAGAGAGGAAATAGAGGATATCCTGGACCATGAGATAATTTCCACGTCGGATGGCGGGTTTCAGAAATACCTAGTTAAATGGAAGTCACGCCCAGCTTCAGACAACACGTGGCTCACTGAGGAGGAGCTTCAGAGACTAGATACTAACATTCTAGAGCGGTTCAGGAGTTTTATTTGGCCAGTGGCGAAATCTTCGCAACCAGGGAGAGTTGATGAGGACATCGTAAACACGCACGCCCGCACACCACCACCCCTACGCATGTACGTACGCAGGAGGAAGACCCCACCATCGATTTGTCTCAATGACGATATCCAGGGAGGGCCTCCTAGCTAGAAGACAAGTTTTGGTTCAAAAAAGTGGGGCCCGATAGTCAAGAAAAGCCCGTCATGAGATACCATGATCGTGGCTCGCTCGTTAGATTGAGTTCATATTTTATGTTTTGCTTATTCTTATTATTTAGAACATCGTGAACGCTTTAGATTTTTCTGTTTGATTTTTATTTTAGTTTACTTCATCGTCAAGTAATAGGTTGCGCATATGGTGCAAGTTTTTGGGGTATAGGGTTTTCCCTATAAATAGGCACCCGTTGTAGTTCTTTTTTTTTTTCATTCAAGTTTAATAAAAAAATTCCTGTTTTATTTTTCTGCTTTCTTCGTGAGTTGTGAAAAAAATTCAAAAGTGAGTGTGAAGCCCTTCCTTTTCAAAGGGCTAACTACCGTGGTGCGAAGCCACATCAATCCCGATTCACCCCCATCCTCCATCATCTCTTTTTTTCATCTTTCACCACCATCTGTACTTCGAAATTCGTCCTTTGTTGCATTAGTTTTCTTCATTACAGCAGGTTTCCAGATTTCAGCCCGCAGGCGGGTTGAAACTTCGGCAGAGCACCATGCACAAGCTGTAGCTCGGATCGACCTGAAACTTCGGGGTTTTAGAGCATGCCCCTGGCTGACCAGGGCCAAGGAAGGCTTTTCTGCAATAGACGCCCCTTTGCACGTGCAGCCGGGTACCTGCGCACATGCAAGCGCCCCAGGCCCACTGTCCATACGCGGGATCTTCTTTTGGCTTAGGTTTTTATACTCTTTTATCCTCTCATAGCCGTTTTTCATGAATCTTATCTCTAGATTACGTATTCCCTAAGCTATTTTACCAATTTTCTTATCCTAGGGTTCCCCGAATTGGAATTTTTGAATCCCTTGGATTAGGGACTGATTATTATGCATATGTGGGTGATTATTTCTTATCTTTGAGTATCGTTTGGTTCATAATTTTTATTGATCCAGCCCTATCATGTGTAGGCCTGGACCCTCATAGATTCCCCTTAAGTGAATGTTTGGACTTTTATGTGGGATATGAAATTTGTGTAATTGTTTCTGAACTAATGGGATCTTAAGCCTGAAATCTTGCATATCATATTTAATTTTCATGTCCTGCATCAAAACTCTACCATTTTGCTCTGCTACCACTCTGCTGGAAAATTCATGTCCTTTACATCGGATGCAACCCCAACCGTGACACTTTTGCTAATGTTAAGCCCTAGGCTCATAAAAATTTGAAGTGTTTGGGTGTGTTATCTTGTACTCAGAGTGCCCATCATTATTGGTTGATCTATCATTGACCGTCATTTCCTTGCTAATGAAATTGAGGATGAGTTCAGCAAGAATGAGTCCAAAGGTTTTCTCTTCAAAGTGGCATGGAAAAGGCCTATGATTGTCTTAATTTGATTTTTGAGTGGGTTTTCAGCATGCAGTGTCAGAGATGGGTGAAAGCGTGTATTTCACTATTTCCTCTTCATGATTTTCCATCCTCATTAGTTGAATGTTAAAAGGAACCTTTAAGAATGAGCATGGGATCCAGCAGTGCGACGTGCTCCCTCTCCTTTTCTTGATCGAAGGTGAAGCATGATCAAGATTACTTGAAGAGGGAGTGCCTGCTAATCTTATCAGCAGTTTGATGGTGTGCGTAGAGTCAATGAGGGACTCAGGCCCTGTATGCAGACAATCGTCTCCTGTTTGTTGAAGGAAGCGCAAAATCTTCCCAATATTCTTACTATTTTTGGAGCTGTCCTACTTAAAAATAAATATGAGGAAAAGCAGTGTAATATAACTGGCATGAAAATTGAAGCGAGCCTATTGTTGCGGATTGCTTCTGAAATTTTGGTCGTGAGCTTGCTGGCCTTCCAGATTTTTAAGAGGCCGCGTGGTATCTGATTTCTGGGATGCAATTATAGAGAAATATAAATTTGTGTCTAGGAGGAACAATGACTCTAATAAGATCAGTTCTGGCATCTACTTGTTATTATGAGATACCCAGCTAAGGTTTCTAATGAGATTGAGGCCATCTAGGATTCCTATGGAATGACCAGGAAGGGGCCTGTAAATTTCATTTGGTGGTGTGAGAAGTGGTTTGCACTTGGTTGCGGGATTCTTTTAATTAGGTGCTGCTTCTGCATTGAAGCATGCTTCCGCTCTCGCTTCCGAGCCTTTTATGCTGGATAACATTTTGAAACAGACTTCTCCACGCCCGAATCCATTGTGGCTTTGCTTCACTCGTTGTGCTTCCATAGGTTTGCAAGCCCATCAGATATGGGGGGTTTGAGTCTTTAGGAATGTGCATACAAATACTCTAGCCCGGGTAGGTAAAATGGTCGTGATTTTTGGGAGAAAATGACAAAACTCCTTGCTGACAAATCTTCTGGTTTCAAAATATGAGGTTGGAGCTAATAATTGGGATCATAATTAAAAGGCATAGCAACTTGTTTGGCCCTGAGTTGAGTTGGGGATTGGGTGCTACTGAATCCGTGTCAACTTGGATGAGTTGTATTGAATTTGTCAGTCTTAAAACTGTGATTGGTCTGCATCACGGAGAAATGGCTCTCCCATTTGGAGAGCACTTTCGTGGGTGTCTTTTTGTTTTCCTAAAGCATTTTTGGTTGAGGGTTGGAATTGGTTCCAGGGTGAGATTCTGGGAAGATGTTTGGTGTTCTGAAGTTCTCTTTGCTGAGAAATTTGAAAGGTTACATCAGTTAGTATCCAACAGTGGTTTGTTGGTCACCAATTTTTCCATGGATTGTTTGGTAGTATAGTCTGGCACCTTCATTTTCGCACAACCTCAGTGATAGTCAAATAGAGAGCTTTACTAGTTTGCTGGAGCTGTCAGAAACTGTCTAACTTAGAAAAGGATATGGGACTTGAAAGGTGGATGGAAAATTTTCTATGAAATCGCTAGCGAGATCACTTTCCAGTGGGTATTTGAGTAGTAACACTTCTAGAATTTGGGGTGCTGCCATCCTGTTAAACATCAAGAGCATTTTTGTGATTGGCCTCCTTTGATGGGATCCCTACTATAGACCATCTTCGGCATCAGGGGATCTATATGCCTAATATATGTACTTCATGCTGTGCCAGTGTAGAATCAGGTAGCTATCTTCTTCTTCACTGCCCATTTTTGAGAGAGCCTCGGTCCTTTGTTTCAACCGAGTTTGGTATGTCATGGGTTTTTCCAAAGCCTGTTTTAGTCTTTTAGATACGACTGACAGTTGGGCAGTTTCGGCATCACATGTGGATCCTTTGGACTGTCTGTGTTTGCTGTTATTTGGTTTTTATGGACTGAGAGACATGCAAGAATCTTGAATGGTAGATCCACTTGAGTGCAAAGTCTTGGAAATTGGATGTTTAATCAGATCATTATCTGCACCAAGGCTGATTTCGGGTTTTCGGGAATCTCCTCCTTGATGCTGAAAGTAAGATGGTCTGAAGTGTTGTTTTGTGGTGGGAAACCTCTGAAACCAGTCGCTGTCTGGAGTCCCCCTCCCCCTAGATTTGTTGAGGTCAATTTCAATGGTAGTGCATTGGGCAATCCAGGGATTGGCGCCATCCTTGCTGATTTTGCTGGCCCCATTTAGATACAAAGATTCCACTTACGCTGAAGCTCTGGCTTTCCTTCAAGCTGTTGAAGTTGCCGTCCATTTTAAATTCAATCCAACAAATGCTGGAAGGTGAATCTGGACAGGCCACTAGTGGGTTGTGGATTTGGTGGCGGAAGCATTAGACCTGTGTGTGGGTCTGCAGGTCTGCTTCTCTTGTATTAATAGGGAAGCGAATGCAGAGGCTGATGGTCTGGCTAAGGTGGGAGCTTCAATGCATTTCTTGTTCCTTTGTTCTTTCTGTATGAAAATTTCCAAGTTTACCCATTAAAAAAGAAGAAAAAAGAAAGTTTCTTTGCAGAATCAACAAACACAAGGTTTACTGTTTGTTAATTGACTTGTATCTGTAGCCACCATTAACCTAAAACAATTCCTGTACTGTGTCTTCAATAGGACATGGGATGTCATGGCTTCTTCCCTGCTCACAGATCAAAAAGAAAAAAAGAAGATTTCATGGTTTCCACTCTTACATTTGTTGCTCCACTGTTGAACATGGATAGAGCATCCAGCTTCAGTGGGGCCTCACCTGGGCCTCACCTGGTCCATCAGAACTTTTGAAGCAAGCAATTCTTAGATTTATTAGTATGAAAACTGGTTCTCCATGCAACTGATACTCTGCTTCCTCTCTTTATTTCAACCAAATGGGAAAGTGATTCTGAAATCAGATGCCGTGCTCTGTTCTTTGTTGTTGCAGATCTTCATTGGTGGTATTCCAAAAGCACTGCCATCTGATATGGTAAAGTTACATCAAAAGCACTGTCATATTTCTACCTTTATAAAGTCAAGAACTAGGTTCTTATACTGCTTTTCAAGATAATGATCCTATTTATTTCCTTTTCAGCTTATGGAGATTGTTAGTGTCTTTGGACCTTTGAAAGCATATCGCTTTGAGGCTAATGAGGAGTTTGGTGAACCATCTGCCTTTCTGGAGGTATTGATGAAGCTCGACTTGTGTTTTACAGTTGTTTCTTGTAATTACCATGCAATTTTATACAATTCTGCCTTTTAACAATGCTTATTTTCTATAATCCGAAGTCTTTGCAACCATTTCTTGGTTGCAATGAATGTCTTCGTGTAACCTTTTCTTCATCTCTGCAAACTAGAAATTGCTTACAAGGATTGAAGATTTACTAATTTACCACATAACCTGTTTAGCAAGTCTGCTGGCCCATTCATCTACTTTCTTAGATACTTTGAATCCAGTATTGATCTTATTCACAATAAAAAGATGGTCTCCATGATTCTGTGCTCGAACCAGAAGCAAAGATGACATTTTCTCTTAAAAGTTGATCTCTAGAATGTTGTGACATGATTAAAAGTGCAGTCCTGATGTTCCTCAACTGGAATGGAAGGCATGGTTGTCTGCCCTCTCTTTTATGTATTGTGCGATTGTCTGTCTGATGGATCTGAGGCATCAAGATTGTATTTTGTAAATACGTAATTATCTTTGATATATCAACCACTCTATTTCCGTTCTGGTTCAAATCTTTGCTGCTATGATTATTGCATCTCTTTTGTTAATTTACTAGTCCTCTTTCATACTACCACTTGTGTTCCAAATATTGGTGATATTATAGATAATGTCACCAATATTATCAGTATTTGCCAGGTCAGTGATACTGAAACTTCTGGCAGATTAATTTTTTTGAATGTCTTTGATATTTTTGATAATATAGGCGCTGCTTGGGGATATTGTCTATATCAATGATATTTTAAGAGGAAACCTTTATAAAAGTTCCCTGGTATTGCTGATATCCCCAATATCAATGATAATATCCCTGATACTAGGGAAACATCCGCATATCGGACAAAAGTTGACAGAAAATTGATATAAAAAAATCTGCTTTTTTTTTTTTTTTTAAAATTGGAATTTTGTTCCTAGGGTGATTTCGATCTCTGTTGGTTTTTATTGAATCAATAGTTTGGATTTAGAGAGAAATCTCAACTCGAAATGAAGACTATCCTAGACTTCAAAGGTGATGAAAAATCCATACAAACTTCATTTATTTATTTATTAATGTTAGCATGGATTGTAATGGAAATCCATATCCATGCACGATTCTCTTGCATTGGCGTGGATTTGTGGTGAAAAAGTTAACATTTAAGTGAAAATGTGTGAATTTGGTGAAATCCTTTTTTTTATATTGGAAAATATAGTTTTTCACTGTTAATTAATGTTGAAATTTTATATATTAATGAGTGTTGGGCAATCTATTGATTAGCTACCAATTTTATATTGATTTTTTCGACAACACATGGTTAGACCCCTAAAAAATGGAACCTTATTATGTATAGTTGTTTTTTGCAATATTTTGAATCCTACATGTGCAAATATGTGTCTTTTAACGTGCTTGCTCTGTCGGACGTGTACGAATTGCCTGTGAAAATCGGGTGAGCAATGACTATATGCTGTTATCTGTCAGTATGTAGACCACTCAGTCACTCTCAAGGCATGCGCTGGATTGAATGGAATAAAGTTAGGAGGGAATGTCCTCACTGTTGTTCAAGCTGTTCCTGTTGCATCTGAGGAGGTATTTTATGACATCCCTTGTCTTTTCTCTTATTGATCTTGGGTACAAGATTGTCATCCTTGTTTTGTTTGCCCATCTAAAGCTTTCTTCTGTGAAACTGTAACAAAGGAATTTTGATTTACAGGGAACTACTGAAAACCCCCATTTCTATGACATTCCTGAGCATGCAAAGCCACTGCTTGAAAAACCCACACAGGTCCTGAAGCTTAAAAATGTGGTATGGTTCAATTATTTTCACAAAGTTGAGGTTTTTCTTGTTATCTTGGCAGCCTTCTGATCTTTTCTTTTCTTTTTTGGTTTTGGATGCTGATTCATGCAATTTGGATCTTTTTAGTTCGATCAAGAGGAGTTCTCAATGATATCTGAACCAGAATTGGAAGAAACATTAGAAGATATACGGTTAGAGTGTGCCAGGTCTGTGACGAAGTTTTAATTTATTGTATATATCAAAAGGAAAAATGGCCAAGATCTTACACAGTTCTGCTGCCTTCTCATGGCATGCTTGTTCTGAAGATCATCTTCAACAGCCTTCATGTCTCTGCATTTCTCATCTTCACCTCACTTGCATATAGTACCATCCATCCTAGGAATGACTGTGTTACTTGCAACACTCGTGCAGGTTTGGCACTGTCAAGTCCGTGAATATTGTCAGGTGCAACAAAGATAACATGATTGCTCCTGATGCATTGGATATCTCCAACGATAGCAATATACAGAGTGTTTCGCAGGATCCTGAGACTGATAATGTAAGGTCAACATCGATGGAGCACCTAAACAGTGATACCAAAGAAAATGGTGAAGCGAAGCCTCAAAACGCTGTTGAAGAACCTCAAGATGTCAGGGAAGTTGAGGAAGCCAGCAAAGTTGGTGACAATAAACCGATGCACGACAATCTTGAAAATGAGGAATGTGGCGGGACTGGTAAGGTAGACAGTGAAGTGACTGCTGAAGAACCGCTCCAGCTTGGCACTACTGAAGATCGACCAGCATGTTCCGATGAGGTTGCTGATTCTCAGATTGGAGACTCTGGCAGCGGCACCAGTTCTGTTCCTGATGACCCTAAACCTGAGCTAGCTGATGGCGAACTTCAGGATGCTTGTGTTGAACTTGAAATGGATACTACCATCGTGGAGAAATCATATGTTGGAAATGGGGACAGCACAGAGAAGGTTTGCAACCCTGATGTATTTGAAAAGGGTTGCATTCTTGTTGAGTACACGAGGAGAGAAGCTGCTTGCGCAGCGGCCCATTGCTTGCATGGACGGCTCTATGGTGGCCGGGTCGTGGCAGCTGAATATGTCCCTTATGATCTATATCATGCACGATTTCCAAAATGACCACTGATTGGATTTTGATCCTGATATCTTAGCGAAAAGATCATTTATCAGTGTCAGGTCTGGTTGACCATCACCATCTTTACTGGGTGGTTCCAGATTTCAGATTAGATGTCACTCTGGAGCCATTATGACTGATAATACCTGTCCTTAACAGCAGTTGCTTCTCGGGAGGGCTAAGCTTTTGGGGGGACAAGTCAAGCTCATGGTTTTATTTTCTGAATGTAGGTGAGAGAGTTCCCTGCAGTTGTGATGTTATTTACATGAGGAATTGAGGATTCGAATGGTTTTATCATATTTGCATTGAGGTTCCAGCTTCTTCACAGTGAGTGACATTTCTTCTCCTTTCCCCCCCTTTTTTTGTGTGTTGGTGCGTGCGTGGGTGTCAGCTGATCTGGTGGTTCACTGCATGGATAGCATAACTGACCGATTGGGGGTGATATATACACTCATTAAATGTGGACCATTGCTAGGTCTTGGCTTTTATTATAAATTGAGCATTTCCAGAACACTATCTGATAATTTAAAAAGTAAGCTAAATGTGGTTCTTGACTATGGAGAAATTTCCTACTGTACGACCCATACGTGGCCCATCAACCTTTTTAAGCCCACTTGCTTTTACCACCCAAGAACAAGCCCAACTGTACGGACATCATTTCTCAGGTCGAAAATGCCCCTGCTTTTCCTTCCAGAAGCGGATCGCCTGGTGCTCGAAGACGAGCGCTGACGCTCCTCGAACTCCGAGTTGTACAAACTGCTCAAAAGAGATCCAAGTTACATGGGCCCCACAGTTATGTATTTATTATATCCGCAACGCTCATCCATATTTCGAGATCATTTCCGAGCATTATAAAAAAAAATCATAAGCAAAGATCAAGTGGACCATACCACAAAGAGCTGCGGGAAAATTGATTTCACCATTAAAATTTTTGAAGGGCCCACCATGACATTTATTTACCATCCAATCTATTCATAAGGTCACAAAGACCTGGATGAAGAGGAAAAACAAATTTCATAATGATCCAAAACTTCCCGCAAAAGGGTTTCAATGGTAGACGTTCAATCCTCAACTGCCTTTTATAGTATGGTCCACTTGATTGGTAGATCTATCTTATTTTTTGTCTCAAGCTTTAATACAAGTTCGCCAAATAGATGGACGGTTTGGATATAATACATACCTCATAATAGGATCCATAAAAAGTGGTAGAGATTACAACAACAAAAAAAAAGAAGCCAGCGAGTCGGGGACGGTCAGTAGCTACGAATTATAATCGTAGTCACAGCCAGTGGCACGATAATCTATGCACTTTTTAATTTATTTATTATTTATGTTTAAAACTTTATTCCACCTATAGTTTTCTCTAATGCATATTTATATAAATATGTATATATAAGCATATAAAAAAATTATCTCTTTCTTTTTTTTTTTGCCTTTTCATTTATTTCTTTATTCATTTAACAAGAATATCTTTTAAACTAGAATTAGTTCCTTGATGTACCGTATATGATTTTGGGGTAGAAGAAGCTACTTTAGCTAACCAACCTGGTAATTTTCCAAGATTCCATCAGTTCGATGGTCGAAAATCTAATTCATTCACTTCGCGGTCAATTTCAATCAGTTCGCGGTCAATTTCATTCATTTCATTAACCTCGCAGTCAATTCCCTTTATTTCATGGTCAATTCCCTTCACTTCACGGTCAATTCCATGCATTTCATGGTCAATTCCGGCGATTCTTCTTCGCTTCACAATTAATTCAATTCATTTCACGGTCAATTCAATGCATTTCACGGTCAATTCCCTTACCTCCGAACTCAACTCCGTCATCTCTCTCCCTTACGTTCAAATACACGTCTGAACTCATCTCTCTCATCCCTATTCCTTTTTTTCACCCATTTTTTTCATTAAATCTCTATAAAATCCTCATCGTACTATCACATTACATCTTCCATGTTCCATTCCACTCAAGGCTACCTGTCGTTAACCATTACTTGTAATCCACAAGTATCATATTAATCAAGTTCGCCACAGTTGTCCAGGTAAGCTAACTTGTCCATTTAATGTGCCCAATTAACTTCTCTTTATCTATAATTATGACATCATCTTTACTCGCTATGAAAATTTAATATATTGTATATTCAACTTCTTAGGTATTGTCTGAAGATTTCGTTGGTTTGTCTTTGTTAAAAATCATTTTGATTGAATATTCAAACTTTCTAGTCAATGGTTAGAGAGATTGATTGTCCATGAACTGATCGTCGAAATTGATCGTGAAATGCATGGAATTGACCGTGAAGTGAAGGGAATTGACCGTGAAGTGAAGGAAATTGACCGTGAAATGCATGGAAATATCGTGAAGTGAAGCGGAATCGTCGGAATTGACTGTGAAATGCATGGAAATGACTATGAAGTGAAGGGAATTGGCCGCGAAATGCATGAAAATGACCATGAAGTGAAGGGAATTGACCATGAAATATCTCTTAATTGTTCATTTCTTTTGTACATGTGGATCGGAGAGCAAAAAGATTCATATCTTTTCACCCAGGAAATCTACTTGATGTGGCCCACTAATGAGTAGCTTGGATCTCACAAATTGTTCCATGTGGTACATGCGGCCCATGCACCTTAAAATGGGACTAAGAGGACTCCCATTAGCCGAGTTGTTTATATGATCTGCATTTCATGAGGAAAAGAATTAAAAGAGGAGATTAGGATAGAGGCATACTTGTTTGTAGTAGGAGCGGTCCATGATATCCACAATCCCATCATGAATAAGACTAAACCATGCATAAATCCTGTAGAGGGATCATCCGGTAACATTAGTAATAACAGTGCTGCCAGTGGGATTGGCGAACCTAAGCTTATCTTTGACAGAGCTATCCTGCCAGAGTTCGGGTAACGCTTGAAAAGTATATCTCCCATCTTACTTCCAAACAATCCTCTAAGTGGAAAAGCGATGACAAACAAGCTCATCAAGAATGCCATTTCTTTGTGAAAGAAGCCAACGAGCTCTAACCACATTGGTGCACTAGCATTTAGGAAGGATGTTATTTTAAAGGAAGCATAAGCACTTGAACAAACCAAACTCAAGATCATTTGGATTGACTTATTGAAAGGAAGGCCCCTTGATGTTGTTGGTTTGTGAGAAACAAAGGCGGATGACTTTTATTGGAAGGCAAAAGGAACCTAACATATCGTAGATGGGTATGAGTCCTTAATCTCATTGTAAAGATGACCATTAGGGGTTCTTTTGATTTTGGATCAGTCCATGATTGGTTGTCTCAGTAAGATGGAGAAATTCTATGATCCCTATACCAAGGGCATGGATAGTATCCTCAGGCTTTCTATTTCTACAAGCAGGGACCATGGTTTAGTAAACCAGACCTTCCATACCATTCATCTAACATGACAGGTTGCAACCCGGTCGAATGGGTTGACCCAGTCGACCTTAAATCGCTGTCCACCCTCTTGCAATTGCCCCAAGCCCGGTCGGCCGGGCTAACCCTATATCACAAAATTTTGTCTACTCTCATCTCTTTTATCCAAGACCCAAACCCAAGCACACACTTTCTCTTCTATTTTCTCAAATCTTTCTCTACAAATCCTCCACAAATCCAAAAACCTTGAATTGACCGTGAAGTGAAGGAGAATTGCCGGAATTGACCGTGAAATGCATGGAATTAACCGTGAAATGAAGGGGATTGACCGTGAAATGCATGAAAATGACTGCGAAGTGAAGGGGAATCGTTGGGATTGACCGTGAAATGCATGGAATTGACTGTGAAGTGAAGGGGAATCGCCAGAATTGATGATGAAATGAATGGAAATGACCGTGAAGTGAAGGGAATTGACGGTGAAATGCATGGAATTGACTGTGAAGTGATGGGGAATCGCCGGAATTGACGGTGAACTGAATGGAAATGACCATGAAATGCATGGAATTGACTGTGAAGTGAAGGGGAATCGCCGGAATTGACGGTGAAATGAATGAAAATGACTGTGAAGTGAAGGGAATTGACCGTGAAATGCATGGAATTGACCGTGAAGTGAAGGGGATTCGCCGGAATTGACCATGAAATGAATGGAAATGACCTTGAAGTAAAGGGAATTGACTATGAAGTGAAGGGAATTGACGGTGAAATGCATTGAATTGACCGTGAAGTAAAGGGAATTGACTGTGAAATGCATTGAATTGACCGTGAAGTGAGAAGAATCACCGGAATTGACCATGAAATGCATGGAATTGACCATGAAGTGAAGCGAATTGACTGTGAAATGCATGGAAATGACCGTGAAGTGAAGGAAATTAACTGTGAAATGAATTGAATTGATCATGAAGTGAAGGGGAATCACCGAATTTACCGTGAAATGCATGGAATTGACAGTGAAGTGAAGAAAATTGACTGCGAAATGCATGGAATTTACTGTGAAGTGAAAGGAATTGACTGTGAAATGAATTAAGTTGACCGTGAAGTGAAGGGTAATTGCTGGAATTGACCGTTAAGTGAAGGGAATTGACCATGAAATGAATTGAATTGACTGTGAAGTGAAGGGGAATTGCTGGAATTGACCGTGAAATGAAGGGAATTGACCATGAAATGATTTGAATTGACTGTGAAGTGAATGAAATTGACCACGAAGTGAATGAAATGAATTTTCGACCATCGACCTGATGGAATCTTGAAAAATAACTAGGTTGGTTGGCTAAAGTAGCTTCCCCTACCCCAAAATCACACATGGTATATCGAGTAACTAATTTTGGTTTAGAAGAAATTCTTGTTAAATGAATAAAGAAAGAAATGAAAAAAATGAGAGAAATTTTTTTTTATATGCTTATATATACATATTTATATAAATATGTATTAGAAAAAAATGTAGGTAAAATAAAATTCTCCAAGTAAAAAAAAATTGTGCAAACTATGGCTACGGTTATAATCCGTAGCAATAGGAGGCCCCAGCTTTCCAAAATCAAAAAGCCCAAAAAGCAGGGGCATTTTCGACCTGAGAGATGGGGCGGTACAGCTGGGGCTTATTTTTAGAAGCTAAAAGGCAAGTGGGCTTTAAAAGGTTGGTGGGCCATATACGGGTCGTACAGTAGGAAATTTCTCTTGACCATGGCCTAGCAACCGGACAGGCAAATTAGCACTTTTGGCGTTACCTGGGATTCTCCTTAACTGGCCATTATGACATCCGAACCATCCATCGGTTCCTAGCTGTTTACTTGCCCTGGTTCAAAGAGTAAGGACTCTGGTGGGCTAGTGTGAGAAACAAATGAATGGTCGGAAAAGAAAGGTTTGGCTGTTGGATTTGTTGAATCTTGACTAGGGGATCCACATGCTGAGATCCACCTGATGGACAGCTCTGATGTTCCACACGCGTGTAGTATGTGCATGAAGCTTGGACTAACAAACAGCTAGTTTGGATGATACGGTTCACTTGCTACTGAATCTGTAATTTTTTATCCAGAAAATGAATAATAGCCCATACCCTTGACAGAACATTTTCTAGCTTCTAATTCTTAAAACCCTTTATTTGGACAAAATTACTTTTTATGCCCAGTGTTCCATCCTTGCAAACAGGCTATATTCTCTCAAGCCCAAGCTGATAAGGTGAGGGTGACACGTGTGAAAATAGGGCTAGTTATCAGGTAGATGCTGATTGCCGTCTGTAACCAAGGGTCAATAGGTCTTGTAATTCTAATATTTGAATAAGTGTCATGTACCCGTGTTAGTGTTAGATATGGAGTAGTGTTGAAAAGGCAACATTATTTCATCTTGCAGGGCCCTTCCATCACACATGCACATGGTTCTTTTTCATTGGACCATATCAGAAATTATTATAACTCTTTATCCCACCGGTGCTTATCTTTTTTTTAATGGGTGCACTGTCATCCAATTTAAATGAAGATTTGAGTACCTTAGTTTAGAGACTCGGCAACTCCACTTGACTCGTTTAACTCTGCTTTGAGTCCTAACTCGTCTGAGCCAGGTTTGAGTCGAACCAACTCATCTAATTTGGGATTGACTCGTAGTATTGAACTGGGTCAGACCTAACCAGAATCCGAGTCAATTCAGGCGATCGTATCAGACTAGTCCAATCTTGAAACAATTGCTGTTCTTAGAGGCCGGACTGGGTGCAAGTCAGCACCACGTGTCATATATAAAGGGGTGCCCAGCAATGGTCTGGATCCTTTGCCATACATCCCATCTCGTGATGTATGGGTTTTATGCATGCCGTTCATCCATTTTTTTAAGATCATTTTTTAAGACATGAGGCAAAAATCGAGACAAAGCCAATGCTCAAGCGGGCCAAACCCAGAAACCTGAGGTGATAATGATGGCCACCGTTGAAACTTTTCCTAGGGTCAATTGTAATGTTTATTTGTGATCCAACCTGTTCATAAGGTTATATATACATGGATGAAGTAAAAAACACAAATATCAACTTAATCAAAACTTCTGCTGCTCTCAGGAAGTTTTTAATAGTGGACATTCAACTTCCACTGTGTGGTGCACCTGAGCCTTGGATTGGTCTCATTTTTGGGCTCATAACCTAAAATGATCTGAAAAAATTGTTGGACGGCATGGATAAAATATTTACATCATGGTGGGCCCTACAAAATCCCTGCCTGGACCGAATCCATCCTGGCAGCGTTCTCATCTAAAGATGCAGATCATAGCTTCTACGCAGTATTAATGAGAACATGAAGATTTCCGTGGGCGAAAACCCGGCCCTGCACAGTACTGCGGCCTATGTTCGTGATGCCACAATAGTTTCAAAGGCCAGGATTTCTCACACACAGTGCCAGTTTGGCAGATTTTGCCGCGTTTAAACTGATTCTTTTTTCTTCAAATCACGAAAGAGCCCCCCGAGAAATTATAAAACCCTCTCTCTGGAAGAATGGGAGAATCGCATGCATTCTCTTCTCCGCTTCTCATTGTTTTGACATTCGTCGTTGTGGGAGATATATATAGAGAAGCAACACCAATGGCGGAGGAGGATTCTCGAAGCTATCGGGTATTATAATCCTGGATTCGCCTTGATGCTGCTCCAAGCGTGGTCCACCCCCGACTGCCCTTACTTTCCTCTCGATTTCAATCCCCTCGACCTTGTCAGGCTCGACACAACCGAAGTAACCACTATGTAATCCTTTTCTTTACTCGAGTCTTAGGGCGTGTTTGGCCGGGTGCATTGGAAGGTATTGAATGGTATTAGGGTGGATGGCATGGATTTCAAGGTAATGATGGTGTTGTCAGCGGATTATCCTAAGATCTATGGGATTGCTATATCGAGTCTGTTTGGCATGCCCGGCCAATCCGGAGATTAAACCGTCCCATCCCTTCCAATCCCTCGAACCAAACACGTCCCAGGAAAATTTGAACGGATTATGGTTGATTGGATGAGATTTAAAGGTAATGATGGTGTTGTCAGTGGATTGTCTTAAGATCCATGGGATTGCAATATCCCGGGATCAGATCACCCAGTCTATTTGGCACGCCCGGCCAATCCCAAGATTTAACTTCCAATCCCTTCCAATACCATCCAATCCTTTCCAATCCAACAGGCCCTTAGTTTTGATGTACTTATGTTGGTCCTCTAATTTGGTGACGCCAAACACTTGAGAGGGCTGCGGGCATGCCAAAACTGATTGGGTTCGATTCAAATCCTGACCATTGACCACTGGCATCGAGATAAAATGAGGCTCGTTCATAGCTCAACCATTCGTCTATTCAGCCAACCGATGATTAGTGGAGGATGGGGCTCTTCCTCCAAATGAGCTATTTTTTACCTTTGAAATCCAAAGACTTGTGAAGGTACAATAGTTGTATGGTGCTTCCGAGACAATGTGGTTGAGAAAAATGCGAATGAATTACCACTATAGGGAATCACCCATCTGGCTGAGAGCAGCAAGGTGCTTTCGAGAGTAGCGTGATGATGAGCGAAGTAGAGACAATGCTAGGAATTATAATTACAGTCTGCCTATCATATGAGCGTAGGCGAACAGGTCCTAAACTATTGTCTTCCTTCAGATCCGGCACAAGACGCAAATGGAAGGGAATTACAACTACTAGCGATGACCTAAGTTGGTCCGGTGCATGCGCAAGGACAGACTAAACCTAAATCTACACTAAGGTCCATTGCTATTGAGCAGTGAGACACTAAGCCTAGATACATAACGTTGCACTGGATTGATAATTGTGTTTGTTGTTGGGTTTGGGGAGCTCTTTCTCAAATTGGCTTCTAGTTTTATAGGCTTCAAGATGAGAGATGAGAGCATAATTGTTCATTCATGTGGCTTCATCGTGTGTAACCAGCTGGGAAAAGAGCAATTACACTTTATTAACCATGATTTCAACAATGAAGATGTACTTTGAGGCTAATGTGGCAGAAGTAACCGTCCGTCTCTATCCAAATGACCAAAAATACCCTAGGTACCCAAAGACTAGTCGATCCTCTAATCCTCAACTTAGGTCTAATCCTCTAACCCTGAATTTTTGTCAACTTGGAGTTAGACGTCCTTGGGCAATGAGTCGATCATAATACCTTATTGACTTCTCAAAAACTCAATCCTAAAGTCTCAAATCCCTTTTAACCCATTTCCTCCACAAATCTCACCTTTCACCACCTTATTCTTCATATTTTTCTAAGTACTTTCACAGTAGACGCTAATCCTAACATTTAAATGATGAAAAATAATACTTAAACTTAAATTTATTATAATAGTAAATATATAAACGAAAATGAGTTTTGGGCCATTAGTCTTATGGAATTTGACAAAATAAAGAGGTGATTTGGATATAGCAACCTAATCTGTCGTAATTGGGCGACATGTAGTTAAGTACTAAACTAAACAATCGATGGATTTGACTTGAAATACTTTCTATACAAACTACAAGACTCAAAATCATTAAAATCATTAACTCAACATTACTTAAAAACGTATGAGCAATCTCAAAACCCAATTGCTCACATGAGCACATTGGAACTCCGTATTGGACTTGGACCGTATGTTGAAAGTTCGATGACCGTGAAACTATAAGGTTATGACCACCTTACTGGGCTTGACAACCATCGCGAGAATCGAGTCCAAATAGTATCTAGAAATGCACAACTTGAGCTTGGAGCAAAGTGTGTGAGAAATGCGAATATCTTTAGAAAATGAACTCAGATTTAAGTGATTTGAGCTGTTCGCTTGCGGGCCAAATTAAAGGTTTTAAACCGTCAGATTCTAACCCAACTACACCCTTGAATCAGAGAAAATTTTCTACACAAGTTAGTGTACTTTTGGCCCTGATTGAGTGATGATAGTCGTTGAACTAAAACTGGTCCTCCACGGTTGATCCACAAATCCGATCGGACCAAAATCTTAACCTGACCTAGATCCATTGTCAAGGCACTTACCCTACGCCATAGGTGAGTAATAGACCTCCAAATGGGCCCCATTTATCAGAAATAGACTCCCTTTGGCTACAAGCTAAGTATACCATGGCCTTGGGGCCATTTGAACCAGTTCTGGGCCCATATAAGACCCTTAACTCACTCATTCTCTCTCACATACGAATTTTCTCCAAACCCTAAGAGAGAGAAGAGAGAAAGAGGAGAAAAGTGTGAGGAGAGAAGAGAAAGAATGGGAGATCGTTGCTGGGATTCTCTCCCACAACTCCACGCTTCGATTCACCCTTCCACATCACTTCACGATCGTCTCCAACTTCAATTTGGGTAAGGAATCCTAACCCTAATCTCGTTTTAGAAATTCAAGTAGAAGAATTAGCGAAATAGCTAACCTCTTTCATGATTTATGTAGCCGTTATGCCATGGAGAAAGACGTAGGGTTCGAACTGAGTTCGTAATCGACGTATCAACGAAAGGTGCGGACTATAAATGTTTAGGTTATGATTTTCAAGGCTTTCAATATTAGTTAATGATTTATGTCCGACTTGATTGCTGCCATATGATCTTAGATACAATATTTTCCACATACTGCACATATATGAACTATGTTGTGAATATAATGCATTTTATGTATTTGGTGAAATGTTCGAATGAAAGTGAAATCATGATTTATACTTGCCATGACTATTAGCTTAGAATACGGGGTTATTGTATGTATGACAATCCCATTGTGAAAGGATTTGTCATAATATATGCCGTAACTAATTTAGTATATATATGTAGTAAAGTGTAGTCTAAGTGTTTGTTGAAATGTTTGAATGGACTTGAAATTATGATTTGTGCTTGTTATGAATTCTAATCTAAGATTCATATTTGTTATATGCGTTGTAACTTATGCTGTGTAGGAAATGGCTATAGTTCATGTCATAACTAATCTAGTCAATGTATTTGGTAATGTGTACGCTTAGTGTTTGATAAAATATCTGAATGAGAAATTGTCCGATGAATTGTATTTATTAAGGGCGTTGAGATAAGATTCTCAACTACCTTATCTAGATGTATAATCTCCTTCATGTAATCTTAATGTCAACTACGTGATTTATTTATAAACTGTATACGTATAATAACATGTTCTATGTGTTTGATAAAATGCTCAAATGAGCGTTGTATTTGGATTGTTGTTAAAATGCTTATAAGATTATCATATGTATTCACATGCTGCATTTGAGTATGATTAGGACTACTACATAGTCCAGACAATTAGTAATAGTTTCTGATTAAGTGGCCGAACTAATCTCGCCACATTGGATAGGTTCGATGAATCCGAGTCGTATGATGATTGTCGATAGTGGTTAGGCCACGCGGAGTGCTTACAAGCTTCATGTCGACTAATTCAGTGTACATTCATACTAATCGAACTTGTCAAATAATCCGGTTGGCCTATTGTGTATTTATCATGTATGGACGATACTACTTGAATATAAGGTACCACTTACCAATGTAAAACCCGTTTCAACCATGGTACCATGATCCGCTAAGACTCATGAGCCGGACATGGTGGTATGGAACACTGTGGTCGAGTTGTCGCCTACGCTGGGGTGACAAACCTCCTCGTAATGACGAGTGAGCAACCCAAACTCGTGAGCCGAATACAGTGATATGAGACACTGTATTCGAGCTGTCGGCATATACTTGCGCAGCTTGGCTGTGGTCCCCAGTCAGGTTGGTGACGAGCCTTCGAAAATAGATTGCCAGTTGGTAGGGCGTTGGTGGTGTGACCTTGAGTACAAAATCAGCCTATGCTGACGGTGACAAGCCTCTCATAACGACCTAGTGTAAACTCTCGAACTTGCCTATCGTATGTGATTAACCAGGATTGACAACCCTAGATAGATCATTGTTTGGGTAAATGATATAAAGAGAGGTACCTTAGCTTCCTAAACCTGCTGTATGAATAGGTATAATTAAGAACTTTGCTAACACGCATATGCACCGCATTGCATGTGCCTTTGGCAATGGAGTTGAGCACAGCAAAAGTGTTGCATGCGCGACCGTGAGATGATGTCCCTGAGGGAGTGCAGGCGAGGGCATGCATCATTATAGCATATCATCCCTGCATTAATAAGAGTACTTAGGACATTATTGTTGTACTGCTTTATCATTACTGCTTGACTGAGTTGATAATATGTTAACCTTTGCTTTATAGTTCCACTGAATAACTACTCATTCCCACCTGAGATGGTGTTTTAAAACACCAACTAGACTCTGGTTTAGATGCAGGTAATGGTGAGGTCTATATAACAGAGTTGGACTTCGTAGACGAGGAGGAAGAGTTCTCCTACGCTCAACTATCGGGCGGATCTATGTAGATCTCATACCGATGCGCAGGGACTACTGAGATACTTGTTTAGTTGAACATATTTACTTCTCGTATTTTATATAATTAGAAACAACACATGTATATATTTAGCCCAGTTTCATACTCATACTCAGAAATTTGTGAAATGTTTTCATAATTAAATGCTTATATTTCAGTCTGCTGCTTGCCAAATTACATTAACTCTGGAGTATGATATGCTGTTTTAGTATAATTCCACTCATGTTTATTGCATTGCTAATGGACGATATCTAAACATCATTATCCATGTTGCATAAGTGATGCGTTGGAACTCGGGAATAGAGCTTTGCTCAATCCCCAATTTTTGGAGTGTTATAGAATATCTCCTGTGCCACTTGGCAATATTAGTACCATCTATCTGATCGACACATATTTTGATATAAACACTGTCCCCTCACATTTATGCCTATTTGACAAAGAATAGTTGGAAATATGGTTATGCATTAACTTTTAGGTTTATAATAATATTAGATGGCGTCGCTATCCTATCATTCTCTGTTATCATCGAACGCCACATATAATACAAAGAATATATTTTCATATCTCGGTGGCAGCTTTTGCCTTTCCAATCATCATGCAACAATTAATATCTCGCATGCGGAAGTCTTATATACACCACCTCTTCTTCTTTGTTTTCTTTTCTAAAAATCCTAAATCCTTTTTTACATCACGTATGAATATGGCTCCGAAGACAGTGAAGATCTCTGATATTCCAGTATCTCACACTTCATCTCTCAATACTCTTCTAGCGCCACACCTTCTTATTTCTACAGAAACGATTCTTTCTTCTGATTTAGATTCTACCCTTTACTTGGGCCCCATCTTTAATCCATCTTCATCCCTAGATCTTATCACCATTACAAACTACTTTCTAATGGATAAAAAGAGAACAGTTCCTTATCTCCCACGAATTCTTTGATTGGAAATGCTAGGAGAATTCCTCAACTATGGCCTAAACATCTTAATGACTGGCCAGAATGGTATGACCGAGTTAAAAAGTAGTTTATAGTTCAATGGACAGAAATCGGTATTGCAGAATGCATACATTTATCAGTCTGAAATCTCTCCACATCTGGCCTTAATCCTTGCAGCAGCTTACTTCTTGAGCCACTCCACCAACTCTCTTCACTTTCGATGTGATCTGATGAGTCCAACAGTCATGGACATTTGTGCTCTTACTTCTCTGCTTCCATAGGCCATCAATTCTAACCAGGATGCATGTCCAACAAATTTTTATTTAACATTGATGACATTCGTGTGTTGTACACAACAGTTATGGCATGAGAGCGCAAGACCGAAGGAGAGGTTAGCTATCAAGAACACTACGCTTTCTTGTTAATGTGGATTTGTCGGTCACTCATTTGTGTCAAAACTGACAAAATGACAAAAGAGTATGTAGGCTTGGTCGATTTGCTGGCATCAGGAATACAAGTCGCGCTTGCTCCATTTCCACTTGGCCATCTTTATCACAGTATGTATACTTTGGCTTCCACTGGTTCACAACTGATTGGTGGCCCTTTTTGGCTACTTCAGTTATTGCTCTTCGAATATTTTCATGCATTTAATGATAAAGTTGTGGGGCCTACCGATAGATTGACGTCTTATGAATATCGTTGAATAAAGGCTTCCATCAAAATTACTTTTTTCGACGAATGTCTTCATTTCTTTTCCTCTCTTCGATTGGATCGACCTGATTAGCTATTCCGCCCATACATGAATAGATAAGTTGGCCCAAAATGGTTCACAAATACATAGTTCAATATAGCTAACACAAAATTGATCGAAGCTAGAAATGTGGTTTGGGCTAGCTATCTTTTAGCTCGGGATATCCCAGTAGTCAACTCCAATAAGAATATGGGAAAATATCAGATAAACGGTGTAGAATTCTATTCTCTTAACCTCCTTGCTCATCAATTTGGTTTTGGCCAAGCCATTCCCTTTCCGTGTTGTTGACTTTCCTTGAATTAACTAATATATACATGCTGGTATATTAAGAATATTTTAGAGATAGTCACTACTATTACTTCTTATACTAACAATTCCAATTCGTATTCTTTAGTCTCTCTACCTGTTGTCCATCATCTACATATTCTTTCAAAGCCTGGTGGGCCAACTATTATACTTAACAATGGGAGAGGCTTATCCAGAATGTTTTCGATAAGTCATCTCATTCTCTTCTCTTGATGAATCTGCCGATAGAAACTTCTACCTCTATCATTTCGATGGAAATGGTTGAAATCTAAGTGAACAAGATCTTCTATGAGTGGATCACCATCGCCTTAACCACAAGAACGGCCAGTGAAGCAAAAGCAAAAAAAAATTGCCACGGCCTTGATAATTCCAAGTAACCTCAAGCATATCTCGACCATATAATATTTTGAGCATTTTTATTTCATGGAATTCAATTCTAAAAAATCTTATGCCGAACATTGGCCACACATGCAATGAGTTTTGTGGCTTCGCGAAGATCTCCACCAAAGGCAATATGATCGAAAATGGAATAGAGCCTGTTTGACTATGAATTTTTCGAAGCCAAAAGGCAAAAAGCTTTATTTTATCCTTCATATGACGAGGAACCGCCCCCATTCCCTAAGGTTGATTAAACAATATCAGAACCTATTTTTAAACTCAGCTTTGGGATCAAACTCGAACCCGGGGTGATGTGTGTTGGCCCCATTAATGAATGAACATTAGCTCTAATAGCCCTTCAAGGTGACCACACTAAGAACTTTAGCATCCTCAATGTTTAATCGCCTCCTCTCGTAATTTGCTCATTCTTTATTTTATTCTTTTTCAACTGTCTCAACAACGATAATCCCTTCAAGGATAACCCTTGGAACTACCTAGCCTTTTACTTATCTAAACAAATATGTTTCTCTATAAGCTTGCCTAGGAGACACACTAAGAGGCAGTGAGGTAGCAGAAGAACAAGATGCTGATGAAACGATGGATCAAGAGCCTGCTGACTTACTAGCATTCATCTACAATCCAATTGTAGGAGAAGCCAAGGTATCATTCGACTCCTCTCCATTAGTTCATCAGCCACGATCGAGACTTTCATCAACCACGCCTATGGCTGTTGCTTTTCAGGTTCCTGATCCTCCACCCCCATATGATGAAACTGTGTAGCTAGGCTCTTCAACTAATGCTGACAATCCTATAGCCACACTTGAGCAGTTAGATCGCATGCATGATAACCAATCTAACTAACACTGAAAGCTCTCTGGAGATAAATGAGGCTCCGACAATTACCGTTGAGCCTACAATCTTCTCAAATGTACCAGCAACGTTGACCGACCATCTTGTTAAGTCGGGTAAAGCAATTGATGAACATAAACCGTCCCATTCGTTGCAACCATAGATTATCTACACGTTGGTGAATCATTTGCCCACGATTAGTGAAATTAAAATCTTTGGCCGATCTTAATGCCGGCTTCAACATCTTTTCTCAACTTCTCTCAATGGCTCTTGTGCCTACTACTTCTACTTCCTCTCATTTGACTGTCGATGAACACCGGTCAGGAGTCGATTTACCAAAAAAGAGGATCGAAAGCTTAATGACCTTTGACCTGCCTGCGCTAGTGGCCGATAATCGGTTGGAAATCATGATAGCCCAGGTTAATCGGCTAGAATCTTTAAACGATGAAGGTCCTACGAAATTGGAGTCATTGAAGCGAGCCCTGACTGTTGCCAACAATTATAAGTCAGCTTAAGAGGAGATCAGTCCGGTTAACACTTCCTTGGAGTCGCACGAGCATATCTGCACCATCATGAATGAATCGTTTCGACAATTCACAGTTCTATGACAACAAATTAAAACCATGACCGACAACAAAAATGACCTCATTTCCAAGAGATTGACTGCACATGCTTGCAAGGAAGAGCTAGAGAAACAACTGGTTGTGGTTACGGAAGAGATCAAAGTAATTGAGAATGAAGTTATAGAGCTTGACAAAAAATTGTTGGTAGCATATGAAACTTGCAACACCTTGATCAAGCAAATCTCCTCCTCTTCCGACTAGCTCACAACTTCTGTATGGAAAATCAGTAGATTGTAGGATGCCAAGACGATCGCAATAGGATCACTGGATGTCGTGGTTGAAAGCTACAAAGCCTTTTAAGGCTTTCAAATTTAAAACAGTTTAGTATCTTTTCATATTTGATTTGTGGATTAGTAATATTTTAACCACATGGCTTTATTTGTGATATTTACCAACCATCGGTCATGCAACATTAGCTTATTTTATGAATCCTTTGATGATTTCTTTTTAGGTTGTTTCAAGTGCCTAACATACCAAAGTCTTATCATATTCATACCAAGAACTCTGTCATCTTTGTACACCCTACACATGTAGGTGGATGCAAAAAATCTAAAAAATTC
Organism: Magnolia kwangsiensis; assembly: GCA_037074715.1. Classification (NCBI taxonomy): domain Eukaryota; kingdom Viridiplantae; phylum Streptophyta; class Magnoliopsida; order Magnoliales; family Magnoliaceae; genus Magnolia; species Magnolia kwangsiensis. The sequence goes on from CM073573.1 coordinate 34,651,272, forward strand.
TTTCTTTGATCTTTTTCACTTCACATATATCCATGCATTAATTACGATGGAAATGCCTTATTAATTGATAACATCTAAATGTTGTATATTTATCGTCTCAATTGTACTAGTTTTCATTCATTTAAAGTGCTTAATTGATTAACTAATGTTTAATTTATACATACGATGTGATCTAGGAAACAAAGATGAAATTGTGCTTAAGAAGAATTAAAGCTAAAAAGATTAATCAAGAGAAGACTTGGAGATTTAGAAGACATTAATAAAGAATTCAAGTGCCAAAGATCTAAGAAAACTAAGTACAAAAGATGAGGAATGATTGAAAAATCACACAATTCAATAATAGAAATAACAGACTGTTCGTACCCACCTGAGGTTGGCTTGGTCCGACCGAATGTGTAAAGAACAGTCTAGCAACAAACTGTGATTTTTAGAGATAATTTAGCTTGACACTTAGGTCTGACCGAAGCTGGGTTCGATGCCACCGAAGTAAAGTTTGATGTGACCAAAGGGAGAAAGAGACTTTAGAAAAAATTTAAGAAAATTTAGTTGCAATCGAAAAATTAATTTGGTGTGACCAAAGTAATGTTCAGTGCAACCGAATGCTATAGTCGGTTCAACCGAAGTGTAACAAAAGTGTAAAAGTTGAAATTGGTTTCAAGTTGGTGTAAAATTTTCCTATTTAAATGGGTGTTCTAAGAATTCCTAAGTACGAATTAGGGCTTAAGAAAGAGACCTAAGAGTTGCAGAACTTCTTTAGAATCATCATTCATTCTCAATCATTCTATTCTAGTTTTCCTTTATATTTTGTTTAAAATATTAGTTATGTTTGACTAATATTTTTGATAAGGCTAAGGGATAAATATTTTAATGGATATTTGATGTTTAATTTGTTTTTTCAATGAAAGTTAAGATTTTTAAGTTGAATTGTGATTGGATGTGATTAAATTTCTACATTGGGGAAGGAATTAGTCTATAAAGTTGTTTGATCTAGTGTTGCCTTCGGGTGCATTAGATGCTTTCAATTATCTGTGATGTGATTACCTAGATCTTAATGACAGATTAAGCCTATCGTGATTTTAGTCTATGTTGAATGTTTTTTATTGATATTACCATGTTATCTTCCAGTTAGAACGGATTGGAATCCAATTCTAGTTGAGTTATCAACTCAAGAAGACGAATTGAATTTAAAGTCTATTAATTGAGGATTCCTAGATCCTTAGTCATTTTGTAATTATTTCTACAACTCTTCTATTCTGCTAAATTAAAAATTCAGACTTACCATTTTTCTTAGATTAAATTCATAGTATATTCTCACCAAATTCCATGTAGATCGATTTCGGTCATACCGAGTTATTACTACATCACAGCCCTACACTTGGGGTTGTCAACCCTTGGGTTCGATCATCAGAGACGAATCAAAATTCTGCACTTGGCATTGACTATTGGAATACTTGAAATGACAAGAATCTCCATTACTATTACCCATGTATTCAACGATTCAGCTGGCATTGCTAGAATCGAACGCTTCATTTTCAACCATGTGGCCTCCATTTTCCAAACTTAATGAATGCTCTACTTGCTTTTAAAAACCTGCAAATACTATTTCCTAGCTCAAGTTTAGCCAAGCTTCAAATCTTAATCCTCATGAAATCCTTTTTGTCCTCCTTTATCTCCTCAAGGAGATCTTCCCAGAGTTGTTTGGTTGCTTTTTTGGCACACAGACATTCTGATGGCCGACACTTAGAACAATTTCTTAATCATTCTCCTTATGGTCCTTCAACTATCTGGGGGAGAACTTTCGAGTAAGACCATAACCTAAGCCTCCCTAGTCTTGGCTTAGCCCCTGACCGAATCATAAGAAAACTAACATGATAGGGGCTCTGACACTTATCGGGCACGCCGTTTGTGTTACAGCTTCCACCTTCTCAGCTGGCTTAGCCGATGAGGAGATGAGGCAGCTTGACTAAATCATGCACATGCATGCAGTGTTCAAGTCGTCGTCAATATTATGGTTTTATCGCCGATAATTTTGATTTCGCTATCACATCGACATCAAATATCCAGTGTTTCGATTCTGTTCTTGGTTTCGAGAATTTTCACTGAAAATATTGTCGATAATAATTTATTGAAATCATCAGCGATATAATCTCCCTTAAACCCCTTTTGACGAACATAGCCAATTACCACCATTTGAAAAATATCCATAAAAGAAGATAAACATCACTGGTTTTCGACAGAAGCCGTGCGCGCGCATACACAAAAACGAGAGGAAAGTAAAGCCTATCGTCATATCTGTGTTGTTAAGTAAAAATTTGCAACTCCCGTTGAAAAAAGAAAACAAAAAACGAGCATTTTTCTCATTGTTCTTCTTCTTTAGCAACGTGGCTCTTCTCATTCATTTGCAATGGCTCTCTCTCTATCAGATAAATAAAGGGATTTTAACTGTACTAGCATTATGGTATAGTCAAAATCTCTAAAACGAACGAAAGTTTCAAGTATTTTGAAGGTTTTTTAGTGAATAAGAAGTTAAATCATATTCAATCCCGAAAAAGTAACGTGGCGAAAGCCCTTTTTGTGTGTGAGGAAAGGCCCAACTCGTGGGGCTCACATTGATATATGTGTATAATCCACGCAGCCCATCATTTTTCCCGTGTCGTTTTAGGGTTAGGGCCCATCAGCTTGATCCAGAGCTAGCATGGGCCACATAATAGAAAACAATGATGACAGTGTCACCCACCATTAAAACTTTTCAGGCTAACTGTTATGTTTATTGGAAGTGGACCATGCCCAAGTTAGGACTTCTTGGGACCATGGCGAGCTAGCCAACAAAGTCGACAGAATAAATCACCCCATTATGGGCCTTATGATATGGTACCAATGGTTACGGATTAAAACATTCTTTCACTATGAATTTAGTCCGTAGCCTTTCATCCATTTTCGATAGTAAATGAAGTGAATATAGGACAACTCATATCCTTAACATATTATAACCTTGACAACCTCGACCCTTAACACATCACAGCCCCAACCCTCCCAACCCCGACCCTTAACACATCACAGCCCCAACCCTCCCAACCCCAACCCTTAACACACGATAGCCTTTACCCTTAACACATGACAACCTCAACCTTGAGTATCCAAAGACTAGCCAATCCTCAAATCCCCCGACACAGATCTTCTTTGAAGATCTCCTATGCCACATGGCAATATTAGCACCATCCATATAATCCGCATGAATCTTGGTAGAAACAACTTCAATGCATGCTATCTAGGATTCCTTGTTTATTTGGATTCTGATTTCAGTTTCATCTATTTTAGTTTGGACGGTCGATTTTATTTTATTTTATTTTTTCTATCTACTGGAAGAATATCAACCTCAATAGGCGAGAAACAGGTAACTTACAACCGGGCTGTAAAGCGCCATTATTGAGATATTACCCGATCCTCCGTCCCATCTGCTCATATTTTCAGTTCGCATAAATGGGGCCTATGATTCCTTGATCCAGACCATTGATCTGTTGGGACCAACTGCTCATTGACCATTGCCCAAAATTATCCCCCGTTGAGCAATTCACATCCAGGTGACAGAAGAAACAAGATTGGTGGCTTGGATCTCCCAATATGTGATTTCCTGCAATGAAACCATCTTCCATGGGGCCCGCCAGAACAATGGTCTAGATCATCGCTCTTTCCTTGTTGTTCCATTTTTCTGTTTTCGTCAATAAATTTTTGGTTCTCGCTCTCTTTAAAAAGAAAGAAAAACAAAAGAAAAAAATTATAGAAGTCTAATGGTGTGTAACTTGAACCGTATTAGGCTCAACAATCAAAAGTCCAAAGGGTGGGGACAAAGCCCGCCCTTGATCACTACCTGAAAAGGCACAGTAGGACTTCTGTCTCACCATCGACATGAAGTTCATTTAGGCCCCATTTGGATACCCCAAATAAGTTACTTCTTTAAAAAAGAAAAAAAGAAAAAAAAAAAACCCTTACAGCATATAAGTAACTTATTTCAAATAACTTTGGTTTATGATTAGTTATAAGTAACTTCTTTTACTCAAAGTTTACTTAATCACTTCAGCTAATTCTTTTAGCTTTTCTACTTTTCATAAGTTGTTGAAGAGAGAATCAAGAGAGACAAGAGAGAAGAAGCTGATGTATGTATATATATATATATATATATATAGAGAGAGAGAGAGAGAGAGAGAGATGCTCCCCTGTGCACCTTTGCACACGTGTCATGGGTGTCTAATCTAAACGGTCCATGTGATGCGGAATCCCATGAAACCCTATGTGCCAAATTTTCACCCCAATATAAAATTCTGGTGGGCCATAGCAAAGATAAATACATATCAAGGGAAGAAACTGTTTTCAATTTTCATGGCCCATCAAAGTTTTAGATGAAAGTAAAACTTGGGCCTGAGGGATTTCACGAGGTGCTGCTTCACTTGAACGGTTCAGATTTTGGATCCACATCACATATGATGGGTTCTCAAAAAACTTCGTAAGTAATGTACGAATTGGTTAGCAGGTGAGCGTTCCGCAATAAATAAATAAATAAATAAATAAATAAATATATATATATATATATATATATATATATATATATATATATATATATATATAGGGAAAAGGTACAATGCCCTCGAGATCACGGCTCTGTCCCATGCGGTCGAGCTGTGTGGGCCCCACCATGATGCGTTTCGAACATCTACCCCATCAGTCAGATGCATCATTCCATCGTGGGCCTAGGTCTCAAAAATCAAGTCAATCCATGACTTGTGTGGGCCACACCATTTTCAGAAGTGGAGAGGGGCCGTGCACCATTAAAACATTCATAATCATTTTTGGGGCCCACAAAAGATGTGGTTTTCAAATCCAGCCCACCCATTATGTGTGTCCCACTTGTATGAGGGTTCAGACCAAGTTTCAGCAGCATTCAAAACTTAGGTGGGCCCCACCAAGTGCTTTTATATGTTTTAACGGTGTTTCACATGATTTTAGATGGTATGGCCCACCTGAGTTCCGTATACGGCTGATTTTTGGGATATCCCATAATTTAAAGGGTACCCATCAAATGCACGGTGTTGATGGTCGACACGCATCACGGTGGGGCCCACACAGCTCGACCTCACAGGAGCTAATCTTGAGGTTGAGCGAATAGTACCTTTTCGCATATATATATATATATATATATATATATATATGTTGTTTACCAAACATACTATCTGCTTAATAAGTAGAAACTAAGATAAACTACTTGAGGCATAAGTAACTTACTATCCAAACGTCCCCAGGTCCCCTTAGAAACAACAGTTCACATTAGCACTATTTCTTACTTTCTGCCAATGTATCTCTGATCAATCATTGGACAAGATAGATGAACAGTCCGGATCATCATGTGGCAGGCTGAAGGGACACGCCTTCTGAGCAGAAGAGAGAAGCTGCAGTTGGAAGCAGGGTAATGGTACCTGATGCTGCATCTGTTTACCAAAGCATTGAAGACAATTGACAAACAGTTGGATACAATTGCTAAGGATGCTGGAATTGATCTCCAGGAAAAAAAATTGAGTTTAATCAAGAATCTTTCTTTTAGTAGAAAACAGGTATCCTGCAATATAGGCCGTGGGGAGAGGGGGAGAGGGGCGCATATCTGGAGTTTTCATGGCATTACAATCTGCTGGCAAGCCAATGCTAACACAATGTTAAACAAATCAGCATAATAAAGGCACAATGAAATCGTATTTTCATTAATTATCTGCACTCGGCTTTGGCATTCACAGAATAAAAATCTATCCATCTGGAAATTTGGTGTGATGGGTCCTGTTAGCAGCGCTTCTTGATCTCAAAGGAATAATCCAGTTCCAAATGGCGTCTTTTATCATCGTCTTCAAACTGAATCAACAGACCGGATGATGAGTGAGCAGCAGCATTAAAACAAACATCTCATGCTTTTCTTTTCTTTTTTATTTTGGAAGGCAATAATTTTATTATCAGAGGCCAAGGCCTGAAAGAATCCAATCTAAAAAAATAAAGAAAAAGGAATACAGCCAACCAGCTTCAAAAAGCCTTCGCCCATTCCGTTACACACATTTGAGCCCTTTTGGATACATCCCCTACCCACCTTCTTTGATTCCTAAAACACCTGCTGTTCCTTTCTTCCTACAGAGTCCAAATTCCAACCAAACACAGATATTTGCTATTTTACCTTACCTTCCTTCCCAATTCCTCCCCAGTGCCAAGCCCCCAAAAAAATGCTTCAATGCAGAAGAAAACATGTGGAGTGCTGACGTTTGTTGGACTATTACAGTAATCAAATTGCTTTTACAAAAGAAAAGAGCCATCGAAATGTACCTTGAGCTTTGCTGAGTAAATTCCCCGTGCAAGCGCACCAGATGGAGTAGTCTCCTCTTCCAAGCTATGTACATAGGGATCCCTCTGTGGAGCAAAGGTACCCAACATGCCCTTACTTTGATCAACTGACATCCAAAAGAAAAGGACATTGGAAGGATTTCAAGTTGCAGACAATACTATTATGGCATATGAACACCACCATTAAGAATTAAGATACACTAAAGCAACTGCCCAATCTCTACTTATAATATGCGCCTTGAATTTCCTGGCAATTTGAACAGAAGCGGATTGCATCCTGCCCCTGCCTGGACGGACTGCGTCCTGCCCCTGCCTGGATGATAATCTGTCCAGGCAGGGCTCTTCCACAAAGTCCACTGCCCAGATTTTTTCTGCCACACCTTCTCTGGCCACTGCCACACCACCATCACAGTCTCTCTAGCAGATTTCTAGGCAGCCATCTCTTGGCAACACCCATCTTCATCCATCATCAAAAATCATTTCCACCCAACTACGGATCGCTCGGCGAGTTCGAGAGCACAGGTGCTGCGCCGATAGGACTATCTACCCCGAGCAAGTCACAGCCAATTGGAATGAAGGGATTGATTTTCTAAAAAGCAAGTAAAGACTTTGGCTCTACACATAGAGACCCAATTTCTATGAAGACAAGTTGAGTCTTTGATTGGATGCATAATGCGACTTGAGGTTCTGTCACTTGAAGATGCTGATTGAAAATTAAAGATCAAATCAATCTACAACAAAGATCAAAACTTTGACAAAGAGCAAATCTACGACGAAGTTGTGTTTGTCGAGTATTGAGACTTCGATGAAGATCCAATCAACAATGAAGAGCTTGAAGAATACAGTGGAGAAGCAGTTGAAAAGGCATAACCAAATGTACAGAGAACAAGACAATTACAAGCACAGCCATCAGGATGACCTCCCAATCCTTGTTGATGTGTCATCTTCTCAAAGAAGAAAATATTGCCAGGGCACATGAAATCTTATCTTCTGAAAGTTCTCTACTTGAAAGGGATTTTTCATTCCAAAAACCTACAGATCTTGTAGGTCAAGAGGTGATTGTTCAAATAGTGGATAGTATGATTGACAACCTGAGAACAATTCGTGCAGAGGTAACTGTTGTATCCAACATTGTTGGATGGAACAAGCACGATTTGACTGAAGACCGACAAATGTGGCACTGCTTATAATGTGGATTGCCATGGATCTGAAGTTTCTTTGGAGATTACTATGAACAGAAACTCAAGGGCGATTTCTCCAAATTAGGGGAATTTGATGAACCAGCATAGGGCTTCATAAATTTGACATCTGCCATCACAAGAATTTAGGGCCTAGAATTGTGTTGACTGTTGGCCCCACCAGCACCAACGATGCATTGACATCTGGGGCAATACATGCGATGACACACAATGGATGGCCCCCCACATGCTTGTCTAATTGGTGGAACACGTTTGAGATATGTTTCTTATGATTTTATTGGCTTAATTGGGATTTGAATAGAGTAAATAGTGTCCTTTGTAGATTTAGATGATAAGTCAACACATTGTAATTTCTTTCGTTTGCTTGCTCTTTACTTGGAAGAGAATTCTCCTATTTTTAGTAACTTTGGGCCTTAGGCGTAGAGAATCTTAGAGAGACTTTTCTCAAAGGTTATAAATATGTAAAGGGACCTGGAAGTTGAAAACAGTGAAGTTGATTTGAGTGAACATGAGTATATTCATCTCAGAGTTAAAGCAATGCATGTGGAACTTATGTGAATGAGATAGAGATGGGATCTGCCAGACAAGTGCAAGATCCAGAAAACAATTATCAGGTGCACCAGAAAGATGCATGATCCCAAATTCAGGCCTCTCATCAGGGGGCCACATTAAATATGGACCCTCAGTTGTTTCTTTGTCTAATTGCACATGTTTCTCAGAAAATACTCGCCACTTGACTGGACAGCCTTATTTTTCAGGCCAGGAACATTCACAGTAGGCCCCACCCGATGGGCAACCCAGGTCTCATACCAGTCTTCCATGTTGGCACCTGTTTGGTGAGGCCCTTTCTCCCTCTCACTCACACTAGTCTCATAAGTAGCAATCTAGAGTCAATAGTAAGGCGGTCCAACTGAGAAACAAGAGAACCTAAAAGTGGCTATGAAGATTACTATCTTTAAGAGAAAACCTGTCTGAGTATAAACAATCAGGCTTGAGAGCTGCAGGTTGCATTTGCCATAGTTTATCAGATCTAAATTTTCTTATGTTGGCAATCTGAATTTTATTAAAAGAGAAAGCAAACAAACGAAACCGGCTGAACAACACAAGAGCCTGTACTAAGCCAAAAAGAACATAACACTCAAAAGTACCTTGAAGCCCTCCCTTCCAAACTGTATTTGAGTAGGTCAAGCCAGAGACAATGTTGTGCTGAACACTGAATGTCAACTTGAGACAATACTGGGATCCTTCTCTAAGAGTAAACAGGATTCTGCTCTGATTCTCATTAATAGGTAAGGGTGTAGTTATCTCCGCACAGTTCTCAGTTATGATTCCTATGGAATGGAATTTAACTTCGGGTACCATTTTATCTGCACAAAAGAAAAAAAAAATGATGACGACGACCACAATGATGATAAAGAAAGAGAGATTGTGAAACAATTAAAAACAGAACTGCTACTGAAGATGAAGAAATGATACAGACCATTCAAATCACCATCAACACAACCAAGCAGCTTCTCCTTCCACCTTCTTAAACTCTCATCTTCCTGCAGAATAAGAGAACTTCAAAAGTAAAACTAGGGAAACTCTAAACATTGATTATATTCTTTCCTGCATTTGACAAACAACAAAAACTACTCTGTTGAAAATTTGGTCCTAATAATGCATGAAAAATAATTATTTGCAAAAAGGGCGACTAGCTTGCTCCTGCATGTGCTCCTTCGATTGCTCTTGTTCAAGACTACTCAGCACTGCATCTCTAAGTCAGCAACATGAGGCACCCAAGATAACAAAAGAAGCAATTCATGACAATGGATTCCCGGAGCAAATCGCAAAGTGCTTGAAGGTTATTTTGCAACATAACTCAGGATCCGCATTTTCTCCACAAAATCATTCTATGAAACTGTAAATTCAGAAGTTAGCTTCAACCAGGCATTGCCATTTACCCAAGACCTTTCCTGCAAAAGCCCATCTCCACTAAAAAGAAGTTGCAAGCAAAATAGCTCACTAGATAAGTGAGTCCAGAGTCTATACCCATTTCAAGGAATGGCCCGAGTGCCTTTAGCACACAAGGTTGGATAGATTCCTCCCCTCCTCGCACTTGTAGGCTTGTGGCCCCTTCTTCCTTCTAAGGGTTGTCCTAGAGTCTTTACTCAGGATCCTAGTGGTGGATAGTAGGTTAAGAATCCTAAACTACGGGTGTTGGTAGAACAAGATTAGACGTTTTTTCTATGGAATTCCAAGTGTTGGAGGTTTTTAGTAGGTTTTCTTGCAAAGTTTTTATTGTATGAGAGATTTTGCTTAAAGTTGAGGAGAGAATCCCTAGAATGTGAAAAAGGCCAAAGAGATGTGCCATTGATGATTATAATTCCCTCCATTTATAGAGTTTAGGCTAGGTTTGGACTTGATAATTACCACGTAATAGGTTTAGACATGGGATATTTATCATGCTTCAAGGCAAAGATTGTGATGGTGTTCCTAACTGGAGATGCATTTCCTACATGAATGACATGCATTATAGAATTTATTCTTCAGAGAGCTAACATCATAGGATAGAGTTGTAATTTATGGAAATTTGGCAAAATCCTTGGGATTTCCCTAGCAAAAGAGATGGGCTTTAAATGAATGGTAGATCTCCTCAGAGCATCAAGATCACACAATAGTATTGCGAGTAGTGAGACATCATGATCACGTCTTTTAGGAATGAAACAAGGGGCATAGAAGAGGTCATTTGTAAAGTCAAGAGTTTTGTGTTGAGTTGGGCGGATTATGTAAAGGTTGTCGTTGACGGCTCTTTTTTCTAAGCCCCGCAGCGGGGGTTGTATTCTCTGTCTAGGCTATTTACAATTAGGCAATTAATAATTCTCAGATGATGTATTAGTAGTGCATCATAGATGCGGTGTAGTCATTGATTCTCCTACGAGGCTACAATTACTATGGGCAAACATATTAATGATGAGGAACACATTTTTGCTTTGCTATGCTACTCATACTTGTATTTGCCTTGCCATTTTGCCCAAAGCCTAGCTGAGGAAGAATCTCTCTTTCTTGAGGCCAAGATATATCCAAAGATGGGGGCTAGAGAAATCCTTCTTGTGGAAGCCGAGGGAGATCTACATAGTGGAGTTCTTATCGATCTAAAGGGAGAAATAGAGGTTACCCTTCATCCCTCCCTGTCCAAGGGAACGATCAGAGCAGCACTAGGAGGTCTAAGTCTTCCTATCATAGAAGGGAAAAAAGGAATCGAAGCACCAAGACAAGGGCAAAGGTAAATCGCTAGATAATCAAGGCAACTTGACTCTGCTCGACTGGGAGGAGGGAGGAAGGAGTGTGGATTCCGACAAGCAAAGGTAGAAAAAGGAATGCTCCCAGGAATTGCAAGAAGAACGGGGAGCCCCTCTTTGAGTTGCCAACTCCGTTTGTTGACCAATTCTCGAAGGAATGGGTGGATATCAATTTCTTTAGGGTTTTTGGTCACTTCAGAAAGGTAAGAGAGGCCATAATCCCTAGGGTTAAGGGCTTGTCAACCATTCTGGGTTTTGCTTTTTTCGGGAAAGAGTCTGTAAAGGATATGAAACGGGCCATTGAAGGCATGGCCGATAGATGCTTTTCGGGGAGGCAGATTGGAGCTTACGAAGCCTACTATGGGCCGGGGAAAGGTTAACCAAGAAGGGAGGGAAGGGAAAGGAAATTTAGTTTCTAATAGCAGCGAACCTCAATCTCTTCCCTCTTGGTAGCTGATCTCTAAGGGGCTGGTAAAGGAAGCAAGGGCATGTGGTGGGGGTCCATCTTCCTTTAAAGGGGCTCTTTCGGGGATTCGTCCTTTAGGGTTATTATTCTTAAGCTTGTTGTTAGCCATCTGCCCAATTCCAAGGTTTTTCCCCATTATCTATGTTTCTAAGTCAGTTATGGTGTCTAATTTAGGGGTGTTTGTCCTTCCTGGAGTCATAGCCAATGGAGTTGCGTTGCAGAATTGAGAAGACTTGAGAACTGAGTTGATGGTTTCAACTTAGTTTCTTGGTTATTTGAGTCCCCTATAATTTGGAGGAGGATTTCCTTCTGTCAACTTCAAAAATCTATTTTTTGGATTTCCCTCTAACCTATGGAGAACATCGATGATGCCCTCTACGTTGGTCAACTCTACCTGAATGGCCTTGTTCTGTCTTTCTAGGTAGTCCAACGTTCGAATACCTAGTTTCATCTATTAGATCTCCTGCTAGAGCTGTAGAATGAAGAGGTCTTGGTGGCAATGGATTCTGGCCTTGGCGAGGTTACCATCATTAATGATGCTACCACTAATTTGGCGGACCTTCGTCGGGTGACGAATTGTGTCCGTCAGAAGAACTCAATGCCTATCCTAGATTCCATTCCAAATTGTGTTGGCGAAATCCATATTGAGGTTAAAATGCAATAAGTTTGCCCTTTGACCAGGCTTATTAACTCTTTGGTCACCAGAATCCATGGTAATATGGATGGGAGGCTTTCGGGTCTAGTTTGGCGACCCTCAGGGAACAAAGGAGCACCTTGTTCTTGCTCCCACGAGACACCATTCGGCTCTCATGTGAAACGAGATATGCATTTGTAACGTGTGTGAGGGACAAGCAGTCGATGGCTATGCAAATAGACCTTCGCCAACCGCCCCCACTACATAGAGGATAGCTATCCCCTAGTGGGTTTGTCCTATCGTCTATAGCTCCCAGGGACAACTGTCGTTTATTGAGCAAATCGATCTCTCCTATCATAAGGTCCTCTGTTTCAATGGTTGTGATAAACTCGAGCCTTCACTAGAGATCTGATCAGAGCCCTTCGTTGTCTCCTATTACAGAGGATGACTTGGACGGGTCTCCGCCTCTAAAGAGTCGAGAAGTTTTGTCCACATGTCAAGTAGTCTACCGTGCTAGAAACAGCGAGTGGTGGTGTTGCTATGATGACGCTTCCTGCTTTATTGCCTTTCAACAATCTCCCTTCTATATGTATTGCGGTGAGAGGCCCTTGGGACGTGTGGCAACAAGAAAGCGTCCATGCGCTACCTCCAATGGGCATGCCCTCTCTTTTGTGAACGTGTGGCCCTAACTATGATGTTGACTGCTCCTTGGTGTCCAATGGCATTTACTCCTATGTTCAAGGGAGTTGTATCATTGTATTCCCTCTTGCCGAGGCTGGGAGTGTAGTGGAAGATGATGTCAAGCAAGCATTTTCTCTAGCTGACAAGAGATCCCATCTCAAGAGAGAATGCAAAGATCTAGAACCTCTCCTGGACACGTGTAGGGTACCCGCCTTCTTGTAAGCCAAATGATGGCCTTCTTTTGACGGGTATCTCCAATCCTTCTTGCCCTTTAGTTCCTAGTGTGTCATCCCCAGCTCATGCGATGAGCTTGTCTATTCCCGCTCGTGTGCACAACCTCCACTTTCCAATCACATGTGATTCCTCCTTTCTTTCCCCATCTAACTCGGATTCTTTTCACAACCCAAATTCCTCTCCCATCCCACTCTGGGTCTCTAGTTTCTGGGAGTGAGGCTCCTTAGTATAAGATGTTTGGTCCTTTGGTTGTTATCCCCTTCTCTCCCATTGAGTCTCCTTTGAGTTCTCATTTAGAGTTGGGTAGTCAATCTTCTGATGCCTCAATTCCTCTCTTCTAATGGGACCTTGGACATTCCCCTGACTCGGGCAACTCGCATAGAGGAGATAATCCATAGTTATTGTTAAAAGTAAGCGATGGGTTAGGGATGCTCTAGGTCATGTGGATGGACAGTTAGGGGTGGTCTTTAGGGATAAAAATAAGGATTATGTTGCTTTGTTCCAGATGATGGAAGCTAAGGGTCTCCGTCTTTCCAATGTGGAGGCAATGTGTCGTTCTCCTAGAGTTCCAAAAGGGGACAGTGAATTAGTGAACCTCAGGTTGGATCTTGAAGGTGAGTTTGAAGCCATTTTGCAGAATGACAAGAAAGGAAGAGGGGTCAGATTGGGGTCCCAATGAAGTTTCTTACTTGGAATGTTCGTGGGTTAGGATGCCCTAGAAACGCATCCTTGTGAAAGATTTGTGCAAGCGTTCGAAGGCTAGTATCATCATCCAAGTGTCGAAACTCCAATCAATGGACAAGGGTGTTGTGCGGTCTATTTGAGGTAAAAAAGGTGTGAATTGAGAAGCTCTAGATTCCATTAGGGCATCATGAGGCATCTTGATGCTTTGGTATCCATCAATTTGGGTGAAGGAAGAAAGTTGAATTGGGGTCTTTCCCGTCAATGTTCTTTTTCAAGAAATATCTTCTAGTTTTAGATGGGTCCTATTAGGGGTGTATGGCCCGAATCATCCTTCTCTTCACCCTTCTATTTGGGAAGAGCTCTCTTATATTCTAGATCAATGGCCCCTCCCCTGGTCCATTGGAAGGGACTTTAATGTGGTCCACTTCATTTCAGAAAAAAATGTGGTCCACTTTGCTAATTGGGTCCTTAAGCACAAATCTATGGACATTCCAATGGGAAGTATTAGATTCTCCCGGTCTAATGAGTGGACCTCCCCAACCATGTCTGTATTGACAAATTCCTAGTTTCGCAAGATGGATTTTGAAATTTCCTCTTTCCTACCAAAGACGTCTTCCCAAGCCTATCTCTGATCATTGTCCAATCTTATTCGAATTTAATGAGATTAACATGGGACCAAGACCCTTCCACTTTGAGCTAGATTGGCTTGAAGTCAAAGGTTTTAAGTCCTTGGTTTCTAATTAGTGGTCCTCCTTTCATATTGTAGGTCAAGTGGGTTTCGTTCTCTTAAAAAAAAAAAAAAAAAAAAAAAAAAAAAAAAACTGCTTAAAGCTAAGATTGTCTCATGGAAGTGTGTCTTTGACATCGAGGAGTAGGATATGGATGAGTTGCTAAGGGAGATTCTGTTGGACGTAGGCCAGTGGGGCCCACTGGTGAGCAATCACTAGTGGGTAGGTCCCACATGTTTACGCTTCTTCTGGCCTTTTCCATTCGGTTGAGATTTCAAATTCAACTTTGAATTTAAAATATTATAGGAGATAGGGATTTGACCAAATGATATGGTTTCATCCGATCTCTCCTTCCTTTCCTATAAAAAGGGATGCGCTCTCTCTCGCATTGAATAATTAGAAATATCGAGGGTATACGGAGAGAGATAGTGTGCACATTAGCCTGTCCATTTTGGCTTGTCCTTGGGACGATCTAATCCATAGATCGCAATCCGGGACCACTTTATACTGTAGGATCAGAGGTGTGAACAGATCCATCTGCTCCAGTAGTAGATAGGCGGGCCATTAGAGCGTCAATCTTCTGCTTTGTGAGGGTTCCAAAACTCGTGTAGACCGTCAAATCTTGAGGGCTCACCTTCTGCATTTCCCTACAGTGGTATCAAAGCGGTTCAAAATTCTTTTGATTTGAGCCCAAGATTTAGGCAAGGAACGGTGCATGGCTATAATCTTCTGATTTTGAGTCAATTTACACCCAACATTCCTAAGGGCACCTATCATTTGCTTCATCTTACGAATATGATCTTTGATGGGACAGTCGACAGGCATCCTGTACTCCCGGAATTCTAATTTCATTGCCCTAACTCTCACATCTGACTTCTGTGCACAGGCATCTGTCAATGCTTCCCAAATTCCCTTAGCGGTTTCATGCACTTCATACGTAGGTATGAGTTCTTTGTGCATAGTTCTAAGAAGAACATTACGGGCTGAACGATTTTGTTTTCACCACTTATTATAACGAGTCATCTCAACCATATGTTCTTGTAAATTTCCATTTTTAGCCAAGATGGATTCCTCTTGAACTACATCGAGTATGTGAGATATGTCGTCCTCGTCCAGAAGACATCGCACTGCTCGGGACCAGTCTTCGTAGTTGTTGCCGTCGAAATGTTGTCCTTTCAACTGTTCAGCGACTAACGCTTTGGTGGCTATCTCTACATTGCATGAGTATCACTACTTAGCTAAGATCTAAGGTATTGATACTAATCATCAGCATTTCTACGTGTTATACAAATTTTCAGAATATAAAAGTAATCAATACATCTTAAAAAAATCTGAAAGTCTACATACCCGAATGGGCGGTGTAGAACAATCAAGTTCTCAATTCAAGATGAAATTGGTACTTTTTTAAAATTATAATTGTATAACATGCAACCTTCCATTACATGGTTGCATGCATCGTTTGGTGAAGGAAAATAAACTCCCACTCAGGTTATGCACAACCTTTATTTTAGGGAGCATCTAAGCACTAAATTTTGTAATTTCTAATGAAAAATGTAGGGGGCTAAGATCTAAACACATCAAGCCGAATATTCTCATACATATTAACATCATCATCAAAAAGAAAAAAGAAAAAGAAAAAAAAGAGCTAAGATATCAAGAGAGTACAATCTTCACCTGTGATCATGACCATTAGTGATGGATCCGATCATTACCGTTAATGATCATTGTTGATGATGGATCCTTTCATCAACATTGATTATCATGGTTGATTACCGTTCAAAGACTTTTGTGGCCACTTGATACGTGAGGTTGAAATGAATGCAATTCAGCCAGGTTCGGCCAAGGCCTTTGTAGCAGAGACCCATAAGCGGAAAGCTAATAATAAACGGTCCAAAGCTCGCAAGAAGGCAAAGAAGAATAACCAAGAACAGAAGACCACAACACCTGCTCTAAATCTCAAGAAGGGGAATGAAAAGAAGAAGCAGAAAAAGACAAATATAGTCTGCAATGTCTGTGAAAATTCCGGCCATTATGCTCGGCAGTGTGCCCATAAAAAAAAACGATAATTTCTCAGCCACCAGATACTTTGTATGTAGGCGTTTGTTCTGAAATCCTTTTCGTTGATACCATATCTAACGAATGGATTTTGGATTCAGGCGCAACAAAACATGTGACACAGAGTTGTCGAGGACTCGAGGAATTCCTACTTGTAGCCAATGGCAATTACAAGCTATACATGGGCAATAACGCTGTCGAAGACGTACCAGGGATTGGCATTTTTCATCTCCGTACGCGCATAGGGCGAATAATAATTCTCCGTGATACTCTTTATGCACCGGGGATGCGTCGAAATTTAATTTGTTTCTAAATTATTATTTGATGGTTTTGATATTCGATTTTTTGGGACGAGTTTCTTTGAGACTGAATAACCTCATCTTTGCATAGGGTAATTTAATTTCAGATTTATTTATTCTGGACGTAGATTGTGATAATATCCCTCTTGCTTTATCTGCTATGTCGAATGAAACTGTAGAATCTGAATCTCAAAAATGGCACGCAAGGTTAGGTCACATAGGAAAGGATCGTATGATAAGACTAGTACGTTCTGGTCTATTAGACTCCTTATCCAAAGTTGATTTGCCATTTTGTGAACATTGTGTGTCCGGGAAGACTTCGAAAAAATCATTTCCCAAAGCGATTAGGTCCAAGGGCACACTAGAGATAATCCATTCAGATATCTATGGACCCTTTAATATACATGCCAGAAATGGATGTCAATACTTTATCACATTCATTGACGATTACTCGCGCTATGGATGTATATCTCATCTCACACAAATCTGAGGCTTTTGATTCTTTTCTTAAATATAAAGCTGAGGTGAAAAATCAGCTTGAGAAAAAGATTAAAATCCTTTGATCTAATAGAGGTGGCGAGTATACATCTAAAATGTTTAAGTCATATTGTGAAAAGGTTAGCATTGTTCGGCAGTACATAATGGCTTACACTCCACAACAAAATGGTGTTGCAGAGAGAAGGAATATGACACTATTGGACATGGTTAGATCGATGATAACTCAAGCCAATCTAACTATCACATTCTGGGGAGACGCACTGTTAACAGCCGTCTACGTCCTTAATAGAGTCCTGCCCAAATCCATTCCTAAGACCCCATATAAGATGTGGTCTGGGAGGATTCCTTCTCTAGCCAACCTACGCCCTTGAGGATTCCTTCTATGCCTACTCCGCATAGAAGTAAACTTGATAGTAAAACTATTGAATGCGTGTTCATAAGGTACCTTATACATTTAAAGGGATACATTCTAGTTTATGAGGGTTGTAAATGATAGATTGAGATAGAATCCCAGGACGTGACCTTTGTTGAAGATAGATACCCAAGCCAAATGAAACAAAAGGTTCCTGTAGAATTTTTTGAAATACTCGATGTATCTCAGGAGAGTGAGAGTTCTGCTTCTCACGATGATGATGCTCCTATAGTTCGTCAGGACAGTGGGGGGACACCTCAGCAGGCTCCTGAGTTACGTCGAACGAAAGGGGATTGATTCCTTGAAGATATTTCGATATTGAGGGGCAAACATTCTCTTGTGTTGCAATTGATGATGATGAACTTGATTTGTATCACGATGCATTATTACCTTCTAATTCGGCCGATTGAGTGACTGTTATAGATGAAGAGATCGCTTCCATAGAGAAGAATAAAGTCTGGAAACTTGTTGATCTGCCTTTTAATCGCAAAGCGATAGGTAACAAATGGGTACTAAAGATCAAAAGAAAGGTAGATGGTACAGTGGACAAGTATAAAGTACGATTAGTTGCTAAAGGTTTTACACAATAAAAAGGCATTGATTACGAGGAGACCTTTTCACCTGTTGCAAAGTTCTCCTCAATTCGCATGATCTTGTCCATTGTCGTAAGTTTAAACCTAGAGTTATATCAGATGGATATAAAGACCGTATTCTTAAATGGTGACTTGGATGAAGAAATATATATGCAATAGCCCATGGGTTATGTAGACAAAAAACATCCAAAGAAAGTTTGCAAATTGTTGAAATCTATCTATGGGCTGAAGCAATCTTCAAGACAGTGGTACATAAGGTTCCACTTGGTCATCACCACTTTTGGATTCAAGATGAGTGAAGAAGATCATTGTGTATACATGAAATGGTCTGGAAGATCTTTTTTGATACTATCTCTATATGTAAACGATATCCTGTTAACTGGTAATGACATGCAATTGTTGATATTGACTAAAAATTGGCTATTCTCGAACTTTGAGATGAAAGACCTCGATAAAGCCAAATTTATTCTTGGGGTAAAAATCTTCAGGGATTGCCCTAAGAAATTTTTGGGTTTGTCTCAAGCAACCTATATACAAAAGATCTTAGAGCAGTTCAGGATGAAAAATTCAAAAGCTGTTGAAACCCCTATGGATAAAGCTACCAAGCTAGACAGGAAATCGTATCCCCAGATTGAAGTCGAGAAATTGGCTATGTCCTCAGTACCTTATGCAAGTGCAATAGAGAGCTTAATGTATGCTATGCAGTTGGCATAGTCAGCTGTTATCAAAGTAACCCGGGACAGTCTCATTGGCAAGCCGTCAAACGCATATTCCATTATCTCAGAGGAATAAAAGACCTAATGTTGTGTTATGAAGTTACAAACCTCGAGCTCAAAGGATATTCTGATGCTGCTTGGGGTAATGACGCCGACGAGGGAAAGTCTACTTCAGGATATCTATTCTTACTCGGAAGAGGAGCTATCTCATGGTCGAGTAAGAAATAGACATCTACAGCTCTTTCATCTATGAAGGCCGAGTACATTGCATGTTGTGCTGCTGTTCAGGAGTGTGTATGGGTTCACAGATTTCTATTGAGTCTTGGTGTTGTACCGAGTGTTCGTCAGCCTATATCGCTGAAGATAGACAATACTTCTGCTATTGACTTAGCAAAGGACCCTAAACACCACTAGAAATCTAAGCACATTGAGATCAAGTATCATTACGTTCGTGATCAAGTGAGAGATAAGAAGGTCTCCCTAAGCTACATTCCTACCAAGGAGATGATGACTGATCCCGTGACGAAACCTATGGCTAGAGATCTATTTCAGGTTCACGTTAGGCAGATAGGATTGAGGAAAGCTTGACTGATATACTTGTTTTGTAGTACCTTTGATCTTTCATTAATAAATAATACATTCCATTTATTCAGTATTGAATACTACTATAACTAGGTATAAAAATCATCAGCATTTACCTTGAAATCATATAGGATTTCTATTTTTGTCGGCAGGCCGGTCACCCACTCGTACGGGTCGACCAACCTTGAATGTACAAGAGAGGTACATTTGAGACTATATTTATACATTGAGGTATGAACTTCCATTTATTGTGAATAATAAAGGATGAGGATATGAGTGCGTCATATTCGCCTACAATCTTTTAAGATTAAAGGCGAGACTGAAAAAGTCGAATAACATAATCACACCATTCCGTTATATACGATCAATGTTATGACCTGATTTTTAGCCAAGTTATGAGATTATGAGATGAGTTGTACCTTATGTTGAATGACCTGAGTATTGTAGACCCGACTTTTTTCTAGTATTGTCTACTTTACGACGTGAATTGTAGCCACGTGCTAAGACCTTTTACCTACAAATTGCTTTGATTCGATCTAATCATTACAACGTGTGAGTAGCCAGTCCCGTAGGTGACTCTTTGTGTCCTTAGCTACCCTCCTCTTGTGTATATGAGGATGAGATTGAGTGTCGCTACTTTAGTGTACAATGATGAAAGGTCCTTGATTGGCCAGACTCAGTTACACTAGGAAAGCGGCTTGATTAATTCCAAATTACACATCTGCGTGGGGAAGATCCCGTGACAGCTACACCAAGTTTCTAGAACTATTAATACACAGACTTATCCGCCGACAGGATCGAGTTGTTTTTATTAGACTTTTTCAAACAATATTTTTTCTTAAAAGCATATATATATATATATATATATATATATATATATATATGTGTGTGTGTGTGTGTGTGTGTGTGTGTATTGTTTTAAATCGATTTTAGTCGAAGTTTGTGAAAAATCAAGTTTTCAGAATAACTTGATAAGTTGGATAAGTGCGTATGTTGGCCGAGTACTCCAGATCGGGAGTTAACTCCATCCGGTGTGGTCATGCAGATTAGGATAGGCATTGCAAAGCTTGGGTTATTGAGTACTAGTTAGGTGGTCACTTAGTACTTAAGCACCTGTGAGAAGATTATGGT
Source organism: Magnolia kwangsiensis (assembly GCA_037074715.1). NCBI lineage: Eukaryota > Viridiplantae > Streptophyta > Magnoliopsida > Magnoliales > Magnoliaceae > Magnolia > Magnolia kwangsiensis. The sequence goes on from CM073573.1 coordinate 34,671,834, forward strand.
GATCCAGCTGGTCCCACGCCTCTGATTCTTTTGATCGCGAAATATGGTATTTGATTGTTATGAGGCGAGTTAAATGGACAATTTTTTTGTGCCTATCCCACAATGTGATTGAGTGGGAGATGTTAGACGTAGGCCAGTGGGGCCCATTGGTGAGCAATCATTAGAGGGTAGGTCCCACATGTTTAGGCTTCTTCCAGCCTTTTCCATTCGGTTGAGATTTCAAATTCAACTTTGAATTTAAAATATTATAGGAGATTTCAAATTCAACTTTGAATTTAAAATATGGTTTCATCCTATCTCATCCGATCTCTCCTTCCTTTCCTATAAAAAGGGATGCGCTCTCCCTCGCACTGAATAATCAGAAATACCGAGGGTATACGGAGAGAGATAATGTGCACATTAGCCTGTCCATTTTGGCTTGTCCTTGGGACGATCTAATCCATAGATCGCAATCCGGGACCACTTTATACCGTAGGATTAGAGGTATAAACAGATCCATCTGCTCCAGTAGTAGATAGGCGGGAGATTGGAGCGTCAATCTTCTGCTTTGTGAGGGTTCCAAAACTCATGTAGACCGTCAAATCTTGAGGGCTCACCTTCCGCATTTCCCTACAGATTCAAGTTTTTGATATTAAGGAGGAAGGCGGTCTTCTCTCAGATTTTGGGAGATTCAAGTTTTTGATATTAAGGAGGAAGGCGGTCTTCTCTCAGATTTTGAGCATCTTTCCAAATCCAAGTTAACTTTTGACTATCTCTCTAAGGTTAAAGAAGAAGAGATAAAATGGCGATAATGCTCGCGTGCGACCTCGTTAAAAGAGGGAGATAAAAATACTAAGTTTTTTCACGGCAATGCAAGTACCTGTGCTAGAGCCAATTCTATCTCCTCTTTTGATTAATGGTGTTCGTTTAGTGACAAAAATTCTATCTATCAATCCATTATTAAGTATTAGTTTGACTTGCTTTCGAATGAGAACGGGGATAGGCCTTCTTTGGACAATCTGGATTTCGATTCTCTTCCTCCCGAAATGGCATCCCGTTTGGAGGTGCCTTTTTAGTTGGTGAAAATCAAAGATGCTATTTGGGATCTAGGTTGAGATAAGGCTCCTAGCCCAATTGGGGTTTCCCTCTGGCTTTCTTTCAATCTTTCTGAGATTTGGTAAAATTGGACTTTCTTGCATTTGCAAATCATTTCTTCAAATCTTCTTGGATGTCCTTGGTATTAGGTTGTACTTTTTTTGCCTTCATCCCTAAGGTTAACGATCCATACTGTCTTTCGAATTTTAGACCTATTGTATAATATCCTTTCTAAGGTCTTAAATTAGGTCCTCCCGAGCATTATCTCTCTATATGAAAGTGTTTTTTATCCTAGGAAGGCAGATCATTGATAGTGTTAGATTTGGAAAAAGCCTACGACCATGTTGATTAGTCTTTTTTGGATTATCTGTTGAGGATGTTGGGTTTTGGCCTGAAGTGGAGACGGTAGATTCACAACTGTGTCTCCTCGACCTCCTTTTTGTTCTGATTAATGGTTTTCCTTTTGTTTTTTTTTTTTAAAAAATCTTCTCGGAGTTTGCAACAAGGGGACCCCCCATCCCGCTTTCTCTTTGGTATTGTATTAAAAACTCTCAATAGGATGTTATCCATGGGGCAAAAGGCTGGTTTTTTAAAAGTTTTTTTAGTTTTGATTTTTCCACTTCTGTAACATCCTGGATTTTCACTGTTTTGGATTTTCAAAAATCCATATTTTTTTTATTAATTAGCTCATATTATCACTTATTGACTATTAACACTCGATGTTAGCTTATACACAGGTGGACCAGTCTGGTTGTGATTCGACCGAGTGCGGGCCGTCAAGCTAATAGCTCCTTTACACTTAGCAACAGCTCGTGCGGGCCATACCGCGACGCAGGAAGGTCAGGAAATTATAGAACTTTAGGGAACCATAGATCTCACTGGGCTTGTGGTCCATCGCAGACCACGGACTCATTGGACACCCCGAAGTTAATTATTTGGGCCATTCCATCGGCACTTGTCAACCCACCCAAGGCAAGAGTTGAAATCTGGCACTGACTAAAGAAACTGAGACTCCGAGCTTTTCAGCCGTCGGATTTCTTCTAAATTTTCGGTGAAGGTCCAATGTACTGTCCTTCACCAGTCCACAAAATCTGAAACCCGATCATGGCACGACGACCGTTGATCGCAAATCGGACCCGTACGACCCAACCCCATATCCGATCATTCCCAAATTTTGCAAGGCTCTTCATCGGGCCATGAACCACCTATCCTATAAATTTCATGACCAGGGGACCACCAGAACCTCTCCAATCACCGGAATAGACTCCACTGGGCCACTTAAAGATCAAGACCGTATAATAAAATCCCATATTCGTTTATCCATTAAATTCCAAACTTTGCATGAACACTTGTTGGGCCATGAGACACCTACACACCCAATTTGGTGGCCAAATGAGTGTTGGGGCCACCTCAACACCAATAGTGAGTCCTAGAAGGCTACTTTGGGAATTTATGGAAACTTAGGGCCAAAGGACCCAACTCTAGGGAAATAAACCCTAGCTCTTGTCTCATACCTCTCTCCATTCTCCAACAACAATACCTCCCTCTCCTTCATATCCTCCTTCAATTTTTCAACCACCAAACTCTTCCTCATAACTCCTATAAGCGCCATCAATCAAGCTCCCTCCTTCATACTCCCTCCATTCTCTTGCAACTCAACTCTAGCCCTCTCACAAGTCTCCTTTTACCCCAACTGCCAAGAAGCAAAGAAGAGTGAAGAAAGAGAGTGTAGAAGAGATCCAAGGTGGACCCTAGATCGAGGCGGGGCCGAGGAAATCAAACATTGCAACTCCCTGCCCTTTTTCCAAAGGAAATCCTACACCACCACCACAATAATCATTCCGTGGAGCATTTAAGTAAGATTCTTCACCCTTTTTCTTGAAACCCATGTATTGAGAACGGTTTGGCTTGGATTTCTCACATGCAAGAGCTTGTTTTAGGGATTCCGGCTGATCGACCTCAAAACCCTCTTTCCTAGGACGTTTTCCAAATCTCAAACGATCCATAAGTGCGGACTATTGCTCTTATATGGCCTAGCACCAATTCTATTATGAGTTCAATGATTTTGATTGCTTGGATGTCATTTTTGGAGAACCTAGAGAATCCCTAGGAATTGCATGCTTATTGAAATTGTATGGAATGATATATTTGATTCTCATGACGTTGTTCTTGTTTCTCACATGATTTGGTATTTGATTGATTTATGCTCATGCATTGTTGATTTTCCCCATGAATTGCTGCTTTATAGTATGTATGATTTCATTACTCTTATGCATGTGATTTCTTGAGATGGATGAAGTGCTTAACTTCCTCACCCACACACACACTCACATGCACTTGTTTTTTGATATAGTTAGCATAGCTTGCTATGAGAATATGAATTGTATGTTGATATGTATGAGAACATGAGTTTGTGTATTCTACAGATACATTGTTAGTCGGCATGTTATGAATCACTATTCGTACCCTTAGGTTGGCCAGAATCATGAGGAGAGCGAAGGTGGTCCCGATGGTAGGACCGCCTCGAGACTAAACCTATGGATTTGGGCGGATGTGTTCGGGTGGCTATAGTTTGACTACATAGGTCTCTTATGCCCGATGTCACTCGTCTCACGCTCGCTTGACTCTTGCAGTTTAGTCTGCTGTCTGACCAACCTTAAATGTTAACCCTTATGGCTCACATATATATGAAACCTAAACCACCCTGCAACCGTTGTAGCCCACCAATAACCCACTTGAAACTAGTCCACAGCCTCGTGAGCCGGGCATGGTGGAATGTGACAGTCTGAGCTATCGACCTACGCTGGGGTGCCGCGCCTCCCCGTAGTGACCGCGAGCGATCCCTTTCTCTCGGCACTCCTCATGTGCTTGAAGTCGGGGATGAGAAACCCGACGGGATCACGGACCGCGGGGTCTCGGCCTCAGGCATTGGGGGGCCTTGGCCTCGCAGCCCGTTTAGAGCATTGATACATGGGGTGTATCAGATTCCCTAACCTGCTAGATGAATGGACTTAACTAATAACTCGACTAACATGATCGCATTGCATCGTATTAGTTAGGGTGGCGACTCACAAGTCAAGGTCGCTCTGAGGGAGTGCTGACATACGCGATTGTTAGATGGAGTCGCTCGAGGGAGCGTTATGGCGAGGGCATGCATCATATCATTGTGCATGCATGCATTTTAATAAGAGTTGTTAGGTGTAGATGGCTGCATTTCATTAAATTCATACTATAATTGATGCCTGTTATAACTTAAGATTAATAGTACCCACTGAGTTGATCACTCATTCCCACTCTGGGACGGTGTTTTAAAACACCAACTAGACCCCTTTACTAGATGCAGGTGAGGCGGAGCTCGATGAGCCGAGCGAGGCGAGCAAGGATAGGGAAGAGGAGCTTCCCGACTTTCGACGGATCCTTTTAGTCGAGTTTGGGCTACCGCGGGGTATGGACCAGGGCCCTTGTCACTTTGGGTCATGTATGGGTGGGACTAATTCCCTATTTAGATGATTTTGAATTCGTTGTCTTGATATTTTTATATTTAATAGCAATTGATACTGCTTTATGACGTACTTATGCTTCATGCCTTGTTAAATCCTTTATTGTTTATGAGATCATCTAAATGTAATTAAAATATGAAGCCTATTAGGGCATCATGACACCTGGGAATTCGGGAGCCGAGTTCTTACATGGCCCCTGAAAACCCGGGGTGTTACAACTTCCGATTAGTCACCTTCAATTTGCAGATGAAACTATTTTGTTCTATGAAGCCAGGGAATCTATGGTTGTTGATCTTAGGATTTCGATTTCTTGGTTCAAGATTGTTTCAGAACTTAAAGTTATCCCTTCCAAGTCAGAAATCCTACGAATTCATTTTTTTCAGGAGGAGGTAATGCAAGGGCATTTTCACACCGGGCTTGATTGGGGTGGCCTATGGGATGCAGGGGCACACTGGAGGTGGGCGACCCATGTAACACATGGATTTGGGGCCCGTGGAGGCGAGTGGCTCATGTGAAGCAGAGCCCATGGATTTGGAGCCCACGAGAGGGTGGAACTCATGGATTTAGGGTCCACGGGGAGGTTTCGGTAGAGGACCTAACCCATGGATTTGGAGCCTAGGCTATGAGATAAAGGGATTAATGTGATCAATGTAATTACACACTAATTTAGGCCATTTGAATAGGGATAAGAAGTACAGAGGGAGGTTAGACAACAATGACTTAAATAAGGGTAAGTCTACCCCCGAACGAGAGTAACTTACTCTTTCAGGGACTTAACTTCCCCTATATCCTTTTTACAATTTTACCCCAAAGGCAAAGCGCTAGCTTACCCAGACACAAAGGTTGCCCAAGATAAGAAAAAGAAAAGAATCCTACGTTACCAAAAATATTAGTAAAATTGGATACCTCCTGATGCAGGACAATTAACTACTTGCTCTAAAAGCTTGAACTGATAAAGCATGACAATTAACTACTTGCTCTAAAAGCTTGAACTGATAAAGCATGACAAATTAAGCCCCTTATCTCATAGCCCAGGCCCCAAATCCATGAGTTAGGTCCTCTGTCGAAACCTCACCATGGGCCCCAAATCTATGGGTTTCGCCCTCTCGTGAGCTCCAAATCCATGGGCTCTGCCTCACATGAGCCACCCGCCTCCACGGGCCCCCAAATCCATGGGTTACACAGGCCGCCCACAAATCCATGGGTTAGGTCTTCTGCCGAAACCTCACCATGGGCCCCAAATCCATGGGTTCCGCCCTCTCGTGAGCTCCGAATCCATGGGCTCTGCCTCCCATGAGCCACTCGCCTCCACGAGCTCCCAAATCCATGGGTTACACGGGCCGCCCCACCTCGAGTGTGCCTACATCAAACAAGCCACCCCAATCGAGCCCGGCGTGAAAATACCCCCGCATTATATTGGTAGATTTTATCTCCTAAAAGGTTAAAATGGAATGAGGTATGCCACCCTCGATGAGGGAGGAGTTGGGATTAGACTGCTAAAACTTGTGATGTGAACATTGCACTTTTGGGTAAATGGAATTGGAGGTTTGGTGCTAAAGAGACTAGTTTATGGAGAAACTTAATCGCTTCTATGGGACATGTGCGATGGGTTGGTGGATTCGATGATCTTTGCTTTATCGGGCCTCTTTCGTTTGGAAAGTGATTGCTCAAGTTGCCCCTAAGGTCATGGAATGTGCAAAATGCAACCCATTTTGCATGGGCCAGCTAAGAAATGTAAGCTACAAAGTAAAAATAACTTGAGTAGGTCATCATCATAGCTTTTTAGAGTTGAGAATTTTAAAGCCTTTGCAAGGAAAGTTGCACACCAACACATTTTGGGTTAGAACCCAAACCATTAGACAAAACAATCAAATTCGCTACCTTGGAGTAGAAACTATATCAACCTAAGCATTGAAAACATGATGTGTCTCTTGGGTGATGCCAAGATCTATTGATGGTTTCTTTCTTGCATGGTATGGAGGTGGTATCAGAAAAAGAGGAAGGATGTTGGCTCTGTTAGCAGGCCTTCGAACTATTTGGGGTAGGAGGAACAACTAGTGCTTTCGGAACCGGAGCAGGCCCCACTTGGAAGTGTTTAGAAAAGCAATGATGCTTGCTAAGGAGTTGGCCTCTTAATTTCTCTTAAGTGTTGGTTTCTCTTTTTGCTCGGGCCTGAGCTTGTATAGTTCCTCCCTTTAGGGTTTGTATAGTTGTTTTGCCCTTTGGGCCGTTTAACAAATTTTATGACCTTTCAGAAAAAAAGAAAAGAGAATGCAAAGACAACAAAAACACTGCCACCCATGGGCCCATCGAAAATCTAAAACTGTCTATAAACAACACTTAATTGGATCAAAGCTTTATAAAAATTGTCATACTAAATCTACTCCGCAAGTGAAATGAACATCTTATGTATGCTTTGGGAACTATGACATTTTATGCTTAGATTGGTGGTACGGTGAAGATAAATTTGACGGACCAACAGCCGCAGAGCAAGGTCAATCCATACGAACACATCGAAATTTGTTCGTCATGTATCAGAAGAGGGCATTGAATATCTTGATCAGATACATTTGATTTTGTTTTTAAACATTTTCTCATTTTGGTCTAGGATGCCTGCTTACGGCTCAACGGTTGCCGGTCCTCAGTCCCTTGAATATCTTCACAATAACCGTCGAACTCCACCATAACCTCATGGTCTTTGAGATATTCTGAAACATGGGCAAGAGATGCAAACACCAGCATTCAGTTATCGTTTTTTTTTATTTTTTTTTATTTTTAAAGGCAGCATTTTCTTTTTTTCTTTTTTAAATGCTTTTTTAAGGCAACATTCAGTTATCATTTAGCATGAGATACCTGCAAAACTGATAAGTGAAAAATATTTGGCTCACACAATAGCTCATGCTGATGTGGTGGGTATCTGGATAACTTTTGAGAAGGTGTTGGATACCATCAGGGTTAAAACTTCATGTTCTCCAAGCAATAACTAAGCCTATCCAAGAAAGTTATTATCTTTAGTTAGGTAAAACCAAGTACAAGTGCCACTTATTTAGGGAACTCAACTCTTTAACTAGGACGACCCTAAAGACCCTTCTAGAAGCCAGACGTTACAACCATAACCCATGATCCTAGCCTTCCAAACTAAGACACCTGTCATTCATCTAAGAAAGTCATCTCTTTACCTAAGGCAATCACACAGTAACTTAATAAGGTATAAATGCTTTACCATGTACGTGGAATTTTAAGCAAGTTTTTCTTCAAGCCATGCATGCAAGTTTATACCCCCAAGGAAACTGGCATGCCTAATTTATATGTGTAATGATGCATTGTTTCCCATTTCCATGGTCTAAAAAAATAGTCCTTGCATCTCTGTTCATTCATACGAGTGAAATAAATGATATATCATCACATATTCTCAAGTCTTCCTGATAGGAGTCCCTACTCATGGCTCAGTGGTAGACTCACAAGAGTTTCAATGCAGAGGTCATGTGTTCAAGCACCCATTGTGGGGTGTGTGTGTGTGTGTAAAAAAATTTAAAAAAAAAAAAAAAAAAAAAAAAAGCACAGCAAGGCAAAACCTGTAATGGATTTTTGAAAAGATTATGCAACACTAGAAGCGCATGGAGGCAATATTTCACATCTTCTCAAATCCCGCAAACCTCAAAGTTCATTCATTTCACCCTCATCACACAACAACTAAAAAAAGAAGGAAAGAAAATTCTTGTGATTTTGATAACATAAATGAAGTAAGACAGGATAAGAGCAGGCACTACATAAAACCCAAATCACCAAAATCGAAATGCTAGACACTCAAGAACATGAATCAGCTACAAAAGAAAGACAGAAAGAAAGAAATCTTCAAAATGAGAAAAACCCATTTTAAAGCAACGGTCCTTTTCCCTTTCCAGTTTCCACAGAATCACAATCCAAGCATATCCAGAACTTGTAAAACCAAAAACAACGATCAAAACCTTCAAAAAATAAATAAATCCCACAGACACAATCAGAACGGCATTCTTTCATTTCTTAAATTCACACAAGAAAAGAGAAAAAACACAAACCAAAACCCAAGAAGTAGACCAGAGATTCCATGAACAAAGCTGGAAAGAAAGGGGAAAAACAAAAGAATCATTAATGAAAAGAAAAAGGAAAAGAAACCTTGTCTTTCTCAATTTGTTGTTTGAGAGGAATCAAAGGGCCAGGAATGAACCCACCACCACCAACACCAACTTCTCCTTCATCATCATCATCATCTTCTTCTTCTTCTTCCTCCAACACAAACTCATTATCATTTCTCTCCTTCTCAGAAGCTTCATCTCTCCTATTATCGGCATCGGCAGCAGCAATCATCTGCTCTCTGCAAATACATGAAGCAGAAGGACCTGCTTCCACTCTTCTCCCACTTTCCATCCCTCCGAATTTTTCACCACAATCCACACCCAAATCCCTCCTCCCTCTTCCTCACCTCAGTTCAAACTTCAAACCCATGAAAAGGAGGGTTTTAGCTTTTGAAAGGGGGTATCCCAAACCCCTGTAAGCAGCAACCACTGGTGCTTGTTTGCCACTACTTACTACGGGTTCGGTACCTGATGGACGCGGTCTAGAAACGGGTCTATCTGGGTTTGGGTCGGTCTATGGTTGGGTTCATCGTTTTGGACCCAGTCTTAAAACGGGTCGGGTTACGAATTGGCCCAATATTGATAACTCCCCTTCAATCCAAAAGAGAAATACACAAAAGATAAGCCAAAAATAGAAAAAAATAATAATAACTAAATAAATTTGGTGGGCCAATAAGTGGTGTGTGATGTGTTGGGTGTTGTGGGGCCCACCTTGATGTATGTGATTTATATCTACACCGTACATCTTTTTTTCTAGCTCATTGTATGAAAGTAGTCCAAAATTAAGCAGATCCAAGTGGACCCGAATTAGGTGGTGTGTGATGTGTTGGGTTGTGGGGCTCATCTCAATGTCTATGGTTTAGATCCATACACCTGCCCATCCTCTAGTACCATGTCATTAGAGCACACGAGTTAAACTGAGTCGAACTTAGCATGGCTTGGCTCGGCAAGTAGCTAACCCTAACATGGACTCGAATCAACTCGGTCCTTGAACTTGATTGGCCAACTTGGCTTGATTCGGTGAGTAGTTCTACCCCGTTCAAGCTAAGTTTGTGCATGTACGACATTTTATCCATTTTCTCAAATGCATAAAATGTATATTTAATTTCTTACAAAATGCAAACCAGTAACAATAATTTATAGGTATTTCATTAGACACTTGGTAGGCAGCATAAATTAAAATACGAGAGTAGTTTTATAATATGAAGTTTTGTTTTTTTTTTTATTTGTAATAATTTTATTTGTATTTATTCTAATCCCAAGGAGAATGTACGCACCCAAAACGACACTTTGTTGAGCCATTTCATCAAACACCCAGTAAGTAGTGTCAATATCTAAAAAACCGTGTCACTAGGTTGATTCAATTCGAGTTGATACGAAGTGAGGTTCGATTTGATCTGAATTGAGCTCAAGCAAGATCAAACTCGGGTCAAAATTTTTCCAATCTCTACAAACCAACTTAATGTAGTTCGAATCTAATTTCAATCAGAAGTGGGTCAAACTTTTCCAACTCAAGTCAAGCGAGCAAACTTAGGTCACTCAACTATGTAAAACCACTTGCTCTAAAAGCTGATAGAGAACCGTGTTTAGATGTATATTATGAGACTTAACACTCACCATAACACTCTAACACCATCCAACCTATTAATAAGGTCGCATGAACTTTGACGAGGAGTAAACATGAGTATATGGTTGATCCAACGCTTTTGTAGCTCTCAAGAAGTTTTTAACTATAGGCGTTTAATCATCATTGTTACATGTGGTGTGGTTCACTTGATCCTCATATCTACTTCATTTTCAGGTTCATGCCCTTGGCAAAACGGATGAATGGCTTTGATATAGAACACATACATCGAGGTGGACCCCACAGCACCCAACACATTACCGACCATCATTGGGGGTGGCGTGGGCAACACCACCTAATACGCGTCCATCATCTAAATCCATCCATGGTCCCCAGAAAGAGTCGGTTGGCCTGACCGTACACATTCTCTGGGATACTTAGAAAAACAACGCTAGCACGTTTGCAGCCCGCGTTTCTGGGCCTACCAGCCATGCGTGCCCAACGGAGCAGTCCAAGTTGTCGCCGATGGGTCACGACTCCTGATTGAATGGTTAGGATGGTTCTATCAACATGCCCAGCTATGATTTGGATGGCGTGGATTGTCATGCACGTATGCCATCAGTACAGCTTTTGAGTTGCCGCCTTTAACTGTTCTGGCAGTTGATGAAAGGTGTAGGGCGCATTCTCGTACAGCGTCCATGTATTTTAGACAGAAGTGGGGCAGCAGTCACAGTCACATCAGAACAAAAATCTGTGACGCCCACCGCAATGTCTCCAAGATATCCACTCCGTCCAGCGATTCTTCCCAATCAAGATAGGACGTGCAAAAAAAATTAGGCAGACCGGAATCTTGGGTGGGCCACACCACACATAAAATAATGGGGATGGAAATCGTACATTGTTGAAAATTTTGCAGGCCCCCTTGATGTTGATATGCCATCGAGCCTAATCCTGGTGTCATTCTAACCGGGGTGACGAAGATGGGAATTGGATACTGCCTCTTTACACATCGAGTCGGAGCTAGCTTAACGCAGTGGAATTTGACGGGACCATTTCAAAATATATTTGAAAAGAGAGTGAACTGAGTGAGGTTGGTGCTGGCATGGCTACATTTGATTAGTCTAGCATCTTGACTAAACCATATCTAAACATGCTTTTGAGAGCCATTTCAGGGATTAAATCCTGCTAATTCCTTAACATATCAACACCAATATAGGTAGGAGCAGTGCTTAGAACGCGTGTGAATGATGATGGGAAACAAAAGTGGAGTCCAGGCCACCTACTTCCTTTTCCTTGAAAGCTAAGTGGGACTTGTAAATATTAGTTTTTCAGGTGTCCAGCCAGTTCACTTATTTTGCCAGCTCTTTTTAAGATAAAAATCTAAAAAATGAGTTAGATCCTAAATCTTGCTCTGGTGGTAGATTCTCAGGAGTTTCAACACCCAGTCAAGGGTTCAAGCATCCATAGGTGGTGAAATCCGACTACAACATGAGTGTGTGGTGGTGTTTGCGTATGTGTAAAAAAATAATAATAATAAAAAATCTAAAAAATGAGTTATTTTAAAATTCAAGTGAGCCACACAACAAGAATTAGCAAGGAATGCACTACATCATGTTAGTTTTGAATAGTAGATTGGGTGAAGATACCCTCATTTCAACACTGGGTCTTAGTATCAATTCCCTAGTGAGGGTGGCTAATAGTGAAGTGTGTTCTAACAAGCTAATCCAAAAAAAAAAAAATAATAATTAGTAATTTGTGTTTTCTGATTGAGATGGTGTGTAAATGTCAACACCTTTTCCTGTCACTTGGTTCCGTTGAGTTTTGCTTTTATTTTATTTTTTAGCTCATGCGTAGGTGTGATCAAGCAGAATATGGATTACTGCAAAACCCTAGCATAGGAGGTGGGATGCCTTGAAATATTTATGAGAAATTCTCTTCATTTATCTGTTTTATGGTATCACCTTAGGACGAGATAAAAAATAAGGTGGAATGAAACCTCAAATGGGCCACAGAACATGAAATAGTAGATTGAATGCCTATTGTTGAAGCAAGCTAATGACTTGTGTTTTCAATTCATTCGATTGGAAATAACCTTATGAATAGTTAATATGGCACATAAATCAAGGTTAGTGCTTTGGAACAATTTCAACCATGGGTGTTCAATTCCCGATGTTTCCTGTCATGTGTCCTACATGACTCTTGGATTCATCTCATTTTTAGTCTCGTATTTTAACATGGGCTGGCAAAACAAATGAATAGGTGGATTTCTCACAAACATCAACATAGGTCACACCTAGTTTTTCAAAGCTGAAAATTTCTTCCCTCCGAACCTCCGCGGGGAACATAAATATCAACATGCTCCAAAGTAAGGGTGTCAAATAGGTTGGGATTAAGCATGCAAAATCAGAATTTTGAATAGGGCTGGCTTAAAATAGTTCAAAATTCAGGTGAAGACCAACACTATGCCTGGCCATTGACAGCCCTACTCCAATACTTAGGGAGCAGATTAGGTGCACCTTGGCCCACCCAAGACGGTGCGACCCTCATCATGAGGCCCACTTTGACATATGTATTCTATCTCAATGTCATTCATCCATTTTTTTTAGATTATTTTAAGGCATTAGTCCAAAAATGAAGTACGTCCAAATCTCGCGTGAGCTATATTATAAGAAACAGTAGTGATTTACCATTAATGGGCTATGAAAGTTTTCGATTAAGTTTCGTTTATTTATAATTTTCTTCATCCATATCTATATAACCTTATCAACATGCACATTGTCTGAGAAGTTTTTAATGGGAAGACATTCATCAACACTATTTACTATAGAATGGTTCACCTAGAATTTGGATTTTTTTTTTTGTTTTTTTGTTTTTTTTTGTTTTTGTTTTTTTGTTTTTTTCTTTCTCATGCTCATGTCATAAGGGGACCTTTCACAGTATGAGATGAGATTGAGTGGGATAGAATTGCACTGAACATTAGGAGAAGGGAAAATGTTGAGATTGGGTGGATGAAATTGCATTTAGTCTCATAAAATTGCATTTGGCACCATGTAGGATCCCGATGAATTTTGAAATTCACTACACATGTGGCTCCATATTGATGCATGTGTTTATGTACGCCATCCAATCATATACACCATTTACACATGACATTCTAGTTATACATGTGTACAAGTGAATGACATCCGTTATGAATTTGATATATTAATTATAATTCCATGGTCCACAAAATATGATTTTGTTTAACATAGTGCTTTCCCGTGGCAAAATCTTTATTCCAAACATGAGATTAGATGACTGTGATACGGAGGTATTTGCTTAATTTGTTTAACCCATTCAATGCCATTCAATTCCAAAGGACCAAACACGCCCTGAGTGATTTCTCAAGATTAATGGACGGGCTTGGAAGATCTTCAATGTAGGGTTTGCCTTTTCGTTAGGTCAGATGTTGTGTGCGATTGAACTCTTGACTGTACAGCTCAGCGGACAGTAACTTTGTCGTCCTTAAATTGAGTGGATCTTTTACCCCTCGAGATGCTGCTATCCCGTCGCTTTTCCCAGCCAGTGAGACGCGTTCGACTGTGAACCTAGACAGGTTGGACACATTAGGTGGATGGCTTGGATGCGCATCACATTGCACATGGATCAGACACCATTTTTCAAACTGTTTAACTCCTTCAAGCCATCCAAATAGTGCCCATCAAATGATCCGTCACCAAGAAAAATGGTCGGTCCAAATTCAACTGCTGAAACGAGGCCTATAATTTGGACGGTTGTGTGACGTCCACGGCGGGTTAGTGGCATTTTTCTAAACTGTGGGAAACAAACAACTGGTATAGCACTTATCTTTTCTGAAAAATTTACCCATCCACATCTGATTTTGACTTTAGGTACCTACCTCGATACGGGTAATCGCGGCGGACACAAACTGCCAACAATACCTAATACAGATGTCGTGTCATGAAAACCGCTCACGGCCTAACATTACATGTCAGATGTGGGCATGGAGTTGAGTTGGACTGGATTAGGTCTAACTCGGCTAAATCCAATTTTATAAGTATTTTATCCAAATTTTATTCTACTCGAAACTGAGTTTAACAGAGCAAACATGATTCAAACCCATTCTTTGTTGGCCTAACCCGAATTGAGTAAGACTTAGTTAGAAAAGCCGAGTCAAATCATATTAGGTACTGTTGGGATCGATTCTTTTATTTTATTTTTATTATTTTGAAAAATTTTTAAAAAGAAAAAAATTCTAAAAGATTTAAAAAAAAAAGAAAAAGAAGAAGAAATTAAGGATAACTTTCCTAAGTTAATAAATAACTAATTTTAAATATATTTAAAATATAATTAGGAGAAATAAAATCAATTAAATAATAAATTAAATAACAAGTGCTTGAATATTTATCTTTCAACTTACAAGAGAGGGAATGTAAATGGGGTGGGGGGAGAGAAAGAGAGAGAGAGCACTTGAAAATTGGAATTATCAAGTAGGAAATATGAGAGAGAGAGAGAGAGCACTTGGAAATTGGAATTATCGAGTAGGAAATATGAGAGAGAGAGAGAGAGAGAGAGAGAGAGAGAGAGAGAGAGAGAGATTAAGACCACTTGGAGTGAAAATATAAGAGAGATTAAGAGTCCATACATCGCATATGTGATTGCATATGCGATCGTATTTGTGCCAGATCGCATATGCCATAATCGCCTATGTGTCAGGAGCCTTTGCACAAAATCTTAGGATCTAGCCTCCCCAAAACACCAGAATTATGAGATAATAAAGCAATGAAATAAATTAAAGCACAAATCATACAAAACGAGATTTTTACGTGAAAAAATCTCAAAGAGGTAAAAACCATAGGACCTAGTCCAGATCAACAATCCACTATAAAGTAGAATGTTACAACCTTCTTCACTCATATAAGAATGGATAAATAATAAGAGAATAGAAGAAAAACGGAGAGATCTCACCGATCATGAGGACATAGAAGTGATGAGATGTCGACTGTACAGTAGATCACCTCTATGAGTAGAACCTCTCTTCCACAAGCTTCCTCTCTTTCTTTCTTTCTCTCTCTCTCTCTTACCTTTGATAGCCCTAAACCCTTTAGTAAAACCTTATAAAGCTTTAGGAAACTCCTTTGCATTACCTAGAACAGCCCTAGGTACCCATATTTATAAATTTGAAAACCCCTTTCCGCACTTATGTGAAAACTGCCTCAAATTTACGCAGTCCACACAAAATTCGAAATGAATCTGCGTAAGCTCTACTGGTCGAGCAGAGTCTTCGACTGGTCGAGCACCACGAAAAAAATTCAACCAAGCTCGTTGGAGTTTGAGTCGAGTCAGTCCTCAACTGGTCAACCAACACCCTTAACTGGTTGAATGAGGCTCTTGACCGGTCAAGCCTGGGGAAAAAACCCCATCAAATCTCTCTATTTTCGACTCAGGAAAGATCCACCTTCTTCAAGCCAACTAGGTTTCTACAAACATCAAACTTGTCCTTGAATAAAGCCTTGGTCATCATGTCTGACCCATTATTGTTCGTGTGGACCTTCTCAAGCTGTAATACCTTCTGTTCCAAAGTATCCATAATCCAGTAATACCGAATCTCTATGTGCTTCGACTTGGAATGTTGACCTGGATTCTTACTCAAGTGTATAGCACTTTGACTATCGCAATAGATTACGTGTTGCTCCTGGTTCAGGTTAAGTTCTTGTAGGAACCTCTTCATCTAAAGCATCTCTTTACATGCTTTTGTGACTGAAATGTACTCGGCCTCTATCCTCGACAACGTTACGAACTTCTGTAGCTTACTCTGCTAAGAGACATCTGCCCCTGCAAACGTGAACATAAACCCCGATGTAGACTTCCTGGAGTTTATGTCACCTGCTATATTTGCATTTGTGTAGCTCTCTAACACAGGTTTTTCATACCCATAGTATAGACTCAACCTAGATGAGCCTCTTACATACCGCAACATCCATTTTACCACTGCCCAATGTTCTTTGTTAGGATTGACAAGATACCAGCTAACAACACCAACCGCATATGCTATGTCTGGGCGCGTACACACCATAGCATACATCAAACTTCCTACTGCTAACGCATAGGGTATCTTTTGCATCTCATCCACCTTTGCCTTCGTCTTGGGACACTGCCTGTTGCTCAATCTGAAGTGACCATCCAATGGAGTATTGACCGGCTTCGCTCCATTCATATTGAACTGATGTAGGACTTTCTTAATGTACCGCTATTGTGACAACCAAAACTTCCTTCTACTTCTGTCATGGGTTGTCTCTATTCCTAAGATCTATTTAGCTGGGCCCAAGTCTTTTATCGCAAATGACTTGCCCAACTCCTGTTTCAGCCTGTCAATCTTCTTGATGTCTTTTTCCATGATGAGCATGTCATCAACGTATAACAGTACAACTAAGAAATCACCATCTGAGAACTTGCGCGTGAACACATAGTGGTCTAACTCCATTCTGTCATATTCATGCTTTAATATGAATGAGTCAAACTTCTTGTGCCATTGCCGTGGAGCTTTTTTTAGCCCATATAAGTTCTTCCCCACCATATGCTCTTTGCCCTTGACTTTGAATCCTCTGGTTGATGCATGTACATCTCTTCTTTCAGGTCACCATGGATAAAAGCATTTTTAACATCTAACTGCTCTAAAGTAAAATGTTACAACCTTCTTCACTCACGCAGGAGTGGATAAACAATAAAAGAATAAAAGAAAACGGAGTGATCTCACCGATCATGAGGACGTACAAGCGCTGAGATGTCGAGTGGACAATAGATCACCTTTACGAGTAGAACCTTCCTTCCATAAGCTTCCTCTCTCTTTCTCTCTCTCACCTTTGATAGCCCTAAACCTTTTAGTAAAACCTTGCAAAGCTTTAGAAAATTCCTTTACATTACTTAGAACAGCCCTATGTACCCATATTTATAGATTTAGAAACCCCTTTCCGCACTTATGTGAAAATCGCTTCAAATTTACGCAGTCTGCACAAATTCAGAATGAATCTGCGTAAGCTTGACTGGTTGAGCATAGTCCTCGACCGGTCGAGCACCTCCCTCGATTGGTCGAGAACTATGGACAAAATCCAACCAAGCTCGCTGGAGTTTGGGTCGAGCTAGTCCTCAACTGATCGACGAGCACCCTCGACCGGTTCAGCCTGGGGAGAAAACCCTATCAATATGTGCATGATATCAATACGTTAGGCCATTTAGCTAGGTCATTCAACTATTAAAAGCTTAAAATATCATAGATCCAACTTTCAAAATAAATAAACTACGTACATAAAATGAACAAAATAAATAAACTCTGTCCAAAATTAAAAGCAAATAAACCTAACATGCACATATAAACAAATAAAACTTTCATACATTTAATAACCTCTGTATGATGAATGTCTTTGTGGCGTGTAACTAAATGAACTTTATCCGTAATAGTAATCCCTTCCTCCACCTCCACCTTCGTCACCAGAATTATCTTTTGATTTTTTTTTTTTTTATGGCTTCAACTGCAGGAGAACTCTAGGTTGACTCTGAGTTGAGGTATCCAAAAGATGGTGGTTCACCTTTGCTGAATCGGATGGTGGAGATGTCTTCCCATCATTCTCATTCATATATTGAGCAAGTTTTCTCAATCGCTTTTTATGATCAAATTTGTACAAGATTCCCAACTGGCTATAAAATACTGTGAGACTTTTAAGAAACTTTGACGATTTACTTGTGCTCGTGCCTGCTTCACCATTATGTTGCCTGACACTCCTGGATGCCATTTTCAAGCTTTCTTTTACGACCTCTTTATAATCGTGTTCTTCTTGTTTCCTTAAAATTCTTTCTTGTTCTTCGTCTCTACTAACTGTGTAGGGCCTGGAGGTATATTTGCTCTGCTTAACCCTTTTTTCATTTATAATAGGCCTACTGATATATATTCTGTGGTTGGTTGTATTGGTCGTAATTGTAGGGGGAGAGGTGTAGAAAGTCTTTGTATTTGAGTCAAGAATGACTCAAAATAAATCTCAGACTTCCTAAGAAGCTTTGCTACATGGTGTAGTGTCTCCTCCCCGACAAGCCAAATGTAATTTCAGCCGATTTATTTTGTTTACAAATTTCTTTTCACACAATTTACATTGTAACTTTATATTTCCATCTTGAGAGTAGACTTGGACTTCATAATTCCAAATATCTTCTGATACATCATCTTTCGATGACATATCCATAGGTGTATATTTTTAAAGAAAAATATCTAGTTAAGTTAAGGCAACATTAAAAAAAAAGTTATACTGATGAATGAACACAGTTAGCCAATCATATAATATGAAATTTAATTAATATTAACTAATTGAATAGTATAAATGAAAAGAGAGAAATATCCATCCACCCATATAATATTATAATTTAAGCCATCAAAAAATAATTACATATATCATGTTGTAACTTATAAGAAAATGCAAGAGAAATAAAATGCAATGTCTTATCCTACAGGTATTGTCTCATCTTGCTTGTCCTCTCCTCTTCTTCGAACTCCTCATCAACAGAGTTCCTTTTCTCCCAGATTAGACGTAACCAATCCTGTATACAAATGAGCGCTTCAACCGTTCTAGTGTAAGTGAGCTTCGATACTTATTCACAACCCTACTCCCCATACTAAAAGCAGATTTTGAAGTCACAATTGAAATTGAAATTGATAATATGTCTCGTGCCATTAACGAGAGAACATGGTATTATAAATCACCAGATTTCGTCTTCCACCAGTCCAAAACATCAAATTCATCGCCTTTGTATTTTATAAGTGGCTTCTTGAGATAGTTTTTACGTTCTAATTAGGGTGTCTACATTTGAGTCTCATGCTGTGCCGCGAAAGATATGAAATCATCTACCATTTTTTCTATGGTCATCAACAGCAAAATTAGAACCCACTTGACGAGTTTTATCTGTTATGCTGCACATATAAAGATTTTACAAATCATTAACTGCATCACGAATCTTATCGACTTCAGGGGCACTCATCGCACCATATAACTTATTATATATGAATACAATCATGATCATCTTGTATCGAGGATCAAGAACGACTGCAACAACCATTACCAGACTACACTTAGATAAATAATTATCAAACTTTAACTGCATACCCATTGTCATTAATTGTAAAAAATTTGGTCCACTACAGCTTCTGCGGAAGACATCTTTTACCTTCCAAAGTTTTTACAAAAATGTTTTTGTTGTTAGATACTTACCTGCCAAAAATTTCTTCGTTATATTGTAAAAAATTGAAAGGAACTTGCGAACTGATTCAGCTCTTAACCAATCATATTCAGAAGGCAACCAAAGATATGCACTATCACGCTTTGCATAGTGAGAAAATGCATATCTAAAAGCTATCACCGAATCCAACATTTCAAAAGTTGAATTCCAACGTGTCATGACATCCATCTTCATCGTTCTCTAATATGACAAATTCAACTGTTTCACGATCTCATTACATATATATAATTGTGAAGGTGACCCCCATATGTACTTCATACTCTCTCTTATGTTCTCAATCTTAGCTTAATTATTTTAAGATCATTTTGTACAATCAAGTTTAGGATGTAGGTACAACACCTAACATGAAATATCTTTCCACCAAAATACAAGTCACTGGTGGCTCTAAATTGTTTTCGCAAATTCATTATCACACTATCATTTGCAGAAGCATTGTCTAAAGTTATTGAGAAGATTTTCTTTTCAATACCCCACTCCATAAGACATTTATACATGTAGTATGAAATCATCAATCCAGTATGAGGAGGAATAAGATAACGAAAATTTATGATTATCTTAAAGAGCCTCCATTCGGCATCAATGTAGTGAGAAGTTAGTGACATATACCCCTTTCGTTGATTGGATGCCGCCTACAAATCTGATGTCAGGCTAATTCGATAAATTTATTCTAACTGTCCTTTCAACTTGAGCTTCTCACTTTCATACATCTTCATGCACACTCTCTTTATTATTGTATGGAAAACCTTCTCGTATCTGGGGTTAAGGCATCTGGCTAATTCGACAAAAGCAGGCAAGACTCTTTACCATCTGAAATGGTCTTTCACTGGTAATAATTAATTTGGTCATCAACTCATTCACTTGGTCTTTGTTATACTTATAGATGGACAATGTATTTTGCGATGGACCCACTAAAGATTGGGTAAATGAAAGTGTTTGTTGCCCTGAGGTCCGAGTTCTCACTTTTTTATAACACTTCAAATTATGCTTCTTCAGAGTTGTGGTTGACCCATCTACTTGCTTAACATATCGAGTCTTGCAGTACTTGCATTGTATCTTCACGGTGCTGTTCTTCAGGGTTACTTCTTCAAAATCGTCCCACACTATTGATCTTTTTTTTTTTTACTTTTCCTGTAATATGTGACTGTGAGGTACTAGTATCAATGGGCGCCTCTTCATCTTCTACACTTAATCCTTCATCTTTCAGACTTAATCATTCATCTTCCAGGATCATCGACGATGTAATCGAAAAATCGCCTGGGGTATTGAAACGACCTTCACTAGTCATCTAATAGTTGAATGATACTAAATTGTATTAGCATTAACAATCTAATGTTAAAAAAGTTATACTAAATCCTATATTAGTTACCCATCAAAGGTTGGATAGATTGTAATACTTTCATATTCCCATTTAAACGCCTAAGTCGAAAATTCGACAACATCTCCGCATGACTCTCTAGAAAAGTTGATCTTTTGTTACATTCCGATGCCAAATATCTAAACAATGTGAAGATATTTGACATTAGAAATGAAAATCAAGAAACATATCCATAGAGAAATGAGGAGATGGACCGTAAATGAGGCATGAACATTTAAATAGGTTATATAAAAGCATATTATCCATTTAACTTTGAACTATCTAAAATGAGATAATTTGAGCAATTTTTATGCCACCAAAAACACACTATATCTATATATGACCACGTAGAAATCCTCAAATGGACAACTAATTATCTAACTCATAATCACAAGTCATAAGTTACAATAATAAGCTAAATTAGTTACCTATCTAAGGTTGGATAGATTGTTATACTTTCGTATTTCCATATAAATTCGCGCCGAAAACCGCAGTATCTTCCCATGCCTCTCCAGATAAGTTAATCTTCTGTTACATTCCGATGTCAAATATTTAAGTAACGTAAAGATATTTGACATTATAAATGAAAATGAAGAAACATATCCAGAGAGAAATGGAGAGATGGACAACAGATCAGGCATGAACATTTAAATAGGTTATATGAAAAAATACTATCTAACCTTAAATTGTTCAAAATGAAATAATTCAAGCGATTTCTATGCCACCAAAAATATAATATATATATGTATGGCCACATAAAAATTCTCAAATGGGCAACTAATTATTTAAGTCACAATCACAACTCACAAGTCACAATAATAAGATGAGTAAAAAAAGTAATGTAATACATATTAAGTTAACTATACAATGCACAAAAATACGATAAGTAAAAAAGCAATGTAATACAATTATCCAAACATATTAAACTAACTAGTAAGCAGTAAGCACTAAGTAATAAACAATAAGCAATATAAATGGTAATATAAAAAAGCAATGTAAATAGTAATTTCAACAAATTAACTACTAATTGTTTAATTCAAAATTTCAAATAAATTAAACACTTTTGCAATTTAGGAATTAGGGTTTAGGGATTAGGTTTATGGTTTAGGGTTTAGGGTTAGGGTTTAGGGTTTAAGGTTATGGTTAGTGTTAGGGTTAGGGTTAAGGGTTTACGGTTAGGTTTAAGGTTTAAGGTTTAGGGTTAGGGTTAGGTTTAAGGTTTAGGGTTTAGGGTTTAGGTTAGGGTTTGGGTTAGGATTTAGGTTTAGGGTTAGGGTAGGGTTTAGGATTAGGGTTAGGGTAGGGTTTAGAATTAGGGTAGAGTAGGGTTTAGGGTTTAGGGTTAGGGTAGAGTTAGGGTTAACTAAGCCGAATCACCAGCGACCCAGGGCAAGACATTGCAGTTGAGCTAGCGAGGTCCTGAGCTTGACCAGACCATCAACGAGCCTGGGTGGGACCCACCATGAAGGTTGATCCAAGTCCGAGGTTGAGTTAGGGCGGGACGCTGGTTGCAGCCGAGCTAGCGAGGTCCTGACCTCGGCCAGACCACCAGCAAGCCAGGGCAGGACCCACCATGAAGTGCGGTCCACCAGCGAGCCAGGACAGGACCCACTATCATGTTTAATAGCTAATTGGGGTCCATCTCGATTGAGGGCGGGCCACGACCGATGTTCAGGGTGGGCCACCAGTGGCATGCACGGCTGCACCGGATGTCCCAAGCCAATGTGGGAGCTTGTAAATACACAGAAAAAAAAAACATATAAATGGAACCTACCTGATGAATAAAAGAAGATGAACGGTGTAGATAGGGTGCTGGGCTGTTGAGTGGCCTGAATTCTGATCGAGTTTGGCGCAACACCGGCTCGGGTAGGGTTAGGGTTCAGGTAGAAGAAGGGTAAAGGTAAAAATAAAAATAAAATTTAATTTTATACTACTTGATTCCGGTTCAGATCGGGTTTTGGATCGAATTGGATTCTGAATCAGATAGAATCGAGTTGCTACATGACTCGAACTCGACTCGGTTTAGCGTTGGATCTAAGTGGGTCTACTCGATTCGACCTGACCTTGGCTTTCGGCTCGGGTTGGATTGGATCCGACCAGTTCGATTGAGTCGGATCCGATGAGTCAGGTCGGATCTTGTCCACCTTTACATTTATGTCACATCTAGTCTATAGTGTTGTCAACAGGCCGGGCCTAGAGTAGGTCTCAGCGTGGATTTTGAACTGTTTCGAGGAGGGCCTATTGAAAATTCTAATTTTTCAGACCCGATCCCAGCCCATTGATTCCCTTACATCTAGTTAGCTCACGGTGAAGCTTTGGGAGCGGATTAGGCGCAGCCCAGTCCTACTCACCAAAATGTATTTATTTTATATTCACGCATGTTTGGTCCATGGAACTGAATGGCATTGAATTGTATTAGATGGAACTAACATCATTATTGCGCATTAATTAGATGTCTGCAAATACTGAGGTATTGTAGCCGTCTAATTCTATGTTTGGGATAAAGTTTTTGCTAAAAAAGCACCATATTAAGCAAAATCATGTTTTGTGGACCATGGAATTATAATCAATAGGCCAAATTCATAACGAGTGTAGTTCACTTGTACATATATATAACCAGAATGTCATGTCTAAATGGTGTATATGGATGGATGGCATGGATAAACGCATGCATCAATATGGAGCCCATATGTGTAGTGGATTTCAAAATTCATGGAAATCCTGCATGGGACCAAATGCAATTCCATGAGACTAAACGCAATTCCATCCCACTTAATCTAAACATGTTCCATCCTCTCTAAACGTTGGATGGAATTGCGTGGACCAAATGCAATTCTATCCCACCCAATCTCATCTAATACCCTGCCCCAAACGCCCCCTCAATCTACATATGTGGCTCACTTGCTGAATGGATCAGCCTCGTTGTTCTTGGGTCCAACGTTTGATTTAGATGACACATTGGCTGCATGTGCTCAATAGATGATAACTGATAACTTAGTGGTGAACTAAGAAAAGGGAGCCTGTGAATGGATCCATTACCTACGTTGAATAAGGGTTAACCCGGACTCAACCGGCCTATCAATCTGAACCAAGGTCTACTTCACGACTTAACAAAATATGAGTCCAGACCCAAATGTGGTTGGACTAGGTCTGCAGGTTATGGGTCAACTTGACCGATTTATGCAGATCAAGGTCAATATTAAGAACTAGGACTCAAATTTGACCTGAAGGATTTGTGGGTTCAGACCCAAATCCATGCGGGTCGATAGGTCGGTCGACCTGAACCGTTGACCTCCCCTAACTAGTGGAAACTGAGGTAATGTAGATGGGGTCAAGTCCTATGGTGCTTGTAATCAATCGAAATTGAGGTAATGCAGATAGGGTTGGGTCCTATGGTGCTTGTACCCATGCTAATCATGTTATGGACTTATGAGGTCTGGATCCATTCTTGAAGACCTCGATCCGGATCTGATTGGGATTGGGTACTAGCACATCTATACATGTAAGTTTCAAGTTAAATAAGAGCATTTACATGGTTAGCTCACCTAATGGATGATTAGATTCTACTCACATTTGCCATTCAGATGCATGGATGTGTAAGTGAGCTACTTACGGGTCTGTTGCATCTTGAAATTGACGGTCAAATTCTCAATGGTTTTAGCGTCATTCCTAAGTTATTTCAGTTACCTCCCTGCATACCAAATTTGATGAATGGGTTCACTAAATTTCTAAACTCTAAATTCAACTTGTGGATAAGAAAGTTTTTATTTTATTAGACGAGCTATATTTAAAATAAAATTTTATTTTATTTTTATTAAGCAAGCTATATATATAATGAAAAATATAAAACATCAATATTTCATAACTACATCATCAAATATGGCTTAGGAAGCTCTTTTTGCTAGAATTATATATATATATATATATATATATATATATATATAGAGAGAGAGAGAGAGAGAGAGAGAGAGAGAGAGAGAGAGAGAGAGAGAGAGATGAATCACTTACGCACAAGAGGAATGCTCCTACTTACCAGTTCTCTTGTGAACTCACGAGAATTTTTTGAGAACTCATCCCCCCCGGATGTGATATGAGTGCAAGATTTGAACCGTCCATATGATAATCCACCCCGTAAAACCTCATTTCTCTAATTTAAAACTTTGGTGGGCAATGTCAAAATGAAAAAAGTTTCATCATTTGATTAGCATCTCTTTTGCTATAGCCCAACCAAAGTATTGGTTCAGGGAAAAAGTTGGGCTATAGGGTATCATGGGGTGTTGAATTACATGAACTGTTCAGATATTGCACTCACATCATGGGGTTGAATTCTCAAAAGGTTTTCACAAGTTCTCAAGAAAACTAGTGCGCAAGTGAGTATTCCTCTCTCTATGTATAAAATATCAATATTAAAACTAACTAAACTTGACATGGTCCACAATTTTAATGGGTTCCAAGTTGATGAACCCAACTTGTACTCACCTAGACTTGAATTTCAACTAAGTCCAAAAGGTGAGTGCCAAACCCGACCCAATTTCTTAATGGTCCAAAATACTAAATCAGGCCATTTAAAGTGGATCAGGTCCATGGGGTATTTGTGGGTTCAGATACCCATTGATAGCCCTAGATGTAGATTGATTCCTAATTGGATGCCCAAGGTGCAAGTACCAGAAGGAGGTACTTACATGGAACTCCTCAATGAATTCTTGGCCCTAGGTTTTCTACGCACACAGGTTTT
The DNA here is from genome assembly GCA_037074715.1 of Magnolia kwangsiensis. NCBI lineage: Eukaryota > Viridiplantae > Streptophyta > Magnoliopsida > Magnoliales > Magnoliaceae > Magnolia > Magnolia kwangsiensis. Next base: position 34,697,458 of record CM073573.1, read on the forward strand.
CAATTTCTAAAAGTATGCTAATGGTTTGGATGATTGTGCATTATGTGGTGGGCCTATCATGTTGTGTGAATCCCGCTCAAGGTTTCTTTTAATAGGGAGGGGTGAATGTGATGGTATTTAATTTCTACTGGTTGTGGGATTGGAGTTGTTATTTCTTGCATATGGTTGCTGTTGGTAGTTGTTGTTTTTTTAGCCATCATCCTTTAGCTTGATGTGGGTAGATTGGTGGATTTTGTTCTGAGGTGCTTTCACTAACTAGGTTGCCCACTCCTGTATGTTGATCCAAAGCATCTGTTCTCCATGGATTTCAATAATGTGGCATATGATGAGCCAATCGGCCTATTTTTATTGCAGATGATTTGATGAGATTTTTTGTCCCGTGCTCGACCAGTCATGAGCCCTGCTCGACCGGTCGTAGGCTGGTGCTCGACCGGTCGTGGGTTGCACAACTCAAAGTCAAGTGACTTTGAGTTAATTTTCTCCGGGGTGCTCGACCGGTCTTGGGAGGTGCACGGCCAGTTGTGGGTGTGCTCGGCTGGTTGTGGACTTGACACGACCAGTCATAGTTACGCAGATTCGTTCAGCGATTTTGTGCGAATTTCGTTTTGCAAGTCCTTTTGCAACTGGAATGCGGAAAGGAGTTTCCTAAAACTATAAATAGGGGTCCCTAGGATTTTTCTAGGTGGATGAAAAACACATGAGGGCTATCAAAGGGATGAGAGAGAGAGAGAGAAAGAGAGAGAGGAAGCTTGTAGAAGGGAGGTTATGTTCGTGGAGGTAATCTACCATATCTCAGCGCTTCTACTCCTCGTAATCGATGAGATCTCTCAGTTTTCATTGTTTCTCTTATTGTTTATCCACTCCTGTGTGAGTGAATGTTTGATCATAAGAAGGTGTGCTTGTGATTGGTTTTAACATTCTACTTCATAGTGGATTGTTGATCTGGACGAGGTCCCGTGGTTTTTACCCCTTTGAGGATTTTCAACGTAAAAATCTTTTGTGTGGTGTGTGATTGATGCTTTGATTTATTTTATTGCTTTGTTATTCCATAATTCTGGTTTGTTTTGGAGGGTTAGATCCTAAGGTTTTATGCAAGGCCCCCAACAAAGTGATATTAGAGCTAAGTTCATTGAATGGGTAGGATTGGTTTGGAATTATGGAAGGTGGCTCATCAAGGATGATCAGCCTCAATGGTTCTAACTGGACCATGTGGAAGGCTAAGATGGAGGACTTGCTTTATTGTAAGGACCTATATTCTCCAGTTTTAGGCATATCAGTAAACTCTAAGCATATGTCTGATGATGATTGGAAGAAGATGGATCGAAAGGCGGTGAGGTTTATTAGACAATGGCTAGATGATTCTGTGTTCCACCATGTGTCTACGAAAACCTCAGCTGAGGTTTTTAGGGATGTGAGGCATATCCCAGACCTTTGCCTCAACTTGATGTTGACGGGAAGGTTGGATGATGATGGCTATGAAAGCCGGTTTGCTGGTGGGCATTGGAAGCTCATCAAGGGTTCGTTGATCGCAGCCAGAGGAAAGAAGTGTTGCACCCTTTACAAGACATGTTTTAGTGTGTGCAAGGGTGGGTTGAACGCAGTGGAAGATTTAACTATTGGCATGTAGTATAGACGTCTAGGCCACATGAGTGAAAAAGGGCTTCAGCTACTAGCGAGGAAGCGTCTCCTTCCAGACGTGACAGGTACACCTCTCAAAACCTGTCTTGATTGTTTATCAGGAAAACAACATAAAGTTTCATTTGTTAAATCTACTTCTCATGTTAATAAAGTGCATACATTAGATTTGGTTTATTCTGATGTTTGTGGTCCTATGAGGACAAAAATCATGGGTGGGGTATTGTATTTTATCACTTTTATATATGATCCATCTAGGAGGGTTTGGGTTTATGCTTTGAAATCCAAGGATGAGATCTTTAGTGTGTTTAAATTGTTTTATGCTATGGTTGAGAGAGAGACAGGTAGATCATTGAAGTGCATCCTCACTGACAATGGTGGTAAATACATTGACGACTTTCATGAGTACTGTAAGTCCCTGAGTATACGGTATGAACAGACGGTTTCCAAGACCCCCCATTATAATGGTGTAGCTGAGCGAATGAATCGCATCATTGTATAGAGAATCAGATGCATGTTATCCCATGCGAAGTTGCCCAAGGTGTTCTGAGGAGAAGCAATGCACACGGCGGTATATTTGATAAATAGGTATCCATCAGCCCCATTAAATGGAGAAGCACTTGAGAAGGTGTGGACTCGACAGGATCCATCGTACAGTTATCTTAGGGTGTTTAGATGAAGGGCATCCGTTCATATACCAAAAGATGAGAGGTCCAAGCTCGATATGAAGATCAGACAGTGTGTGTTCTTGGGGTAAGGTGATGAAAAGTTTGGTTACAGAATGTGGGATCTGACCGAGAGGAAGCTCATTAGGAGCAGAGATGTAGTTTTCTTTGAAGATCAGTGTATAGAAGACATTGGTAAGCCAAAGTAGAACCAGGCTAGTTCAGGTGAGCTAGAGGACATGGATCCAATTATTCCTCCCATGATGCCTGATATGGGGGAGTACAAAAAGGTGCAAAAGATGAGAAAGTTCCTACAGAAGATGGACCGAGGGAGCAGCCCCTACTTGATCCACCTGTTGAGCCACAGGTGAGGAGGTCATTTAGGGACAGACAACCGTCCAAGAGGTACTCACTGCATAAGTACATTATACTGACTGATGGGGGTGAGCCAAAAGACTATTCTGAGGCCCTAACTGATGAGCATAAGGAGAAGTGGTTGAAAGCTATGCAAGAGGAGATGAAATTCTTGCATAAGAACCACACCTATGATATGGTAAAATTGCCTAAGGCCAAGAAAGCTTTGAGCAATAAGTGAGTGTTTAGAAAGAAGGTTAAGCAGAAGAATTCACAAATGAGGTTCAAGGTCAGACTTGTGGTAAAAGGGTTTGGTTAAAGAAAAAGCATAGACTTTGAGGAGATATTCTCACCAGTGGTCAAGATGACATCCATACAGGTGTTGCTTGGGTTGGCGGCTAGCATGGATCTGGAGATAGAGTAGTTAGATTTAAAACTGCCCTTTCTCCATGGCGACTTGGAAGAAGAGATCTACATGCACCAACCAGAGGGGTTCGAAGTCAAGGGCAAAGAGCATATGGTGTGTAGATTGAGGAAGATCTTAGATGGGCTGAAACAAGCTCCATGGTAATGGTACAAGAAGTTCGATTCGTTCATGTTACAGCTGGATATGACAGAATGAAGTCGGACCATTATTTGTTCACGCGCAAGTTCTTAGATGGTGATTTCTTAGTTCTACTGTTATACGTTGATGACATGCTCATCATGGAAAATGACATCAAGAAGATCGACAGGCTGAAACAAGTGTTGGACAAGTCGTTTGCAATGAAAGACTTGGGCCCGGCTAAACAAATCCTATGAATGAAGATAACCCGTGACAGAAGCAACAGGAAGCTTTGGCTGTCACAAGAGTGGTATATTGAGAAAGTCCTAGAGCGGTTCAATATGAATGCAGTGAAACCAGCCAGTACTTCACTAGATGGTCACTTCAGATTGAGTGACAGATAGTGTCCCAAGACGAAGGCAGAGGTGGAAGAGATGCAGAAAATACTTACACGTCAGCCGTAGGAAGTTTGATGTATGCTATGTTGTATACACGCCCAGACATAGTATATACGGTTGGTGTTGTCAGCCGGTATCTTACCAATCCTGACAAAGAGCATTGGGCTGCGGTGAAGTGGATACTATAGTATCCAAGAGGCTCATCCAGGTTGAGTCTATGCTATGGTGACGGTAAACCTGTGATAAAGGGCTACGCAGATGTAGATATGACAGGTGACATAGACTCAAGGAAGTCTATATTGGGGTTCATGTTTACGTTTGCAGGGGGAGCGGTTTCTTGGCAAAGCAAGCTACAGAGGGTCGTAGCATTATTGACGATAGAGCCCGAGTACATTACAGTCACAGAAGCATGTAAAGAGATGCTTTGGATAAAGATGTTCCTACAGGAACTTAGCCTGAAGTAAGATGAGCACGTGGTCTATTGTGATATTCAGAGTGTTATACACTTGAGCAAGAATCCAAGTCAGCATTTTAAGTCAAAGCACATAGAGATTCGGTATTACTGGATTAGGAAAACTTTGGAATAGAAGGTGTTATAGCTTGATAAAGTCCACACGGACGATAATGGGTCAGACATGATGACCAAGGCTTTGCTCAAGAGAAAGTTTGAGGTTTGTAGAAACCAGGCTGGCTTGAAGAAGGTGAATTCCTCCCGGGTCAAAAAGGAGGAGATTTGATGGGATTTTTTGTCCCGTGCTCGATCGGTCGTGTGCCCTTCTCGATTGGTCGTGGGTGTGTTCGACCAGTTATGGACTCGACACGACCAGTCGTAGTTACATAGATTTGTTTTACGATTTTGCACGGATTTCGTTTTGCAAGTCCTTTCGCAACTGGGATGTGGAAAGGAGTTTCCTAAAACTATAAATAGGGGTCCCTAGGGTTTTTCTAGGTGGATGAAAAATACAAGAGGGCTATCAAAGGGGTGATAGAGAGAGAGAAAGAGAGAGAGGAAGTTGTAGAAGAAAGGTTATGTTCGTAGAGGTGATCTACCATATCTCAGCGCTTCTATGTCATCGTAATCGGTGAGATCTCTTAGTTTTCTTTGTTTCTCTTATTTTTTATCCACTCCTACATGAGTGAAGGTTTGATCATAGCAAGGTGTGCTTGTGATCGGTTGTAACGTTCTACTTCACAGTGGATTGTTGATCTGGACAAGGTCCCGTGGTTTTGACCTCTTTGAGGGTTTTCCATGTAAAAATCTCTTGTGTGGTGTGTGATTGATACTTTGATTTATTTCATTACTTTGTTATTCCATAATTTTGGTTTGTTCTAGAGGACTAGATCCTAAGGTTTTGTGCAAGGCCCCCAACATGATCTTCACATAGGGCTTACTTCTTTAATAATACCGATGTTCTAATAAATAAGGGGTTTTCAGACCCACACAATTCATCTGTCATTGCGACAGATGTTTCACAAGCCAGAATGTTGCCAGAATCACCATCTAAACTGATTTTCTTCCTTTCATTGTATTTACTAAGCACACTTCATTTGGAATTAAGGAAAACACGACAAAGTAATCCGAACTTGGTATTAATAAAATTAATGATGATGATTGTTCTTTACTCTCCTTTATTATTATTAAATGTAGATATTTCAATCGCAATATTTATTTCTTTATCAAAACAAAATGGCGACTCCGCTGAATATCAAACTTAGAATCTTTGATATGTACCTGATACGCATGTTGTGGTATTGTTCATGTAGAATTGATTGTAGTGGTAAACTCCAACAGACTAGCTGGCCCACCTGTCCTAGACCAGTGCTCATAAATCATGCTGCATGTCCCACTCATCAGGTGGTTCCCTCCATATGAGAAAAATTGGAGTGGTCTACAAAGCACACGTGGTGGGTCCACCTAATGATTATTTGACTGTTGCTTTTGATAGGGGATATTCAAGAACATACCACTAGATAACTGGTCCATATTCGATGCACATGTGGATCAAATCTTCACTTAAATCACCTCTCACATGAATCCCCTCGAGCATTTCCTTGGTGGAAGAGGTGATGTAAGCCTTTGATCACATCACGCCATTCATCAGGTGGGAATAAGGGCGGTCCACTCACCAGGTCACCCATGCATGGATGATACAATATGATGGTTAGAAAAGGTTGATTAATGGTCAATATTCAATATAAAGGTGTAGGGTAGTCCTATTGATCAATCAGGCCTGTATGTGTTTATTGTACGCTTAATATGATGAGTGGATGGATGTTACACACGTGTGCATGTTTGCACGTGCCTCTCGGCAGGCCGTGGATAGCCTAACCATTCTTTTGTTAGAAAAGTGACAAAAAATACTCTCACCATCAGGTGTGCTGTTCTGGTGTGGATAGGCTAAACCCCAACAGGTAAATGAATTGGGCTGCAGTTGCTATTCTATTAATGTATTGAGAAAGGAACCTTAGGGGTCATTTGGCACTGTGGATTGGAGGGGATTGATAATTCCTAGGGGTTGGCAATCCAGGGGGTTGACAATCCCCTCGATTTAGGGGTTTGCAATCCAAGGTCCGACTTTGGATTGTCTTTTTAAAGTAGCTTAATGGTTTGAAGATTTTCTTTAAAAACCTATATTTGCATGCAACCAAGCAAAGTCTTTCTCTTTTATCTTAAAAACTGTGATCATTACCGCAACTCTTCGGTACTGCGAAGGTTGTTGGTATACTGCCGCTAGAATGCTGGTCTACCGGAAGGTTGCTGCGCCATCGTTGGTATAGAAGGAGATAGACGTGTTTTCTTTGAAGGAGACAGACCTGTAAAGGTTGGTTTATATTTTACTGTTTTCTTTGAATGAATTGCAATTCATTATTTGCATGGCCCACTAAAATGGTTATGCAAAATCTGTTCTGACTATTTGATGACTTGTAAAAATTTATCCGTATGACCAAAATATTATACTAATTTAGGCTTAACATAGGTCACACCAAATTAAACAGTGAATGGAGGTACGAGAACACTTTATTCATATGTCCCACCATGATGGTTATATCGACGGTGTAATCCAGCCATTATATAGCCCATTAAAATTTAAGATTTGAGAAAAAAAATTTAGGGGTAAATATCATTCAAGTGGGTCATATGAATGAAAACAAATTCAACCATTATAATTACTTTTACATACTGTTTTTAACTGTGTGATCAATTTGAACTACCAATGGCCCTGAAATTTAGGTTTTAAGCCTAAAATAGGATAACTCATATTATAGTTGGAGTGGATTTTCAACTATCGTTAAGGAACTTCAAGAACTTTATTTTTTATAATAAAAAATGAAGGAAGTTGGCAACGTTCCCGTAAAGCCACCACATTTTAGCGTTATTCATGCATATTATCCCCTCCGTCCATCTATTTTATCAGATACTTTTAGTGGGTTAGCCTAAAAATAAAGTATATAAAAAAACTAAGTAGACCACAACATTGAAAAAAGTGTTAATTGAACATCTACTGTTGAAAAGTTACTGGGGGTTACAAAAGTTTTAGATCAAGTTGATAATTGTGTTTTCACTTCATCCATGTCTGCGTGATCTTAAGAATAGGTTGGATGACAAATAAACATCACTGGAGGCCTTGTAAAGGTTTCAACAGTGGAAATTAATATTTCCACTGTTTCCTATGGTATGTTCCACTTGAGCTTTGTATATGCTTCAATTTTGGGCTCAACTACTAAAATTATATGGAAAAACGAATGAACGGCGTGGATAAACCACACGCATTGACGGTGGGCCCAACGGAGTTTACTCAGGTTTAAAAGGAAACCCAAGGTTTAAAAGGAAAATCACTTATAACTATTAAATTACGAACAATGGTGAAATTCAGTGAGCCCAATTTTCTAGCCCACCTGAATTTCGAAATTACTTTTTTTATTCCAACGTATATATTTTGACGGGCTTGTTATCGTAATTATTTATGTTGTAGTATATTTTAATCAATTTAGATATTTTAAATAATTTACTTGGTCTCCTTAAATATTCATGCAAATATATCACAAAATTTGAGAGGGTTTCAAATACACACTCCCAAATACAAAATTTACAATCTAGGGGGTTCCAAATCCAATGTGCCAAATAGAAACGGAGGGTTCCGAATCCAAGGGGTTCTGAATCCATGCTCCCAAATAGGCCGTTATGCATTCACCACGAAAGCATGGTCAAAGAAGTTAACAACTCAGACCTAACTATCTGTTCTTAGTCAAGTCAGGATGGGGCCGTTTGGACACAAATAAGGTACTTTTTCTACTTACATCACTAGATAAAGTAACTTTTTTCATATGACCAAATTTAGTTTATGGTTAGTTATAAGTAACTTTTTTACATACTTAATTATCTTAGTTAATTATATATTTTTCTTTTAGCATTTTTACTTTTTGTTAGTTGCTGATAAGTATGTTGTTTACCAAACATACTTGTTATAAAGAACAATTAACCACTTACTTTAAAAGCTCAAATTGATAGAGCATGGCGAATTAATTCCTTTATCTCATAGCTCGGGTCTTAAAGTCATGGGTTAGCTCCTCGGATGAACTCTCCTCATGGGCCATAAATTCATGAGTTTCGCCCCCTCATGGGCTCTAAATACATGGGTTTCACCTCACACGGGCCCTAAAACTATAAGTTTGCAACCCACTCACCTCAAGTATACCCCTACATCCTACAAGCCATGTCATTCAAGGCTGGTGTAAAACTAGCCCCTATTAACTTATTTTCTTAATAAGTAGAAATTAAGATACGTTATTTGTGACACAAGTATCTTAAGATGATCCAAACGCCCTTGACGCATCTAAACCAGGGGTGAATTGGCCTGACTTGGATAAGTCGGGCAACTCTTGATGTCAAAACAGAAAAAGTCTGACTAGCCTGAGTCAACTCGGATGACTAACAGGGGACTCAACCATGGAATGAAGGCGGCATAGCTCATATTAATAATAAATCTAAGCCAGACGTGAGACACATGAGTGAGACCGGAGCTGTATTACCTCCTAACTAAGTAGGTAACTCAATACACTTACACTGTCGGCCCCACTGTGATTTATGTTTTATCCATATGTTTTATGAGCTCATTTTAGCGCACGACCCAAGAACTGAAGCAAATACAAAACTCAGGTGGACCATACTACAGTACCCAGTGTGAATTGAACCTTTATTGCTGAAAACTCCCTGGGAGGAAAAAAAAAAAAAAAAAAAACACAGAAGAAATTATCGGTTAAGCTGATATTTGTGTTTACACTTCACCCATGTCCCTGTGATCTTATGAACAGGTTAAATAACACATAAACATCATTGTAGACCTAGGAAGGTTTCAACAGTGGACATCGTTATTCCCACTGTTTCATGTGGTGTGGTCCACTTGAGCTTTGAATTTGATTCAATTTTTGGGTTATGTAATAAAATGAGCTGGTAAAACATATGAACAGTATGGTTAAAGACATAAATCACGGTGGACCGCACCTACTTCCCCACTGAATGAACAGCTCCGGTCTCACTCATGTGTCTCACGTCTGGCTTAGATTTATTATCAATATGAGGTATGGTACAAGCCTTCGGATATGATTCAATTTTTGAGATCATGCCCTAAAATGATCGGTACAAACGGATGTATGGTGTGGATAAGACACATACATCCATGGTGGGCCCCACAGACTTAACTAGTAGGCAATCCGCTTCGATTCAGCCGGTCAAATAGCAGGTGGGCCGTAGAGCAAACAAATGTATTGTAGCAAAACAAATGGACACCAAGACAACGGTCAGCAATGCCTGAGACTTGATGAGAAAAGGTTCATTTATTAGATGGTTAGAATAGTCCCGTCAAAGCAATTTTTGATTAGGAACTGTTGTCCACTGTTCATCTATGAGATGGCTAGAATAGTCCTGTCAAAGCAATTTTTTGTTTAGGGACTGTTGTCAATTTCTTTCCAACCGTCCAATGTACGTTGGACATAGATTGTTGTTCATTACTTTGTACCGTCCATCTCTCTTTTATACGAATCTGCACCACTCATCCGATTGGTGAAACCGTATACGAGTAGCCCATCATTCAATATCAGTACAGGGGTCAAGGCCATGACCAGGCTAATGATGTCATCAACTGTCCAATGGTACGTAGTCCATGTGAAAGAAGGACGGAGATTGCCTGCCACCCACGGCTGCCACCGCTTCCTGCGTCAGAAGCTAGGTGGGGGCCAACATGATGTTCGTGAAAGATCTACTCCTTCCATCCGTTTTTTCAATTCATGCTACGACTTTAACTCAAAACTGAGACAGATCGAGAACTCAAACGAGCCACGTTACAGGAAAAAGTGGGGAGGGAAATGTCTACCGTTGAAAACTTTCGGGGGTCCACTGTTGATGTTTATATAACATCCAAACCGTTGGTAAGATCATTCCCACTGGGATGAGCTGAAAACACAAAACGTATTACCCTGATCCAAAACTTCTGTTACCCATGAATGTTTCACTCTTGGGCATTCAATCTCCATTTTTTCTTCGGTGTGCCCCACTTGAATCTTGAATCTATATATTTTTAGGGCTCATGTTTTAAGATGATCAGGCAAAAGAGATGTACAAAATAGATTTCTCACAAACATCACGGTGGGCCCCACCTAGCTTTCAACCTGCGGTTGGGGGTCGAAACGATCCTTTTACATGACAGGAATGATTAAATGATCGGATGGCCTAGCAGCACAAGCGCCAACAACGCATACGTGGGATAGATATGGGACATTCATCAAGTGTGGCCCACCGCAAAGACGCCCTAGTTTGAAAAGCAGGCAAACCGACTCATCAGGTACGCCTACACAGTTGTATGAAACACGCGGACGGTTCGATCATTTCTTACTCAGGCCTGTACGGTGAGCAGACTGTCCTGATTTTTGAAACAAGGAATCTAGAGGGGCGCACGGGCTGAAGAGCTTGATGAGAATTTTGTCCCTTGTTCGACGGGTCGTGCGCCTGCATGATAGTGATAGACTAGTCATGAGTTGGAGTCGTGATATGACTTAAAGTTCAATAAGTTTGAACAATTTTTCTCTGGGGTGTTCGATCGGTCGTAGGAGTTTTACGACCGATCGTAGGTTGCGCTCGACTGTTCATGGGTGGCACGCGACCAGTCGTGATTACGTAGATTCGTTCTGCGATTTTACGTGAATTTCGTATCGCAAGTCCTTTCGCAACTGAGATGCGGAAAAAAATTTCCTAAAACTATAAAAAGGGGTTCCTAAGATTTTTTCAAGGTATGATGGTGATAGAAAAATACAAGAGAGATATCAAAGGTATGAGAGAGAGAGAAAGAGAGAGAGGAAGCTTGTAAAAGGGAGGTTATGCTCGTGGACGTGATCTACCCTATCTCAACGCTTTACGTCCTCGTAATCGGTGAGATCTCTCAGTTTTTCTTTGTTTTCTTACTGTTTATCCATTCCTGTGCGAGTGATAAAGGTTTGATCATAACAAGGTATGCTTGTGATCAGTTGTAACGTTCTGCTTTATAGTGGATTGCTGATCTGTATGAGGTCCCGTGGTTTTTATCTTTTTGAGGGTTTTTCACGTAAAAAATCTCTGTGTGGTGTGTGATTAATGCTTTAATTTATTTTCATTGCTTTTATTATCCTATAATTCTGGTTAGTTCGGGAGGCTAAATTCTGAAGTTTTGTGCAAGGCCCCCAACAAAGTTAGGAGGTTCACGACCGATTGTGGGTGGTGCACAACCAGTCGTAGTTACGCAGATCGTTCCGCGCTTTTGCGCGGATTTCATGTCGCAAATCCTTTTGCAACTGGGATACGGAAGAGAGTTTCCTAAAACTATAAAAAGGGGTTCCTAAGATTTTTCTAGGGTATGATGGTGATAGAAAAACACAAGAGGGATATCAAAGGTACGAGAGAGAGAGAGAGAGAGAGAGAGAGAGAGAGAGAGAGAGAGAGAGAGAGAGAGAGAGAGAGAGAGGAAGCTTGTAGAAGGGAGATTATGCTCGTGGAGGTGATTTACCATATCTCAACGCTTCTACGTCCTCGTAATCGGTGAGATCTCTTAGTTTTTCTTTGTTCTTTTACTGTTTATTTACTTCTGCGTGAGTGATGAAGGTTTGATCATAGCAAGGTGTGCTTGTGATTGGTTGTAACATTCTGCTTTATAGTGGATTGTTGATCTGAACGAGGTCCCGTGGTTTTTACCTCTTTGAGAGTTTTCCACGTAAAAATCTCTTGTGTGATATATGATTGATGTTTTGATTTATTTTCATTGCTTTTATTATCCCATAATTCTAGTTTGTTCGGGAGGCTAGATCCTGAAGTTTTGTGCAAGGCCCTCAACAAAGTGGTATCAAAGCTAAGTTCATTTAACGGGTAGGATCGGTTTGAATTATGGAAGGTGCCTCATCAAGGATGATCAAACTCAATGGTTCTAACTGGACCATATGGAAGGCTAAGATGGAGGACTTGCTTTATTGCAAGGACCTATATTCTCCAATTTTAGGCATATCAGCAAAATTCAAGGATATGTCTGATGATGATTGGAAGAAGATGGACCGGAAGGCAATAGCTGAATGATTCTGTATTTTACCATGTATTTATGGAAACCTCAGCCGCTAGCTTATGACTGAAACTAAAAGGGCTGTATGAGAGGAAGACAACTAGTAATAAAATTTTTTTGATAAGACGATTTGTGAATCTCAAGTTCAACAACGGTGGCTCTATGGCCGAGCACATGAATGAGGTCAGCAATATAGTGAATCAGCTCTCCGCTATGAAGATGGTCTTGGATGATGAATTGCAGGCTTTGCTATTGCTTAGTTTGTTGCCTAACAGTTGGGAGACACTAGTGGTGTCTTTAAGTAACTCCATGCTAGACAGAAAGACATCCATGGAACAGGTGATTAGCTGTCTCTTCAATGAGGAGACAGGAGGAAGTCTCAGGTATCTACTTAGCAAGAGGCCCTTGTGACACAGGAATGGGGGAGAGGAAAGAACAAGAAGGGCGGGAAGGGCCGAGATAAATTAAGAGGCAAGTCGAGTAACAGAAAAAATGTTGAATGTTAGAATTGTGACAAAAAGGGCCACTATAAGTATGAATATCGTAAGGCTAAGAATGACAAGAAAGGAAAAAGAAAGGAGAAAGAAGATGAATTAGATTTCATTGCGGTCGCTTCAGATGGCGACGTTGTAGTTATTCTTTCTGCAGATCATGATGTATGTCTCACGGGTATGAGTCAGGACACCGACTGGGTGGTAGACTCAGGAGCCTCTTTTCATGCGACTCAACGCAGGGATTTCTTCATAAGCTACAAGTTAGGTGACTATGAGACCGTGAAAATGAAAAATTCTGGTGTATCGAAGATCGTATGGATCAGTGATATTTGTATGAAGACCGATGTGGGCTGCATATTGGTTCTCAGGGATGTGAGGCATATCCCAGACCTTCGCCTCAACTTGATGTCGACGAGAAGACTAGATGATGATGACTATGAAAGCCGGTTTTCTGGTAGGCGCTGGAAGCTCATCAAGGGTTGTTGATCGCAGCCAGCGGAAAGAAGTGTTGTACCCTTTACAAGGCATGTCTCAGTGTGTGCAAGGGTGGGTTGAACGCAGCGGAAGATTCAACTATTGACATGTGGTATTGACGTCTATGCCACATGAGTGAAAAAGGGCTTCAGCTACTAGCGAGAAAGCGGCTCCTTCCTGACATGACAGGTACGCCTTTTAAAACATGTCTTGATTGTTTACCAGGGAAACAATATAGAGTTTCATTCGTTAAAACTGTCTCATGTTAATAAAGTGCATGCATTAGATTTGGTTTATTCTGATGTTTGTGGTTCTATGAGGACAAAAACCTTGGATGAGGCATTGTATTTTGTTACTTTTATAGATGAAACATCTAAGAGGGTTTGGATTTATGCATTGAAATCCAAAGACAAGGTCTTTGGTGTGTTTAAATTATTTCATGTTATGGTCGATAGAGAGACAGGTAGATCATTAAAGTGCATCTGCACTGACAATGGTGCTGAATACATTGACGACTTTCATGAGTACTGTAAGTCCCTGGGTATACGACATGAACAAACGGTTCCCAAGATCCCCCAGCATAATGGTGTAGCTGAGCGAATGAATCGCACCATTGTTGAGAGAATCAGATGCATGTTATCCCATGCGAAGTTGCCCAAGACGTTCTGGGGAGAAGCAATGCACACGGTGGTGTATCTGATAAATAGGTCTCCATCAGCCCCGTTGAATGGAGAAGTAACTAAGAAGGTGTGACTGGACATGATCCATCGTATAGTCATCTCAGGGTGTTTGGATGTAGGGCATCCGTTCACGTACTAAAGGATGAGAGGTCCAAGCTCTATATGAAGATCAAACAGTGTGTGTTCTTGGAGTACGGTGATGAAAAGTTCAGTTACATAATGTGGGATCCGACTGAAAGGAAGCTTGTCAGGAGTAGAGATGTGATTTTCTTTAAATATCAGTGTATAAAAGAGATTGATAAGCCAGAGAAGAACCAGACTAGTTCAGGTGAGCTAGAGGACATGGATCCGATTATTCCTCCCGTGGTGCCTGATGACGAAGGAGTACAACAAGGTGCATAGGACGAGGGAGTTCCTACAGAAGATGGATCGGGGGAGTAGCCCCCACCTGATCCACCTATTAAGCCACAGGTGAGGAGGTCATTTAAGGACAGACAACCGTCCAAGAGGTACTCACTGTGTGAGTATATTATACTGACTGATGCGGGAGAGCCAGAAGATTATTTAGAAGCCTTAGCTGACGAGCATAAGGGGGAGTGGTTGAAATCTATGTAAGAGGAGATGAAATTCGTTCACAAGAACCACACCTATGACATGGTGAAACTGCTTAAGGGCAAGAAAGCTTTGAGCAATAAGTGGGTCTTCAGAAAGAAGGTTGAGCAGAAAAATTCATAAACGAGGTTCAAGGCCAGACTTGTGGTGAAAGGGTTTGGTGAAGATGACATCCAAATGAGTGTTGCTTGGGTTGGTGGCTAGTATGGATTTGGAGATAAAGCAGTTGGATATTAAAATTGCTTTCCTCCATGGTGACCTGGAAGAAGAGATCTACATGCATCAACCAGAAGGGTTCGAAGTCAAGGGCAAGGAGCATATGGTGTGTTGGCTGAGGAAGAGCTTGTATGGGCTGAAACAAGCTCCATGGCAATGGTATAAAAAGTTCGATTCGTTCACGTTACAGTATGGGTATGACAGAACGCAGTCGGACCACTGTGTGTTCACGTGCAAGTTCTCAGATGGTGATTTCTTATTTCTGCTGTTATACGTTGATGACATGCTCATCATGGAAAAAGACATCAAGAAGATCTACAGGCTGAAACAGGAGTTAGGCAAGTCTTTTGCGATGAAAGACTTGGGCCCGGCTAAACAGATCTTAGGAATGGAGATAACCCGTGATAGAAGCAGCACGAAGCTTTGCCTGTCACAAGAGCAGTATATTGAGAAAGTCGTAGAGCGGTTCAATATGACTGTAGCGAAGTTGGTCAGTACTCCACTGGATGGTCACTTCAGATTGAGCGACAGACAGTGTCCCTAGACGAAGGCAAAGGTGGAAGAGATGCAGAAAATACCCTACGCATTAGCCGTAAGAAGTTTGATATATGCTATGGTGTGTACACGCCCAGACATAGCATATGCGGTTGATGTTGTCAGCCGGTATCTTACCAATCCTGGCAAAGAGTATTGGGCAGTGGTGAAATGGATACTGCGGTATTTAAGAGGCTCATCCAGGTTGAGCTTATACCATAATGATGGTAAACCTGTGCTAGAGGGCTACACAAATGCAAATATGGTAGGTGACATAGATTCCAGGAAGTCTACATCGGGATTCATGTTCACGTTTGCAGGGGGAGCGGTTTCTTGGCAGAGCAGGCTACAGAGGGTCGTAGCATTGTCAAAGACAGAGGCCAAATACATTGCAATCATAGAAGCATGTAAAGAGATGCTTTAAATGAAGAGGTTACTACAGAAACTTAGCCTGAAGCAGGAGGAGTACGTGGTCTATTACGATAGTTAAAGTGCTATACACTTGAGCAAGAATCTAAGTCAGCATTCTAAGTCGAAGCACATAGAGATTCGATATCACTGGATCGGGGATACTTTGGAACAGAATGTGTTACAGCTTGAAAAGGTTCACACGGACGATAATGGGTCAGACATGATGACAAAGTCTTTGCTTAAGGGCAAGTTTGAGCTTTGTAGAAACCAGACTGGCTTGAAGAAGGTGAATTCCTCCCGGATAAAAAAGGAGGAGATTTGATGAAATTTTTATCTCGTGCTCGACCGATCGTGAGCCCCGCATGACCGGTCGTGGGTTGGTGTTCGACTAGTTGTAGGTTGGAGTCGTGACACGACTCAAAGTCTAGCGAGTTTGGACGATTTTTCTCTGGGGTACTCGACCGGTCGTAGAAGGTTCACGACCGGTCGTAGGTGGCGCTCGACCGATCGTGGTTGGCGCACGTCCATCGTGGTTATGCAGATCGTTTCGCACTTTTGCACGAATTTCGTGTCGCAAGTCATTTTGCAACTGAGATGCGGAAGGGAGTTTCCTAAAACTATAAAAAGAGGTTCCTAGGATTTTTCTAGGGTATGATGGTGATAGAAAAACACAAGAGGGATATCAAAGGTGTGAGAGAGAGAGGAAACTTGTAGAAAGAAGGTTATGCTCTTGGAGGAGATCTACCATATCTCAGCGCTTCTACGTCCTCGTAATCGGTGAGATCTCTCAGTTTTTCTTTGTTCTCTTTCTGTTTATCCACTCCTGCATGAGTGATGAAGGTTTGATCATAACAATGTGTGCTTGAAATCGGTTGTAACATTCTGCTTTATAGTGGATTATTGATCTGGAAGAGGTCCTGTGGTTTTTACCTCTTTGAGGATTTTCCATATAAAAATCTCTTGTGTGGTGTGTGATTGATGCTTTGATTTATTTTCATTGCTTTTATTATCTCATAATTCTGGTTTGTTCGAGAGGCTAGATCCTGAAGTTTTATGTAAGGCCCCCAACAGAGCTTGGATTGAGCTCACATGCATGCCAAGTGAGGGAGATGAATGCCAGAGAAGTATACATGCTCAGAGCGATCCAGAACACAATCAATGCCTTGGAAAAAACTCTTAGCACGTGGATTGGGTACTACCCCCACCATAAATAGCTAAAATAACTAGAGAAGGACGATCCTTCCAAGGGGATGTGTGGGGCACACCGTGATGTATATATTTTATACATGCTATCTATTCATTTTTACAGATCATACACCCAAAAAGGAAGCAGATTGAAGCCTCGTTAAATTCCTACCGTTGAAAACTTCCAAGGCCCCTCCCTGATGTTTATTTACCATCCAACCTGTTCATAAGGTCGCGTAGACCTGTGTGAAGGGAAAACATAAATATCAACTTGATCAAAAACT
Source organism: Magnolia kwangsiensis (assembly GCA_037074715.1). NCBI lineage: Eukaryota > Viridiplantae > Streptophyta > Magnoliopsida > Magnoliales > Magnoliaceae > Magnolia > Magnolia kwangsiensis. The sequence goes on from CM073573.1 coordinate 34,714,520, forward strand.
TTTGTGACCCCTAATAAGTTTTCAATAGTAAGATTTCAATCCTCAATGCTTCCTACGGTGTGGTCTACTTAAGCTTTCAATTTGCCTCTTTTTTGAGTTCATATCAATCGAAATGAATAGACCGCGTGGATAAAACATGTACATCATGGTGGGCCCCACATAGAACCATACATCTCTAGCTAGTTCCCAACGGGGTAGTACCTTGAGGTGTACATGAACCGAGCTAGCTTTGGTAGCTCGCTCGACTCGACTCGAAAAAAGTCAATACGACTCGGTTCAAAGTTGAGTTTGATCTGATTTTTTGGGCTCGAAAATGAGTTCTAACAGAGTTCGAGCTGCCCTAGCTCGACTCGACTCGACTCGGATCGAATCCAGCTTGAATCGAATTCAGATCGAACCAGTTTGGTGACTTGCTTACTTTGATATTGATGTTGCTCACCAAGTATTTGATGAAATGACTCAAAGAAGTGTGGCAGGAGATATATATATATATATATATATATATATATATATATATATATATATATATATATATATATATATATATATATATATATATATATATATAAAACTAACACTTTTTTTTTCTTAATTTTTATATTTCTTAGAAGGTGTTTGATAAAATACTTATAAAACCACTACTATTATCTTAAATACATCAAGATTTCGAAGGTGCAGTTCTGTGTTCGTCAAAATGCTGCAATAGTGAACTCGGTTCAAATTGGCCTAAGCTAGTGACTCAGCCGGGCTACGCTTGAGTACCCTGATGAGGTTAGCTAGAGGCCGAGACGAGTCTAGTTGGGGCCAGCTAGACTAGACGTACACCCGTGGTAGTACCCAATCGACGCTGTCAAAACAAAATTAGGAATGCAACTGACAATCCTCAAAACGGAGTCACACCACGTGCGAAAAATTCAGGCCGTGAAACAGGACCGTCCAAAAAAAAAAAATTCCTGACAGTGGGGCCCGATATGATGTATACGCCTCACACCCATGACGTCCATCACTGTTGAAAACTCATTTAAGGATATGATCCAAACAATGAAAAATATCCGAACATTCAAATCTCAGGCAGAACATGGTACAACAAACACTAGTAATTGATATTAAAAGGAAACGGATTGGCTACTCCCCCAGCCACCAGCCAATGGCTGTTGATCGGTGCTATGTGGGCCCCACCATAATGTATGTGTTTCATCCATGTCATCCATTTATTTTTCTAGATCATTTTAAGGTATGAGAACAAAAATGAGGTATATTGCAATCTCAAGTGGACCACTTTACAGGAAATAGTGTTGAATGAGCGTCGACCATTAAAAACTCTTTGGGACCCATAAAAGTTTTGTATCAAGCTGATATTTGTTTTTTCCCTTCATCTAGGTCTGTATGACCTAATCAATAGATTGGATGTCAAATAAACAGTACAGTGGGCCTTAGGAGGATTTTAATGGTGGATATCCAATCACTATTGTTTTCCTGTGGTGTGGTCCACCTAAGATTTTTATCCTCTCACTTTTAGGATAGTCCTAGAATGATCGGTAAAAATGTATGAACGGCATGGATGAAACACATACATCATGATGGAGCCCACAGAGCACCGACCACCGGCCACCGGGCCAATCCGTTTTCCATGTTAAAAACTTCCTGTGAGCCACGAAAGTTTTGGATTAAGATTATATTTGTGTGGTCTCTTCGTCCAGGTCCTTGTGTCCTAAAAAGAGTTTTCAATACAGATGGACGGCCTGGATGTAAGGCACATACATCACAGTGGCCCCACAGGTCCCCACCCACGTCATTGGATTGAGAGATACACGGAAGCCGCGCCCCATGCGGGTAAGAGAAACTGAATCGGATTCGGTGGGACGAGTTCGGTGAAGCTGTGATGTAACGAGATTTTATCTATCAGATTTGGCCACAGCAAAGCAAACGTGGGATGGACCAATGGGAGCCTTCCACGTTAGTGTTTCCCCGGACTCACCGAATACGGTTCCCGGAGAAACTGACTTCAGAAATGAACCGTCCAGTTTCAGTCGACACACGTGGCACATGTTGAGAGGGCCTATGTTCCGCAAGGCACCCGCTTACCAACTATAAAAACTGTCAAGAAATTAACTGCCTTTATGGGGGTGGCCCACCTGATGCTCGAGCAGCCTGAGTTTCTGGGTTGCGGATTAGGTGAGACCCTTGACCGTGGGGCTCACTATGATGTATGTGATTACATCCACCGCGTCCATCCGTATTAAAAGCTCATTTTATGGCATGAACCAAAAAATGCAGCAGTTCCAAATCCCAGATGGACCATGGTACAAGAAACAGTGGTGATTGGCCGTTAAAAACTTCTTGTCGGCCGCCGGAGCTTTCGATCAAGATAATATTCGTGCGGTCTCTTCATTTTGGAAATGGCAAATAAACATTCTGGTGGAATCCATTAAGATTTTAATGGTGAGGATTCAATCACAACTGTTTCTTGTGGTGTGGTCCACCTAAGATTTGAGTCAGCTTCATTTTTGGGATCATGCCCTGAAATGGGCTTTCAAAATGGTTGGACGGTGTGGATTTAAGGCATATACATCACTGTGCGCCCCACTATCAGGGGTCTCATCCACTTCAGGTGGATCCGGGGTCTCACCTAATCCAAACCAATTGGATTCATCTGTGCATGGGGTACCACCTAATGCACACACATCGGATGTGTTGCCACGTATGGCTCCAAGTGGGCCAGCATTATCCTTCTCCACAGTAACATACTCCAATCCACAATGGTTGGCTATGATATGGTTAAGTTAAAAGGCGAAATGGGCCAGTGGCCAAGTGCAGCAAGCAGAATCATATTCCGTCCACAACTGATCCCACGACTTGGACGGTCAAGATTACCTTACATGTATACCGGGTGAGAGAGATGAACCACATCCATTGCAACTGATTTTTCTTAAATATATGAGGCCGGATCCTCTGCAACGGTTGTACACAATACTTAAATCTACAACTCTTCTTGATGGGCCCACTCGTGGTTTTAGCATGAAATCCAACAATCCAGAAGGGTTGCTATAACAAGAAAGCAGGATGCCCCAAAAATAAGGCCAATCCAAGTATCAACCATCTACGAATTTGGAAGTCTATAGGTGGATGGTGTGGCCCACCTAATGATTGTATAGACCTGATTTTTGCCTCATCCCTTCATAATGGTGGGACTCACTTGATGTGCAGGATGGATATACACACAAGGCGACAGATCCCACACAGTCAGTCGAATAACATTTACACTTGGATGAATAACTAAAAGCAGGTGAATAGGACAAGTAGAAAATCGGTTTTCCTACAAACATCTGCAGAGGAACGGACCTCTAAATATACAATCGCAAAAGCAAGAAGAGTGGAAAGATAGAGAGAAGAAGGGTGTGGAAATGGGTCATGTTTATTTCTCCAAGAGCTTCCCAGATCCATCAGTAGAGCATTATAAACAAATACAAAACCAGGGATTGGAATTACACCCCCATGAAGAGTCTGATCTTATATTTACTCTATCTACTATTAGCATAGACATGAGGTTTGATTGACCCACCTACCCTTCTAAATGATCTGTTGTTAGATGGTGGTGAAAGGATTTTTTTGGGATTTATGCTTCTACATCTAGCCTAGCTCTCTATTTTACAGACCATTAGAACTGCTACACATTTGATTTGGAATAAACTTCTTTTTCTACAACTTGAAAAGGGTGGAAATACCACCTGGAATCGGCATAGGAAAAGAAAGCCCAGATGAAGGAAGAAAATCACCTCCCTATTGATCCAATGTCACCCATTCGTAGCGGCCAGGGAGTGGTAAGTCGTTCACAGGATCATAGTTGTACCTGCAAGAGGTGTTTTAGACGATAAGGTGAGAAGTATGATTCGAATTGCATATTATTGTGTCGCAGTAGAAAGAAATCACCATGAGATTGATATCCTTCTTTTTGTGAATTTAAGGGGGTGTTTGTATGGCGGCACGATCACCATTGGATTGACGAACATGGTTGATTCAGACAAACACCTGAAAGAAAACATTTGGGAAGTGCTGGATACTTGCATTTACAACCCAAATCCCCATCCACATGGGTCTGAAGTCATCCAGATGGAAAGAAAGAAAAAGAAGGAAAAGCGGTGCATCCCATCTGCCTCAGAAGGCGGACATTCCCCACTGTATGCCCAAGAGATTGGAGTTGAAGCTGAGTGGAAGATATTCTTTCACAATTGATTTATGCCAATGGTCCACTTCCAAATGCCCAGATCTGTTGGTATTTGGGGTGTATTTAATGGAAAAGGGTTCCAAAAGAAGGTAAAAAGATAACAAGCAGCTTGATGCAGAACGATCAAAGGATTATATACTTCTCTGTAAATATTCTCTGCTGCTGTTGTTCTGCACCGGCGAAGAACTCCTCCATCTCATGTGTTGTTGGAATGTTTCTATGTATCTGTATTCTCCTGTTTGTTGCAGTTGAGTTTGTAGGTCTGGTTGTAGAACCAGGGGTACCTAGGGTCTCTGAGTCCCTAATCAGGCTGGAAGGCGTGGTTTCCCTGATGTGCCTGTAACAAAGCAAACAATTTACAAATAAGAATACAAATATCTCCAGCACTATTTTAACTTCCTTTAAAATAGAATTTTTTTTTGTTTAAAAAAAACTTTTAAAAATATCCGTGGGAAGCTATAAACATCTTACAACTGATATAAATCTATTTCAACACAAAATCTTGAAGGAACTTTTGACTGTAGCATAGCGTTCAAGAGGAACCCAAGTATCAAAAGCAACAAATTTTCAGTAATATGCTAAAACACTGCATATATGACACTCAAAAGGGATTCAATACCCATTACCATGATAATATGAAAGAAAATGTAAATCTTTGTCTTTCTCAAGGACACCAACCAATACCCATGCATGAGCTTGGTTTCAGCTAATGAGTATGACTCAGAAACCGGTCAACCTATATATGCTTGTAGAGAAAAATTAAGAAAACTTCGGATAGGAAAACAATCCTACTCCAGAAATCTCCATAACCAACGAAAGCAACAGAAAGAACCATCCTTCCATAAAACGCAATCGTAACATGTGGTTCAAATGCAAATGAAAAAAAATAAGGTCCCATGCAAATCTAGGGCCCCGTTTGGTTGCCCCCTTAAAATGGTTAAAACCATTATTTATTTATTTATTTTTATGCACCCTAAAATTGTTAAAATTGATTTTTCTGGAGAATTTCACAACAGGGCATTGATGCTGTAATAAGGCTGTAAGCATCTGTCAGGTTCCCTCTGAATGGCCCTTGAACAATGTCTAGTGGACAGCTAATTATGCCCACTTAAATTGTATACAGACCTGATTTGATAGGCGCTGTATTGTCCTGGTTGATCTCCATAATGGATGGTTTGGATGCCATGAATTGGCATGGGTTGGTTTTTTCTGAACATCTCCATTTTTTAGGGAAAGTAAGGTGCGGGCTAGTTTTCCTGCAAATCCTCCTGATAAAAAATTATGGCAGGAAATAAAATTACCAGAAAAACAGGCATCACCCAAGCAGGCCCTAATGTGCTAAGCCAGTTGGGAATAGTAAAATATCGTATGATCCCACTATTATGTCAAGCAGCATCCTAGTATATTACTCCAATACGATTAGGTTTTGCTTGAATACCACTATTAAGAACTCACTCCTACAACAGGATCTAAAAGGTTGTAAATGCATAGTTTCAATTCAAGCAAAGATCATACTAGCAGGAAATAGCTTTAACCATTTTCTGTTTTACAGTTCTGTTAGAGAAGAAAAAAGAACATAATAAGCTCATACTTCAAGTGATGGCCAGCAACATACACTCAAAATCACTTCTTTTTTCTTTCTTTCTTTTCTTTTCTTTTCTTTTCTTTTTTTCTTTTTTCTTTTTTCTTTTTTATTTTTTTTATTTTTTAAAATGTGCAGAAACTACATTTCCATAATGATCTAAGCTGCATTTACATAATTGCATGGCAATAACAAGCTGTAGAAATCGGTTCTTTTATAATTGATTAATTTTCAAATTCAAACAATGGAGTTCGAGCAAAGCTAAAAGAGAAAGAAAAGGACCAAAAAGGAAATTTATTCCTAATGTATTAGACCAGCTCCAAAAGGAACCCCCAATAAATAAAAAAGAAAAAGCCTTTTATGTAAGGATCACATTGAAGAAAGGAAGGGCATTAAATCCAAGTAATGCCACACATAGAAAACCACTTACATGCAATAAATAACCCTCATAGAAGGAGATTATTGCAGTACCCATTGTCCAGAAACAGAACAGCTTCACCATCTATAAGAAAGGTTTTTAAACCCACAACACGTGAACCCCTCCCACCCACATGCAAGCACACTTGCCAACATGGCACACGTGTGCGAGACCAGAGCTTTCCATCAGATGGACCACACTGTTTGGATCCTCTGGCCTAAAAGTTCTTTCACTCCTCAAATAGGCCAAAGTGTACACAACAAATGGTCATCTACCAAAATGCCTTGAGACTTTTGAGGCAGAAGACCCAACTATTGCGCCACACACACGCACCATATTGGCACGTGCACTCGGCATGTGGATGGTCAGGGTTCCAAAACCGTGTGGGATTAGCAAACCCAAATAAAATAAACCTCTTTAACACGTGTAACACCCAATTGAAAGCAATCACAACAGGACCCATGTTCTCAGAAATGATGCAGAAATATCAAACAAGATTTTAACAAATTAAAAAAAAAAAAAAAACATGAGAAACATAGAAAGCTATTTTCACAGCAACCAAGTTTCAGCAGCACATACAAAGAAAGCTATTTCTGCAATCAACAGGTTTCAGCAATACAAACAACCAACACTATATGAATAAGCTCTAAGGAAGAGATTTCTGCAGTACCCAATTTCCCAAAAAAACAGACAGCTTAAAGAGGATTGGAAACAAAACACTTTAGGTCATGACCCATCTGCAATGAAAATGATATATGCATGCTTCGAGGCCCAAAACACCAGCAAGAATCACAAGAACACAGCATGAAAAGAAGGGAAACAGAAAAACTACTTCTAGACATAAATAGAGAACCTCAGATGAGCAGTTTTTGCAGTACACAAGTTGGCAAAAACAATACAAAAAACAAAAGACGAGTTTCCAACATTAGAAGCCAAGAAGCAGCAGGAAAAAAGAAACAGTAAAAACTGCAAGGAAAAAACATTTAAATTGAAAAAGCCAAAATTAAAAACAAGAGGGAAAAAGAACTTTCAATCACGAAAGACCCTGTCTCAAAACCCTCACATTAAGAAGAGCAAGAACCAAAAAAAAAAAAAAAACAAATCAACAATAATCAAAGGAAAAATATTGAAAAATTAAAATAAAGAAATTTAACAGTACATCAGGGATTTTAAAAAAAAAATTTGAAAAATTAAAATAAAGAAATTTAACAGTACATCAGGGATTAAAAAAAACCAAAAAAAAAAAGAAAAAAAAGAAAAAAAAAAAAGAACCAATAAAGAAAAGAGGTTCATGCAATGATACCCAATTTCCAAAAGCTCGACATAAGCAGAAAGAAAAAAGAAAACTCAGTTTTTTATGTATCCAAAGAACCCAAAGAAAATGGATTTCAACACCAAAATGGAGGGAAGATCACAATCCAAAATCACAAAACCTATTCCAAAAATGCAAAAACCCCAAAACCATGTGTCTTCTGAAACATCCATCAGATAAAAACTAACCGAAACAAAGAAGAAGAAGAAGAAGAAGAAGAAACCCATTTCCATGCACGCACAAACCCCATAAAACAGATGGTTTTCAACAAAAACCAATTTCCAGAAACAATCCCAAAAAAAGAAGAAGCCAGCATTCCTTCTTTTTTTTAAAAAAAAAAACGCCAGAAATCAGCTTCAAAACGACCAAAAAATATCTTACATCCCAACATAAAGAAAAGAAAAAAAAAAAAAAAAAAAAAAAAAAGGGAAAAGAAATCCCACCTTTCTCTTCCATCAATCTCCAAAATATTCTCTCCAAACGACGCCTCGATGCCAACCTCAATGTTCTCAGGTGGTCCGTCTGTTTCAGCAGCAGCGGCGGCGGCGGCGGCCTCTTCGTTCTTCTTCAAACAGCCTAGCGAGACCGACCCGACAGAGCCGGAATTTGTTGAATCCGAAAGCAGCCTATGAACAGTGCTGGGGTTTTCTTTGCAGATTTCTTTGGTTTTCTTGGATTCGGAGGCGGCAACAAGTGGGGGTTTTTCAAGCCTGCGGCTGCGGAGCTGGAGGTAGGAAGAAGAGGTGGTAGTCTTTTGGAGCCTCTGGAGGGCTAGGGTTTTGGCTCTGGTTCGGACGCCTAGAGAGGCCTGAGAGAGCTCCATGACTGCAACCTCGCCCGTTATCTTCGCCTTTCTCATGTATTTTCCCATGGCTTCTGCTACTGGGTTTTCATGAAAGCGATAGAGAGAGAGAGAGAGGGGCACAGGTGGAGGAAAAAGAGGAGAATATGGATATAAAGTTCAAATGATCCAAGATAGAAAGAAAGAAACAGAGAGCACCCAACTGGAGGAAAGAGAGGTAAGTTCAAAATGATCCAAGATACAGAAGAAAATAGAGAAGACCAGAGAGAGAGAGAGAGAGAGAAATAAGTTCAAAATGATCCAAGATACAGAAGAAAACAGAGAAGGCCCGAGAGAGAGAGAGACAGACGGAAGTAAGTTCAGATAACCCCAAAAAGAGTAGAAAATACGGAGGGAGAGAGAGAGGGGCAGGTTGCGGAGGGAGGGAAAGGGTTCTATTTGCTACGAGACATGATTGTAAGGTTGTACTTTCAATTTATCGTGATATTTTGAAGAGACATTGGAGTCCCCGAAAATGAATAATTATAAAACGACTTCCAGAACTCATGGTTGTGAAAACCATTTAGCCAGTACTATAAATTAGTACATTTCATTTTTAGGGTCAATCTGATTTCCAATTGACTATGAAATGCGGGATTATTATTTTCAAATGTTTTGTTTAAATTAAATTTATAGCTCTTAAATCAAAGGTCAAATACACTAGTAAAAAATATTATATTTTTACCGTATACAAGTATCATTTCACAATAATTTTTAGGTAAAACAACCAGTGCGGTAAAATCATTGTTGTAGTCTGCTGTAAGTGATGTCATTACACCATTATATGATTAAATAATCCTTATCGATTTATTATCACTATTCTAGTTGGAAAGCTAAACATTTGTTTTATTTGGACCAATAATTTAATGCGGAGACAGAAATAATTAAAATCATTACCATTTTGTAATTTTGTACGCCACAGCATCCTAATTTGGAGGTGACATTAGTTTGTAAGCAAAAATCCCCTATCCTGTAAGGCCTTGCTTTTGAACGAAGAAAATGAGAGAGTGCATTTACGACGCATTGAGTTTAAATTTGGCAAATTAGAAAGTCATTTATTTGAAAATCAAATTATAAATCTACCAATTGGAGTATTTATAACAATGGTAGGACATGATTTACTGCAAAGCATTACTTTTGTGTTTTTAAAAGATTTTTTCATTTTGAGGATTTGCTAGTCTTTAGATTTTTTATTTTTTATTTTTGAAAGGTTTTAATTTGCTCGAAATTTATGGATTTGAAAAATTAACAAATCATACTAAATACAAGTAAGAAATATTTAAAATCTAACAAATCCCTACCCAAAAGCCTTCACCTCAAACAACCCATGAACATCTATCACCAGGTATGTTGTATGAGTTCATAGTTTTCTTTACCATTTGAATTTGAATTTTTTTTTTTAAAAAAATCTAATTAAGGAAAAAGTTTTCTATTCACCTGGATCTCATAAATTTGAAACAATTTATGATACATAATATTAATTATACATCATAGTTTTATAAATCATTGGTTATTTTTTAACCTATATTAGAAGAATTAATCTTTGTATACATAATTACAATTAAATAAATGAGATGAACTTATTTGTAAGTGGTAATCAAATAGACCTTAGGCCTTGTTTGGGCACGTGAAATAGGGTGGAATACAAGGGATTAGGAGGGATAGGATTGTAAAATTCCTCCTATCCTATCGCTCGACTTGTTTGGGCGGCGATGTATATGAGAGGTCTTTCGTCTTTTGATGAATTCGGACCAGATGTGGAGGGATTGCAAAATCCCTCCTTGGAATCGTCGCTCGCTCTCTGATACTGCATCGAGCCCATCCTTCTACTCTCCGCGGTTCATCGTACAGACTAGGGATAGGATTTATCAATCCCTCGTGCTGGCGGGGATTGATTTTTTTGGCATGAAATCGGTTGTTATTTAGGGATGCATGTTGGTCGCATAGCTGATTGGGTGAAGGGGTGTTGCAATCACGAGCTGCTGGAATTTTGGCGCTGAGGTAGGTCTTCTTCTTCGCATCCGAGATTCAAATACCACCATGTACATGATTAGGGTTCCATTTTCTAGAAAATATGTGTGTTTTCTGTATTCTGAGAGGGACAGATAGAAAATTTTGTGGTCCTTCATCTACCCTATTTTCTCCGTCGAAACAGGCCCTCTGAGATCATTGTCTCAAGGTTGGCTGCAATGGATTCGGGATTTCCTATTCATGCCCAAATGGCCGCAGGTTGTAGGTGATCAGGATTCCAGGATGATAATCTTCTATATGGCCCTCTCAAATTGTGAGTTGTTGTAATGACAGTAATCATTTGTCTTTGTGGTTTGTACAGCAGAGCTATTTGAGCAGGGACCTCGACGCCGTGGTGCAATCTTACTTTGCGGACCAGGTACTGTCATTCAACCATCTTTCGTAGTTGAATGTAGGTTATTGATTGATATTGTTCAAACCCTGTTGATCTGTTTCTTGAGATGTCTTATAAAATAATTGGTATTACAACTATTGTAAGACCCGTGTCCTAGTCCGTACCATTCCATTGGCCTCCGCCGTCTTTTCGGTCGAAATTCGGCAATCCTCGACCCGTTTCTGACGTTTGCGCGCGATCCTAAGTCGAGACCTATATGCCAAAGTCGGCTAAAATTGAAACCTATACTTTATCGACCGCGCCGTCGCCGCGGTTCTAACACCGCGACTCGTGCACCAAACTGATACCTGTATTAAAAAGATGTGGACGTGCGTTCAATTCGAAGAAAACACCGCGTGTTACGAACTTCGAAGGAATCTCTATGAAATGTCCCATCAATCAATCAATCAATCACTCATGTCAAGTACAACCATACATCGAGTACAAGCCTCATCCCTCCTTTTTCCCTCAAGTCAACTCTCTTTCCACCTCACCATCTCCCTTTATAAAAATTTCAAACTAAACCATCCTTCTTTTATCCATTTTTCAAACCAACCCATACCTCATTAATTACACCCACCACTCCATCCATCACTCCTAATATTCTCTTTCTCTCATTTACTCAACAATCTCCCAAGCAACCCAAACTCTCACACGTCCAAACTCCTCTCTCTCCCAAGCCAAGTGTGGCCCACTTTCCCCACCCCTCTCAGCTCTCATCTCCACCATCAATATCCCATCAACCACCATCAAAAGTGAAGGTAAGGAGGACAGAAGGCTAAGGGAGCAAGAAGGAAGCCTAGAGGTGGGTGATCCATCGTTTATTTCGATTTTAAGGGCTCACTTTTCATGGGACCCACTTGATGTATGTGTTGTATCAATAGAGGGCCCACAGTGGCGGGGTCCCTCCTCTCTATCACCATCTCTCTCTCTCTTTATCTCTATCTCTCTTTCTTTCTTCCTTTTGTATGATGTCTTGTGGCCACCACGGTGCAAGATGATCTTGACCGTCCGATCGTGAGGCCCACTGTAACATCCCAAAAATTGGGGGTCGAGTAAAAACTCCACTCCTGAGTTTCAGAACATGACTTATGCAACATAAATGTGTATGATTGAATGTTGTCTGTGTTAATGTATTAAACATGAGTGGGATTATACCAGAACAGCATATCATACTCTAGAGACAGTTAAATTAGCAAGTGGAAGACTGTGATACATACATATAATATATAATTGATTGTAAGTCTCCAGAGTATGAACATGTTACCAGGTTAAAAATATACATGTATACCTCAAAATAGAAAGAAAGAATATACATGAGTGCTCTGAAAATATAAAATGACAAGTGTCATTGCATCTAATCAACCTCCCTGTAATCCCGTCAATCAGAACACGCATAAAGGGGGAATCCTCCTCATCATTATCAAGTCTGGCTCTGCCTCGCAGGCCGCGCCATCATCTGCAATCACAATAGGGTCTGGTGGGTGTCCGAAAACACCGTCCCATAACGTGGGAGTGAGTGATTAACTCAGTGGAATAAGAGAGCAAAGATTAGTATGTTCTCAAATCAATCATGCGATAATAGTAAAGCAATAACTCAAACATTCCTAAATACTATTATTAATGCAATATGACGTGACATGATGGATGCCCTCACCGACGATCTCCCTCATACGGCACCATCTTACGCCCGCGGCATGCTTTCTTCCCACAGTGCTCTACATCTTCCACGCACATGCAATGTGATGGTGATATGATTACCAAGTTATTATTAGTCCTTTTCATACAGCAATATTGGAAAACTAAGGTATTTCCCTTATATCAATCCCAACACAGATCCTGTCTAGGGTCGTCACTCTTAGTAATCTCATACGATGTATATTTTGTAGGTCGCTGCAAGGGCTGCCAAGGCTGTTGCTCGCACTCGTTGCACCGCTCCCCCATCACCTTATCAATACAGGCCTACTGTACTCTCATTGCTACGGAAGGGTCGTCGCCTCCCGTAGACTCAGAATACGCTCGCGGTCACTACAAAGGGCTCGTCGCCTGATCAGTGTAGGCCGACAGCAAGAATATAGTGTCTCATACCACCATAATCTGCTCACGAGTCATAGGTGCTCACTGGTCACTACGGGGAGGTTTGTGGCCCCAGTGTAGGCCGACAGCTCGACCACGGTGTCCCATACCACCATGCCCGGCTCATGAGTCTTTGTGGATCAAGGTACCATGGTTGACAGGATTTTCAATGGTAAGTTCAGTACCCTAGGTTCAAACAGTTATGACTCATACATGGTGAACATATAATTATCAGTCAGGTTACTTGACGGGCTCCACTAGCACGAGCGCATCTCAAGCTGAATGACATGAAGTGCATTAAACACTTCGTGTGGCCTAACCACTGTCGCCAACTCAAAACACGACTCGCGTTCATCGACGCGTCCTTCGTGGTAAAGATAAGCCAACCACGAATTTATTCGGTTACCGACTGCCTGGACTAAGTATAGTCCCAAACATTTATGAATCCACATCAGCAATCATATAAAGGTAATGGAAATGCATTACAACAATGTGAGCATGTTAACACATGTTATAACATACAACTTAAGTAAATCATCTAGCACATGCATTTCTTACATATGATGAAATCATACATATAGCTAACATGAAGGAAATCATTTACATCAGCATATTATTTGAGAATTCAATCTCAAAACTATTTCACAACACCATTTAATTCAATAAATACTAATACAAACATTTATACAAACACTTAGTCTATACACTTAAGTCTATATAGCGTATGTCGACTCAAAGTGCGCATTTGGGCGAATCTCTTCGCCAAACTGATTATGCATGCATTCCTAATATCCTAAGGCGAAAAAATCCATGTCAATCATATCAGCAAAATATGGATACAAACAGTATTTCCTACAAATGACTAAAATGCCCTAAATCTCATATTTTTCGTTTGCTTACGAAACAGGAAACGGACAGCATGTTGTGCATGTCAAACGGCATTGCCGTCAATAATCTACTATTAAACGACATTGAAAGCGTTGAAAATAGCCAATTAAAGCGTCTAAAATCAGCACCTTTTACTCTAGATGTGTATCGTTTCGAACGGAGCGTATATGCTTCGTCTACGACGAACAGGCGACCTAATACACAAGCTACATAAGCTACATCGCTAATGGAATCGACGGAATGCTAAATCAGCAAATGGTTAGGGTTTTTCTTACCTAGAAATGCGGCGGAATCACTGGGAAAGCGATTGGGATACGTTGCTTAAGCACGTGTAGCAGCTGGTGTAGGTGGCAGGAAGATCCCTCCCACACTCTCTCACAATCTCTCACTTTTTCTCTCACTCTGCTAGGGTTTCTAGCAAATTCGGATGGGTGAGAGAAGTGAGGGTTTAAAGCCCTTATATAACCTAATTTCTTCCCAAATTAGGCTTGGGAACAATATTTACTTGAGGTCTAACCAATTCGGGGCTGTTCTGGTCCAAAAGAGCATTTCTGGAGGTCCCCTGGCCGAACGCGGTCGGACTTAAGCTCATGCATACTGGATCTAGTATACATCAAGTTTTCAGACCGGAAGAGTTCGCAGATCACACGTGGCGGTCCAATTTCAGTTCAGCGGTCACCACACTTAGATCAGGTCTACAAGTCTCATGATATGAAAGAGAAATTTTTCCTGATCCGAGGGTGTAATTTGGCTGAATTCTGACGGTCAGAACGCTTAATAATAACGCGTCAAGTCACGTGCCAGATTTGAATTAAAATTTTCAAATCTAACCCTTTTCTCACTCTCTTCACTCCAGGCTCAATGAAATAGCCTCTGAACGTCGGTTGGGCTTGATTTTCGAAACGATTGTCAAGTCCAGCCAAGTGGTCATAACGGTCTAAAATGGTAGATATCGGACTTTCGACGCGCGGTCTAGATCCAATACAAAGTTTCAAAGGGTTTCCGAGAACAAACCGGTTTAGAGTTTGATCCTGAATTTTAGGGTAACGTAGCATCATTGATTCTACAAGTTTTGGGTCTTGTAGAACGTATTTAAAGTGGTCAGGGACAATTTCACATCTACTCCAGTGTAGCGTTAGCTAACTTACGCTTAATTTCTAAAGGAATTAATCCTAAGTGATTTCTTTGGCCATGGAATTGGGTTCTGAGCGATTTCCCAGGTGTTTTAGTTGACCCATTGCCTAAGGACGTCTAATCCCAGGTTGGCAAAAATTCGGGGTGTTACACCCACCCTATAACGGGTCCATTGGACGACCATGATGAAGGAAAACATAAATATCCAGTGGTCCAAATAGGTGGGCCACGTGCATGTGGGACCCACCTTGATGTGTGGGCCACGTGCATGAGGTACCCACACAATGCATATGTTTATCCATGACTGTCCAGCGTCTTTAGACGCTGGACGCGGGCGTGGCTAACATGAAGGAGTGTACTGATAAGGGGCGTGTATTAACGGCAAAAGAAAAAGATTGCTTTTGAATGTTTTGGGGTGGGCCGCTCATGCAAGCCCCACCTTAATGTACTTACTTGATCCAAGCCGTCATCCTCTTCCTCAAATCATTTTAGGCATTGAGCCGAAGAATGAGGCTGATCTGGTTCCCTAGCGGGCTATGGTATAGAAAATAGTGTTCCTATCATTAATATACTCCATATTGTTCCTGTACATCCAAAAACCATCCAATATTGGACTCGATAGGTTTGTATCGAGCCACAGGGACCAATGGATGGAGTGGATCTTGCTGATGCAGGCCTCACCTATGAAAACCGCAAGAAAACGGTTTTTAGAAACAAAAAATGTAAAGGCAGCACTGACTGTAACACCCTGAAAATCGGGGGTCGTGTATAAACTCAACTCCCGAGTTCCAGACCGTCACTTATGCAACAAAAATGGTTATGATTCAATGTTGTCTGATTTAAAGCATTCACATGAGTAAAAGTATACCAAAACTGCAATTCATACTTCAGATCCAGTGATAAAAGCAAGCGGAAGACTAAACAATATATATATCACTGTATGGAAAAATAAAATAAATCTCATCTGTCTCCAAAGTATGACTACATCTCTGAGTCTCATATACATATACATAAACAAAAAATAATGTTCAAAATAGTCCCACTGAAGTCCCCTCGATCCAGGTCGCCTACGGGAAGCCGTCGTGATACTGCATATACGAGAACTCGTCCTGGTCCTCGTCGATCTCTGGCTCCACCTCCTGGATCTCGGCCTCACCTGTATCTACAACAGGGTCTGGTGGATGTTGCAAACACCATCCCGTAACGTGGGAGTGAGTGATCAACTCAGTGGAATCATAGAGCAAAGATTAGCATGTTCATAATTCAATCACGCGATAATAGTAAAGCAGTAAATCAGATAATCCTACTACTGTTGTTAATGCAAGATGATATGACGTGATGTATGCCCTCACCGACGATCACCCTCATGCGGCAACATCTTACGACCGCGGCATGCCACACTCCCTAGAGTGCTCCACATCTTCCAGGCACATGCAATGCTATGGTGATATGAATTCCAAGTTGTTATTAGTCCATTCAAACAGCAAGATTGGGAAACTAAGGTACTTCCTTTGTATCAATCCCAACACAGATCCTGTCTAGGGTCGTCACTCCTAGTAATCTCATACGATGTATATTTCGTAGGTCACTGCAAGGGCTGCCAGGGCTGTTGCTCGCACTCGTTGCACCGCTCCCCCATCACCTTATCAATACAGGCCTACCGTACTCTACTGCAACGGAAGGGTCGTCGCCTCCCGTGGACTCAGAATACGCCCGCGGTCACTACAAAGGGCTCGTCGCCTGATCAGTGTAGGCCGACAGCTAGAATATAGTGTCCCATACCACCATAATCTGCTCACGAGTCTAGGTGCTCACTGGTCACTACGGGGAGGTTTGTGGCCCCAGCGTAGGCCGACAGCTCGACCACGGTGTCCCATACCACCATGCCCGGCTCATGAGTCTTCGTGGATCAAGGTACCATGGTTAACAGGGTTTACAATGGTAAGTTCAGTACCCTAGGTTCAAGCAGTTATGACTCATACAAGGTGAACATACATCGGCCAGTCGGGTTACTTGACGGGCTCGACTAGCGCGATCGCATCTCAAGTCGAACGACATGAAGTGCGTAAAACACTTCGCGTGGCCTAACCACTGCCGCCAACTCTAAACACGAATCACGTTCATCGATGCGTCGTTCATGGCTATGACCAGTCAGCCACGAATTCGCTCGGTTACCGACTGCCTGGACTAAGTCTAGTCCCAAACATTTATGGAATCACATTAGCAACATATGTAAAGGTATTGGAATTGAAATATAATCATATGAGCATATTAACACATGTTATAACATTCAACTTAAGCAAATCTTCAACACATACATTCCACGCATGTAATGGAATCATGCATATGGTCAACATGTAGGAAATCATTTAGGTCAGCATATTAACTAAGAAATCAATCTCGAACTACCACATAACATCATTTAATTCAATGCATACTAATACAAGCATTTATACAAACACATATACTACACACTTAAGTCTACATATAGTATGTCGACCCAAAGTGCGCAACTAGGCGAATCTCTTCGCCAAACTAATTATACACGCATTCCTAACTTCCTAATGCGACAACAATCCATGTCATTCACGTCAGCAAAATATGAATGTAGACCGTACTTCCTACAAATGACTAAAATGCCCTAAATCTCATATTCTTCGTTAATTTACGAAACGGGAAACGGAGAGCATGTTGTACATGTCAAACGGCGATGCCGTCAATAATCTACTATTAAACGACATTGAAAGCGTTGTAAACCGTCAATCAAAGCGTCTAAAATCCTCACCTAGTCTCTTACGGATGCGGGATTTTGAACGGAGTGTGTACGCTTCGTCTACGGCAGTAGGAGGACCTGATTTACGAAATATGTTAGGTAACACGCCCTAAATCTGGATAAACCCTAAATCAGCAACTTTTAGGGTCGTTTCATACCTGAAAAAGTAGAGAAATCACCGTCCAGGTGATTGGGAAGAGTTGCTGAAACAGTAACAATCGGCGGCTCGGAAGCGGGAAAAATCCCTTCCAATCTCTCTCTCAAACTCTCTCTCCTTTTCTCTAGCATTTGCAATTTTCGGATGGGAGAGAGAAATGAGGGTTTCAACCCCTTTTATAAGCTTAAAAACGCCGGAAACAGGCTCCGGAACGAAGTTTACTTGGTGCCTATCCATTTCGGGGCTGTTTCGGTCCAAAAGCTGCTTTCTGGTGGTCCCCTGGTCGATTGCGATCGGACTTAAGCTCATGCGTACCTGATGTAGCACGTATTAAGTTTTGAGTCTGGCAGGGTTCGCAGATCGCACGTGGCGGACCAGTTTCAGTTCAGCGGTCACCGCACGTAGATCAGGGCTGAAAGTCTCATGATAATAAATAGAAATTTTTCCTGTTCCGAGGGTGTAATCTGGATGAATTCCGATGGTCAGAGTGCTTAATACTGACGCGTCAAGTCGTATGCCAGATTTGAATTTAAAATTCCAAATCTGTCCCTATTCGCGGTCTCTTCAGTCCGGGTTCAACGAAATAGTCTGTGATTATCGGTTTGACTTGATTTTCGAGATGATTGTCAAGTCCAGCTGGGCTGTTCTAACAGTCTAAGATAGGAGGTATCAGACCTTCGACGCGCGGTCTAGATCCAATATAAAAATTCAATGTGGTCCAGAGAACATACCTGCTTAGAGTTTGATCCGAGGTTATAGAGTATTGTAGAGTTGTTTGTTCTACTCGATTTGGGTCTTGCAGAACGTATTTAAAGTGATCAGGGACTATTTCCCAGCTACTCTAGCGTTGCGCTAGCTAACTTACGCTTAATTTCCATGGAAATTAATTTTACGCGATTTCGGGTCGAGTTGGTACTCGAGCCCAAGTACGGTTTTTCACGGGCGTTACAATCTACCCCCCTTAACAAATAATTTCGTCCTCGAAATTTATACCTGTTCGTACTCCTCGAGAAGCTGTGGGTAGTTTTTTCTGATCTCGGCTTCTGTCTCCCAAGTAGCCTCCTCCTCAGAATGATGCGTCCATAGTACCTTCACAAGGGGAATCACCTTGCTACGCAGTACCTGCTCCTTCCTGTCTAAGATGCGTGTCGGTCGCAGGATATAAGTAACATCCTCTCCTAACTGCACCTGCTCCCATCTGATGATATGGGAAGGATCAGCAACGTACTTCTTCAGCATAGAAACATGAAATACGTTGTGGACGCTCTCGAGGGGCGTGGGTAAAGCCAATCGGTAAGCCACTGCTCCCACACGATCGAGGATCTAGAATGGGCCAATGAATCGCGGTGCTAGCTTCCCCTTCTTCCCGAACCGAAGGACTCCCTTCATAGGGAAAACTCGCAAAAACACGTGATCCCCGACTCTGAACTCTAGTGGCCGTCGTCTCGTATCGGCATAGCTCTTCTGTCTGCTCTGCGCTGTAAGAAGCTGACGTCGAATAATATCAATCTTTTCTGACGTCGCCTGCACCAACTCTGGGCCAATCAAGCTACGCTCACCGACCTCTAACCAGCAATGCGGTGCGCGACAAGGTCGCCCATACAACGCCTCATAAGGTGCCATGCCGATACTCGCCTGGAAGCTATTGTTGTACGTAAACTCCGCATATGCAAGACAGTCATCCCAACTGTCCTTGAAGTCCAATGCGCAAGCTCGCAACATGTCCTCCAGGATCTGGTTGACTCGCTCCGTCTGTCCATCCGTCTGTGGGTGGAAGGAAGTACTGAACTTCAACTTCACACCCATAGCCTCCTGAATGCGAGTTCAGAAAATAAAAGTGAACTGCGTGTCTCTGTCCGACACGATCTCCAACGGAACTCCATGCAGATGCACGATCTCTCTGATGTACAATCTAGCCAGCTCGTCTGCAGAGTTCGTAACTCTGATCGGTAGGAAGTGCGCCGACTTCGTCAATCGGTCGACGATCACCCAAATGGAATCATGCCCCTTCCTCGTCTTCGGCAACCCAGAAATGAAGTCCATGGAAATGAAATCCCACTTCCACTCTGCAATCGGCATAGGCTGCAAAAGTCCAGGTGGTCGGCGATGCTCTGCCTTCACCTGCTGACAAGTGAGACAACGGGACACGAACTCAGCTATGTGGGTCTTCATACCTTCCCACCAATACGTCCTCTTCACGTCACGATACATCTTTGTACTGCCTAGATGCATCGCGAGTCTAGTAGAATGCGCAGCCTCGAGAATCTCTTGTCTCAAGTCAGGGACATCTGGGACGCATAGGCGGCCACGGTAACGTAAGCCCCCATCCATACCAACTCGCCAGTCGGCGTCAGCATCATCACTGGCCTGCTCTCGAAGCTCAGTAAGATGCGCATCGTCCCTCTGAGCCTCGATGACTCGGTCATCGATCTGAGATCGCACCTGTACATGTGCGATGAACTCAAACGGCTCCTCTACGGTGAGTTTCTGCTCAAAGTCTCGCAAAAACTCAACCATATCCCACTCGGCAACCATCAGCGGAGCCGCAAACTCTATTGCCTTCTTGCGGCTCAACGCATCAGCCACAAGGTTCGCCTTCCCAGGATGGTAAGAGACTTCAAACTTGAAGTCCTTCAACGTCTCCATCCATCGCCGCTGCCTCATATTCAAGTCTCGCTGCGTGAATATGTACTTGAGGCTCTTGTGGTCGCAAAAGAGCTCGAACTCCTCTCCGTAGAGGTAATGTCTCCAGAGTCTCAGTGCGAATATAACGGCTGCCAACTCTAGGTCGTGTGTAGGGTAATTCTCCTCGTGCTTCCTTAATTGTCTCGAGGCATACGAAATTACCCTGTCCCTCTGCATAAGGACACAACCCAAACCAACGCTAGACGCGTCAGTGTATATAGTGTATCTAACCCCTTGCTCTGGCAATACTAGTATAGGGGCGGACGTAAGTCTGTCCTTCAGCTCCTGAAAAGCTGACTCCGCCTTATCATTCCAGGCGAACTTCACGTCCTTCCGTGTCAACTGAGATAAGGGTCTCGCGATCTTCGAGAAGTCCTGAATGAAGCGCCGATAGTAGCCAGCGAGACCCAAGAAGCTCCTCACCTCAGTGACAGAACCAGGCTGCTCCCAGTCCTGCACCGCAGTTACCTTAGACAGGTCAACTGCCATGCCATCCTTGGACACCACGTGTCCCAGAAACTTCACCTCCTGCTTACAGAAGTCGCACTTCTTGTACTGTGCGAACAACTGATGCCGTCTGAGCGTATCAAGGACCAAACGCAAGTGCTCCTCATGCTCCTCTCGACTCCTAGAGTACACCAAAATGTCGTCAATGAAGACAACTACGAATCGATAGAGGAAAGGCCGAAATACCCTGTTCATCAGATCCATGAACACGGCCGGTGCATTCGTAAGACCGAACGACATCACGAGGAACTCGTAGTGGCCAAAACTGATCCTGAATGCTGTCTTCTGCACGTCCTCATCCCTGACACGCAGCTGATGATATCCCGACTGAAGATCAATCTTCGAGAAGTACTGCGCTCCTCTCAACTGATCAAACAAGTCATCGATCCTGGGCAAAGGGTACTTGTTCTTCACCGTGAGCTGGTTCAGCCTGCGATAATCAATACACAATATCATCGAACCATCCTTCTTCTTCACGAACAAGACCGGTGTTCCCCAAGGTGACACGGTAGGCCGTATAAGGCCAAGCTCTAGCAGACCATCAATCTGCGTCCTCAACTCCTCCATCTCACATGGTGCCATGCGATACGTCGGCAGTGAGACGGGTGTAGAACCAGGAACCAGATTGATAGTGAAATCGATCTCACGTCGAGGCGGCAAACCAGGGATCTTCCTGAACAGATCCCCAAACTCGAAAACAGCTGGCGTATGCTCAAGTACCTGGGCACCAGCGTCGCGCAATAGAGTGGCGTAGCTAAGTATGTGGAAAGGAAGATTTACCCGCACTGAAAATGTGAAAGGCGTGCCCTCAGGCTCGTACACCGTCACCATACGAGCCTCGCAGTCAATCTCGGCTCTCGCTGCATTCAATTAGTCCATGCCAAGAATGACGTCGAGATAAACGAGCGAGGGATCGACGACCAGATCAAGAGTCATCGTCCTGCCTCCCAGATCAACTAAACAACCCTCACACATCTGGGTGACATCCGAATAATCCCCATGAGCTGCAAAGACTCGCACGCTATCCATAGTGATAGTCTGTAATCCAAGACGCCTGACTACGGCACGCGATATCAAAGAAATCGTGGAACTAGTGTCCACCATGACAAGAACGGGAGTACCTCCAATATGGGCCGTGACCTCGAAGGCTGAATGCTAGAAAGTCGGCGTCGCAGCTGCCTCAGCTGTCAATACATGAACCCGAGCCTGCTGTGGCCGGTTCGGCCGCTGTGTCAAGGGCCGTGGAGGCTGTCTAATCTGCGATACCGGAGGTCTGAAAGAAGGATGCGCAGGAGCTGACCGTATAGGCGGTGCTGATATCGCCTGTGGACGTACACGGTCAATCTTCTGCGGCGGCGAGAACCCACTGTCCCGCATCCTCGAAAAGCAGCTCTGAGCCAAGTGGCCTATCCTCCCACAGTATGTACATATCAAATCAGGGCGCTGAAACGGTGGTACAGGCGCCGTAGTCCTAGTAGGAGGATCAATGCGAGGCCTCTTGCCCGCAAAGGGCCTGTCTGGCAAATCTGGTCGTGGCCTAGAAGCAGCCGGGCCACGAGATCGCGCAAGTCGATCTACGTCCTGCTCTGCCCACATGGACATGTGAATCAACTCCGCATAGGAGGGAATGCTAACACAGCACATCTTCGACCGAATATCCGGTCGCAAACCCTCCAAAAAGCGCCGTATGCGCATCTGCTCATCAGCTAGGATCGTCGGGACGTACCTGCCCAACTCTGTGAACCGATGCTCATACTCTGTAACTGTCATCGCTGCCTGTTTGAGACGGAGAAACTCATTCTCCCTGTCGTGCCTGTAAGTCTGGGGATAATACTTCTCATGGAAGTGGAACTCAAATGCTGCCCACGTCCATACAAAGTCTGCGGCAACGGTCCGCAGTATGCTATCCCACCACATGCTGGCCTCTCTCTCAAACAGGAAGGTAGCCAGCTCTACCTGCTCGGCCTCGGTGCAATGCAACATCCGCAAGATCTTCGACACCCGGTCGAGCCAGTACTCAGCCTCCTCGGGTCTGTGAGAACCCGTGAAAGTAGGAGGCCGCAAGCGCTGAAATCGCTCCAATAGGCCCCGTGTGTCGGCAGGATTCCCCGCAGGGAAAGCAGGCGGCGCAGGATGAGCCATGCCCTCATCCTGGACGTATGTATAGGCATCCTCAGCTGGATGCGCAG
Organism: Magnolia kwangsiensis; assembly: GCA_037074715.1. Lineage (NCBI taxonomy): Eukaryota > Viridiplantae > Streptophyta > Magnoliopsida > Magnoliales > Magnoliaceae > Magnolia > Magnolia kwangsiensis. The sequence goes on from CM073573.1 coordinate 34,737,711, forward strand.
GTGGTGCAGGTGGAGTAGATGTAGTCGCACCCCCACCCTGGGCTAATGTCCCCACTATGGTAGTCAGAAGCTGCTGCTGCTGCAGCATCATAGCCATCATCTGCTCGAATCTGTCGGGAGGTGGAGCAGGCTGTGGCGGATGCTGTGTGGAGGTAGATGCACGATATGGCTCTCTGACTGATGGCGTAAATGGCGGTGGTCCATCTGTAGGACCAGCGGTAGGCTGAGACGATCGAACCGCCTCAGGAATCGGGCCCAAGGCAGGGTCCGTATGGGTACCAGACTGAGAGGGAGTCTGATCCATATGCTCAGTCAGCGCAAGACGAGCCGTGCTCCGCGTAGTCTTAGGTGGCATTCCCTATATTCAAAATAGGGCGCAACCTTGTCAGTCTCAATTGCACAAATACACCACAATCATTCACATAAAGAGTCAAAGGCATTCCATGCATTTCAATTAATCAAAATTGTCACAATACAAGGGATATATCCTTACAAGCATCATGACAAGAATTACATGGAAATTAAGACAGTTAAACAACAGCAACATGAACAAAGCACTAGCCCTAACAGGCTTACACACATAAAGCAGGAAATGACTATCTACTGATAATAACATCAAAGATCGCATCGCTAGTCAGAGTCTGGTGACGGAGGAGGAGCACCCTTATCCTGTAAGCAACACAGGATCGCCTTCAAGGTGCGAGTCACCTTGTCAAATTTCTTCTTTGTAACGGCCTTGGCATCCGCTACTTCTGCGTGAAGTTCTTGGATTTCCCTTCGTAAAGCGGTCTGACTCTCCTCCATCCGAGCAATGCGATCGTCGATAGTAGCCTGCGCAGAAGGAGGAGGGCTCTCATTAGTATCCTGAGCCTCCTCTTCTGCTTCTTCCTGAGCTTCTTCCTGAACCTCTGCTCTAGGTTCTTCTTCACTTTGATTTTCCTCATCATCAAAGTTATCCTCACTATCCCTTTCAAGTTGATTTTCACGGTATTGTGACCTAATCTTCATCTTGACCATTGTTGACTCATCAATGGTATGAATCGATACCGGCAATTCCGGCCCAAGTCTATAGGCAAACTCAAGCGCAATCTTGCAAATAAGTCGGCCAAAGGGAAGCGATTTGGATGTTCTTCTCGACCTGGTTATGAGAACTATCTGCCGTAAGATGAAAGTGACCATACATACATTCTCTCCATGGGCCACCAGATATAAGAAATTGACCATAAGACGTGTACATTCAATGCGGTTCGTCGACCTGGGATAAACATTGAACGTGCAGATATGGTGCAGCAGGCGTAAATCCTCAGACATATACGTCGCCTTGAAGCTATTATTAGGCTGCCATGGAACCAACTTACCGCACAGAAACCTGGTGCGGCGATCTCGTTCACGTCTAGTCCTCAGATTCTTCTCACTAGGATGCACATCACCTAGAGGCACGTTGAGAAGTCACGCAATCAACCGAACGTCGATCGTAGCCATCCGATCTCTACCAAAAGGGATTTTGAACTACAAAGGCTCCAAGGTAGGATTCTGGATACTTGCGTAGAAGGCACGAACGGTGCTCACATTAACACAAGCGCGAGCTTCAAAGATCGGACCCCAATGCGCAGCTTCAATGCGTTCGAACAACAGATACTCGCCGAACAATCGTCCATCTACGTCCGCCTCAAAAAATACTTTGCGATCAGTGTATTGGCCATGAGGCATCTCCGATAGAATTGTTCGCCCAAGGTGTGCATGGGGATCCAAATCCCGCTTTGTACGGCACTCCAGGACTGCAGCTGGACCTGCGGCGGCGCTTGAAGTTGCGGCACCACCCCGCGGTTTTCTCGATCGAGCAGGGCGGCTCGGCCCAGCCTCGTCTGTTGCGGTTTTCCTCTTACCCATCAAAGATATGATGAATGAGAGTGATAAAAGGCCTAAAATGGCTTCCACGAAAGCCATGAAAAACGGCAAAAATGCGAAGAAGTGGCTGCCCAATCCGGAAAAAGGAAATCTAGGCGTCGTAGAGGGATGCTTCAAGCTTCCTAAGGCCATAATTTCAAGGAGAAATACAAACAAAAAAGTAGAATGGAGCACCTCACGATTTCAGCTCTATTTGGGGATTTTTGGAGCTCCAAATGGTGAGATCTTCAAGAAGAGGGGTTGCCAACTCCCAATAAGTGATGGGTGGTGGTCAGTTTTGGCCAAGGAGGGACCTAGGAGTGATTTGGGATGGCGGAGTTTGGAGGTGGTTGCTGAAAATCGAAAATAGGGCTAAGGGGAGGGCTTTTTGTGAAGGAGGGGTGTGTTTTAGGGGTTTTTGTGGGACGGGAGGTGTATGGGGAGGATGTGCACCCCATTTAAGGGCGTGCGCCCAAAAATCAGCACCAACGGACTCCACCGGTCGGCGATGCATCGCCGGACCGGCGATGGCATCGCCGGCCAACCTCCAAGTTGGCCGGTGGGACCACATGGGTCTGGTCCCCCATGATCCAAGGAGTCCAAAAATATATGGCCCACCCCCTGGTTCATTGTATTTTGATCTGTATGAGCCTAAATATGTGTTCGGAGCTTTTCGGGACCACATCGCAATCTCGAATATCAAACCCTATAATGCAGCATATGAATTTAGGGTAGAAGGAGCCAGTACATCTATCTAGATCCTTAGTTTCTAAAGAAAGTGAATTTAGAATGGCCTTATGGCCATTTTTCATAAAATTTTACTATTCACTGTAAAATTTTGTGAAAGTACTAATTTGTGTTATTTTCATATTATGTTTGATGTCTAACATGAAATGGATAAGAAAGAAATGAAGATCGAAGTGTTTAGAGGAGGAATTCTGAAGATTTTTGGTGAAACGGGGTTTTTAAGCCCTGACGATTGATTACAAGAGTCGTGGTCATCCCACGGCCCAAGGATTCACTTTTGTGGTTTGAAACCGCTCGTATAACGTCTCAACCCGACTTCCTACAGCTTAGAAGTGATTCGGGTTGCTTTACGCAGCCCGAGATGCGTTACAGACTCGATCTTGCGATCGATTCTAATAGACTTCGCCTATCGGCGAACCTACGACCTTAGAAGTGTTTCTAGACCCTTCTTGCACCCACCTAAGTCAAAGGAAGCGGCAGCGTACGTCGCGAGACCATAACTCAGGCCCAGTATACTCTCATTCATGCTCTGATACCAACTTGTAACACCCTGAAAATCGGGGGTCGTGTATAAACTCAACTCCCGAGTTCCAGACCGTCACTTATGCAACAAAAATGGTTATGATTCAATGTTGTCTGATTTAAAGCATTCACATGAGTAAAAGTATACCAAAACTGCAATTCATACTTCAGATCCAGTGATAAAAGCAAGCGGAAGACTAAACAATATATATATCACTGTATGGAAAAATAAAATAAATCTCATCTGTCTCCAAAGTATGACTACATCTCTGAGTCTCATATACATATACATAAATAAAAAATAATGTTCAAAATAGTCCCACTAAAGTCCCCTCGATCCAGGTCGCCTACGGGAAGCCGTTGTGATACTGCATATACGAGAACTCGTCCTGGTCCTCGTCGATCTCTGGCTCCACCTCCTGGATCTCGGCCTCACCTGCATCTACAACAGGGTCTGGTGGGTGTTGCAAACACCATCCCGTAACGTGGGAGTGAGTGATCAACTCAGTGGAATCATAGAGCAAAGATTAACATGTTCACAATTCAATCACGCGATAATAGTAAAGCAGTAAATCAGACAATCCTAATACTGTTGTTAATGCAAGATGATATGACGTGATGTATGCCCTCACCGACGATCACCCTCATGCGGGAACATCTTACGACCGCGGCATGTCACACTCCCTAGAGTGCTCCACATCTTCCAAGCACATGCAATGCTATGGTGATATGAATTCCAAGTTGTTATTAGTCCATTCAAACAGCAGGATTGAGAAACTAAGGTACTTCCCTTGTATCAATCCCAACACAGATCCTGTCTAGGGTCGTCACTCCTAGTAATCTCATACGATATATATTTCGTAGGTCACTGCAAGGGCTGCCAGGGCTGTTGCTCGCACTCGTTGCACCGCTCCCCTATCACCTTATCAATACAGGCCTACCGTACTCTACTGTAACGGAAGGGTCGTCGCCTCCCGTGGACTCAGAATACGCTCGCGGTCACTACAAAGGGCTCGTCGCCTGATCAGTGTAGGCCGACAGCTAGAATATAGTGTCCCATACCACCATAATCTGCTCACGAGTCTAGGTGCTCACTGGTCACTACGGGGAGGTTTGTGGCCCCAGCGTAGGCCAACAGCTCGACCACGGTGTCCCATACCACCATGCCCGGCTCATGAGTCTTCGTGGATCAAGGTACCATGGTTAACAGGGTTTACAATGGTAAGTTCAGTACCCTAGGTTCAAGCAGTTATGACTCATACAAGGTGAACATACGTCGGCCAGTCGGGTTACTTGACGGGCTCGACTAGCGCGATCGCATCTCAAGTCGAACGACATGAAGTGCGTAAAACACTTCGCGTGGCCTAACCACTGCCGCCAACTCTAAACACGAATCACGTTCATCGATGCGTCGTTCATGGCTATGACCAGTCAGCCACGAATTCGCTCGGTTACCGACTGCCTGGACTAAGTCTAGTCCCAAACATTTATGGAATCACATTAGCAACATATGTAAAGGTATTGGAATTGAAATATAATCATATGAGCATATTAACACATGTTATAACATTCAACTTAAGCAAATCTTCAACACATACATTCCACGCATGTAATGGAATCATGCATATGGTCAACATGTAGGAAATCATTTAGGTCAGCATATTAACTAAGAAATCAATCTCAAACTACCACATAACATCATTTAATTCAATACATACTAATACAAGCATTTATACAAACACATACACTACACACTTAAGTCTACATATAGTATGTCGACCCAAAGTGCGCAACTAGGCGAATCTCTTCGCCAAACTAATTATACACGCATTCCTAACTTCCTAATGCGACAACAATCCATGTCATTCACGTCAGCAAAATATAAATGTAGACCGTACTTCCTACAAATGACTAAAATGCCCTAAATCTCATATTCTTTGTTAATTTATGAAATGGGAAACGGAGAGCATGTTGTACATGTCAAACGGCGATGCCGTCGATAATCTACTATTAAACGACATTGAAAGCGTTGTAAACCGTCAATCAAAGCGTCTAAAATCCTCACCTAGTCTCTTACGGATGCGAGATTTTGAACGGAGCGTGTACGCTTCGTCTACGGCAGTAGGAGGACCTGATTTACGAAATACGTTAGGTAACATGCCCTAAATCTGGATAAACCCTAAATCAGTAACTTTTAGGGTCGTTTCATACCTGAAAAAGCAGAGAAATCACCGTCCAGGTGATTGGGAAGAGTTGCTGAAACAGTAACAATCGGCGGCTCGGAAGCGGGAAAAATCCCTTCCAATCTCTCTCTCAAACTCTCTCTCCTTTTCTCTAGGGTTTGCAATTTTCGGATGGGAGAGAGAAATGAGGGTTTCAACCCCTTTTATAAGCTTAAAAATGCCAGAAATAGGCTCCGGAACGAAGTTTACTTGATGCCTATCCATTTCGGGGCTGTTTCGGTCCAAAAGCTGCTTTCTGGTGGTCCCCTGGTCGATTGCGATCGGACTTAATCTCATGCGTACCTGATGTAGCACGTATTAAGTTTTGAGTCTGGCAGGGTTCGCAGATCGCACGTGGCGGACCAATTTCAGTTCAGCGGTCACCGCACGTAGATCAGGGCTGAAAGTCTCATGATAATAAATAAAAATTTTTCCTGATCCGAGGGTGTAATCTGGATGAATTTCGATGGTCAGAATGTTTAATACTGACGCGTCAAGTCGTGTGCCAGATTTGAATTTGAAATTTCAAATCTGTCCCTATTCGCGGTCTCTTCAGTCCGGGTTCAACGAAATAGTCTGTGATTATCGGTTTGACTTGATTTTCGAGATGATTGTCAAGTCCAGCTGGGCGGTTCTAACGGTCTAAGATAGGAGGTATCGGACCTTCGACGCGCGGTCTAGATCCAATACAAAAATTCAATGTGGTCCAGAGAACAGACCTGCTTAGAGTTTGATCCGAGGTTATAGAGTATTGTAGAGTTGTTTGTTCTACTCGATTTGGGTCTTGCAGAAAGTATTTAAAGTGATCAGGGACTATTTCCCAGCTACTCTAGCGTTGCGCTAGCTAACTTACGCTTAATTTCCATGGAAATTAATTTTGCGCGATTTCGGGTCGAGTTGGTACTCGAGCCCAAGTACGGATTTTTCACGGGCGTTACACTGATGCTGCTGCTGACGGGCGGACGAGCTGGGCCTCACGGCCCCAACCGTGGGCCCCACTGTGATGTGTTTCGAACATCAACCCCGTGCATTGGGTGGGCCTCCCCCCTGGTTATGGATTATCCAAAAATCAGCCGTATACGGAACTCAGGTGGGCCACACTGTCTAAAATTATGTGAAGACATGCCTAAAACATATAAAAACACTTGGTGGGGCCTACCTGAAATTTGAATGTCGCTGAAACTTGGTCTGAACCCTCAGCCAGGTGGGACACACATAATGGGTGGTCTGGATTTATGGACCACATCACTGTGGGCCCCCCCTGACCATGTGACCTTATAAATAGGTTGAGTGGCAAACGAATATTACAGAGGGCGCCATGGCCCTATGACCCTATCAACGGGTTGTATGGAAAATAAGCATCACTGTGGGCCCCCCTAGCCCACGTAACCTTATGAACAGATTGGATGAAAATAAACATTGTGGTGGGCCCCTTGTCCGCGTGCCCTCACCAATAGGTTGGTTGATAAATAAATATTACAGTGGGCCATAAGCCCATGTGACCTTATGTACAGGTTGAAAAATAAACATTCCAGTGGCCCCCTTGGTCCACGTGACCGTATGAATAGATTGGATGGTAATAAACATTGTAGTGGGCCCAAGGTCCACGTGACCTTATGAATAAATTTGATTGTAAATAAATATTATAGTGGGCCCTAGGCCCATGTGACCCTATGGACAGTTTGGATGGGAAATAAACATTATGTTGGGCCCTAAGTTGGGTGGAAAATAAACATTTTTGTGGGTCCTACTTAGGGCCTACTTATGTATGTTTTGACTCCACACCTTTCATTAGTGTGGACCTCCACCACGGAGCATGTGATTTATCTATGCCTCCCATCCTTATGGGACCTATCATGATGCATGAGTTTCATCCCAACCGTCCAACCATTTTAAGATTATTATAAGGCCATGTGTTGAGGCCCATCTTGATGTAATTTTTAGGCCCATTATTGAGGCCCACTTCGGTATATATGAGCTCATGTATGTAGGCCATCTTGACGTGTTTATAGGCCCGTTGTTGGGGGCTATCTTGATATATATAGGCCCACGTTATAAGGCCCATGGGTGATGGCCCATTGCAAAGTACCTAAGGCCCATTGGTGAGGCTCATTGAGGTGGTGCACTTGATAAATACAAGGGCCATGAGATACGGCCCATTTGATGTATTTGAGGCCCAATGGGATGTACATAAGGCACATTGTAATGTGTGATTCCGTCATGATTTATTTAATGATATTTAAGGCAAACTGATCCTTAGGAGCAATGATGGTTGGATGCCCACATTGTCAGGATGATGTCGGTTAAATGTCCGCATTGTCACTCTCCCTAGGGCCCACTGATAAGTCCATACTTGTAGTGTGAAGGCCGTCTAGGCCCATCTTTGTTATGCACAGGGCCCATCACCACATAACATGTTCAGTATAGATCCATGATTCATGATCATATGCATCATATGTATGCCTGATATGAGGAGTGACTGATCATAGCATGTGCCTTCGGACAGATTGTTTATGGGCTCCCTGATAGGAGGAGTTGCCCTATGTGAGCGCATGGTACGTGCAAGATTGTTGCATATCTGGTAGAGTGATTCATGCACTTGCATTTGTGTGATTATGATTATTATATGCCCTGGCGACATCAGGGTCATAGCCTCCACAGACACATCGTGGGTGACTGGATTGGATACCAAAAATGTTTGGTTCTACCATACGAGCGCCATAGATATCCCTGGATGAAAATTTCTAAGCCCGATGGTACCAGAGGATGACTCTAACGTCGAGACCTAGTGGATGTATGAGCGCATGAGGGCCGATTACTAGGAGGCCGTGTGTCCCACTATGTCGTAGTCGGTTGAAAAGGGGTGTAGCTTTACTCGCCCGAGGGTAGGGGGCAATACTAGGCTAAGTTTGACTAGCTCGTGAATGGGTCCGCTATCTTCATGCCGGATAAGTATTGGTAGACTATTGGCCAGGCGGATAGTGAGGTTTCTTACACTCACTTGGACTATGCGGCTTGGGGAGCGGTAGTGCCATTTAGAGTGTATTAAACCCCGGTGATTATCTTGAATGAGAACTGTACTGATATATGATGAGGATTGGCATGCTTGAGCTGCATCTTGCATCGCATGGTCTTGGCATGACCGATAATATTCATATCTTGCACTACATAGCCTTGGTACGACTGATTGCATTCATGTATTCCTCAGTATGATTCTGTATTTTTCTGACCTTGCATTCTGAGCACGCTCTTATTGCGCATACACTTACACCACCCTCTAAGCTTTCTATAAGCTTATGCACGATTGATACGTGCAGGTGACGCCAGGACGCATCCTTAGTCTCACCACAGTTGGAGCATACAGTCGAGCTTCTAGAGTTTTTGTTATTGTCACTATCTTGTATTTTTCTTTCCTACTCATTGTACTTAAAGTTTTTGATCATAGTAGATTTTATGGTGGTGTTCTTGTAGTTATTGTTCGTGGGTTATGCTTTTGGTTATGCTTATTACGAATCAAATCATATTAGAAATCCTCCTTTTAACATCTCAGGATCGGAACCTGGTATATGGGTGCCGGGAGCCGAGAATGGGGTACTGCGGAGGCTGTTGGTGCCAGATTCAGCGATCAAAAATTTTGTTAGCCCAGTTTTCGAGTTTAGGACGTGACAACTATAGCTTCATATTCAACTTAATATGATGAGGTAGCCTTTATATTTCCTTATGTAAGATAATAAAATGATGTAAAATCCATACGAAGTTTTATTTTCTAAAGTCGAGGTGTTTAAGTTTCATATGTTGTTTCAGAAATAGATTATTAAAACATGCATTTACGATGTAGTTTCATTTGGATTCAGTTTATAGCTTCAATTTGTGTTCAAATATTTGAGTTAGTTTCAAATTCAGACCAAATCTAAGAACTTGAATGTTCAGTAAAAATCCAGGTCTTTCCAACATGGTGTTTGGCTTATTTGCATACTAGTTTATAGGTAGCATCTTCTTCATATATATTAGCAAGTGTATTTGCTGTATGTTACTCCTAGAAAATATATTTTCCTTGATAAACTGTTAAAACTATTCTCCCTAATATGTTTCATGGCTATTGTTATATAGCTCATGTGGGCTTCTTTTGTATTTTTGGGCATCCACATATGCTTGTAAATGATGCATCTCTCCTTACAAGTGATTCTGAAAGTGCAACTCATGCGGGTGGGACTCAGGTTGTTGAGTCGGATTGAGGGTCAACATGAGCTCCACCCAACCTCAAGAGGAGCCAACCCCAGTTTTCCAACCAAAAGTTTTGAAAACTTGCACGTTCAGTAAGAAATAATGAACATTTAGAAGAAAGATGCAGTTTCTATTGGATTTCCATAAACAATGTGATTGGAAGGCTTGGGTGGTCAAGTAATTTTGGTGAACCTATGCGTAGCTCTTAGGATCAATGTTCATATTTAGTTCTAGTAACTGAAAGACTGGATGCATGGCTCCTTTAATTTTATATACATGCAGATTTTGATCCAGGGTCAGTTATAGTTTAACTTTCAGTAACAATGTGATGCAAGACTTAGATACAACTTTAAACTGGACTGAATTCCTGTTCGTGAATGATGTATGTTCTGCATTTAGTTTCACTTGCTGACATCTTTGTATGGAGTCTGCATTTTAATTAAATACAAGTATAGTTTGAATCTAGTGTAACTTTCAGTTCAATAGAGACAGACAATGAGATGGAAACTGTTGGATTTTTCTCTAATTTGGTGAATCTATGTTCTGTAATAATGTATCTTCAGATTCAAATTTACTTTCTGAGAGATTTTGATGGAGTCTTCATTTTAATTAAATACATGTACAGCTTGAATCTATATTCAATTTCATTTGGATTCAGTGTACAACTTGACTCTACCTGTTCTTTCATTTCTATGGCTTTTGATTGTTTGTTTTGTATTCTCGTGCATCCACATATGCTTGTAAATGATGCATCTGTCATTCCAAGTGATTCTGAATGTGCCACTTAGGCAGGTGAGGCTCAGGTTGATGAGTCAGATTGAGGGTCAACATGACCTCAACATGAGCCCTACATGACCTCAAGAGGAGCCAACCTCAGGTTCCTCACCAAAAGTTTTTAAAACTTGCACGTGCAGTAAAAATTAATGTACATGTTCAAGAAAGGATCAATTTCTGTTGGATTTCCAGTAAAAATTTATGTGTATTTGAAGGAAAGATCAGTAAATGTTAATGTACATTTTGAAGAAGAGATCAGTTAATATTGGTGAACCTATGCCCAACTATTTGGATTTGTTTTCATATTTTTGTATGAGATACATGACACATAACAACATATCATTCAACTCTCCTACATTACATTAACTAGTATCAGACCACACTAAAGGAAACAATGGTGATTGAACGATCACTGTTAAAAGCTTCTTGGGGCCTAAAGGAAATGTATTGGCCCCTGCAATACTTCAAAAAATAATGAACATTTTGGAGAATTCATACAGATTCCTGTGGTGTGATCCACATGAACTTTGGGTGTGCTTCAACTTTCAGGTGAACACATAAAATAATAATAAGAAATGGATGGACGGAGTTGATGAAACATATAAATCACGGTGGCTCAAATAGACCATCCTTACAGTGGCTGTAGTTGGAGTAGCCCTCACCTCAATCCTGAAATCCAAACAAACCCATATAGGAAACCCATGGGATGGTTACAATCCCTCATTACCCAAAGAGGTCATGTGCGGTGGGATGATTGCAATCCCACAAAACCCAAATAGTATTACGTTTTGCGCATGGGATAGGCGTGTACACTCAAAGCAACCGATCATGCACTGCCACTAATAAATGCAGTGGCGGCCGTAATTCCATACTTCTCAATCCATCGTATTTCACACGCCTAAATAGGGCCTTAGTGGTTATAACTAGAGAGAAGCATATTACTGGCTCCTTGAATTGTGTTGTTTAAAAAGAGATTTTGATCACATGGTTAAGACACCCACATGGTGGTGTGGAGCAAAATGGTTTGCTGAAAGCATGACACTTACTCCAATTAGCAGTTGTGTCCTCCCATGTTTGGCCTTCAACAAAAAATTTTAAAAAAATAAAAAATTGGGTCGATTCAAAACTTAGGTGGGCCATACCATAGGAAATCATTGAGAGGGTATGCTCATCTAATAAAAGTACTTCAAATGATATGTGTGTGGGGCTATTGTAATGAAAAGAAAAGAATCTTCCAAGTGAAATGATGTTTTTGAACCCGGCTTGTCTACTGACACTACCAATAATGATGATGATGCCTTTTGGAGTCCTCGAAAATGTATGTGTTAGTGCACCGATTTGTGAATCTTGTTTGTCAATCACATGAGTTTATTTGTCATGCAATCAATTGAGCCATTAGAAGATGAAGACTAAAGTCACAAAAGTACATGAGCATTAAGGAGAAAAAATAGGTAAATACGGTGCCTTGTTGACCCTAACTATTGATCCAAAATAACCTATTGAACCTTTAAATGATCCTAACCTAATAAGTAAACCTTATTGATCATCCCTTAGCTTTAGGAGCCTAATTGAAATATGATATGTAAGGCTATAAGAGGTGCTAAGCTGTTGTGAAATCGTATGCCCAAAATAATAGTTTTCGAGTGGACTTCGATCCCATCGACAGTACGTCGATCATTTCAATCCCATCGAACACTACTCGAAAATCGGGCCAACCGCTAATGTGAGCACTCCTCCCCAAGGGGGTCCCCCTTGTACCTCAAAGCGCACCACAATTGCAACCACACAAGATGATCCTTAAGGACACGTTACAAGCATTAATGCAAGGAAAAATGTAATTTAACCAAACTACCATATAAAGTATAAGTGATCTTAAAATGTTGGTTTCAAGAATTGAATAACATTTGACTATTAAGGAGAAAGAGACCTTTCCGGCTCAACTTCAGCCTAACCCAAAAGGATAATATGGGGTGAATGATTTAAATCCTCCTAACTCACATATGGAATAAGCTAAATTCATCATCACTCTTAGAAGTGGAAAAAATATTGACAAGACTATCTGATGAAGGCCAATATGCCTAAGGATTCGGATAAATTCAAGGATGACAATGCACCTATCACTCCACATGACAAAGAGCTTGTGCATGAGTACAAGCCTACGACTCTGTTATCCTAATGGTTTCTCTCATCAGAGCACTCATCTAAGAACTAGAACATCTTAGAGAATTTTTAATAAATCAAAAAGGCATTCCCTTGTTGGATGGGATAAAATAAATTTCGTTCTATACCAAGTTTCTTAAGGACATTTGAACGGTTAAACGCAAAGTAAATGTACAAAAGAAGGCATTTTTTATGAAACAAATGAGTGCTATAATTAAACAAAATGCACTCCTCAAATATAAAGACCCAGGTAGCCCTAATTAAACAAAATGCACTCCTCAAATATAGGAAATTTTCATATTGAACAAGCCTTGCTAGACTTAGGGGCAAGCATTAATCTCATTCCCTACTCAATATATGAACAATTAGAGTTTGGTGAATTAAAACCTACCATGACAACTCTCCAACTTGCTAATTACTCTATTCGTATACAAAGAGGGGTAGTGGAGGAGGTGTTAGTCCAAGTCAATAAGTTTTACTACCCAGTAGACGTTATTGTCTTGGATACACAACCGATTATAAACATGAGTACTTAAATTTTGATATTTCTAAGATGCCCATTCACGGCTACTTCAAATGAAATAATCAATTGCTGGAATGAAGGGATGAAGTTGTCTTCTAGGAACTTAACATTGAGGTGAATGTGTTTAACCTCTTCAAATAACCATGGGATATAAACGAGATCTACAAGATAAACATGATTGACACACTCGTGGATGATGAGCTTATATTGACTTCAATCTCCGATCCCTTGAAAGCTTGTCTTGCTCACTTTATGGACTTCGACGATTACATGATTTTAGACATAATGAGCGCATTACTAGATTCCGCTCTAGTACTCGAAACTAACCAGTGGAGGCCAGGCTTTGAAAAATTACCCTCTATAGTGTTAAAGCCTCTATTATATAGTATCGAGGTACCGAAATTTGACTTAAAACTATTACCATCTGAGCTTAAATATACTTATTTAGGTCAAGGAGATATATATCTAGTGGTGATTTCTTTCCACTTAGATGATAAGTAAGAGAGAAAACTGATTGCTACTTGTAAAAATCACAAGAGTGTCATAGGATGGACCATTGCGAACTTCAAAGGAATTGATCCCCTGATTTGCACTCATTGCATATACTTAGAGGAGAATGCCAAAACATCTAAGTAACCACGACGCTGATTAAATCGAAACATAGGGGATGTAATTAAGTTGGAGGTCTTGAAACTATATATGGGTATCATCTACCCTATATCTGATAGTTAATGGTTGAATCTAACACAAGTGGTGCCCAAGAAGTCTAGGATCACCGTCGCAACCAATGCTAATAATGAACTCATGCTAACTAGATTACCACTGGTTGGAGAATGTGTAATGATTATAGAAAGTTGAACACGATCATAAAGAATGACCACTTTTCCTTATCTTTTGTTGATCAAATTTTAGAATGATTGGTTAATCATACTAATTATTTCTTCCTAAATGGGTACTTGGGATACAATTAAATTGGGATAGTCCCAGAAGATTATGAGGAGACCATATTTACATTCCACATTAACACATTTTCTTATCGAAGAATGTCATTCGGACTATGTAATACTCTTGTAACATTCAAGATATGCATACTTAATATTTTCTCAATGACTTTTTCATTTTCGGTAGTTGATTTGATGAGTGCCTTGAGCACTTGAATTTAGTTTTGACAAGGTGTAAAGAGAAAAACCTTATTTTAAATTAAAAAAAGTGTCACTTTATGTATAAAAAGGGAATTGTTCTTGTACATGTGATTTCAACCAATGGAATTGAGGTAGACAAGACCAAAATAAACTCGATTGCTAATTTACCGGCTCCCAAAAGTAAATGTAACATTTACTCTTTACTAGGTCACACATGATTCTATAAGAGGTTCATAAAGGATTTCAGTCAAATTTCTAAACTATTGAATAACCTCTTTCAAAAGGATGTCCTATTTGAGTGGACTAACTCATGCCAAGAGGCTTTTAAAGCTTAACTGTGTATTCACAACCGCACCAATCATGAAGTCACTCGATTAGATCATTCCTTTTAAAATCATGTGTGATGCTAGCGACTAAAAGGTTGAGGTTGTGTTAAGCTAAAGGAAGGATAAGAAGCCATGTGTTATTTACTATTCAAATAGAACATTAAATGATGCCCAGATAAATTACCTCACTACAGAAAAGGAACTCATTGCCGTGGTTTTTACTTTGGAAAAATTCAGGTCCTACTTGGTTGGATAAAAAATTATAATATCTACTGATCATGCAGTGCTCAAGTATCTTCTATCTAAAAAGGATATTAAACCTCGTCTTTTGAGTTGGATCCTCCTACTTCAAGAGTTTGATCTAGAGATATATGATAAGAAATTAGTAGAGAATATAGTGACATACCATTTGTCTTGACTTGTCCTATTCGATTATATTGAAACCACACTAATTAAAAATACGTTCCCAGATGAACAATTATTTTTTATTTTCAAATTACTTTGG
Source organism: Magnolia kwangsiensis (assembly GCA_037074715.1). Classification (NCBI taxonomy): domain Eukaryota; kingdom Viridiplantae; phylum Streptophyta; class Magnoliopsida; order Magnoliales; family Magnoliaceae; genus Magnolia; species Magnolia kwangsiensis. The sequence goes on from CM073573.1 coordinate 34,752,743, forward strand.
TATGCTAATATAACTATCTTGTGACATGTAAATTGTTAATCCATTAGATGTCATAAGATAAAAAAGAGATTTTTAGCTACGGTACATGGTTTTTTTTGGGATGACCTATATTTGTTTAAATATTACCCAGACTAAATCATTAAGAGATGTAATTCAAATAATGAACAATTTACTATTACCTCCTTTTGTCATTCACAAGCCCATGGAGGTCATTTTTCAGTAAAGAAAACCACAACAAAAAATCTTCAATGTGGTTTTTATTAGCCGACGATGTTTAAAGATACCTATAAGTTTTGTAAGGCATGTGAGCGATGTTAAAAAATTGGAAGAATGTCTCAAAGAAACATGATGCTCGAAAATCAAATTATAATAATAATTTTTTTTATTGTTGGGTTCTTGATTTTATAGAACCTTTTCTCCCATCTTTTGTATATCTCTCTATCCTCCTAGCTGTGGATTATTTTTTCAAATGGATAAAGGTGATTCCTTGTAAAACTAATGATCACAAAACAATTCCATGATTTTTAAAAGAAAATAATTTATTAAGGTTTGAAATGCCGAGATCCATAATTAGTGATAACAGTTCTCACTTCTATAACAAGTCATTTGAGAATTTAATGAAGGCATATGTCATTACACACAAAGTGGCTACACCCTATTATCAACAAACAAGTGGTCAAATTAGTCCATGTAAGGCTTAAATGATGCTCATGATCACTTTTATGAAGATGATCATGACAACGCGTTTTATGTTGTGACTTGCATGATGATTGGATTGCCTCATTTTTTGTCCTTCCAATCATAATGGCAATGGGGTGTACCTTTAAGGATGTCATACATGCACCACATTGGCCCATAATGTTAGACTCTAGTTCTAAAAACTATACAAATAACATTTTGGTCATTTCACACCTTAAAAGATACTTTTTAGGACTCTAAAAAGTCAAAGGCTTTGTTTGGCAAAATTAGAAATTTTAAGAGATGTGATTGAAAAATCATAGAAAAAAGAAAAAAAATCAACTATTCGTATTAATTACACACATTTTCGATGCCCTGACGTTGTCCAGTAGAAAATCGTCATGTGGTGATATTATGTGTTTAACACACACGAAAGTCACCAGAAGAGATCTTCGGTTGATCTTCCTTCAACATTCTGTATTCCGTTATTAATGCGATGACACAAACTCCTACACATGCCCTTAAGGAGATGAATCATCGCATGTCATGTGGCTAGGATCAACATGCTTATTTATAATGTAACGTACTTAACACAACTGTAAAATGCCCATTGAGAGACGGATATAATCACGAATATGGCAATGATATTTATTAATGACAAAATCTGGTTACTCCCTCCACATTGTCTCCACCTCCAGGTATTGTCTCTATAACCTGCACTGAGGAAACAGGCAAAGGTGACCCTGGCTAAGCCGGGGGACCCTCCGATGCCTAAGTCAGGACAAGGAAATCTGGGTCAAGTAGAGAGTAGAGGAGAATTAGATCCTGTTATCGCGTACCTGTAAATATGGCGTCGGGTAATATTTATACTTGCCAGTGGGTTGGTCTGGTCCCAAAAATCTCGGCACGATCAGGGAGATTCTCGGATCGTAGAGATACCGCCCGCAATCTGCTGATCGTATAGCGTATCCGACTAATAGTGCGTATCTATGAGCGAAGTTACCGGCCACGTTCGGTTATGGCAGTTTCTATGTTTAGCAAATGAGATATACGCCCCTGATTATCTGCTCGGCTCTGCTCGGCTCGTCCGACCTCAGAGTAAAGGACAATCTCCAAGTTAAACGGCGTCTGACCCGACCCGTAGAGTCGGATCGGATGCGGCCGACCTTGGGTATATCGTGGTTGGCTTGTCCGATCAGATTGTTGAGGCACCTCCGAGCTGAATCGCACCCAAAGACTCGCGTGTCGTTGTTGTGATGTAGGAATCAGGTCAGATGGGTCGTGCCTTAGGCGCCTTGGACGTAACGGCATTGAGTCGGCTCAGACTTACAGTCAGATTGATGTTCTTTTATGGGCTCGGATCTTCCTATAATAGATCTTCCCATAACAGAAGCCCCCTACTCTTCAAGTTTTCTTGTAGGCTCGAAGAGTACTCATGTAAGAAATCTCTCACCCTTACTGCAATGATGACAGGTTTTAAATTGCGCGCGTGCTGATCGCTTTGGTTAACGCGTGGCGACGGTTACGATCCTGAATCTCCTCCCAGCCTATGGAGGCGTGTACGTGACCGCTCCGACTGTTGGGGCGTCGCTTCGTATATCGAGGTACACTGCCCGATGTTAGAACCGTACTGACGGTTCAGTATTCCTCTAATGCGGTGCGGCCATGTGTGCTCGGAGATCACCTCATGCCGATTCGGCTGCGGCCATTAAGGCTCGCCATTAATGTAAAATTTCTTCGTTGCCTATATAAGGCACCCCGAATTTTTATTCATCACTTTACATTTTGAATCAGAAGAGCATACCGGAGGAGGTGATTTTTGACGAGGCGATTCCGGCAGAATTCGAAGTTTTCGGTAAAAGGTGATCTCCGGCAGTCACCCGGTGAGTTCCGTTGATCTTCATCCTTCTTTCACCATGTCTTCCGACCTCGAGATGGTACGTGAATATGCCGATGACTTCGAGCCGGAGAGTTCTAAAAGTGGAAGTGGGGCTTCCGAAGGCCCTTTCGAAACCACACTCCCATACCCCCCGCTTCGGAGGCAAAAGACGTTGGGCTATAAGACCAAGCAGCCCAACATGAAGAGAGCCACTCGAGCTCGTCGAGTCGAGACCACTACCACCACCGAAATGCCCGCGAGTTTGCATGCTGCGGAGGTAGTCCTAAGAGGTTCTGTTATGTCAGAATCTCAGATGGAGTGGATCCGTTCGAAGTTTCAAATTCCTAACTCCATTCAGATAAGGGCCCCTGGGCCTATGGACGTAGCCGGCGCCCCTGTCGAGGGGGAAGTGGCTATTTTTCTTTGTGCGCTGCAGTGAGGGGTCCGACTCCCACTCCACCCCTTAATCAGGAAGGTTGCAGCTTACCTTGGGTTGGCTCCCAGGCAATTTACTCCGAACACCTGGAGGGTGATGATTTTTTCTTACATTATTTGGAGATAAGTTGGGAACTTCGAGCTGACCCCAGAAGAACTGCTGAGTCTGTACCTGGTCAAGCATGACAACAACGATCCATGGAACTATTTTGTGACTCGAGGGAGGAAGGGGTTGGGGCTGGTGATGAAACCTGCTGTCTTCTAACAAAGACTGAAAAAATAAGTGGTTCTGGGCAGCAGGCGAATGGGAGGCGCCAATAGCTAAACTTGGGACCTCAACGACTCGAATTTCAACCCATTTTACGAAACTAGATCGGACTTCATCTAGTATATGAATTACTACCTTTGTTTTCACTAGTCTCAATTGAAGTAATGTATCTTCATTTCCTTTTACAGCTTTTTCGAAGGGGTTGCCGCTCCTCAACCCAGCCCAGAAGAATCGTATTGCGAAGGCCAGAGCGCGATCGGAGACGCTTCGCTCCTGGGCTGATCTGATCACCGCGGACAATCTTCACTAGTCCGGGCTCTGTAAGTCCTAGCCTTTGCCCACGTCCTTCAGTAAGTTATCCCAATATTTCTGATGAGCTCAGTTTCGGTTACTTAGTAGCTGACACAGTCTTTTCTTTCGCAGGCATGACCGAGGCATCTAGTGCCCGAAAGAGAAAAGCGGCTTCGACAGCGGCGGAGCTGCTGAAGAAAGCCCCCCGAGTGAAGATCACTTGGAAGAAGTCAGTCCTTCCTTGCGTGGGGAATCTTCCGTCGCTCCGACCCCAGCAGCCCTTGCTCTGAGACCGGTCAGCTCTGCTCCCGCGATGCCGACCCCGGCGTGTCCTAGTACTGCCGTGGCTCCTCCGGCAGTTTTACGCCCGATGGTACCTCCTCCTCCGGGGCTCGTCCGAATGACCGCGGCCAACACCATAGTCTTTTCGAGCCCTGTTGTTCCTCACTCTCCTGCCATCGCCGTCATCCCCACCTCGGAGGCTCCTGTCGCAGCCCTTGAGCCCCCCATTGCTATCCCTTCTTCCTCCGAATAGGGGGAGGCCATTAGGATGGCCGACAACATACTTTCCCCCCCGAGGTCGGGGGAGATGTCTACGCCGAGGGACAGAACTGGGCTGGTAGCGAGGTAGGGGCTCAGGAGGTTGTAGTCTCGCCCCAGGTGGGGACCAGCGGTGAGAAGTTTGAGTCGGGCTACCATATGGCCTGCTTGGCTCCGTGAGCTACCAAGCACACCCCTGAGGAGGACATTACTCGGAATATAGGCACGTTGGAGGGTGGCTTTCTGAACGACTTAGCAGCTGTGTGCTACACGGTACGTCTCTGAGAAGATTTCCTATTTCCTTCGTATTATTATTGTATATGTTCTCAGATTCTGATCCTTGTTTCCTGTTCGGGCTGTCCCGGTGTTACTTTCAATTCGAGAGAGAATACGGGAGCACCGGAGGAGGGAGATGGAGTTCGAGGCTCTCCAGGCTGAGATGGCGGCTTTGCGAGATGAATCTGCCCTCTTGACGTTCGAGCAGAGTGAACTGCACTGGCAGCTTTCGGGCGAGAGTGCCAGAGTGAGCCGACTGCAGGGAGTCGTCGTCGACCTGGAGGCCAGGGAGCTTCAACTGCAGGAGAGGGCGGATAATCTCAAGGCCAACGGCGATGCAGCGACTGCCGAGCTGACCCGCGCCAGGGCTCACGCAGTTTCTTTAACCATGAAGACTACTCGACTACGTGAAGCCCTGAAATGCGTCAAGGCTGAGGCGGCTGAAGAGCAGACCTGAGCCATGGATCAGGCCGTGGAGGCTCAGCAGGCCAAAGACGAGGCCTCTCTGGCCGCAACGGTTGCCGCCGCAGTTGAAGATTTCAAGACTTCTAAGGAGAGGGATGCCAAAGCTGCGACATTTTGACAACCGCGGCTTCGATGCTTGTCTCGAGACAGTTCTGGATTTATACCCAGACCTCGATCTTGACCCTCTTCTGCCTAACGACTCCGAAGACGCCCCTACTGAAGTTGCCCGCTCAGATCAAGCCCCTGACGCCCAGGCTCCTCCTCTAGCGTGAAGATATTTTATCATCATTTTTTAAAAAAACTGTTAATGTATTTTTTATCCCTCCGTGGGGATTTAATGAAAAATATTTCTTTAGAATTGTGTTGACTCGTTCTGGGATGTTATCGAGCCGACCTCTTTACGGGTCTGGCCCCTTGATAGCCGCTTAGTCGGTTCTCCAAGCTCGCTCGGCCCGAGTCTTAGTTGGGTCCGATCCTTTTGGATACTCAGCTTGTCGCTTGTCTGGTGAGATTCCTTCATTCTGTCGTATGTCAAGCCGAGTACTCCAATGGAAAGTCGAGTTATTATCATGCTTTTTCCCTCGAGGGGATGCCTTATCGATCTTTCGTAGGATTAGATTCCGATCCAAGGATCAGACCGTTTAATTTATCTTATATTGATAAGACAATCAGACAAGCATCCAAAGTTGAACTTTTATTAAGAGCCTTAAAGGCTAGTCGCTCAGAGGCGTATATTTTATTATGAGCCTTAAAAGGCTAATTCCTCATGGGTAGTAGACCTTCAAGTGCTCTGCGTTCCAAGGATGAGGGAACTGATGGCCTTCGAGGTCTTTCAAATGATATGAGCCCGGTTTGACGGATCTGACCACATGATATGGTCCTTCCCAGCTGGGTCCGAGTGCTCCTGCTCCTAGCTCAGCGGAGTTCTAGAAGACCCGTCGGAGGACTAAGTCCCCTGGGCGGAAGCGCCTGACTTGACCTTCGAATTGTAGAAACGTGTTACCTGCTGATGCCGAGCCGCCGTTTGGAGCTTGGAAACATCTCTGAGTTCCTCGATCAAATATAGGTTAGCAGCGATTTTCTCAGAGTTTTGATTTTCTTCGAAGCTCCTTACGTTTGCCGTTAGGAGTCCGATTTCCACTGGCACCATTGCCTCCAAGCCATAGGATAACGAAAATGGGGTTTCACCCGTTGAAGTCTGGGCTGTGGTCCTGTAAGCCCAGAGGACGAAGGGGAGTTCTTCGGCCCAAATTTCCCTCGCTTTTTCCAGCTTTGCCTTGAGATGATGCTTGATGATCTTGTTGACCGCCTCTCCCTGCCCATTCGACTGCGGGTGCCGAGGCGATGAGTAAGTGTTCACAATGTCAAGCCCTTGACACATACTATGAAACTTGTCATTATCAAATTGACGGCCATTATCAGAAACGATGGTTCGTGGGATTCCGAACCGGCAGATGATATTTTTCACACAAAGTCGATTATTTTCTGCTCAGTGATATTCGCGACTGGCTCGGCCTCGGCCCACTTAGTGAAATAGTCAACCGCAACTATGGAAAAATTGACCTGTCCCTTCCCTATGGGCAAAGGACCATTGATGTCGATCCCCCATTGGGCGAACGACCATGGCCCACTCATGGGAGTCATCTCTTCCGTCGGTTACCTCGGTACAGCTGCAAAACGCTGACACTTGTCACACTTTCGAACGAAGTCTTTCGAGTCCTTCTTAAGAGTCGGCCAGAAATACCCTTGACGAAGTATCTTCATGGCCAGGGCGCGACTGCCGGAATGGTTCCCGCAGATTCTCTCGTGAATCTCCCGAATCACGTAGTCGGCTTCGACTGGTCGGAGGCATCTAAGGTAAGGCTAAGAATGTCCCTTCTTGTACAACACTCCGTCCAATATAGCGTACCAGGCCGCTCTGACCCTTAGTCGCCTCGCCTCTAGTTTTTTCGAGGGGGTTTCGCCGGATAACAGATAATTAAAGATTAGGTCCATCCAACTAGGAATGATTTGTACAGGATTGACTTTCTCCGACTGGCCGATACTCGGGTGTTCAATGAACTCGACAGGAACAAAACGCGGGATCTTTCCCTCAGAGGCCGAAGTGAGTCTTGCTAAGGCATCGGCCCATAAGTTCTCGGCTCTGGGGATCTGTTGAATAGTGTAACTCCAAAATTTCTCGATCAATTTCCTTGCCTCTTCGAGGTAAGCAATCATTCTAACTTCTTTAGCTTCGTACTCCGAAGAGATGTGATTCACTACCAGCTGCGAGTCGCAAAGGACTTGTATGGTCTGAACGCCTAGGCTCGTTGCCAGCCTGAGCCCAGCTAACAACTCTTCGTACTCGGCTTCGTTGTTTGAAGCTTTGAATCTGAGTCTGATTGCATATTGGATTGTCGTTGAATCAGGTGCAACCAAGATAACACCGGCTCCTGCTCCTTTAATGTTGGAAGACTCATCAACATAAAAGACCCATCTTGGATCCGATGCTGCTTCTTGGTCGCTCAACGGGACGGGTGGTGTCATCTCGACTTCCTTACTGAGTTGCTCTTCATTCGGAGTTGTGAACTCAGCGATGAAGTCAGCTACAGCTTCACCCTTGAGTGCCGTCGTGGGACAGAATTGAATGTCAAACTCTCCAAGCTCTACGGCCCACTTGGTCATCCGACCTGACACATCAGGTCTCTGGAGGACCTGCCTCAGAGGAGAGTCAGTTAGCACAACTATGGAGTGGGCCTGGAAGTATGGCCGCAGTCTTCTGGTCGAGACGACGAGGTAAAGCACCAATTTTTTCAAGGACTGATATATTGTTTCAGCTGGTACCATGACTTTACTTACATAGTACACGGGATACTGCTTGCTTCCGACTTCTCTGATCAGAGCCGAACTGACAGCTGAAGCTGAGACTGCAAGGTAGAGGAACAAGGGCTCCCCTTCTTCAGGCTTGGACAAGAGAGTCGGTGAACCCAAATACTATTTTAATTGCTGGAAGGCTTGCTCGCACTCTGACGTCCACTCCGCCCTCTTGTGGCCCTTCAGCTACTGGAAGAAGGGAAGACATTTATCTGTAGCCCTAGATATGAAGCGTCCGAGGGCGAAAACTCTTCCTGTGAGACACTGTATCTCCTTAAGAGTCCGAGGCGAGTTCATGTCGAGGAGAGCCTTGATCTTCTCCGGGTTGGCCTCAATCCCTCGCTGACTGACTTGGAAGCCAAGGAACTTTCCTGAATCGACTTCGAATGCACACTTAGTGAGATTCATCTTCATCTGGTATTCTCGAAGGACGTTGAACGTTTCTCCGAGGTCAGCAAGGTGGTCGGAGGCCCTGGTACTTTTTACTAGCATGTTATCCACGTACACCTCCATGGTGTGCCCAATCTGTTTGGTAAACATTTAATTCACCAGCTTCTGGTACGTTGTCCCAGCATTTTTCAGGTTGAATGGCATGACCCGGTAACAGTAGAGCCCTCTATCCATGACAAAGGTAGTCTTCTGCCTGTCTGGGGGATACATGACGATCTGGTTATACCAGAAATAAGCGTCCAAAAATGAGAGTAACTCATGTCCGGCTGTGCTGTCCACTAGTTGGTCGATTCGAGGTAACGGGAAGCTGTCTTTGGGACACGCCTTATTTAAATTGGAGTAGTCTACACAGACCCGCCACTTCCCGTTAGATTTCCTGACGAGCACAACATTTGCTATCCAGTTAGGATAGTATACTTATTCTATGAAACCCGTATCGAGTAGGACAGAGACCTCCTCGGTAATGGCTTCATATCGTTCGGCGTTGAACGGTCTCCTTTTTTGCTTAATTGGTTGGTGATCTGGGTCCACGTTCAACCTATGGACCAGCACATCAGGTGAGATCCCTAGCATATCTGTGTGCGACCATGCGAAGATGTCTCGGTGCCGCTTCAAGAAGGTCAATAACTCGTTCCTCCACTCAGGATTCAGTGATGATCTGAGCTGAACAGTTTTGCTCGGGTCCGATTTGTCGAGCGGCACTCTCTCCAGATCTTTAACTGAGGAGCTTTTTGTCGGTCCTCGAGGATCCAAGGCGTCCACGACGAGTGCCTGTTTAGCAGCTCCTTTTCTCACGGCTATCGCATAACACTTTCGGGCTTTGCGTTGGTCACCTTGGAGATAACCAATCCCACCTTTAGCTAGGAACTTCATCATCAGATGGTAAGTTGAGACGACCGCTCTCATCGCTTTGAGGGAGGGTTGGCCCAGGATCACGTTGTGGACAGATGGAACATTGACAACCAAAAAGTCCACCAAAAGTGTGACTTAATGTTTTCCTTCTCCAGCAGTTACTAGGAGGGAGATGGCTCATTCGAAGATGACTCTCTCTCCGGTAAAGCCGTGCAAGGGGGTCTTTAAGGGTCGGAGTCAGAATCGTGGAATTTTCATCTTTTCGAATACTTCAGAATACATAACATCAGCTGAACTCCCGGTGTCGACCAAGATATGGTACACCTTGTGATTTGCTATAGTCATGGTAACCACTAGCGTGTCATCGTGCGGATGCTGGATCCCACGCACATCATCTTCCGTAAAAGTCAGGCTGCACGGAGCGACTCAGAGTTCCTTACTGGGACGTTCCGCCAGGTGAACGTGGTGCTCCGGCTCGGATCTCTGAGAGTGGGCTTTTCGAGCCATGTTCGAATCCCCTCCCCCAGCTGAACCCCCGAAGATGGTGTGAATTTCGACGGGTTCTTATGGGGGGTTGTTCGGCTGTTCCTCTCTCTGAGCGGACTTCTCTTTTTGTGTGTAACGACGTAGATGTCCCTTACAGATGAGAGACTCGATCTCGTCTTTTAGGTTAACGCAGTCGTCCGTGTTGTGACCATGGTCCCGGTGGAAGCGGCAGAATTTTCGCTTGTCCCGGTGCTCTGGGTCAGCTCTCATGCAGACTGGCCAATTAAGTAGCTTGTCTCCTCGGATATCTAACAGAATCTGCTCGGCGGATGTATTAAGAGGGGTATAGGAACGGAATTTTCCTTCCGTCCTGAGGCTCGGTCGACGATCGCAAGAAGCGCGGTCGTCCGTCCTCTTGTCAGTCAACTAAGAGTCTTCGTTCCTAGGTTTCTTCCCTTTGTTCGCCGAGTCGATTACTTGTATGCCTTTTCGAGCGTTAGTGAACTCCTCGGCGTTGGTATACTTCTGGGCTTTCATGATGAAGTCCGCTAGCATCTTTGGTGGATTTTTTTCGATAGAGAATGTGAACTTTTCTTCCTTCAGTCCGCTCAGAATGGCAGCGAGAGTTATCTTATCATCGTAGTCCTCGACATGCAATGCTTCTTCCTTAAAGCGGGTGATGTAATCTTTCGGTGACTCTTTTGGGGCCTGCTTGATGGTGAGCAGGTGAGTGTTGGGTTTTTGACTTCTCTTACTACTTATAAACTGCGTAAGGAATAGTCAACTCAGTTCCGCGAAAGAGCCCACGGAATTGGGTTTGAGCTGACGATACCAAATCCGAGCAGACCCTGTGAGGGTGATAGAAAACTCTCTATACATCATTACGTCCGTTGCAGTCTGGATCTGCATCCACGACTGGTAGGACTCCAGGTGTTCGGATGGGTCCCCAGATCCTGAATACTGGATGATAGAAGGCATCCGAAACCTCTGCGGCATCACTTCAGCCATGATGGCTGGGGTAAAGGGAGGCTCGGTCTCTTCCATCATCGCTTGGATCGTGGATGAAACTATCGATTGTTACTGTTTTTTCTCCAATGTCAGTAACCGGTCTTTCAGCTCTGCAAATCGTGTCTCCCATGGATCCCTATTTTTCGCGACGACCTCTGGGGCATCCTCAATCTTTGACGTTCTCCTTTCTCTCCTCCGTTCTAACTGATGATGCAGGTCCGTGGGTGGTAGGGCAGATGTGGCTGAATGAATGGTTGTGGGGGCCCGAGTGGTGGCATTCCGCGCGGATCCATCAACGTGTACCACAAGAGGATTTTGACTCAAATGCGGCTCCCACGAATGCTGGGGGGCTTCAGGTCTCACACTCCTCGGTACAGAGCGAGTCTCCACGAACAACTCCACCGGCTCGAGAACGGGCTGTTCCTGAGTCGGGCGTAGCTCTGGCTCTCTCTGCTGCTTCATTCGGTTTATCTCGTCTCGTAGGGCCTGGATCTCGTTCTGCATGACGCGATACTTACTCGACCGATTGCGCGAACGTTGGGAAGGTCCTGGTGCGGACTCGGCATGAAGCGGCGATGATGACCAAGTCCGCTCATTAGGTTGCGGCTGCACCACTGCAGCTTTCTTCTTCCTCGCCATTGCTTAAGAAAATGAGAACCTGACTTTTAGTCACAGGTTCCCACAGACGGCGCCAAAAAATATTGATGATAAAATCTGGTTACTCCCTCCACGTCGTCTCCACCTCCAGGTATTGTCCCTGAAACCTGCACTGAGGAAACAAGCAAAGGTGACTCTGGCTAAGCTGGGGGACCCTCCGATGCCTAAGTCAGGATAAGGGAATCTGGGTCAAGTAGAGAGTAGAGGAGAATCAAAGCTTGTTATCGCATACCTGTAGATATGGCGTCAGGTAATATTTATACTTGCCTGTGGGGTGGTCTGGTCCTGATAATCTCGACACGATCAGGAAGATTCTCGGATCGTAAAGATACCACCCGTAATCTGTTGATCGTGTAGCTTATCCGACGAATAGTGCGTATCTGTGAGCGAAGTTACCGACCACGTTCGGTTATGGCAGTTTCTATGTTTAGCAAATGGGATATACGCCTCTGATTATCTGCTTGGCTCGACTTGGCTCGTCCGAACTCAGAGTAAAGGACAATCTCCAAGTTAAACGGTGTCTGACCCGACCCGTAGAGTCGGATCGGATGCGGCCGGCCTTGGGTATATCGTGGTTGGCTTGTCCGATCGGATTGTTGAGGCACCTCCGAGCTGAATCGCACCCAAAGACTCGCATGTCGTTGTTGTGATGCAGGAATCAGGTCAGATGGGTCGTGCCTCGGGCGCCTCGGACGTAACGGCATCGAGTCGGCTCAGACTTACAGTCAGATTGATGTTCTTTCATGGGCTCGGATCTCCCCATAACAATATTCTCAGTGAGGTCGTCTCTTACGGTCCTTCCAAAATGGGAGATACTCTCGGACATGTTTGGAGAATCGGTAACATTTGAGAATGTTCTAAATATTGGGAGATTAGATTATTGTCCAAGTCAATCCAACATTTATTTGGACCCAGGTTGGGAGAGGCAAACACATTGGCTCGATCAAATTGCTCTCCATTCATTTGGTGAAATAAAAGAATAAAAGAGATTGCAAATCTTAATGATGAGTCGTGATTTGATCGGAATTAAGAGTTTGGGAGATAAGAATGTGATGGATTCTCACAATCTATCCCTTTCAACACACCAAACCATCCTACAATAAATGGTGAAAATGCAGGAGGTGGTTTGATTTGAATCGTCCAACACCTCAAAGTTGACGGGTGAGCCATTCGCAAAGACGTTGAGTGGTTATGGTTGATCCGGGTCCAACCCTTGGCTTGATTGTCTTCATCAAAAGAATCTTGATATCCCAGGCCTGATATTTAGTGGGCCACAAATATCTCCGTGAATGATCAGGTATGAAAAGAAGATCTGTGAAGCCAGCAAGTCCAGATCTTATTAGAGTCATTTCTTCCTAATGTAAGCCTCCGGTTTTGGATCAAGAAAGGGAATTCCCATATCTAGAATTGTGATGTGAGTGCGAATGATTCATACCAATAATAAAGCCCAACAAGGGGTTTCACAACATTAACAAGGTATAAAAGGAGCATACGAAAAAGCGCTTGAGGCCTCACGCCAAATATGCCTATTTACTTTATATTTATCTTTTCTTAGTTTAGCCTAATTCTAGCATAGATAGTTATTGCATAGTGGCTCCTGCTATAGTATCTTAGGAGTAGAAGTAAATATTCTTAACCTTAAGTTTTAAGATCATATTTAATTGAGTTCCGATTTGGTTGATTACACCAATTCGGTCATATCCAACTTACCACCTGCTTTGATTGTCTGTTCCCATAAATGAATCAACTATTTTTCTTCTTCTTCTTCTTCTTCTTCTTCTTCTTTTTTTTTTTTTTTTTTTTTTTTTTTTTTTTTTTTTTTTTTTTTTTTCTGTTTTCGTTTATTTCCCTATCTGATTGTTACTTTATTGTAATGGACTGTATATTTTAAATATTATAAAATTGGCATTGTTTAGCCTTATTTTATTTATCTGCACATTCTTTGTTCATTTGAGAAGCATACGAATCTAAAAACCAGTGAAAGAAAATGTTCTTAATGCATGTTCTTTGTTCATTTGAAAAGCATACAAATCTAAAGACTGGTGAAAGAAAAAGTTCTTAACGCACATTCTTTGTTCTTTTAAGAAGCATACAAATCTAAAGACTGGGGAAAGAAAAAGTTTTTAAGCCTATGAACTCATATCTATTGTTATAAGGTAAAAAGAACTTATTTGGAATGATTGACCTGCACCTTTTTACAAATCACTTAAAAAAAGTGCAAACCGATGGTTAAGGGGATAACTGGATCTAGTGTCTAATTTGTCAATCTTGACACATGGGACACTAATGATTCAATCAAAACATTTAAGTCGACTAGAGTACTCTAGTATGCCTGTGCATCGTATCCTCACACGAACAACCAATTTAGGCCATTGCTTACATGTGTGGCCTTGTTTGATTGAACTAGCAACAACAATGCCATTTAAATATCTTTTTATAAAGAAAAATTGGAACAATCTTATGTGGAAGGCTGAAAATGCTTCAAAATACGCTTCTTTTTTTAAGGGCCTATTTGATTTTGCAATTACAATACTAAATGGCTATAAATGGATAATAATTATTTATGAAATATTGTGTTGTGCATATATTAATTTGACTGCAATGATACGTTTGCTACATTACTTATTTCGCCCAAAAATTAATATAAAAACTATAATTTTTATAATATGAAAAATGTAATGATCATAGCTTATTTTACCTACTCACTTTAGGGGCTATTTGATTTTCTAAATCCAACGTAAATGCCTTGCGAATAAATTATTATTACTCTTCTATTCTGTTTGAAATGTACTTGTATTTCTGCTTGGAAAACCAGCTCAGAAGGATTGGTTTAAAATTTTGGGTCCCACCATGATATATATGATATATCTGTGCCATCCATCTATTTTAGCATAACATTTTGAGATATGAGATAAAAAAGAAGAGGCAGATCTAATACTCAACTGGCCCACACCAAAGGAAACAGTGGCCCTAAGAAGTTTCTAAAGGTAGGTGTTTGATTCCCTAAATTTTGTGGTGTGGTCCACTTGAGCTTTGGATGTGCCTCATCTTTTTGGTCATGCCCTAAACTCAGCTGGGATTACAGATGGACGGTGTGGATAACCAACAAGCATCACAATAGGCCCCACATGTATTTGACTGTCCTTGGTTTTGGGGCTAAAAAAAGCATGCATCAGATCAAGCATGGGTGTCTCTGCCGTAATTACTCTGGGAAATAATTATTACCCCACTTGTAACGTATTTACCTGGTTTTGGAAAATTAAACACACCCTGGGTGTTTGATTGGATGTAATTACTAGTAATCTAGTGTAAATAAGTAATAATTATTTACATGTGTGTTTCCTCCCGTGGGATTTCACATGATAGGGTTATTTAGATTTGCATGACACAAGTATGGTTGCTTTTGGGCAAAATTATGTGGGCTCCACCTTGATGTATGTGTTTTATTCACTCTACCCATTCATTTTACCATGTTATTCTATGACATTAGCCTAAAAATGGTGCAAATCTGAAGTTTAAGCGGACCACACAAAGGAAGCAGTGGAAACAATGACACCCACCATTAAACCCACTGTTTTCTATAGTGTGGTCCTATTGAGCTTTGGATCTGACTCCTTTTTTGACCCATTTCCTAAAATGATGTAAGAAAATGAATGGGTAGAGTAGATATAACACACACATCATATTAGGAATTTTTAGTTTTTACAAATTTGAATTTCGTGCAAAATAGGAGGTGAAATTTATCTTATTCAAACAGCTGGAACTTTTCATGATTTTACTTTTACCATGGTTTATCAGCATTTAGGTAAGTGTATTTAATTTTTAATCTACGTGTTATAATTCTTATCTAAACAAATATCTAAAAATGATAATAATGTTTCATTTGCATTATTGAAAAACATTATTATTGATAATAATGTTTCATTTGCATTATTATCAATAATATCTAAAATGATAATAATGATAATAAATTGAAAAACCAAACAGGCCCTACGTACATCTGTAGCAACTGGCTGCAATCTAAGTGCCAGGAAAGGAGATTGCAATTTAAATGTACGATGCAGATAAAAGAAATGAAAATATACTCATGCTGACATCTTGCATGCAGAAGTTTTCCGGGACACTTGATCCTGATCAGAGGACTAGTGGGAGTTGGAAAACAAAGACGAGTATTTGAGTAATTAACAAGGTGGGCAGTATTGCACATTCAACATCTATCGGCTACCCTCAGGTGGACCATACCATAGTAAACAGTTGTGATTGACCATTAGTGGGCCACAAAAGTTTTGGATCGAGCTGATATTTATTTATTTTTACCCTTCATCCAGGTTTATTTGACCTTATCAAACGAGTAGGATGGCAAATAAACATTACAGTGGGCCCTATGACACTTTTAATGGTTTCCTATAGTTTGGTCCACTCGAGATTTGCATTTTTCTTTTTCATTTTTAGTCTCATGCCATAAAATAAAATGGAAAACGGATGAACGGTGTGGATTTAGAATAAATACATCAAGGTGGGCCCCACGGAAAGGTTCGCACCATCTTGGTGAGGCCGCACCTATTCTACTCGGAAACTGGTGGAGTCATACGCGGGCGTGCTTACCTCTAAACAAGCGCCACTTGGAGAAATGTGCATGGGTGTGGTCCCAGTACATCAGGTTTGCTGCCTAACCCAAAAATAGGGCCATTCCAAGCTCGGGTACGAAACACCGGACCGGACAGTTGGGTGGGGTCCCCCACTATTAGTTGTGGGGCTAACATGCTGTGTATGTAGGAAGCGGATTGGCTGGTGTACCACACACCACCGACTTGGCTGATGGGTTGACGTCACCAAATTATGTGGGTACCATGACGAGGTACGTGTTATATCTGAATTGGTAGGGAAACAGATCGGCTACTCCCCTGCCACCAGCCATTGGCTGATGGTACTTGCTATGTGGGCCCACCATGGTGTATGTGTTTCATCCATGACGTCCATATATTTTATAGATCATTTTCTGTTATGAAAGAGAAAATGAGCTATATATAAATCTCAAGTGGACCACATTACGGAAACAGTGTTGAATGAACGTCGACCATTAAAAACGTTTTGTGGGCCATTAAAGTTTTAGTTTTTCCTTCATCTGGGTATTTATGACCTAATCAACGGATTGGATATCAAATAAACAGTACATTGGACCTTCGGAGGATTTTAATGGTGGATATCCAATCATTATTGTTTTCCTATAGTGTAGTCTACCTAAGATTTATATTCCTATCATTTTTTCTATCAATCCATAAAAGGATTGTAAAAATGGATGAAACACATACATCACGGTGGACCCACATAGCACCGACCACCAGCCATGGGGCAAGTGTCAGGGGGAGTAGCCAATTCGTCTCCAATTGGAAGCGGATTGACTCGCGTATCTCACACCAATTATATAGCTGTTGTATCCATGTTAACAAGTTTCGTGGCTTTGATCATGAGGTATGTGTTATATCCAAACTGTCCATCCATTTGGCAAGCTCGTCTTAAAGTTTGAGAAGAAAAATAAGATATATCTAACTACCAAGTGGACCATATTGTAAAAAGCGGTTGGGGTTGAATGTCTACCATTGAAACCTTTTTTGGGTCACAGAAGTTTTGGATCAATATGAAATTTTTTTTTCCTCTTAATTCATGTCTTTGTGACCTTATGAACATATTGGATGGAAAATAAACATTATGGTGGGCCCTATGAATTTTTTAACAGTGAAAATCATTATCTCCGTTGCTATTTGTGGTGTGGTCCAGATGATCTTTGGATATGATTCATTTTTTGGAAAATAATCTAAAATGATCTCGAAAAATAGATGAACGGTGTAGATATAATAAATACATCACTGAGGGGCCATGTAACTTTGGTCTCCTTTAAACCGTCCGAACAACTCGGAGCTCCAGGAGCGTCAATGCTCGTCCTGGCACGACACGTACCTACAGCCAGTGTTTGAGTTGTCGACGAAATGTCGATATTATCGCCGATAATATCAGTGTCGCTGGCCCAGCGATACCGAAACTCCATTATTTCGTTTCTCTTCGAAATATCGGGATATCAGCGAAATATCGGCGATATCGGTGAAAATCTTGGATTATCGCCGACCAAAAATGAAAAATCAAATAAATAGACCCCTCTTTCAAAAAATCAGAAAAAATTATTGAAACAGGGAGGATCTCTTAGTTGTTGATCGGAAGTCGAAGCTCGGAAGAACGCCTCGATCAACCGTGGAAGAACGCCGATCGACAGCGCCGGATTTATAGGTAAGAAAATCCTCCTTTCTTCGGCAAGAATCCTCCTCCGAAAACCCCCTTTCTTCGGCCGCATTTTCTCTTCAACGAGATTTTAGGTTTTGTTTTTTTTGTTTTTTTGTTTTTTTTAAAAGAAGGAAGATACGTGGCGTGAGCGTTAAGCGGGTGATGCAGTTTTGCTAGTGACGCTGGTGTTGGTCGTAATGTTGTGGGCCCACCATGATTTATGTGTTTTATCAACACCGTCCATTCATTTGTACACGTCGTTTTAATCTATTTTCCTATAATTGATATTGATTAGAATCTTAGATGGACCACACCATGGGAAAACAGTAATGATTGAACGTCTATCATTAAAAACCTCTTAGGCCCACTGTAATGTTTATTTGACATGTAACCTGTGGATTAGGTCACACAACATGTAAATTAGGTCATACGGACCTGGATGAAGGCAAAAATAAATATTAGCTTGATCCAAAACTGTTGTAGCTCCAGGAAGTTTTTAATGGTGAGAGTTCAATCAACACCGTGTGGTCTACTTGAGATTTTGATCCACTTTAGTTTTGGGTTCTTACCGTAAAATTATCTGTAAAATAAATTAGACGGCATGGATGATACACATACATCATATTTGAGGTCCACATAGCACTGACCACTAGCCATTGGGTACGTCGTAGGGAGTATCCAATCCGTTTTGAGGCAGCGGATCGCATACGTGATTAAGTTGTATTGGTTTGAACTTGAGTAAACTCGATGAAGTCCACCGTGATTTATTTATTTTATCCACTCCATCCATATATTTTAATAGATAATTGTAGGCCTTGAGGAAAAAAATGAGGCATATCCAATGTTCAAATGGACCACACCACAAGAAACAGTTAAATTGAATGTCTACCGTTGAAAAATACTTGGAGAGTCATGGAAGTTTTGGATCAAGCTTATATTTGTGTTTTCCCTTCATCCATGTCTGTATGATCTTATGAACAAGTTGGATGAAAAATAAATATCACTGTGGGGCCTAGAAAGGTTTCAACGGTGGAAATCATTATCCCCACTGTTTCCAGTGGTATGATCTACTTAATCTTTGGATATGAATAAATTTTTTGGCTTAACCCCTTAAATTAGACGGAAAAGCAGATGAATGGCGTGGATATACCACATACATTCAAGGTGGGCCCAAATGAGTGGTCAATTATGTTTAAACGGTAGTCACTGAATCTCCACTATTTTCTCTATGGAGCTGTCCTGATTTTTGGATCCGTATGATTTTTTGTTTTATGTCCTAAAATAATCTATAAAAATGGATGGACGGGGTGGATTTTTTAAAACATTATGATGGCCCCACGTAGCATCCCGGTGTAGGAAGGAAGTCCCTGTTCGGTATGCGGATTAGCTGTTGACAGGTTTAGCAGGGAGACTCACTACCGAGGTGACATCACCAAGTTCTGTAGGCCCCACCTTGATGTATGTGTTGTAACCTCACCGTCCATATATTTTTCTAGACCATTTTAGGGTATGAGACCAAAAATGAGGTATATCCCAATCTCAAGTGGACCACATTACAGGAAATAATGTTGAATGAACGTGGACCATTAATAACTTTTTTGGCCCATAAAAGTATTGGATCAAGCTGATATTTGATTTTTCCCCTCATCTAGGTCTGTATGACCTAATCATACAGATTGGATGTCAAATAAACAGCATAGTGGGCTTTAGTAGGATATCCAATCATTATTGTGTTCATGTGGTGTGGTCCATTAGAGATTTGGATCTGACTCATTCTTTATCTCATAAACTAAAATGATATCCTCGAATGGTTGGACGGTGTGGATACGACGCATAAACCATGGTGGGGCCACATAACAGTTGGATATCACTTCACTGGCAAGTCACGCTGCTCAAACCGTCATAGCTAATCCGCGTCCGTACGACATAGGTATGTACATGTCATGTGAGGACGCTAATTGCATACTAAGTAAATTATGTGGGGTCCACTGTGATTTACATTTTTTATCTACACCGTCCATCCATTTTACCAGATATTTTGAGGGCTTTAGCCTAAATAGTAAGTATATCCAAATCTCAAGTGGACCTCACCACGAAACAGTGTGAATTGAAATTATACAGTCTAAATTTCCATGAGGCCAAAGAAGTTCTGGATCAATCTATTATTTGTGTTTTTCTTTCATCTATATCTTTATGATCTTGTGAACAGGTTGGATGACAAATAAATATCATTGTAGGCCCTACCAAGGTTTCAATTATGGAAATCATTCTTACCACTGTTTCATGTGGTGTGGTCCACTTGAGCTTTGGACAAGCTTCAAATTTCGAAACTATCATTAAAATGAGTTGAAAAAAGGGATGGACGGCGTGGATAACCTATGGACATTCATGGTGGGCCCAACATGTTCGGCAACAATACTACTCTCAACTACCATGAGATCTGGACAATTATTATGAGCCACCTCGTCATTCTATGTGAGGATGAAATATAGCTAGAAATGTGTTTTTTTTTTAATTCATTTACTTTTGCATGTCTTCATTGTTATAAGCTTGCATTTGTATTAAATAAACTCATTTTGGTTACTATTTGAGTGATTTCTTACGACAACACATGCCTTTTAGCCCCCATTAAATGAAAAGTTCTTATTTAATGCATTCTTTTTGTAATTTTTTCATTCATAAATATGTAAATATGTGTATTTAGGTATGTCCTGAATTTTCACTAAAAAAATTCACTATTTTCTCCATATTTCCCTCTTTTTCCTTGCATTTTCGGTTATCGGCGATAAAGATATTATGTCTTTATCTCCAGCCAGCTAAACTTGTATCCATACCAACAACTCGAACACTGCCTATAGCAGCTATACAGCTGGTGTGTGGTACACCAGCCAAGCCAATCCGCTTCCATTCAAATTGTCCGTTCGTTTGGTGAGGTGGTTGTAAGGCTTGAACCGAAAATAATACAGATTCAAAGATCAAGGGGACCACATTATAAAAAATGAGGGATTTAACATCTACCATTAATGTAAGACCCGTATCATAATCCGTACTGTTCCGTCAACTCCCGCAATCCTTCCTGTCAAATTTCGGCAACCTGCAATCGATAATCGACGTTTACGCACGACCGTAAGTCGTATCCTATACATTTGAGTCAGCTTAATTTGAGACTTGTATCACTGTGACCGCACCCTCACTGCAGTTCCAACACCGCGACTCACGCACCGATCCGATACCCTGACTAAGAGATGTGAGCCGACGTTCAGTTCGAGAAAAAATACCGCGTATTTGCGATCCCAAGAGAATCTCTACTACAGGTCCCATCATTCCATCAATCAATCAATCAACCCATCAATCCATCAATCACTTCATGTCAAGTACACATCACCTTTCACCCCATCCCCAAGCAACCACCAAAGTCAACTCTTTCTCACCCTCTCTCTTACACACCCATACTTGTCAAAGTACACCATCACCTCACCCATCACTCACATTCATCACTCATCCCTCTCTCCTTACAACTCTCTCTCTCCCTCTTTTCTCACACTATTTCCAAGCAAGGAGAGAGCTCATACGTGCAAGCTTCCAAGTGAGAGAAGATAGAGTTTATGTGGCCCACTTTTCCTTCCCAAGATCTTCCATCCTAGACATCCATCTCCCATCTTCCACCATCAAAGTGAAGCACAAGGAGATAAGCTTTCCAACAGACCAAGAAGACCGCTAGGTGGGTGTTTTCCATATGCCTAGATTTCACTTTTATGATGAAGGGCCAAGTGAGGCCTACCGATTGATGGTATGGATCTCACTTGGGACCTTAGGTGTGGCCGATGGTCCACCTTGATCTTCATGATCATTCCATGATGGGGCCATTCTCCATGGACCCCATCATGATGTTTATATTTCCTTGCATAAAGAGGTCATATAGACGGTTCATTTTGGGTGGAGAGGGATCTCCACAGTTGATCTTTTATTTGGAGGGCCCATATGCAATGGGACCCATTGATGTATGATTGTATGCTTGAAACGGAGGGCCCATAGTGTCGGGGTCCCTCCATCACGTGTGTCCTACTCTCTCTCTCTCTCTCTCTCTCTCTCTCTCTCTCTTTCTTTTTCCTATTGTATGAGATGTTGTGGACATGTGGCCACTCGGATGGACCCCACATTGATGCATGTTTTATCCACACAATTCATGCGGATGGTGGCCCACCTGGATCGTCTGAAGGTGGGGCCCACCATAAGATGTGTTGTGTCCAGATAGAAGAGGAAATAAATAAATAAATAAACCGTCCAGCGTCCCTGGACGCTGGACGTCACCTGGATGGAAATAAAAATATTAGTTTTATTTTTTTAAATTTGGGTTGGGCCACTTGTAAAGGCCCCACAGTGATGTATGTATTTAATCCAAGCCATCCATCCTCTTCCCCAACTCATTTTAGGTGTTGAGCCAAAAAATGAGGTTGATCGGAGTATTTAGTGGGCCATAGTGTTGAAAACAGTATCATTACCGTTGAAATCTATCTAGATTTTTCTTACACGTTGAAAAAGGCCCAATATTGGTCTTGCTAGAATTATTATGAGTCATGGAGTCCAATGGCTGGGCTGGATTTTTCTAATGTGGGCCCCACCTCAGAAAAACCTCAGAAAAATATTTTTTTCAAAAAAAAATAAAAAAATATATATACATATGCACTTGCTGCCGCTGATAGCTGCAGGCGCTGGTTGCTACACGTGGACGGTAGAGGCAGGGACGTTGGGTCCCTATCGTGGGCCCCACTATGATATGTGTTGATCATCAACACCGTGCATTTGTCGGGTCCCATTAGGGCAACGATCTAGCCCAAAAATCATCCATTTACATAGGTGGCCCACACGACCGGAAATAGTGAGATTAAGTGTCAGCCATTGGAACCCTTCTTGGGTATCACAGAAGTTTTGGATCATAATGAAATTTGTTTTTCCTTTTCGTCCAGGTCTGTATGACCTTCTCAACGGATTGGATGGAAAATATACATTATGGTGGGCCCCATGTGGAACCCACAGTGATGTACGTGTTTTACACCACCATCCACCCCCTGGACGGTGGAACCCACGGAGATGTACGTGTTTTACACCACCGTCCACTACCGTGGATGGTGGAACCCACATGTTGCATGTGTTTTATCCACACCGTCTGTCCTGATGGGACTCACCATGATGCATGTGTTGCATCCCATCCGTCCGACTATTTTGGAAAGCTCATTTCATGGCATGAGCAGAGAAATAAGATAGATCTATTTATCAAGCGGACCACAATGCATGGTGAGGATTGAATGCCTGCTATTAAAATCCCTTGGGAGTGTACAAGTTTTTGGGTCAGTAGGAAGATTGTTTTTCCCTTAATTTAGGTCTGTGTGACTTTATGAGCAGGTTGGATGGGAAACATATGTTACAGTGGGCCTTGAGAAATTTAATGGTGGAAATTATTATCACCCCTTGCTTTGGGTGTGACCCATTTGATGCACATATGGGCCCGTTGGCATGGCCCATCTGATATACACAAGGCCCAATTAGTATGGCCCATTTAATATACACAAGGCCCATGTGATTAGGCTCATTTTGATGTATCCTAAGTCCCATGGGTTAGGCCCCATTTGATGTATACATGAGGCCCATTAGTATGGCCCAATTGAAGTATATGTAGGGCCCATTGGTGTGGTTCATTGATTTATATAAGGCCCATGTGATGGTGCCCATATGGATGTACTTGTGGCCATCCGTGGAGGCCCATCTTGATGCATTTGTAGCCCATATTTATAGCCCATTGTTGAGGTCCACCTTGGGGTTTACGAGGCCATTGTTGAGGCCCACTTTTCTATAAATGTAGGGCCCATACTATGAGGCCCATTGTGATGTATTTCAAGGCCCATGGGTTATGGACCATTGCAATGTACATAAGGCTCGTTGGTGAGGCCCATTAATGCAGCCCATTTGACGAATATAAGGCCCATGTGATACAGCCCATTCAATGTATCCAAGGCTCATGGATCGAGGCCCAACAGGATGTCCTTAGGGTCCATTGCAATGTGTGATTCCCCATGGCTTATATAATGATGTTTTATGGCAGGCCATACCTTGGGAGCAATGTTGGTTTGATGTTCACATTGTGTGGTAATGTTGGTTAAACATCCGCATTACGACTCTCCCTAGGGCCCACTAATAGGCCTATACTAGTTGTGTGTAGGCCGTCTTGGTCCATTCGCATTGTAAGGATAGTTCATTACTTTATAATATGCCTAGTATAACTCCATGAGTCATGACCATACGCATCATATGTATGCTTGATATGAGTGGTGACTGATCATAGCATATGCCATTGGAAAAACCATTTATGGGACTCGTTATGAGACAGAGTGCCCCACATGATCGCGCAGTACGCGCTGGATTGTTGTATGATTTGACGGTGTGATTCATGCATCTCGCATATGTGTGACTTGATCACTGCACGCCTTAGCGACATCAGGGCTGTGGCTCCGCGGGTACATTGTGGATGGCCGTATCGGATACCAAAAATGCTTGGTTTTAGCATTGTGGGCACTTAGGATATCCTTGGGTGAAAGTTCCAGAACCTTTTTGGTACTAGGAGATGCTCCAACGTCTAGACCGAGTGGATACACGAGCGCCCGAGTGCCGAATACCAGTAGGCCGCATCTCCTACTGTGTCGTGGTCGATTGGAAGTGGGTGTGGCCTTATCCGCCTGAGTGAGGGGGCTATAAGCTAGGCTGAGTTTGACCAGCTCACAAATGAGTCCGCTATCGACGAGCCAGGTAGGTATTGACAGACTATTGGTCAGGTGGATAGTGAGCTCTATTCCACTTACTTGGCTGTGCAACTAGGGAGGAGGCAGTCAGTGTGAGTGTATTAGACCCCTGTGATATTCAGAGAGGAACTGTACTGATATGTGTACTTGATGAGTACCGATTTGCTTGGATTGCATTTCGCATATGACATTCGGCTACGTAGGCCTCGCATTGCATTGGTATGGCTGATAGCATTCATGTCTCGCATCACATGGCCTTGGTATGGCCGATAGCATTCATGTCTTGCATCACATAGCCTTGGTACGACTGATTATATTCATGGACCTACCGCATACTTCTGCATTACTCTGATATTGTACACTTGGCGTTTGCCTTGCGCACACACTTACACCACCCTCTAAGCTTTTGTAAGCTTATGCACGACAGTTACGTGCAGGTAGCGTTGGACAAAATTTATGTCATTGGAATTTAACTGAACTGTCATTGATATAGTTTTCAAGAGATGAAAGGTATATGAATTAAAATAGATTCCATCACCAAACCATGCCCAGGAGACGAAGCAAACAACAGAATTAAACTAATTACCAACCAATCACATGTATGAAGGATAGGAAGGGTACCGTCATCCGACCATGCCCAATAGACTATGGTGAACAACAGGGCTTCCTGACGTCATAAACATAAAGGAAAAGAACATGCTCAAAGCCATTGCAGACCCATTGTAATTTCAGTCACAACAGACCATAAAAAAAATTAAAAGCATTCCCTTAAAATCAACTAAAATCAACATCATTTAGTCTAAACAAATTGCACAAGCAACAAGTCCCCCATCACACTACAAGCTTCACCTCTTAGCCCTAGCTAAGAGGTTTAGCCACACATAAGTAGGCTAAACATCCAAAAAAAATAATACAAAAAAATAGAAGAAATAAAAACAAATAAAAAAAAAGATTTCTACTCTCAGTCTCTGCCTCTTATTCATGGCTCCATAGCTTCTGCCTTCAATCCCCTCCTCTTTTTTTCTCTGCTTTCCTTTTCTTTTATAGGCCAACAAGTCGGTTGCTGACCTGTGCTGCGACAAGGAGTTCCGCCCTCCTCTTTATGCGGAAGAAACTTCACGCTCAACTTTATTTTTCGCAGCAAGAAACACACAAAAAGTTGCGTTTGGACTGAAGATCAGGACGTTGATCGGCTCGTTTTTATAACAAAAGAACGTCCCTACAGATGGTTTTTGCATGGCTCTCGGATGAACAGTCTGGATCATTGAAACGATCAGAGACAGTGGGCCACAAACATCGTTGCGCGTGTCTGATCGCGAAGCAGAGCCCGCAACCTCGTGCGTTGTGACGTTGGTGGGGCCTATGATCAGCGTCGGCTGACAAATCCTCACCGTCCATTAGATGCATCTCGAAAAACCGTCCAGGAAGGACAATTCCGGTTCGATTTCGGTGTGGTTCATGTGATCTTTGTTCCTACCGTCCATTCCTGCGTTTACATGCAATCTTCCTGTGTGTGTGTGCATGGGACTAAAATTTCACCTAGGCAAGGTGTAACACCCCGGATTTTGGCCAATCTGGGATTTGACGTCCTTAGGCAATGGGTCAACTAAAACACCTGAAAAATCGCTCAGAACCCAATTTCATAGCCAAAGAAACCACTTAGGATTAATTCCTATGGAAATTTAGCGTAAATTAGCTAGCGCAACGCTGGAGTAGCTGGAAAACAGTCCCTGATCACTTTAAATACGTTCTACAAGACCCAAATCGAGTAGAACGTATGACTCCATAATACTCTATAACCTCGGATCAAACTCTAAGCGGGTTTGTTCTCTGGACCACTTTGAATTCTTGTATTGGATTTAGACCGCGCGTCGAAAGTCCGTTACTTCCTATCTTAGACCGTTAGAACCGCCCAGCTGGACTTGACAATCATTTCAAAATCAAGTCAAACCGATAATCACAGACTATTTCATTGAGCCTGGACTGAAGAGACCGCGAATAGGGACAGAATTGGAATTTCAAATTCAAATCTGGCACACGACTTGACACGTCAGTATTAAGCGTTCTGACCATCAGAATTCATCCAGATTACACCCTCGGATCAGGAAAAATTTCTATTTATTATTATGAGACTTCCAGCCCTGATCTACGTGCAGTGACCGCTGAACTGAAACTGGTCCGCCACGTGCGATCTGCGAACCCTGTCGGACTGAAAACTTAATGCGCGCTAGATCTGGTACGCATGAGCTTAAGTCCGATCGCATTCGACCAGGGGACCATCAGAAATCATCTTTTGGACCGAAACAGCCCCGCTTTGGTTAAGCATCAAGTGAACTTTGTTCCCGAGCCTATTCCGGGCATTTTTAAGCTTATAAAAGGGGTTGAAACCCTCTCATATCTCTCCCATCCGAATTTGGGAAAAGTCATAGATTGAGGGAGAGAAAAGGTGAGAGATTGTGAGAGAAGTGGGAGAGAATTTCCTGCTGCTGGTGCTACCTGCTGCACGTGCTTAAGCGGCGTATTCCAATCACTTTGCCGGTGATTTCTCCGCATTTACAGGTAAGAAAATGCCCTAGAAAGTTGCTGATTTGATGCTTCTTTAGTTCCATAGTTTGTTAGTTGATAAATCTCGTAAATCAGGTTCCTTAGTCACCGTAGACGAAGCGTATACGCTCCGTTCGAACTCTCACCCCTAAAAGGGAAAAGGTGCGGATTTTAGACGCTTTGATTGACTGTTTCCAAAGCTTTCAATGTCGTTTAATAGTAGATTCTTGACGGCAACGCCGTTTGACATGTATAATATGCTGTCCGTTTCCTGTTTCGTAAACTAACGAAGAATATGAGATTTAGGGCATTTTAGTCATTTGTAGGAAGTATAGATTTCATTCATATTTTGCTGATGTGATTGACATGATATGTTGTCGCATTAGGATGTTAGGAATACGTGCATAATTAGTTTGGCGAAGAGATTCGCCTAAATGCGCACTTCGGGTCGACATACTATATGTAGACTTAAGTGTGTAGTGTATGTGTTTGTATAAATGCTTGTATTAGTATGTATTGAATTAAATGGTGTTATGAATTAGTTTGAGATTGATTTCTCAATTAATATGCTGGTGTGAATGGTTTCCTACATGTTAGCCATATGCATGATTTCATGATATAAATGAAATGCATGCGCTTGACGATTCGCTTAAGCTGTATGTTATAACATGTGCTTGATGATTTCCTTATGAGTTACTTTGAGATTGAATTCTCAATTAATATGTTGATGGAGAGGATTTCCTATATGTTGGCGACATGCTTAATTTCATTATATGTGTGAAAGACATGTGTACGATGATTTGCTTAAGTTGTATGTAATAACATGTGTTAACATGCTCTCATGGTTGTATTTCATTTCCATTACCCTTACACAACTGCTGATGTGATTCTATGATTGTTTGGGACTATGCCTAGTCCAGGCAGTCGGTAACCGAGCGAATTCGTGGTTAGCTTATCTTCGCCACCAACGACGCGTCGATGAACACGAGTCGTGTTTGGAGTTGACGGCAGTGGTTAGGCCACACGAAGTGTTTTACGCACTTTATGTCGTTCGACTTGAGATGCGATCGCGCTAGTCGAGCCCGTCAAGTAACCCGACTGGCCGATGTATGTTCACCTTGTATGAGTCATAACTGCTTGAACCTAGGGTACTGAACTTACCATTGCAAACCCTGTTAACCATGGTACCTTGATCCATAAAGACTCATGAGCCGGGCATGGTGGTATGGGACACCGTGGTCGAGCTGTCGGCCTACGCTGGGGCCACAAACCTCCCCGTAGTGACCAGTGAGCACCTAGACTCGTGAGCAGATTATGGTGGTATGGGACACTATATTCTAGCTGTCGGCCTACACTGATCAGGCGACGAGTCCTTTGTAGTGACCGCGAGCGTATTCTGAGTCTACGGGAGGTGACGACCCTTCAGTAGTAGTAGAGTACAGTAGGCCTGTATTGATAAGGTGATGGGGGAGCGGAGCAACGAGTGCGTGCAACAGCCCTGACAGCCCTTGCAGCGACCTACGAAATATACATTGTATGAGATTACTAGGAGTGACGACCCTAGACAGGATCTGTGTTGGGATTGATATAAGGGAAGTACCTTAGTTTCCCAATCCTGCTGTTTGAATGGACTAATAATAACTCAAAAATCATATCACCATAGCATTGCATGTCCCGGGAAGATGTGGAGCACTCTAGAGAGTATGACATGCCGCGGTCGTAAGATGTTGCCGTATGAGGGAGATCTTCGGTGAGGGCATACATCACGTCATGTCATAATTGCATTAACAACAGTATTAGGAATGTTTGAATTACTGCTTTACTATTATCGCATGATTGATTTGATAACATGTTAATCTTTGCTCTATTATTCCACTGAGTTAGCTACTCACTCCCACGTTACGGGACGGTGTTCCTGGACACCCACCAGACCCTTTTGTGATTGCAGATGATGGCGCGGCTTGTGAGGCGGAGCCGAACTTGATGATGATGAGGAGGATCCCTCCTTTATGCGTGTTCTGATCCACGGGATTACAGGGAGGTTGATTAGATGTCTTGACACTTGTCATTTTATATTTTTAGCGCACTCATGTATATTTGTTTTGTCTACTTTTGGAGTATACATGAATGTATATAACCTGGTAACATATCCACACTCTGGAGGCATACAACAGTTTATATATGTTATACATACTATCACAGTCTTTCGCTTGTTAATTTAACCGTCTTTGGAGTATGATATGCTGTTCTAGTTTAATCTCACTCATGTTTAATGCGTTATCACAGACAACATTCAATCATACATATCTATGTTGCATAAATAACATTTTGGAACTCGGGAGTTGGGTTTTTGCTCGACCCCCCGATTTTCGGGATGTTACACAAGGGTTGTAGCTACCCCACGGGGCGAATGAATGGTTTGAATTGTATATATGGATAATGGGTGGGGCCCATGATCACGAACCGACGGCCGTGCGTGAGGATGTTGTTGCGTTCTTGGCAATTTTTTGAGAAAAATTCGGTCAAGAGTCGGTTTGACCGACTCTTCGTTGCTGTGCATAGTGAGTGCACTTGTGCACTATGCACCTCATGCTCAAGTGGGGTCCACTGTGATGTTCGTGAGAAATCCGCTCTGTCCATCCGTTTTTTCAGCTCATTTAAACGGTTGAGACCAAAACTGGAACATATCCAAATATCAGGTGGGACCCAAATTGCTGTTTTATGGGTTGATCTATCCATTGGGTCACTTCTACAGGGATTGAACGGTTGAAATTCGACGTGTACGATTAATTTATGGTTCGTAGGCTACGTATGAAGTTTCAAGATGAAATGATGGTGGAAACCCTATGATCTTGCACTCTGGACGTCTTTCAGGCCACTTAAGCTTCAGTTTCTTGATTTTCTTGGATCCCTGGCAACGATCTTGGTCCCATGGAGTCCGCCCCTTGCTCTGGTGAATTTTAAGCATTAAATCTCAGCTTTTAGCATCCTTTTTCAGTCCAAGCTCCTAAATTCAACCTACAGCATAAACACGATTAAATCGGCTATTTAACAATATTATGTTCGTAAATCCAGACAATAACTAGGGTCTGATATGCAATATTCGACCCTCAACATAACCCTCAACCAGCATCTTGCTAGTCCCGAGCAAGGTATGTGAAAAATAAGTTGAGAATAATAGGACGATTTCTATGAACTCGAGTGATTTTTGGAAAATAATCCAAATACGAAAATTCTAGGAATCATGAATGTTGGATATTACTTTCTCCTGGACTCAATCACATGGTAAACTTCATAATCAAGTGCAAAGTATTAATCCATCAATTAGAAAAATTCTAAACATTGAGTTTCATAGGTGTATAGTGAGCTCATCAACATTAAGATTCAATTCGTTATTCCATGATATCATTGGTAACCAGCAGAGCAGTCAGGACACTCAAAAACCTAAACTAAAACATGCCTCATAGATCATTCTTTTTCTTTCTTTTAGCCTTTGATTTTTTCAGTGAAAGTAATGACAAGAAGGGGAATCAAATCCGCACCTATAGGGAGCAAACCTATGGTGAGGATTATTCGTCCAAATCTTTCCAAAGGTATCTTTATATATATATATATATATATATATATATATATATATATATATATATATATATATTGATCCTGTTAGGAAAATGTTCTAGCCTAGTTCCTTTCATACTTAATGATTATCAAATTAACCCTTCAATATCAAACTGAAATCTTAATATGAAAGCGAGATGTGACATGTGAAATCATGACTCAATCAATGTTTGAAACTTATAATCATGAATTAATAATTCAAACTTAACTGTGAAATATAATAGACACTGAATCCAAGAGTCATAAATTACTAACATCACTTATCTTGTAATTCTAAATCCAAGATAGCCGTCAAAATCACTTCGAATTCACAAGAAATTCTAGAAAAATTTTAAAATTTTTACAATTTTTTCTCAAGACTAAGAAAACATTGACTAGGGAACCTAATCTCTCACCCCCAACCTAGAATCTACATTGTCCTCAATGTAAAAGATATGGGCATGCAATGTACATGGGACAACAAAAGTACAAGAGGAGTGATGGAAAGATAGTACCTGGACGAAAGAATCAAGAGGCCTTCCAAAGATATCTACGTAAGAGCAGGTCAGCACAAGAGAGAAACCAATAGAAATAAAATAAAAATAATAAAAATAAAATTCTACCTACACCACTTTCGCAGGTACTCTCGATTGTATTTAGCGTATGCAATAAGCCTTTAAACCCATAGGTTGCCCCTAGTGGACGAGTTATAGTCTCGTGAGGGTTTGCAGCAATGTTACCCACAAACGTTGAATTGATCATGCCGCAAGGTTCCTCTTCCAGACAATATCTTGATAAGTTTCTCAGTAAGTTCCTCAACAGGATCATCTAAAAGCCCTTTTTGCAATAGGCTTGGGTGCCCTGGAGGATGACTTTTCAGAGAGATTTATGTACCTCATAAGAAATTTTTCATTGAATTACTTGAGGTATCCAGAATATATATGATTCACCTGTGATAGAAGAAGTTTCAACGTTAGTACCGCATGATGAATCAGAGACTACAAGTAAATAAAGTTTAGAAAACTTTTTAAGAAGTGATGTAGTCTCAACACATTCCGAAGTTTTAGACTTCGGTTCAATTTTTACCTCCTCCTCCCTTAATGGTAAATAGTTCGGATCTGGAGAAGAAGGGGCTTCAGAGTAAGGGTTCTCTCAGTTAGTAACAACTACCGAGGTACTGTCTTGTGAGGCATCCACTATTTCATATATCATGAGGTCATCAGAATCCACAAAGTGTGCCACAGATGTAGTCAAAGGGTTGGGACAATCAGTTGAGAGTGACTCGTCTCCTGCATCGAAGTCTGTGATGATTTGTCCAAGGATTTCATCGTCTTTTGAAGTGAATGGACGCATGCTCTCTTTCTCTTGCCCTTTACGGACAGATGGACAATCAATAGGTGAAGAATTGATGTGAAGACTCTGGTCATTGAAGTTTCTCAGTGGAGGCATTGAATCGTCTAAAGTGTGTAGCTCAGATTGTGGCCTCAACTGAGTAGTTTCAAATTCTAGAGTCATATCAAGAAAATCGTCCATCACCCGAATCATATCATCATTCAATTCAGGACAGTGGTCCAAACAGGCATCACAAGGGTTGGAAGGGTTAGTTGAAATTGGTTCACTTTCCACATTCAAACCAGTATGTTAGACAGGTGGAGTAGATCATTATGGTTGACAACTTTCTGAACCTCTTGATCATTGACAGGGGCCACACTTGAGATTGAATCCCAATACTCATCATCGTCAAGTTCCGTGTAGTGTGCACTTGGGATGGGACCACCTTCCTCACATTTTATTCTTAGATTGGGTTGAGGTTCGAATAAACTAACCTCTCCCTCATCAGTGTAATCATGAATGTCATATGAGTGAAGTGTGTCACTATCATTATATTTGAAAGACACCCACGTCTCTTGATCATTCCTTTGAACAGTCATCGAGATCGACTCATTGGAAAATTGAACCATCTGTTCATTAATGGAATCTATTTCCTCATTCGTAATTACAGTTTCTGCCATAAGCGAGTTTTGATCACTTTCTTCGCATTGTGCTTCCAGATTGGGATGAGGCTGGGGTAACCTAGCCTCTTCCTTCTCCATAAGGTGTGACTGAATTATTGGAATTGAGGATTTGAGCAATTCACATGATTGTATGACAAGTTGATTGAATTTTTCTTGTGCTTTTATGAGCTTTTGAAGTGAATCCTCTTGGATTGTTTCTGATTAGGTTTCAAAAGTAGAGCACCTGAGAGAATTATCACTATGATATATAGCTGGTTCGACTTCTTGACATTGATGTTTCCACTGATTATAATTATACGGATTATAGGTGAGAGAATCTAATGGTTGGTAATACTTATTATCACTCATAATATAATCACGCATTATTTTCTTTTTCTCGGATGAGTGATAATAATTCTCACTCCCATAGTTATGATAACCCCAACACTCACGTACTATTTTATTAATCTGTGAGGTGCAATTGTTCTTTTGCATATAATCACATAAGGACTTCTTAGCCAGTGGATCTTTATATTTTGATCGGTTCTCAATGATAGTTTCGGAAAGGTTTCGAGACATAGGTTGATTTATATCATCATCATCCTAAAATAGGTTATTCTTCTTAGTATACTGATGTTGCCACTCATGCATATACATGATGAACCCCTTGATCCGAATTTAATCCTAAGAAGAATAGAAGGAAAGATCCTACAACAATGTGGAAAGTAAGAGGAGGAGAAGAAGTTAGAAAGAATGTACTAAATGAGAAGTTCCTATGTTGAGATCCTGAAAAAGAAAAACAAAAGGAATTAGTTTCTAAAAATAGAAAACCTAAAGCTAGAAAGTTCTAAATTAGAAATCCTAAGATAGAAAGTAATGTTAGTATCTAGAAAGGAAAAAAAAAAAATTTAAAATTTCTAAAAGTACTAAAATCCTAATTTTAAAAATAGAAAAAGTAGAGAAATTAGAAAGGAATTACCAAATTAGAACTTATGTAAGGATCCTATAAAACAGGAAAACAAATTAATTTCTAAAAACAGAGAAAGAATTCTAACCTAAAATTAGAAAATTCTAATCTTAAACTAATTCTAAAACTAGTTAATCTCAAAAAAATGTAGTCGTCAGTCCCCGACAACGGCACCGAAAACTTGTTCACTCTCCAAGTGCAGGGTTGTGATGTAGTAATAACTCGGTAAGACCGAGGTCGAATCCCAAGGGACTGATACCTGTAGGTAATCTAAAACTAACGAGAACTAGAACTAGAATGAGATGAAATCTAAATCAAATAGAATTTAATGAATAATTGTAAAATAATTATCTAAAACTTTAAAGAATTCAGAGATAGAAAACTAGGGATTCAGAGGATCCACTTGTAGAGACCAGGGAGATCTTATGCCAACTTCAAGAATCATGGAATTTAACTAAACTGTCGTTGATATAGTTTTCAAGAGATGAAAGGTATATGAATTAGAATGGATTCCATCACCAAACCATGCCCAGGAGACGAAGTAAACAATAGAATTAAACTAATTACTAGCCAATCACATGTATGAAGGTTAGGAAGGGTACCGTCATCTGACCATGCCCAGGAGACTATGGTGAACAACAGGGCTTCCTGACGTCATAAACATAAAGGAAAAGAACATGCTCAAAGCCATTGTAGACCCATTGTAATTTCAGTCACAATAGACCATAAAAAAACTAAAAGCATTTCCTTAAAATCAACTAAAATCAACATCATTCAGTCTAAACAAATTGCACAAGCAACAAGTCCCCCATCACACTACAAGCTTCACCTCTTAGCCCTAGCTAAGAGGTTTAGCCACACATAAGTAGGCTAAACATCCCAAAAAAATAATACAAACAAATATAAGAAATAAAAATAATAAAAATAAAAATTTCTACTCTCAGTCTCTGCCTCTTACTGACGGCTCCACAGCTTCTACCTTCAATCCCCTCCTCTTTTTTTATCTGCTTTCTTTTTCTTTTATAGGCCAACAAGTCGGTTGCTGGCCTGTGCCGCGAGAAGGAATTCCGCCCTCCTCTTTACGTGGAAGAAACTTCACGCTCAACTCTGTTTTTTGCAGCAAGAAACACACAAAAAGCTGCATTTGGACTGAAGATCAGGACGTTGATCGTCCCGTTTTTGTAACAAAAGAACATCCCTACGAACGGTTTTTGCATGACTCTCAGATGAACGGTCTGGATCATTGATACGATTAGAGACGGTGGGCCACAAACATCGTTGTGCATGTCTGATCGCGAAGCAGAGCCCGCAGCCTCGTGCACTGTGACGTTGGTGGGGCCCATGATTAGCGTCGGCTGATAAATCCACACCGTCCATTAGATGCATCTCAAAAAATCGTCCAGGAAGGACAATTCCGGTTTGATTTCGGTGTGGTCCATGCGATCTTTGTTCCTACTGTCCATTCCTGCGTTTACATGCAATCTTCCTCTGTGTGTGTGCATAGGACTAAAATTTCACCTAGGTGAGGGTTGTAGCTACCCCACGGGACGAATGAATGGTTTGGATTGTATTTAAAGACAATGGGTGGGGCCCACGATCACGAACCTACGGCCATGCGTAAGGACGCTATTATGTTCTTGGCAATTTTTTGAGAAAAATTTGGTCAAGAGTCGGTTTGACCGACTCTTCGTTGCTGTGCATAGCGAGTGCACTTGTGCACTATGCACCTCATGCTTAAGTGGGGTCCACTGTGATGTTCGTAAGAAATCCGCCCCGTCCATCCATTTTGTCAGCTCATTTAAACGGTTGAGACCAAAACTGGAACATATCCAGATATCAGGTGGGACCCACATTACTGTTTTATGGGTTGATCTATCCATTGGGTCACTTCTACAGGGATCGAACTGTTGAAATTCGACGTGTACGGTTAATTTATGGTTCTCAGGCTACGCATGAAGTTTCAAGCTGAACTGATGGTGGAAACCCTGTGATCTTGCACTCTGGACGTCTTTCAGGCCACTTAAGCTTCAGTTTCTCAATTTTCTTGGATCCCTGGCATCGATCTTGTTCCCATGGAGTCCGCCCTTTGCTCTAGTGAATTCTGAGCATTAAATCTCAGCTTTTAGCATCCTTTTTCAGTCCAGACAATAACACGATTAAATCGGCTATTAAACAATATTATGTTCGTAAATCCAGACAATAACTGGGGTCTGATATGCAATATTCAACCCTCAACAGTAAAAGGATGAGACAGAGAGGGAGAAAGAAAAAGAGGAAAGAAAGAAGAAGAAGGAAAGGACTCGAGGGGTGCTGCTGTTGCACCACGTTGAATCGGACCGAGTTTGTCCGAACCCTGCGGCCATGCTTGATGTTTCCAGCAGATAGAAAGAGAGAACGACAAAGTAATGGAAGGTGAGAGAGAAGCAAAGAGGGAGCGCCCAGGTGTGATCCGTTCTCCGAATCTGCACCAAACCTAACCGAGTCGCTGGACCAGCGAATGCCTCTGAGTCAACTCGACTCGGTGCCAAGTCCGTCCCAACGCAAGGCAAGTTGGGCGTCCATTGTTGGACTTCCAGCAAACGAATGAACGAGGAGATGGGGAAAGGAGAAAAGGAGAAGAAGGAGAGACATGGAGAGAGAGAATGGAGGGGTGGTGGCCATGATGAGCCCAGTCAACCTGACTCAAACCAAGTCAGCCAAGATGAGTCCACCTTCTCCTTCCAGTTTCAATTACAATTATCATCATTAAATATAAATATTTTATTATATCATTATTAAGTATTATCATTGTTAGAAACATTAATAGTATATATGATTAACCATTAGTAAATTACCTATACTAATATCAATTAATATATACAGATTACCATGATTAAATAGGAGTGTCTTATTCTTCGTTCTTAATTATTATCATCAATGGTAGAACGTATTACTCCCATTACAATTACTAATAGTGTCACATTAATTAATATTAATTATATCATATTAATGTTGATAGTCACGCTATGGTTACTAGATTTGCATGGTAATTAATTTTACCTTAATTAGCATACAAATCCTAACCTTAAGTTAAATATGGGTCAAAGTCCACCATATAACCTTGTTAGTGTAAAAAAAATTGTAATTATCAAATAATAGTATTTTGTTTAATGATAGATCATAGTATTTATAATTAGGATTAGTATCATTAGGAAAGATTATTATCTTCTTTATGGGATTAGTGAAATTCGTGTAATATGGTTATTACTATTAGTCATTATCGTTTTACTGTTAGTAAATATTCTATTTCTATTACCTCTATTATTTAATAGATTATTGGTCATTATAAGAACATTAGATATTACACATATATTTAAATATAAACTTGTGAATTATCATTTGATAGATTAAGACTCCTATTGCGAGTATTATTCGATCCATTTTATGATAATAATATTAATAATAACTTAGGATTCAAATCCTAGAACTTAAGCATCAAACTAAACTTTGAGATAAAACCCTAACCCTACATCAAAATTCTAAAGATAAATAACTAAAACCCTAGGTTATAATCTTAAACCCTAGGTAGTATGTAGAACTTGGATCTAATTGTACAAGTTCTTGATTTATAGTAGGATTCGATTTTAAGGGAACACGCATTCCCTAGCGATGCTGGTAGGTGATGCGAACTATGATGTGATGATTTCTTCCCATTGAGCTTTTCATTTTTTCATTAGCTTAAGTATAATTTTATTTTAATTTTAATTGATAATTGATATCTTCACCTTATAATCATATGTGAAATTGTTAGAATCAAATTACTAGGTTTCATACTTAATATTTGTCTTGCATATTATCTCATGCTGGTGGATTATTTGTGGATTGCTTAGGGAACTTAAACTGGTACATCAGTAGGAAACTCCCACATATAAATGTATATCCATACTTGGTATATAATTCGATTGGTTGTAATTGAAATAGACCTTCGACTTAGTGGTTATTGAGTGGTAGTTTAAATTGATCAATGATATGGGCTTACCATCAAGGGTTGTTGTGTCCAATGGTTTTAAAGATGGTTTTTTATTATATGGTTTCGATATTGGCCCTACGTGACTTAGTTTTACTAATCGCCCTATGTAGCTTAGTTTTAATATTCGCCCTACATGAGTTTTTTTTGGTACTTGCCTTAAATGGGTTTGACGTTTTATTTTATACAGCCCTGCGGTGGTAAACCCCATATACTGTAATATGATTGGCCAGTAGTCGAGGGTTTCCATTAAACATCTTAAGATGGTAGTCTCATGAGCTGGAGATGGTGGTATGAGACCTATGCCCGAGCTGTCGGCCTACGGAGGTGATGAGCTCCCATAGTGACCTTGAGCTTATTTAAATTGGCTGATTGTAACTGGACTAATAATGGTTTAGCTAATCATGCATATATGGCACAGACCAGCATCTATTGCTATAATACATGATGTACGTATTTGTCCGACTAGATGTTTTTTTCAGGTTGATGATTGCATGGGTGATGAGCCCACTGTTCGCATGGATGAGCATCCTCGAGGCGATGATTATATTCATGCATTCATGCATCTAATAAGACTTAAATCATGTATTATTTTATATGCTTTATTTTATAACTATACTTATCTAATGCGGCGGTGTGTAATCTTAAGGAGAATTCACACTGAGTTGGCCACTTATCTATCAAATATATAATTATATAGGTAGCACAAGTGGTTTAAGTAATTTTCAGATTTAGGCTGATGAAGAGCCGTGTACAAGTATCAAGGTTGCATGGCTGTATCTACCTTGAGAAGTTGTGGGGTCTTGCGGCTCAAATTTACTTACATTTTACTATTTTTCGTGCATTGAATCATGTAATTCTTATATTTGCTAATTTTAGAGACATTGGTTTGTATAAATCATTATAGACAATATCTTGTATACTTCAAATGTAAATGCAAACTTTTCTTTATATTGATTGTCCATCTTACGCTCATTTGCTTACTCTGAATGTTATATATATAGAATTTTACTATCTTTTAAGGTTAACACTCGGGTTTTTGGGATATCGGTCATATATTAGGTTCCTAAAAAGTCAGGGCGTTACAGTGAGCCCTACGAATGTTTTAACGGTGATAATCGTTGTCCCCACTACTGCTATTTGTGGTGTGGTCCACCTAAGATTTAGATATGACTCATTTTTAAGCACATGCTCTAAAATGATCTCTCCAAATGTATGAACGGTGTGAATATAATAAGTACATTGTGGGGCCTATATAACTTTGATATCCTTTGAACCATTCTTACTACCTAGAGCTTAAGGAGAGTCTGTGCTCAACTTTGCATGCATGACACATATCCACACTAATGCTCGAGCATGTGCGGCATTTTCTCAAACATACAGATATTTCGTCAAATACTAAGTAGGTAATATCAAAATCATGATTCAAGGTTAATTTTATCATGTAATATTTATTTTTTTGATAGTGATTTCTTTTCATATTCATACCATCCTCACCACCAACAGATCCTACGGAAAATGTATCCATCCGAAACAACACTTTGTTGAGTCATTTCATCAAACTTTTGGTGAGCAATATCAATATCAAAATAACCAAGTCATTGAACTAGTTCAGTATGAGTTCGAGTCAAGTTGAGGTTCGATTTGAGTTGATTTGTACTCAGGCTCAAAATTTTTCCAAGCTCCAAAAATCGACTTGTCTCGGTATGAACTTAGTTTCGAATAGGGTCCAACTGGGCTTTTTCGAGTCACGTCAGGCGAGTTAACCGAGCTAATTCGGTTCGCGTGCAGCTCTAACATTGAAAACTGACCACATGTAAGCTGTGCGTTTTCAACCACATAAATCACTTGGGGGTGTACGGATGAAAATGTTTAATAACTTCTGTGTTAATCTTGCACTACTTAAACAATGGTGGTTCTCATTCTCGTCACATCTGGTGCCATGAACAACTATCCAGGCCATTCAAATCGTGGGTCCATCGTTGATTGAAAACCACCTAAACAAACAATCCTTACCATCCAATCAATTGCTATAAAATGAATGATTAAAAATAAAATAGCAAGTTTTTCAATTTGCAAGTAAAAAAAATCAGATGGCTAATATTATTTCCTCAATGCAATTTTTAATTGTGATCCATCCAAAGTTAGTTAGCTGTCTTAGATTTCCCTACAACTATGTCGTGCAAATATGTGAAGAGTCACCATCATTTTTTAAATTATGCGAAACTACAAGTTTATTAAGCGTATGCTTGCATGAATAGGTATATGCTTACATGAATAGTCCAGAGTGTTTCATACCACACATTTTCTCACAACACCAGATGTGTGAGAGGCGGTGAAATGTTCGGTTATTATCCATCAGTAATTGATTCAGTGATTTGAATGGTTTGTATATACAACAATCATGATACATCTACAGTTTAGTGACTACATGTTAATAAACCATCGCACTCCACCAAACACATAAATACTCTTTTCTCATTATTTATAGTGCTGACGTCCTAACATATGGCCATGACTACAAGCAATGGCTATGATTAAGGGGAATGACTTATGAGCATAAGATCCAAAGCTCTCAATCAGGGGTGTGGGCCATATTTAGATCTGATCCCAAAAATCAGATTGATTAAAACCAAGGTGGGCCCACCATAGTTTTTGAATGGCCTAATTCTTTATGGATTGGATGGCATATATATAAGCAGCACGGTGGACCCATTAACAACTTCTGGTGGGTGTCTCTAATGCACCTATTCCTAATGGTGTGGGCTATCTAATTTCTAGATCATCTTGATTTTTATTTTTCATTTTTTGGATGGAGGGTGTGCATAAGTCAATGCACTTGATGGATGGTGTGGATCTTTTGTGCATTTCCTCCTTGTAGGTGTCAACACTAGGCGCTAAGATTACTCCTTATCAAAATAGCCAGATTCTGCTTGTTTATTTATTTAATTTTTCGAAATCTAACCATCAAAATAACACAGCTTCAAAACTTTAAAAATGAATCAAATATAACTGTACGTTGATAAATATATTAAGAGCATAAGTTCTTTGGTTGAAAGCTAGGTGGTCTATCAAAATGTTTATAAAAAACTCATTCCAATCATTTGTTTTGCCAGCTCATGTTAGGCATATTAAGTTCATTGGGTATATGGGTGTGTGTGTATATATATATATATATATATATATATATATATATATACACACACACACACACGTAATGATTCTCGAAAATCTGAATAGTCCACATGAAGTAGAATCTCGTGAAACTACGAGATACTAATTTTTACTTTGAACCAAAATTTTAATGGGCCATGAAAAATGCAAACAATTTCTTCCCTTGATTTTCATTTCTCATTTTAATGGCCCACCAAAATCTTAGATCAAGATGAAAATTCACCTGTTAGGGTTTCTTGGGATTCCACATCTTATGGACCGTTCGGATTCAACTCCCATGACACGTGTGCA
Organism: Magnolia kwangsiensis; assembly: GCA_037074715.1. Taxonomy (NCBI): domain Eukaryota; kingdom Viridiplantae; phylum Streptophyta; class Magnoliopsida; order Magnoliales; family Magnoliaceae; genus Magnolia; species Magnolia kwangsiensis. The sequence continues at coordinate 34,793,524 of CM073573.1, forward strand.
AAGGTGTGCACGTGCATAGGTGAGCATGCCCCTCTCTCTCTCTCTCTATATATACACACACACACACGCAATTCTATGTTTTTCGATAGACCTGGTATCATGAACATCTCGAATGCAATAATATTATATTTCAAAATATAATAGCGTATAAATAGTTTATACAATACTTAGAACGCCAATGATTGTATAGACAATTCCTTGATAATGATCTTACCGGTCTTACTCTCTCAATTGAGTCTCTCTCTAATTTATTATAATTAGAGAAAATGAAAAAGCTCAACATTATATCTCTAATCCGAGATCAATTCACATAGTCCACTTAAATGGACCCACACATTTACACACGTGAAGGGAGGAATGAGTAGAACGGAGGAACAGCACCTCTCCTTCTCCCTAGTGATGCCCAAGGGAAGGAGGTGCGAAGGCTACCTTACTCATTGAGCTCATTTTTGCAATAAGATTTTATGCAAGGAGTTTGAGGTTCAGGGGCATGTACTTGTCATCTTATGAAATTCTTTGTACTATACTCTGAAGTCTGTTAAACTGCTCACCCATATATGTACTTGTGATCCATTGACAATCAGATTTTATCCATCAGGTCACATCAAGTTCGATAAAAAAAAATTTTAATGACTAAAGCAAAATTTTAATAGTACAAAACTTTCATAAAATTGATTAAAACTTTTTATTACAGGGCCTTAAGGTAAAATATCTTGACGGTTCCCTGGTCTAATAGATTTAGTCAGAAGTTAATTCATGGTAAATGTAGTGGATCCCATGTTAGTCCATATAAGAATATATGAACTTGATGGAATTGTCCATCATCACCCACTTTCAATAGGCATACAATAATTTAGTCAAGTGAGCCAAAGTTTCCTAGTTAACATCGCCACCCTTACATGTGCTTGGGTTTAAAAATGTAATCAGCTTCCATGCACCATCAAGTTTATGATCAAACAATCATATTCCAGGAAAATAAGTCTCCAGATTATTGACTTGAACTTGATAATTTTAACGTAAGTATTTAAAAGATTTATACCATGTTCATGTATCTATAGCACACTCACACTGCCATATAGGATAAAGGAAAATGCATAATTGACACCAAGTTAACTCTCAATGGTATAGATCTTCCTTCTCGACCCAAGTCAATCCCTTAACATATAATTGTTCAAAATTAATGGTTTTTCAAATAATAATAAATAAAAATTCAAATTTTTCAAAACTTCGAGATTTTTCCGCTAAAACGTTTTTTAAATTAAAAAGTGCAGTGTGTGCTTTGTCCCACATCAGAAATGGTTGAAATATTTTTGTGGTTTATATAAGATGTTGTGAAAAGTATTCTTACTTGGAGCTTTTGGAGGAGGCGATACACGGGTTGCGTGTTCCAGTGCGTAGCATTGGAACACACGCACGCTCAAACTCGAGCTCGGGCTCGGGCTCGGGCTTGGGCATGGGCAAGGGCGAGGGTGAGGGCGAGGGTGTAGGCAATGTAGCTGTAGTGGCGCTAGATGACGCACTTCACACGTGCGCATCGTATCACAGAGTAGTCGCTCCCTTGCGACCTTATGCGAACTGGTGCGACTTCGGTGCGATGGGTCTAGTGCGATAAGTCTGGTCAAAGCCTTAAGGCGGTGTGGATCTGAAATGAGCCTGGGTTTTTATAGGTGACAGAGAACGAAAAGCCAAACGGTTCAAAAACGGACGGACCATGATGATCCAACGGTCAGATCCTTTGATCCGACGACCAGAAACGTCTGTGATTAATGGACAATGGCCAAAAATGTTTTTCAAATGTTCTGGACCATTGATAGCAGTCTAGCAACGGTCCACTACCTGATGCCTATATAAACTGGACCATTCCAGTCCGATTTCATCATCTCAACACACCCCTCTCTTCCATCAAATCAGATACAATCCATAGCTTCATTCTAGAATACTTAGAACATCTCCACCATTCGAGTCTGTCAGAAGAAATCTGCTGCGTTAAAAATGGTCCCAATAGACCTATCGTGATTGCTACATGCTGGATCCAGAAGACTTGTCTTATCCTAGAAGCAATTAGCCTGTAACTCATCAGCAGTTGATAAGGGGGCGAATCACGCTTTAAGGACAACGTATTTTATACGTGATTCAGCCTAGTGAAACATTTTATATTCAAATTATTTTGATATCTTCGGTGTATCCAATCGTTTATTTTCAATAATCTTAAAGCATGATTCCATGGACACCGAAAGTGTTGCATCAGTCAAACTGATGAACCAGGATCTGATCCGATTGGACCGATTTGATGGTTCAAATTTTACTAGATGGCAGGATAAGCCGAAATTCCTGTTAACCGCTCTGAAGATCTACTACATCCTGGACCCGACTCTCCAGCCACTGTCTGAAGCAAATGAACTGACACTCTAGAACAGGTTACTGTTAGGATCAAGCGATAAGAAGATGAATTGTTATGTCGTGGCCACATCCTCAATGCTCTCTTTGATCGATTGTATGATTTGTACATGGGGACCATATCAGCGAAAGAAATTTGGAGCGCGTTGAAATACAAATACAAGGCAGAAGAGGAAGGTACACAAGAATTTTTAATTGCTAGGTATTTCGACTTCACAATGGTAGACAATCTATCGCTGCTTGCTTAAATCTAAGAATTGTAGCTTATTGTAAACAAAATAAAAGCCATAAAAATTGATCTTCCTGAATTCTTTCAAGTTAGAGCTATAACGTAAAATTGCTTCCGATCTAGAAAGACTACAAGAAGAAACTACTGCATAAATCTGAAGAATTCATCCTAAAACAAATCCAGAAACATCTTCGAATTGAAGAAGAATCCCGTAACCAAGACAAAAAGGATGATGCTAATGGTGCATCTTCATCCAAGGTGAACGTAGTAGAATGACCATCCCAAAATAATACCTATAAGAAAGCTGATTCCCTTAAACCTAACAAAGATCAAGAGAAATTCAAGAAAATTCAAAAGAAGAAAAAAGACAAACCTAAGGGAGCTTGCTATGCCTGCGGCAAGACCAGACATTTTGCCCGAGTCTGTAGGGACCGAAAAAAGCCTAAGAAAGAGACTAATACAGTAGACGATGAAATCGTAGCCATGGTCACAGAAGTGAACCTAGTTCAAAAGAAAATTCATAGTTGGTGGTATGATACAGGTGACACAGTCCATGTATGTAATGATCGATCTACCTTCAAAACCTATGAAGACAAGACCAATGATCAGGAGGTTTAAATGACAAATGAAGGACGGTCGAAAGTTACAGGAAAAATAATCGTAGAATTACTCTTTACCTTTGGAAAGAAGATAATTCTGACCAACGTACTGCATGTCCCAAACATAAAGAGAAATCTTGTCTTAGGGGATCTCTTAAGCAAGCCTATGATTAGAGTTGTGTTTGAATCAGACAAGTTTTCCTGTCTAAAATTGAAAACTTTGTGGGTAAGAGTTATGCTTGTAATGGGATGATTAAACTTTCTTTGAACGAAAAGAATTCTTTTTCTTACATGATAGACTAGCTCATATTGGCTACAATACCATAAAACTCATGGCTAAGAACGACCTAATATCATACAATGATAGTGACAAAGATAAATGTGAAGTATGTATACTGTTTAAAATAATCAAGAAACCGTTTCCTAGTGTTGAGAGATCATCTCAAATATTAGACCAAGTGCATAGTGATATATGTGAACTAAATGACGTTCTTACCCATGGAGGTAAAAGGTACTTTGTAACATTTATAGTTGATTGTTTAAGATATGTATATGTATATCTATTAAAATCGAAAGATTAAGCATTTAATGCATTCAAGATCTATAAATCTGAAGTAGAAAATCAATTAGAAAAAATATTAAAATCCTTCATAGTGACCGAGGAGGAGAATATTTCTCTGATGATTTTTTTAACTATTGTGAAGAACACGACATAATATATCAGTGCACAGCACCCAATACACTACAACAAAATGTTGTAGCAGGAAGAAAAAATAGGACATTAGTAGAAATGATCAACTCAATGCTAATACAAGCACAATTGCCATTAAACCTATGGGGAGAAGCGCTGTTAGCTGCATGTCATGTTTTAAACCGAATTCCATCTAAGAAAATCAAGACCTCTCCATACGAAATATGGAAAGGAAGAAAACTAAATATAGAGTATCTTAGAGTATGGGAGTATCTTGCATACTGCAGAATACCAGATCCTAAAAGAACTAAGTTAGGACTAAGAGATATCAAGAGCATTCTTATAGGATATGCACAACATAGTAAGGCCTATAGACTTCTAGACTTAGACTCCAATGTAATCATAGAGTTTAGAGATGTAGAGTTCTTCGAGAATTCTGTATTCACGGAGAAAAAGAATGCCGAGATTCAATCTCTTAATGAAACTATAATATAAACACAAATAGAAGAGAAAACTCCTAGTGAACCTCGTAGGAGTAAAAAAGTAAGAGTTAAAAAGAGTCTTAATCTTGATCAAATAGACTCTCAGCGACTCTCTTTTCATCTATTTGAGGGTGATAGAGAGAAGGTGATTAGAAAAATACCTATGGTTTTAACTATAGAAGATAAACCTAAAACCTTTAGTGAAGCTATGACTTCAAGAGACTCTGTTTTTTCGAAAGAAGCCATTAATGACGAAATCGATTCCATAATGTCTAACCACACATGGGAATTGATAAATCTACATCCAGGTTCTAAACCAATAGGTAGTAAGTGGATATTTAAGAAAAAAATATCACACGTATGATACAATTCAAACTTTTAAGGCAATATTAATTGCTAAGGGTTTCCGACAGAAAAAAAGAATCGATTATTTTAACACTTATTCACCAGTAGCTCGAATAACATCGATTAAGATCTTATTCGCTTTAACATCCATACATCATATTCATGTTCATCAAATGGACGTGAAGACAACATTCCTGAATGGTAATCTCCATGAGGAGGTTTACATGAAACAACCAGAATGGAGGAAAAGTATATAAACTTGTTAAGTCTTTATATGGATTAAAGCAAGCATTAAAACAGTGGCATGATAAGTTTGATTCTAAAGTTTTGTTTTATGGTTTTGAACATAATATTGCTGATAAATGTATATATTAAAAAATGTGTGGTGATTAGATTGTAATCATATGTTTATATGTAGATGATATGTTAATAATCAGTAATAAAATGGAAGGTATAACTGAAACTAAAAAGTTTATCTCTTTAGTTTTCAAAATGAAGGATCTTGGACAAGTGGATACCATATTAGGTATTAAAGTTAAAAAATATAGTGAGAGTTTTACATTATGCCAGTCTCATTATATTGAGAAAATAATAAACAAGTTTAATCACTAGAAAATTAAAGAGGTAAAGACCCTATTTGATCCAAGTATTAAGTTAAAAGAAAACAGTGGAAGGGCAGTTACACAACTAGAGTATGCTAATGCTATAGGTAGTCTTATGTATGCAATGTAATACACAAAACTAGATATAGCATACGTTGTAAGTAAACTAAGTAGGTTTACGAGTAATCCAAGTGTTGAACACTGGAAAGCAATAAGTAGAGTTCTAAGTTATCTTAAAGAAACCAAAGAATTAGAGCTATTTTACTCAGAATTTTCAGCACTATTGGAAGGATATACCGATGCAAGTTGGATATCGAGTGGAGGGAACAACAAGTCCACTACAGAGTGGATATTCACCTTAAGAGGTGCAGCTGTATCTTGAGAATTAAAGAAATAAACTTGCATAACGACTTAACTATGGAATCTGAGTTCATAGCTTTAGCTGCTACAGGTAAAGAGGCTGAATGATTAAGAGATCTTCTATTAGAAATTTCATTTTATGCGAAGCCTATACCGGCTGTTTCACTTCATTATAATAGTGAAACCACTTTAGCGAGTGCCTATAACGGTACCTATAATGGGAAGTTCAGACACATAAATTTGAGACATGACTATATGAGGGAATTGATTCAAGATGGAATCATTGCGATCTCATATGTAAAGTCAAGTAATAACTTGGCTGATCCTTTTACTAAACCTCTAACGAGAGAGGTAGTAAGGATAACATATATAGGGACGGGGTTAAAACTCTTTACTCAAAGTTTCACCAGTGAAAGAAACCCAACCCTAAATTAGAAAATCTCTAAATATTGGGTTTAATGGGTAATAACAATTCACTGATAAGTGAAACATTTGAGTACTAAATAAATTAATAACCTCATCCAGGATGATAGTTCTGGCCGTTTTAAAAGATGGATGAGTATTAAACTCTTAATGAAGTCCTGTCAAACAGGACAAGTGTTTCAACGGAAACACTGGAAGGATTTTACCTATGTGAATGTAGAAGTGGTACCGCTTCTCACGAGAGTTAGAGTTATCTCGGGATCGTTCATGAAACAGGATAAGCATATGACCATTAAAAGTGCTAAGCGAGATTATGAAGGAACACTTAACGCAAGAACTATTATGTGTGTGATATTTTCGGTTATATCATATAGGAATAACAGGTTTAATGTTGGAGCAACCAAAAATTTTGAAATAACTCTAAAATACTTATACTAAGGAAAGATTCAAATCAATCTTTCTTTATACATAATAATTGTTATTATTCTGGTGGAGTTTTCATTATTTTAAAAAACTAATGGGATATTGTTGAAAATCAATGGTTTTTCAAATAATAAAAAATAAAAATTTAATTTCTTCAAAATTTTAAAAGTTTTCACCAAAATATTTTTTGAATTATCAATGGTGTGTGCTTTGTCCCACATCGAAAATGGTTGAAATTTTTTTGTGGTTTATATGAGAGGTTGTGAAGAGTATTCTTACTTGAAGCTTTTGGAGGAGGTGATACACGGGTTGCGTGTTCTAGTGCGTAGCACGCACGCGCGCGCGCTCGCATTCTAGCTCGGGCACAGGCATGGGCGAGGGCGAGGGTGTGGACAGTAAGGCAGTGTGGCTGTAGTGGTGCTAGATGGTGCACTTTGCACTTATTTTTCAAATGTTCTGGACCATTGATAGCAGTATAACAACGCTCCACAACTTGATGCTTATATAAACTGGACCATTCCAGTCCAATTTCATCATCTTAACACACCCCTCTCTCCCATCAAATCAGATACAATCCATAGCTCCATTCTAGAATACTTAGAATATCTCCACCATTTGAGTTTGCCAGAAGAAATCTGCTGTGTTAAAATTGTTCCCAGTGGACCTATCGTGACTGCTACACGCTGGATTCAGAAGGCTTGTCTTATCCTGGAAGGAATTCGCCTGTAACCCATCAGCAGTTGATAAGGGGGCGAATCACGCTTTAAGAACAACGTATTTTATACGTGATTCAACCTAGTACAACATTTTATATTCGAATTATTTTAATATTTTCGGTGTATCCAATCATTTATTTTCAACAGTGATGACCTTACATCTCAAATATCGATATCCATATGTGTCCTAAGCATTTGTGCTAGTTATAGAACATTAGGGTACTAAGATCAATGAAACACAACTTTCTCGGCCGATCCTTAACCATTGTATTCAATCTCAAGTTTTCAAAGATTAGAGAATTTAATCCTCACTTAACCCATATGATAATCAACTTAAGGCAACACCATATATATTCAAAGCTCAAGTAGGTCCACTGACACCACTAATACCTTGTTTTAAAGAAACATTTTATACTCTCATAGAAAACAATAATGTATGGTAAGCTGATATTTATGTCGTGCTTGGATGGTAAGTTACTTAACATAAGCTACTTATGGCTTAGGTAACTTATCTTGGTTTATACTTAATTAGCAAAGAAACATATTTGGTAAGTATGTTTTTAAAACACCTCAACAAAAAGCCTCATGTTGAGTCTCATAATGTCGTAACTGTGGGGCCCACTTTAATGTATGTGATAGATATCCACTTCGTTCATCCGTTTTGCTTGATCATTTTAGAGTATTGGCCCAATAATAAACCCAACCCAAATATTAGGTGGACCACACTACGGGAAATAGTGGTAATTAATGCTTACCATCGAAAACCTCTAAGGCCCCATTGTAATATTTATTTGCCATCCAACCTGTTCATAAGGTCACATAAACCAAGATGATGGGAAACACAAAGACCAGCTTGCTCCAAAACTTTTGTGGCCCCAAAAAAGTTTTAATAGTGGGCTTTCATTCACCATGCTTCTTATGGTGTGGTCCACCTGAGATTTCGATATGCTTCATTTTTGGGTTCATGTTCTAAAATGAGCTAGAACAATGGATGGAAGGCATGACTATGCAAAACTTATATAAAGAAGGGTCTACAATCATGGATGGATAGAACAATTTATTACCCACCTTGCTCTGCTCCTCTTGCTTAGGCAGTGGTTTAGTGAATCCAACTCCATATGCGTGGGGTCCTCCGTCATATTTCTTAGAAATTCACCCTGTCCAACCATTTTACCAGATCATGCTACGAGGTGGGCACAAAAATGAGGCAAATCCAAAGCTTAAGTGGGCCACATGAAAGGAAGCAATGGAGATCAAACGACCTCCATTAAAATCTTCTGGGGGACCACTATGTTGATTACATGACACTCAAACTGGTTATAAATTCATTCCTAGACCCATAAGATCATATGGAGAAATCGGTGGACGTGGATATTTCAAAAAATCGATGTAGGCCTCACGAGTATTTCAACAGTGGAGGTTTAATACCATTGATTCAAGTAGTGTGGCCCACTTGAGTGCTGGATCTGTCTCATATTTGGGCCCACAACCTAAAATGAGTTGACGAAAATGGTGGATTGAGTGGATTTTTAAAAATTAATATGGTTGGCACTCCATTTTTTTCAACTCTTCCCTTCCCTAGGGGGTTCAATACTGTGTTAAGTTGCTTGGTTTGTTTGAGTTTTGGATCTTCATTATATTTTGGTCCATCAATTAAAATCAATGAAAAATTGGTGAATAGGTTGAATTCTTAGAAACATTAAGGTAGGCCACACAACAATGGGTGCGTTTCAATGGTGGGCAGTCAATACCACCATTGTAAGTCATGTGGATCTTCAACGCATTTGGACCCACCTCTTAAAATGAAATGACTAAAATATTTGACATAGTGAAGGTGGATTTTGCAACATGGCACATTCATTTATCATGATTAGAGCAAAATCCTTGCAGTGAAGGCAATTTAAATTACTTTTCGTAAGTTAAAAAACAATTAAAAATAACTTAAAAAATAAGATATTTTATTAAGTTATTTATTTAAGTTAATTAACCAAACTAAATTTAAAAAACAAAAAGTAGCTTGTTAACTTACATAAGTTAAAAAAGATACTTATTTGGAGGTATCATAAGTTACTTTACATAAGCTACTTATGACATAAGTAACATATCTTGGTTTCTACTTAATCAATGGATAAGTATGTTTGGTAAATAATGTATTTATCATCTAAAAAGTTAATAAAGATATTTAATTTCCAACATCAAGTGTATCTCAAAAGTTTGTTTGGTTCCCCTCACACACATCATCCAATCACGCAGGGCCAACTTTGATATGGACCGTTCATTGTATGGGCTCTATCTTTGATGGGGGCTATTTATCATGCCCACTTTGGTTGTGAGTCATTTATCATTAGGGCTAACCTTTAATGTTCACAATTCATTAGGTAGGACTTTTTATATTAGTCATTAATCACATGGGGCTCACCATCAATGTTATTGTCCATCATGTGAGCCTTATCTTCAATATTTGTTGTCCATCATGTGGAGCCCACTTATTATGTGGACCGTCCATCATGTGGTCTCACCTACGATATGGGCTGTCCATCATGCAGGAACACCTTGGATATGGGCCTGTAATAATTAGGTCGACCTTTGATGTAAATTGCCCATCATGTGAGGCACATCATTATTAATTGCCCATCATGTGGAGTCCATTGCCCATCATATAACCTTACCTTCAATGTATGTTGCCCAGGGCTCAACTAGATATGGCTCATTTATCATTAGAGGCAGATATTTGATGTGGATTTTTCATCATGTGGGGCAACTTTGATATGGGTTATCATCATGTGAGGCCCCTAGATGATCTACCCATGATTTTCCAATATCATAAATTTAAAAACGGTTACCGTCCACAAATGGCATATGCCCCTTTTGCACGCAAAATATGATAGGCACGGGAAATTCTTGAAAATCTGAAAATATATCCATTGGACGTGCCCACTTCTTCGTTCAACGTGCCCACCATATTTTTCATGCAAATCCACTCGGTCCATCTAGTCAAGACCATCATTTGAAACAACTCGTAAAAGATCACACTGTTAAAAAGCTCTGATTGTCACACAAATTGGAGAAATGTAGAACTGCTCTTAAAATCCTAGTGTGGTCGCCTGATATTGGATCATTCTGATTTTTGTTTTTTCACCCAATTAAAGGGTTTGATGAAATAAACGCGACTTCGCTGCAACCCGGGAACCGGCCATGTGAGTGGGACCCTTACCGTAGGGCCCACCTAGATGTATGAATTTGTATATTCACTTCGTACATCTGTTTTAACAGTTTATTTTAGTACATGGTCCACTTCATTAGACCGCTTCACAGAAACGAGGTAATAACCATTAACAAGCATCTGTAGGACACAGGAACTTTGGATAAAGATGATATTTGTGTTTTAATTTCTTCCAGCTCCATGTGACCTTATAACCAGGTTGTATGGTTAATAAACATTACGATGGACCTAAGTAAGTTTCCAATGGGGAGCATTCATTAACTACCGCTTCGTTTGGTGTAATCAACCTTAAATTTTTATCTACTTCATTTTTGAACCATAACCTAAATTAAGTTTGAAAAACAGATGGATGGAGCGGATATACAGTAGACACAGGGTTTGATAACCCAACACGCAGACCTATGGTTGGCATCCCATCCCCATCTTTCCCATTGGTGTGCCCCACCTGAATTTTGCATCTCTCTGATTTTTTTACCTTGAGATTCTAGATTCGACCATACAACATTACGGATGGAGTAGGTTTCACATATGCAGCATGTTGGGCCCACAAGCTTAGGTGTTTTGCATGCAAATCTTCTCCGTCCATCTAATAATCAGAACCATGATTTGAACCAAACGTACGAAAGATCACACAGTTAAAAAGCACTGATGGGCCGCACCAACGGGAGCAATGTAAAACTGCTCCTAAAGATCACACGGTGTGGTCGCCTGTTATTGGATCATTTTGATTTTTGTTTCTTCACCGATTAAAGGGTTTGATGAAATAAACGCACCATGTCGACCCCACACGCACACCTATGGTTGGCATCTCATTCCCATTTTTTTTCCCACTGGTGTGCCCCACCTGAATATTTAATCTCTCTGATTTTTTTCCTAAGACTATACATTCGAGGATAAAACCTGATGAACGGATTAGATTTCACATATAGAACATGGTGAGCCCCACGAGCATGAGTGTTTTACGCGCCGCGTAAGATTGCGTTGTAGTGGATTCCGGTCCACTTGAAAATGAAACGGATGGCTACTCCCCCTGCCACCAGCCAATGGCTGATGGTTGGTGCTCTGTGGGCCCCCCATGATGTATGTATTTCATCCATGCTGTCCATATATTTTTTCATATATTTTTATGATATGAGAACAAATATTAGATATATCCCACTCTCAAGAGGACCACATTATAGCGAAAAAGTGTTGAATGAGCGTCGACCATTACAAACCTTTTGGGGCATAAAAGTTTTGGATCAATATGATATTTGTTTTTTCCCTTCATCTGGACCTGTATGACCTAATAAACAGATTGTATGTCAAATAAACAGTACAGTGGGGCTTAGGAGGATTTTAATGTTGGACATCCAATCACTATTGTCTTCCCGTGGTGTGGTCCATTTGAGATTGGTGTCCCTCTCAATTTTAGTTAAGGATCTAAAATGATCTTAAAAAATGGATGAATGGAATGGATGAAACACATACATCATTTTGGGGCCCACAAAGCACCGGCCATCAACCACCGGGCTGATGGCAGGGGTGGCAGGCTGAGTGGCCAATCCTTCACCCGCTTAAAAATATCCATGTTTTACGAGAAATTCCTCGGCCTGGAAGTCCGTGATCTGAATTTTTCGAGATATGAGAAACTAACGAGAAATTGTCGAGACAACGAAACTTGCTGTTCAAGTCAAAGGAATCCGCTTTGAAGGGCTTGGAAGATCATGGCAGTTCATTACTCTCAACCATCCTACACTATGCATTCATGACCGTTGATTCATCTGGAAAAATATTGGGTCCACTGTAAATAGGGTATCGTCCGAAATTCACAACGATGAATGATCTTAACCATACGTATTCTTGAACTTGGACAGCCAACAATCCATTGTTTACCATCCATCTGATATGACCAAATTAATGTTTGAAGTCATTAAACCATGTAAGTTTCGGATTATTATCCAAAACAATGGGCCCTACTATTTGGACGGTCTGGATCGACATGAACATATGCCATTGTACGGAGGAATTAATAGGAACTTGAAAACGGCTGCGAATCTCCTTCCTATCATCAGTTGTTCTCATATTCGATTCCGCACCGGGAATATCCCAGCTTGCTACGTTTTCAGGATGTACAAGTGGGGCCCACCATTTAGCAATCAAACAAAGGATTTGATGGGGCCACGTTGGATGGCCTATGGCGGGTTAAAAAACGTTTGGATAGAAAATAATCCAACGGTCCACATTCAACCAACAAGTGGGCAAGTTCAATGGATAGATTTTCAGGTTTTTTAGAATTTTCTGTACTCGACATTCAGGTAAGGCCCATCGTATCAACGGCTGGCAATACAGCTGAAACGGAGCTTGTATCCCCTTTTATCCAAATCTTCGGCCTTCCTAAATCCCGAGAGAGGATCGGAAGCGTACACCTACTGAGCACCTGATATTGTACTCCTTGGGATCTTGGGACACATGTACTGATGACCACCGTCCTTATCATTACAGCGACATCTTGGGCCGTCAGTTATGATGGATGAAAAATCCAAGACGAAGATCACGGATGGATAGATGGTCCCCTCAATTCGATGACAAATGGACGACAATCAAGCGACAAGAGAGTAGGTACTAACATTGATTTTCTCTAAATATGGTCGCCATTGAGACGTTGATATTTACATATCTATCGATCAGAGACTCAGAGTCGTTAATATTCTCTCAAATATGCTTGAATTATAAAGAAATTATATAGCATCGTAAAAGTAATTTCCACTCAAACAATTACCATATTAGTGTAATTTAATATAAGGCTTCCTGGGATATGCTTATCATACTCAGAGGGTAATATCATCTTCCCAGTAAAAGAAAGGTAGTTTGGCACCGATTTCAAATCCCCTATTATTTGGCACATAAAGAAAAGATTACATATAAAATTAGAAGTGGACAGCAGACGACTCGATCAGGCTAACGTGACTCGTCCAACTCGTTCAGATTCGACTTGACTCGAACCGAATGGACGAGACAGTCCGAATCGAGAAGGCTTCACCCAATCCAAACTCAAATCGAGTCGAGTTCGAGTTACCTAGTAACTCGACACCCGCCGTACCCTACCTCAACTTGATCCCAAAATCACTCTCTCCCTCCCTCATCCTCCTCATCTTCCAAGCCAGGCAACCACTCACCACCATCACCCTCCTCCTCCTCCTCTCTCTGTCTCTCTCCTCTCCACTCTCTCAGTCTCTCCCTCCCTCATCTCTTGATCTGACTCGGTGCCAACTCAACTCGACTTGGTATTTCTGACTGGATCAAACTCGGTTTGGATCAATCAAGGCTTGAATGGACTCGAATTGAGTCAGACATGCTAGATTCAGTATCAAGTCGAATCGAGTTTGGATCAGGCCTATTTCAAAACTGAATCTAGTTGAGTCAGCCCTAATGCGGTTTGACTAGACTCGATGCCCAGCTCTATATAAAATTCTTTCAAGAGTTGCATGTATAAAATATATGTCATTAGACTACTGTTTTATTAGGTACATGACCTACTAATGATATCTCAAAATAATTAGATTATTACTTGCATCACTATAATTACTTTAATATGATGATCAACACCATTCAAATATTGTCCATGTAAATCAACTGTTAAAAATAGTTCATTAATCACTTGGACATGATTTTGTGCTTGTGGTCCATCCAGACTTGTAATTTCATCATTTTTCAGCAAAGCATACATTATATACAATCACTGATTAGAGATATTAAAGTGGATTTATTAATTAAATTTATGCCGGTGTAAATATAACATTCATAGTTACTTTTGAATTAAAGTCAAATTCCCCGATTACATATAGGGAAGATTTCAAATCGACACTGAGGGGGTGTTTGATGCTTGGGTTTAAAGGGGATTAAGTTGGAGTGAATTTTAATATCCCATGAATCATTGCACCGTCCTGTTTAGAATTAGGTTGTGAAGCCTTTTCTTGAAATCCATGCCTAGGCAAGGGATTTCCGCTATCATACTTTGGTCAGTGTTATGTGGACCCCACTATGATGTATGTGTTTTATCCATGCTGTCCATCTATTTTGAAATATAACTTTAGGGCTTGATCCCAAAAATGAGGTAAGACATAAAACTCAGGTGAACCACACCATGGGAAAACAGTAGTGATTGAATTCCACCATTAAAAACCTCCTGCGGCCAACTGTAATGTTTATTTGACATCTAACTAGTTGATTTGGTCATAAAGACTCGAATGAAGGGAAAAAATATATATCAGCTTGATCCAAAACTTTTGTGGCCCTCAATAAGTTTTTAATGGTGGCTGTTCAATCAACACTATGTGGTCCACTTGAGATTTGGATCAAACTCATTTTTGGGCTCTTACCATAAAATGATCTAGAAGAATGGGTGCACAACATGGATGAAACACATACATCAAGGTGGGGCACGCTGAGCACCGACTGATAGTGGTAGGGTGATTTGTCAATCCGTTTCCGTTCTAGACGCCAAGCCCCGGGATTACACGACCATCCCTTGCACCAGGTAATTATTATATTTTCTAATTCCATCCCACTTAAACCCATGTAATCCCATGTGCCAAACACCCCCTAGGTTTTACTTGCAGCTCACTATTGCCCTTAACTATTACGTTTATTACCGCTATACCCGTAATTTTTTAAAAGTCTCGTACAAGCGTGGAATGGAGCCCACCTTCATCAACTACATCGATCAACATTGTTCATCCTAATTCTCATGTCCTTTTTGTGACAGCAAAAAACACATCAGGGAAAACCACACACAATGAGGGTCACACCAACTGGGGTAACGTTCAAGGCATTTATGGCCCACAATATTTTTCTATTGATCTGTGCGGTCCATTCAACTGCAAGGATTAGTTGTGACATGTATAAAAAAATTTGGATATATATAATGATCAGGTGGACCGCAACAGCATGATTTCCTGCTGTTTTGTTTAATGATCTAAAAAGAATCCATTGTTGGGCCCGACTTCTCACATTTACCCCATTTTTTCTACCATGCCAAAAAAGGACAAGAGAATTAGTATGGACAGTGTTGATCGATGAAGTTGATGAAGGTGGGCCTCATTTTACCCTTCTATAGGCGTTTAAAACATTAGGGGTAAAGCCGTAATAAACGTAATGTTTAAGAGCAATTGTCAGTCATGAGTAAAACTTGCGAGTACATAATATTTTTGGAAAAAGACAATATTATCCTCTTTGTATAGAGCTGTACACGAGCAGAGTTAACCCGGTTACTTGCTCGACTCAACTCGGAATTACTCGACTCGACTCGGCTTGAAATGAGTTTGAGCCGAGCACGAGCTGATTTTTGGTACTCGAATTGATTTCGAGCAGAGTACGAGTTGAGCAACACTTAACTCGGTACTCGACTCGTACTCGACTCATACTCGACCAGGGGTATATATATACACCCCAAAATAAAAATACCCTAACTCCTCAGTCGCTTTCAATCCGCCCGTTTAAAAAAACCCTATGCCCCTTTGGCCCCTTCCTTCCCTCCTAGTCCCAATGCTTGTTTAAAACTAAAAAACTCATCCCTCCCATCGGCGTCTAGTGGACCAGCGCTCTCACCCATTGGTCGTTCCCTCTCCGGCTCTCTCCCATTGGCCGTCCCGCCTGTCCCGCCCGTCCCTCTTCTCTCTCTCTCTCTCTCTCTCTCTCTCTCTCTCTCTCTCTCATTCTCCCCTGTCCGGTGCTAGTCCCTACCCTACCCAGTGCCCTTGTTCGGTGTCGCAGCTCGTACGGTGCCGCCGGTCGTCCCTGCCGATCTTCCCTGCCCTGCACGCATGGTGCCGGTCGTTCGACTCGTTCCTGCCGCAGTTCACCCGGTAATGTGGTGTTGATTTATTATTATTATTATTATTTTTGTATAAATTGTTAATATATGTCAGAAATTGTTAATATAGGTTGATCTGTGGTGTTGATTTATTATTAGTTTTTTTGTATAAATTGTTAATATATGTTAAAAGTTGATATCATATATTGCTAATTAATACGAAAAGACCCCTCCTAACTTGGACTTGACTTGGCTTGATATCTGCTCAAACTCAACTCGAACTCGGACGAGCAGAGAACGAGTTAGGCATTCGAGCTCGAAGCCCGAGCCGAGCCAAGTACAAGCTGGGACTTGGGCAGTGTGAGTCGAGCACGAGCTGGGCAATACTCGGCTCGACTGGACTCATGTACAGCTCTATCTTTGTAGGATAAGCATGTCCTAAAAAGCTTTGTAGGATATCTGAGTCCTAACTTAAGGGGGCTTTTGGGCATCAAGTTACTCAATAAGTTTTTTTTTTTTGGGAAAAGACAATATTACCATCTTGATTTCTAGTAACTAGGGTTGTACATCCAGTCGAGTTGAGTCAAGTTGAGGTGGGCTAAGCTTGGCCTGACTCGTCCATGTTGTACTCGAGTTTGAGCTCGAGCTCGCCCTTGAGCTCAACATTGAAGCTTGGCTTGTTGGCCAAAGCTATTCAGTTGAGTTCAACTCGCGCTAGTGGTTCGAGTTGAGTTGAGTTTACCTCGAGTCGAGCTCAAGCTTATTCATATATTAACTTATTATATTTTTGGTTAAAAAATATAAATTAAGTGTCAATCATGTTAAGTTTAAAATGTCTCATATGCCATATTACTAAGATCCCACCCGACCCCACCCAGCCATCCCAACCCGACCCAACACCCAACCCGACCCAACCTAGCTCCCTCAACCTGTCCCAAACCCTTACCTGACCCAACCTAGCCACCCCAACCAGACCCAACACCCAACTCGACCCAACTCAGCCCCACTAACCCATCCCAAACCCCAATCGGAGCCACCCCAACCTGACCCAATACCCAACCCGACCCAACCCAGCTCCCCCCGACCTGTCCTAAACCCCAATCCGACCCAATACCCAACCTAGCCCCCCAACCGTCCCAAACCCCAACCCGACCCAACCCAGCACCCAATCTATAATAAATGTACAACTTAAATAAAAAAAATAAGTTAAACATCTACCTCGAAAAGATAGGAGAGGAGAGATCGGGTCGAGTCAGGATTGGGTGCGGGTTCGCTTAAAGAGATCGGGAGAGTGAGAGAAAGAGAGATAGAGATTGGTGGAGTGTTGGCCGTGCGAGCATGCGGGCAGTGTGCTGAAAGCCTAGACTGGTGGTCCGGTGGAGTGCTGGTTGGGCGGGTGTGCGGGCAGTGGAGGGTGGGGTAGTTGAGAGATAGAGAAGAAAGGGAAAGGGAATAGGGCCGGTCAGGTAATACTAGGGTTTCTTTTATTTTCTTTTATTTTTTTTTTTTGTTGTTTTATTTTTTAAACTTATACTTAAGTGTGTGTGTGTGTGTATTAAAAATTTTAAATTTATTACGAGTTGAGTTGAAATGCACCATGCTCGAACTCGGCTTAAACTCAACTCTAGCTTCATGAAAATAGCTTGACTCGACCCGAATTGACTATTCAACCGAATCAGTTATTCAAGCCGAGTCAATCCAAGCTGACTCGAGCCAAGTCGAGCGAGCTTTTCGAGCTATCTCGACTTGTGTACAACCCTACTAGTAACTGTGAATAAAAAAGATGAGGGTAATAAGTTTTTTTTGGACATTAAGTTACTTAATAAGTTTTTTTTTTTTTTGGAAAAAGACACTATTACCCTCTTGATTTCTAATAACTGTAAATAAAAAAGTTACATATAATTAATCATAAACCAAACTTACTTATCAAATAAGTCACCATTGCAAGTAAAAAGAGTAACTTATTTGGCGGTATCCAAACATGCCCTTAACAACCAAAGCTGCTTAAACTTTAAACAACAAATAATTATTGAACTCTAATTAATCTAAATCATTCATTCAACATCATGACTTTTAATCTTAATCTTGCAATTCATATTGAAAATCACAAAAAAAATCTTATTTTCGTCACAAGTAGACATATCCTCTCATAATTTGTATTATCTTGAACTTAATGAAAAGCTAACTTATTAGGCTTCCAAATAGGTCTAATCTCAAGTTGTTTAGATATATTTTGATATTCTAAAAGTGGAATATAAGAAAATAATGAAAGTTGTTTAGATATCATTTTGATATTTCAAAAGTAGAATATAAAAAAATAATGAAAATAATACCTATACTTTTAACTCTACTTAAATAACTAAAAAGCAGAAAAATCTCTTTAAAAGAGTAGGCCAAGATTGAAGTCACTTAAATAGGGACGCGGATTGTGTCCTACCCCCGCCCGTCTCTAGCCCCAAATGGGCAGTTTTGCTGGTGGGCCCACTATGACTATCGATTTATCCACGCCGTCCATCCCTCCCTTCGGATCATTTTAATGTCTGTGCACAAAAATGACGCAGATCCAACGCTCAAGTGGACCACAACAAATAATAAGCTTGGTTGCATTAAATGCACAAAGCATTAGATGTCGTTGCATTAAATGCGAGAGTCATCTGTAGTGTGGTCGACTTGAGCATTAGATCTGCCTAATTTTTGTACTTATGCCTTAAAATGATCCGATAGGAGGGATAGACGGCGTGGATAAACCGATAGACCACAATGGACCCGCCCACGGAACTGCCCATTCGTGGCTAAAGACGGGCGGGGGTAAGATGCAATCCGCGTCCCTTAAATAGAAACTCTTTATGTGGGGTCCATGATGATGGTTCTCTCTTCGATAACAGGATTATGATCATGGGCTTTGAGGTCAAAGATAACATTTCATGCATAATTTCTTAAAAAATCTAAGCTGTTGAATGATTTTATCACGGGCTATTGAAAACTAACCGTGGAGATTAACTTGGCCTAAATGTTTGTTACCTCAAATAATCATTACCATTCAAGAGGTAAGCCTCACCAATCACCACGCACTAGCTCTAACCATACAAAAATTCACGAATAAATATACAACATACAAACACAGTTCAAATTCATCATCGACAGTCAAAGGTTAGGATTGTCCATATCAGAAGGTTTCTATCCAATGGCTTATCAAAGGTGGCGTCCACCAATTGCCTTTTACATTGATCAAATAACATCCGGAGATGTCAATGGGTAGACAATAGTGAGATCCCATCAAGGAATACAAGTTGAGGTTCTTCTAAATATAAACTTCCTTATCTCTGTCTCTCCATGTGGTTGTCACTATTCTACGATTGGGAGCACTATCGTTTGGTCGATGCCTTTAAGCGTGGTCCACCTTAGGGCCTGTTTGGATATGTGTTTTGGGATGTATTGTATTGTATTAGAAGTTATGATTTCACGTTTACCGTGTTTGGATTGGAGTGAATAGGAGTTGAATCCCATGCATGTGAATACAAACTCCAACCAAATTTTCGAACCAATGGTAGAGTATTGTTAATGGGTTCTGTTGCCGTCAATACTTCGTATTCATTGTGTTGTATTTGGCAGCGGATGAAAGTTTGAAATTTGTACGATTACAAGATATCTGGTACCTATGTGGTGTAAGATCGGGACTGTTCATTTGGTACATTTCAACGTAAAAATCATCTAAGCTAGAAATCAGAAAGTTCCTTACGTTAAACAGGCCACCGACCGAATTAAGATTGTACAATACGCAGACATAATACATCCTATCCAAACGTTGATCTGTATAACGTATTGTAAACTATGCCAAACAATACCTCCTATTCAAACATTGATTAGTATTTGATTGATTTGGATGTATTTTGAAAATTGTCCAATGTATACATGAACAGTACCCAAATACGATACAATACAATACTATACGTGAATCCAAATAGGCCCTTATATGCTTATACATGAATGTAATGATGCCCATCATGGATGGGGCATAGTTCAAATTTTGTAATTATAAAATAATCTTAACCATCTAATTTTTATTCTTGAATTTGGACTACCAATACTTTTGAGATATGATCTAATGCTCCCAATGCACTGTGACTTACAATGTTCCTACTATAGACACCCCACTTGAGATGGAGAAATATCACAGTTTGATTTGAACCAATAGATGAAGCTGACTCTGGGAGCACCTTGATTGCATGTTAGTGAAACAAGAGTCACCAAGCACCGAAAATGCCTCAATATTCGAGTATAGTATAGTAGTGGAAATCCAATTTTTGCTATCGCTACTAAGTTCGAATTCGTAGATTTTTTTTAAAAAAACCTAAAGATAGCTTTGAGAATCAAACTTTGACTATAAAAGGAGGCTCATGTTGAACTTAAAGGAGAGCTACAGTTTTGAATTGAGAGGTAGTTAGAGAGTTCAAAAGATTAGAACTTAGGGAGGGGAAAAGAGAGAGAAGAAAAAAGGGATAGAAAAGAGAAGAAATGAGAGAAGGAGAAGAAGAGTTCTGAGCTTCCTAATGATTTAAATTAAGTAGAGTAGAAGCAAAATTTGAGATATTAGATCATCTTTGACATTTAAAATATCGAGTCTTTTGGTTCTCCCCTTATATCTTCAAAAATACTATGATTAGTTTCATCTCACTTGTGTTTGCATCTCTGCTATATTTTTCTTTGCTTTAATTTTTCACAATAATCACATCCTCAATCATGATCATATGTATAGCGCTCCCTTTTTATGAACATGATTATAGTTGAGTATGTTGGGAGCATTGCACAAAAACCTTAGGATCTCGCCTCTTAAAAATACCAGAATTGTAGAATATAATAAAGCAATGAAATAAATCAAAGCACAAACCACATGACATAAGAGATTTTACGTGGAAAACCCTCGAAGAGGTAAAAACCATGGGACCTATTCCAGAGCAATAATTTACTATGAAGTAGAACGTTACAACTGATCACAAGCACATACTGCTTGGATCAAACCTTTTTCACTCATGCAGAAGTGAAAGAATAATAAGAGAATAATGAAAAATGGAGAGATCTCACCGATCACAAGGTCGTAAAAGAGCTGAGACGTCGACTGCGTAGTAAATCACCTCTACAAGCATAATCATCCCTTTCACAAGCTTCCTCTCTCTTCTCTCTGTCTCTCTCTCTCTCTCTCTCTCTCTCTCTCTCACACACACACACACACACACACACACACCTTGGTCATGAAAACGCATTAACACAATAGCTTTAGAAAGCCTTAACATGCCCTAGAATAGCCTTAGGGACCTCTATTTATAGTTTAGGTAACTCTTCTTCCGCACCTTTGTGAAACCGCCTCAAATTTACGTAGTCCGCACAAAATCTACGTAACCCTCAACTAGTCGAGCCGGGTCCTCGACTGGGGTCCTTCGACCGGTCGAGCCCTAAAAATACTACTTGCTGGACTTTAAGTCAAGCGAGCTTCGACTGGTCGAGCAGCTCCCTTCGATCGGTCAAGCAGCTCACTCGACTGGTCGAGTAGCATGGTAATGCCAACATTTGAGACATCCGATCTGCAGTACCTCTCCTTTGAACTGAGGAGGAAAACCTCATCGAATCTTCCCCTTTTTGACTCAGGAGGAATTTTCCTTCTTCAAGCCTGCCAGGTTTCTAGAAACCTCAAACTTTTTCTTGAGCAATGCCTTAATCATCATGTCTAATCCATTATCGTTCGTGTGGACCTTCTCAAGCTGTAACACCTTTTGTTCCAAAGTATCCCTAATCCAGTGATACCGAATCTCTATGTGTTTTGACTTGGAGTGATAACCTGGATTCTTACTCAAGTGTATAGCACTTTGATTATCGCAATAGACTACGTGTTGCTCCATCTTTAGGCTAAGTTCTTGTAGGAACCTTTTCATCCAAAGTATCTCTTTACATGCCTCTACGACCACAATGTACTCGACTTCTGTCATTGACAATGCTACAACCTTGTATAGCTTGCTCTGCCAAGAGACCGCTCCCCTTACAAACGTGAACATGAAACTCGATGTAGACTTCTTGGAGTCTATGTCACCTACCATATCTGCATCTGTGTAGGCTTCTAACATAGGTTTTCCGTCATCATAACATAGGCTCAACTTGGATGAGTCTCTTAGACACCACTATATTCATTTCACCGCTACCCAATGTTCTTTGCCAAGATTGACAAGATACCGGTTAATAACACCAACCGCATATGTTATGTCTGGGCGCATACACAGCATATCATATATCAAACTTTCTACCGCTGATGTATAGGGTATCTTCTTTCTGAACACCCACTTGTTGCTCAGAGCTTTCTTGCCCTTAGGAAATTTTACCATATCATAGGTGTAGTTCTTATGCAAGAATTTCATCTCCTCTTGCATAGCTTTCAACCACTCCCTCTTATGCTCGTCGGATAGGGCCTCAGAATAATCTTTTGGCCCTCCTCCATTAGTGAGCCTAATATACTCATGCGATAAGTACTTCTTAGACGAGTGTCTGTTCCTATATGTCTTCTTCATCTGTGGCTTAATAGGTGGATCAAGTGGGGGCTGCTCTCCCGGTTCATCTTCTGTAGGAACTCCTTCGTCCTCTGTACCTTTCTATACTCTCTCTTCATCAGGCACCATAGGAGGAGTAACCGGATCCATGTCCTCTAGCTCACCTAAACTAGGTTGGGTCTTATCTGGCTTACAAATGTCTTCTATACATTAATCTTAACAAAAGACCACATCTCTGCTCCTGACGAGCTTCTTCTCGGTCGGATCTCACAATCTATAGCCAAACTTTTCATCACCGTACCCGAAGAACACACATTGTCTGATTTTCGTATTAAGCTTGGACCTCTCGTTCTTTGGTATGTGAACAGATGTCCTGTATTCAAACACCTTGAGATGACTGTACGAATGATCTTGTCCAATCCACACCTTCTCATGTACTTCTCCATTCAACGGGGCTGATGGAGACCTGTTTATTAAATACACTGCCATGTGCATTATTTCTCTCCAGAACATCTTGGGCAATTTGCATGGGATAATATGTATCCGA
Organism: Magnolia kwangsiensis; assembly: GCA_037074715.1. Classification (NCBI taxonomy): domain Eukaryota; kingdom Viridiplantae; phylum Streptophyta; class Magnoliopsida; order Magnoliales; family Magnoliaceae; genus Magnolia; species Magnolia kwangsiensis. The sequence goes on from CM073573.1 coordinate 34,816,888, forward strand.
TTCTCTCTACAATGGTACGATTCATATGCTCAGCCATGCCATTATACTGGGGGGTCTTGGGAACTATCTGTTTATGCTGTATACCTAGGGACTTACAATACTCATGAAAGTTGTCAATGTATTCACCACCATTGTTAGTGCGAATGCACTTTAATGATCTACCTGTCTCTCTCTCGACCATAGCATGAAAAATTTTAAACACATCAAAGACCTCGTCCTTGGATTTCAAAGCATAAACCCAAACTCTCCTAGATGCATCATATATAAAAGTGACAAAATACAATGCCCCACCTAAGGTTTTTATCCTCATAGGACCACAAACATCAGAATAAATCAAATCTAATGCATGCATTTTATTAATATGGGAAACAGATTTAACAAATGAAACTCTATGTTGTTTCCCTGATAAACAGTCAATATAAGTTTTGAGAGGTATACCTGTCACGTCTAGAAGGAGCCGCTTCTTTGCTAGTAGCTGAAGTCCCTTTTTCACTCATGTGGCCTAGACGCCTGTGCCACATGTCAGTAGTTGAATCTTTCGCTACATTTAACCCATCCTTACATACACTGACACTTGCCTTGAAAAGGGTGTAACACTTCTTCCTTCTGGCTGCGATCAACGAACCTTTGATGAGCTTCCAGTGCCTACCAACAAATCGACTTTCATAGCTATCATCATTTAACCTTTCCGTTGACATCAAGTTAAGGCAAAGGTCTGGAATGTGGCTCACATCCCTGAGAACGAATGTGCAACTCACATCGGTCTTCACACAAATATCATTGACCCGTACAATTTTCGATATACTAGAATTTTCTATCTTCACGGTCCCAAGTCACCTGACTTGTGGCTTGTGAAGCAATTCCTGCATAGAGTCGCATAAAATGAGGCCCCGAGTCTATCACCTAGTCGATGTCCTGACTCGTAGCTGTGAGACAAACATTATGATCTGCTGAAAGAATAATTACAATGTCACCATCTGAAGTGATTATTGTGAAATTTGATTCATCTTCCTTCTCCTTTTCTTTTCCTTTCTTATCATTCTTCTTCTTATAACATTCATGCTTGTAATGGCCCTTCTTGCCACAATTCTAGCATTCAACATCCTTCTTGACACTCGACTTGCCTCTTGATTTATCTCGGGCCTTCCCGTCCTTTCTGTTCTTTCCTCTCCCTCGATCTTGTATCACAAAGGCCTCTTGCTGAGTAGACCCCTGAGACTTCCTCATTAAAGAGATAACTAGTTACCTATTCTATGGACACCTTTCCATCTGACGCGGAGTTACTTAGAGACACTACCAATATCTCCCAACTGTTAGGCAATGAGCTAAGTAATAACAAAGCCTATAGTTCATCGTCCAAGACCATTTTCATAGTGGAGAGTTGGTTCAATATGCTACTAACCTCATTCATGTGCTCAGCCACAGAACCACCATCTTTGAACTTAAGATTCACAAGTCATCTTATTAGAAAAATCTTATTGTCGGCTGTCTTCCTCTTATACAACCCTTGCAATTTCAGCCATAGGCTAGTGGATGAGGTTTCTCTAGACACATGGTAAAATACGGAATTATCCAGCCATGGTCTAATAAACCCCACCGTCTTCTGGTTCAACTTCTTTCAATCATCATCTGATATATCCATTGTCTTTACTGATATGCCTAGAATTGGAGCGTACAAGTCCTTGCAATAAAGTAAGTCTTTCATCTTAGCCTTCTATATGGTCTAGTTAGAACCATTGAGACTAATCATCCTTGATGAGCCACCTTTTATAATTCAAAATTGATCTCACTCCATTTGACCAACCTGAACGCTTTGATACCACTTTGTTGGGAGCATTGCACAAAAACCTTAGGATCTCGCCTTCCAAAAATACTAGAATTATGGAATATAATAAATCAATGAAATAAATCAAAGCACAAACCATACGACACGAGATTTTATGTGAAAAACCCTCGAAGCCTAATCCAGAGCAACAATTCATTATGAAGTAGAACGTTACAACCTATCATAAGCACACACTGCTTTGATCAAACCTTTTTCACTCATGCAGGAGTAGATGAACAATAAGAGAATAATGAAAAATAGAGAGATCTCACTGATCACGAGGACGTAAAAGCTCTAAGACGTCGACTGTGTAGTAGATCACCTCTACGAGCATAATCCTCCCTTCCACAAGCTTCCTCTCTCTCTTCTCTCTCTCTCTCTCACACACACTTGTGAAAATACCTTAACACAATAGCTTTGGAAAACCTTAGCATGCCCTAGAATAGCCTTAGGGACCCCTATTTATAGTTTAGACAACTCCCCTTCTGCACCTTTGCGAAACCGCCTCAAATTTATGCAGTCCGCACAAAATTTGTGTAACCCTTGACTAGTCGAGCTAGGTCCTCGACTGGTCGAAGGACCCCTTTGACCGGTCGGGCCCAAAAAATACTGCTTGTTGGACTTTGAGTCGAGTGAGCCTCGACTGGTCGAGCAGCTCCCTTCGATTGGTCGAGCAGTGTTCACTCCCCAAGTGCAGGGTTGTGATGTAGTAATAACTAGGTAAGACCGAGGTCGAATCCCAAGGGACTGAAACCTGTACATTATCTAAAACTAACCAGAACTAGAACTAGAATGAGATGAAGTCTAAATTGAGTTGTAATTTGAAGAATGATTATGAAATATTAATTTAAAACTTAGGAGAAATCAGAGGTGAGAAACTAGGGATTCAGAGGATCCACTTGTAGAGATCAGAGAGATCTTATGCCTGCTTCAAGAATCATGTAATTTACTGAACTGTCGTTGATCTAGTTTTCAAAGAGATGAAAGGTATATGAATTAGAATGGATTCCATCACCAAACCATGCCCAAGAGACTATGGCAAACAACAGAATTAAACTAATTACCAACCAATCACATGTATGAAGGTTAGGAAGGGTACCGTCATCCGACCATGCCCAGGAGATGATGGTGAACAACAGGGCTTCCTGACGTCATAAACATAAAAGGGATAAGAAAATATTCAAAGCATTATAGACCCATTGTAATTTCAGTCACAACAGACCATTAAAGACCAAAAATATTTCCATTAAAATCAAACTAAAACCAACTTCAATTCAAAAATTAAAATTAAATTAAAACCATATAATCTCTCATCTTGCTACAAGCTTCACCTCCTAGCCCTAGCTAGGAGGATTTAGCCTGCCATGGATGGGCTCAATCCAAATAAATAAAGAGAAAAAGAAAAGGAAAAGAAAAGGAAAAGAAAAACCAAGCTCCTCTCTCTCTCCTCTGCCCACGTTGAAACCCTAGCCAAGAGCTCCTTGCTCTCCCTGCAGCCGTGGATTGAACCTCTATCCCCGCCTCTCTCTCTCCTTTCCTTCTTTTATAGCAGTAGAGATCGGTGGAATGGAGTCGGTGCTGGAAGTTCTCGCGCTGCATATGTAGCTGGAGTCGGTGGGTAAACAACAGTGCGCGTAGGCTGTTTCCACAGCCAAGATGCGCCATAGGTGTAGCCCATATTCCCTTCATCCTTTTCAAATAGTTAACGTCTCCTGAGACTTTTTTTGACGGCCTACATGATGGACGGCTTAGATCAGCGATCTGATCAACATTCTGATCGTGCAACCGTCCAAAAGTTCTGGTTTTCCCGAAACTGCGTAACAGAGGATGCGTAGCCGTTACGCTGATAATGATGGTAGGCCCACTTCGATGCTCTTTTGATAAATCCACTCCTTCTATTAGATTCACATTGAAGTTTTGGTCGGAGAGGAACTGTTTTGAACAATTTCTAATGTGACCCACCTAATCTTTCATTTCGCCATCCATTTCTGCGTTTAACGAGGATACACGTGCATACACGTGCATGGGAGCCTGAAATTACTCAGGTTGCGGTCGAATTTATCTTCTGAGTGCATTGGATGGTCTGGATCATCCGTCGGATGAGCGATGGTGGCCCACCTAGATCCAACGCAGCTCTGTTGCGAAACAGAGCATGCGTCGTCTCATCTGTTAGAGTCGGTGGGGCCCTGATCATCGTTATATGGAAAATCCAGCCCGTCCACAGGATTCCCCATGCAAAAATGGTCGAAAATTTATGATTTCCGGGTCTGTTTCATTACAGCCCATGGATTCTTGATTCAGCCGTCCGTCCATGTTTTAAAAGAAAAAAATCGCACGATTGCTTGTATTGGACCTGAAGGAAAACTTGGCGGAGGTTGTGGTCGCTCCCCTGAGCGAATGGATGGTCCAGATTTCTGAAATACAAGACGTGTGGGCCCCACTGGGTGAAACTAGTGGTCGACAGCGAAGACTGCTGTGCGTTTTTACGCTTTTAAGAAGAAGTGTCGGTCAGCGCTGCTGACCGAATTTCTTGTTTTCTGGTGAGCACCCGGTGATGTTGCCCCTGTGTACATTCGTCATACATATGAGGTCTTCTGAGATGTATGTGAGCGATCTGCTCCGTCCATCCATTCTTTTATAGCATTTAAACGGTTGAGACCAAAAATGGAGCATATCCAGATATCAGGTGGGCCACGATGTACCAATTTATGGACCAATCTGACCGTTGGGCCGCTTCCACAAGGCTCCAGGGAATGAAATTAAACGTGTACGGTTCATTTATGGTCCCCAGGCTATGTATGAAGTTTCGTGTCAATCTGATGGCGGAAACCTTATGATCTTGTATTCTACACCAATTTCAGGCCATTTGCAGGTGAACGGATGGAATTTCGCGAGTCCCTGTCGTGCATATTTGTCGATTTTAGTCCCTGGAGTCTCTCCCTTGTCCTGGTGATCATCAGAACATTAAATCCAAAATTTTAGAACCCTTTTCAGTCACATGCTTGTAATTACAACTTACAACACAAACATAGTTAAATCAGACCGTTAGACCGTACAATGTTAAATCAGACCGTTAGACCGTACAATGTTCATAAATCCAGGTAATAACTGGGGTCTAATATGCAATATTTGACCCTCAACACAATCCCCAACCAGCATTTTGCTAGTCCCGAGCAAAGTATGCGAAAAAAAAGTTGAGAACTATAGGATAATTTCAATAAACTCGAGTGATTTATGAAAGACAATCCAGATCATAGAATTTTAAGATTCATGAATGTTTGGCATTACTTCTCCTGGACTCAAGCGCACAGTAAACTTCATAATCAAGGGTAAAATTTTAATTTAACAATTAGAAAAAAAAAATCTAAACATTGAGTTCCATGGTTGTATAGTGTGATCTCGACTTATCCACATTAAGATTCAATTCGTTATTCTATGATATCATCGGTAACCAGTAGCGCGTTCAGGACACCCAAAATTTATCATATAGATCATCTTTTTAGTTTTTTAGCTTTTGATTTTTCAGTAAAAGTAACGCCAAGAAGGGGAATCAAGTCCTTACCTATAGGGAGCAAACCTATGGTGAAGACCGTACACCCAACCCTTTTCACATATCATTCATGGGGAATTAAATCTACACCTATAGGGAGAAAACCCATGGTGAAGATTAATTGCCCAACCTTTTCAATTTTTATACCCAGATGGCAAGATATTTCCGGCTGGTTCCTTTCTTGCTTAGTGATTACCAAGTTAATTCTTCGATATGGAACTGAAATCTTAATGTGTAAGCGAGACGTGACATGTGAAATCATGACTCAATCAATGTTCACAACTTCTAATCATAGATTAATAATTCGATCTTAAGTGTGAAATCTAATAAAAAATTTAAGAGTCATGCATTACCAACATTACGTATCTTGAAAATCTAAATTAGGGATATTTGTCAAAATCACTTCGAAATCACAAGAAATTTCAGAAAAAAAATTTTAAAATTTTTTTCACAATTTTCACAATTTTTGCTCAAGACCAAAAAAATACTGATTAGAAAGCCTAATCTTCCACCCCCAACCAAAAATCTACATTGTCCTCAATGCAAAAGATATGAGCATGCAATGTACATGGGACTATGAAAGTAAATGTGAAGTGATGGGAAGATAGTACCTGGATAACGAATCGAGAGAGATTCTCCAAGAGATCGCAGCATGAATGCTGGTCAGCCAAAAGAGGAAACAAAACAAAAATAACAACGAATAAAATCCTACCTATACCACTTTCGCAGGTGCTCTCGATTGCATTTAGCGAATGCAACAAGCCTTTAAACCCCTAGGTTACCCCTAGTGGACGAGTTGTAGTCTCGTGAGGGTTTGTAGTGATGTTACCCACAAATATTGAACTAACTAACTAAAAAAAATGAAATCGAATAAAAAAGCTGGGTTGCCTCCCATGAGCGCTAAATTTACTGTCTTCAGCCAGACAAATAAAACAACTATCCTAGACCTATGAAAGCGATAAACCTACCTATACCTCCATCAGACTAGGAGATCAGTCCTAGTAAACAGGTGCAATCAGAGGCATGAACATGTCCTCTGAATCAAATGTCTCGACAAATGGCTTTAATCGATGTCCATTTACTTTAAACTCCTTGCCATTATCGGGATCTCTTATCTTGACGGCCCCATGAGGATAAGCAGTAACAACAATGTAAGGACCGGTCCAACGAGATCGAAGCTTACCCGGAAAGAGATGTAATCGAGAATCGTACAAAAGGACTTTTTGACCTGGTGTGAATGATTTCCGTAGAATATATTGATCATGAAACGCCTTCATCTTGTCCTTGTAAATTCTCGAGTTTTCGTACGCATCGTTCCGAATTTCTTCAAGTTCATTTAATTGAAGTTAGCGTAGTGAGCCAGCGTTGTCCAGATTGAAATTCAGATTTTTAATCGCCCAGTATGCTTTATGTTCCAATTCCACAGGCAAGTGACAAACTTTTCCATAGACAAGTCTAAAGGGAGATGTTCCAATAGGAGTTTTAAAAGCAGTACGGTACGCCCATAAGGCATCGGTCAATCGGATTGACCAATCCTTACGGTTAGGGTTAACCATTTTCTCTAAGATATGTTTGATCTCCCTATTAGAAATCTCAGCTTGTCCACTTGTCTGTGGGTGGTATGAGGTGCTCACCTTATGAGAGATACCGTATTTCTTCATTAAGCTCTCAAATAGTCTATTGCAGAAGTGTGAGCCCCCGTCACTAATAATGGCTCGAGGCGATCCGAACCGCGACGGGATATTTTCTTTTAAGAATTTAATGACCGTTCGATGGTCATTGTTACGGCACGGAATCGCTTCAACCCATTTAGTGACATAGTTTACAGCGAGCAAAATATACAGATTTCCAAAGGATTGGGGGAATGGTCCAATGAAATCGATGCCCCAGCAATCAAATGCTTCAATGATAAGGATGGGATTCAAGGGCATCATATTTCGATGGGACAATGCTTCCAATTTCTGACAACGCTCACAAGCCTTGTAAAACTCATGAGTGTCCCTGAACATAGTGGGCCAGTAAAAGCCACACTGTAAAATCTTGGCCGTGGTCTTTTTAGCAGAAAAGTGACCACCACAGGCCTGTGAGTAACAGAAGGAGATGACACTCCGATGCTCATCGTCTGACACACATCTCCTTAAGATTTGGTCTGGGCAATATTTAAACAAATATGTATCGTCCCAGAAAAAGTTACTTACCTTGGTAAAGAATTTCTTCTTATCTTCTGATGTCCAATGTGTCGGTATGAAACCTGTACCAAGATAATTAGCAATATCAGTGAACCAAGGTGAATGGGAGACTCTGAACAGTTGTTCATCAGGGAACATATCATTAATATGAGTCGCCTCAAGGGAATCATAGGTATTAAGGCGAGAGAGATGATCGACCACTACGTTTTCTACTCCCTTTTTATCTTTAATTTCCACATCGAATTATTGGAGTAGAAGGATCCATCGTATCAGGAGGGGCTTAGAATCATTCTTAGAAAGAAGATACTTAAGTGCCGCGTGATCTGTGTAGATGATGATCTTGGATCCGATCAGGTAGGACCTAAATTTGTCCAAAGCGAACACTACGGCTAAGAGTTCTTTTTTCTTAGTTGAATAGTTCACTTGGGCAGGATTTAGAGTCCTACTTGCATAGTGAATGACGTAAGGCCGCTTATATTTTCTTTGGCCTAGAACCGCTCCAAGAGCAAAATTAGAGGCATCGCACATAAGTTTAAAAGGAAGACTCTAGTCGGGTGGCTGCATGATCGGTGCAGTGGTTAACATGCCCTTAAGCTTTGTGAAAGCTTCTTGGCATTGCTCAGTCCACTCATATGGTGTATCCTTTTGAAGAAGATTACATAAAGGATGAGAGAGGAGAGTAAAGTCTTTTATGAATCGTCTGTAAAACCCTGCGTGTCCTAAGAAGGATCGCATGTCTCTGATGTTCTTGGGTGGAGGTAGGTTAGAGATAAGATCGATCTTTGCCTTATCTACCTCGATTCCTTTGGACGAGATGATATGTCCAAGGATAATTCCCTTCTGAACCATGAAATGACACTTCTCCCAATTAAGTACCAAATTTTTTTTCTTCACATCTTTTCAGCACACATATAAGACTCTCTAAGCACTCCCTGAAAGATGAACCAAAAACAGAGAAATCGTCCATGAAGACCTTTAGATATTTCCCCACCATGTCAGAAAATATACTCATCATGCATCGCTGAAAGGTGGTAGGGGCATTACATAACCCGAATGACATCCTTCTGTAAGAAAATGTGCCATAGGGACATGTGAATGTGGTCTTTTCCTGATCCTCAGGGGCGATTTCAATCTGATTATAACCTGAATACCCGTCAAGGAAACAGTAGTTGGAATGACCAGCTAGCCTTTCCAAGATTTGATCAATGAAGGGCAAAGGAAAGTGGTCTTTCCTTGTGACGGTATTCAGTTTTCTGTAGTCAATGCACATTCTCCAACCAGTAGTAACTCTGGTCGGCACGAGTTCATTAGTAGCATTGGGTACGATGGTGATGCCGGACTTCTTAGGAACCACCTGAGTTGGACTCACCCATTGACTATCGGATATGGGGTATATGATCCCCACTTCCAATAGTTTGAGAACCTCGACCTTAACCACTTCCTTCATGTTTGGATTCAGTCTACGTTGTGATTGCCGAACAGCCTTTGCATTGTCCTCAAGATATATGCGGTGAGTACGAATTGATGGGTTAATTCCTTTGAGGTTCGCTATCGTCCATCCAAGAGCTCCCTTATACTCAATGAGAGTAGATATCAGCATACTCTCCTGTTCTTTCTCCAGGTGGGCAGAGATCACCACCGGGTATGTCTCATCTTGACCTAAATAGACATATTTTAAATCAGAGGGCAAAGGTTTTAGGTCAAGCTTCGGTGGCTTGAGGTTAGACGGTAGAGACACTACATCGGTTTGGGGCAACTCTTCAATTTGTGGCCTCCACTGGTTAACTTCAAGTACCGGTGCAGTATCCAGCATGACACACGTCTCCCTAATTATATCATCATCAAGATCATGGGAGTGGGCCAGGCACGTCTCTAGAAGATCAGAGGATAAGGTGAGAGGCGTTCTATCTTCCGTAAAAGAATCAATCATATTAATATCATGGAAATCGTCATTATCCTCTGAGTTGCTGCCGTTATTGAAAAAGATATTCGATTCCAATGTCAAATTTCCAAAGGACATAGTCATGACACAATTCCTACAATTGATAATTGTATTTGAAGTGGACAGGAATGGGCGACCAAGAATGACGGGAATCTAAGTGTTCGTGTCGTTGATGGGTTCGGTGTACAAGATGATAAAATCAACAGGATAGTAAAATCTATCAACCTGGACCAACACATCCTCGATGATCCCTCTTGGTACACGAACAGAACGATCAGCAAGTTGTAGTATGGTTTGAGTGGGTTTTAATTCACCTAAACCCAACAGTTGGTATAACGAGTAGGGAATCAGATTGACGCTTGCTCCTAAGTCAAGAAGTGCGTGATCAATTCGATAGTTCCAGATTACACATGATATGGTTAGGCAACTGGGATCTTTGAATTTTTGCGGCACATCTTGTTTCAGGATGACACTCACTTTCTCAGTCAAGGAGATCTTCTTTTGAACACTTTTTCGTCGTTTGGTAGTGCATAAGTCCTTTAAAAATTTAGCATATAAAGGAATCTGTTTTAAAATATCAAGCAGAGGAATGCTGACTTTCACTTGTTTCAACACCTCTAGGATATCCTGAGAGTTAGAGAGACGTTTTGGTTCAACCAACCGTTGAAAAAACGGAGCAACTGACTTTTCTAGAGGTTTCGGTTCAAGTTTTTGTGGGGCGCCACTAGATCCATCATTGTTGTCCTCTTCTGGTTCTTGAGACTTTTCGGGCCTAACCGGAAGGGTTTTATCAATAACCTTCCCACTCCTAAGAGTGGTGATGAATTTAGTGTGCCCCATTTGATTTGAAGAGATGGGATTACCTGTCTCGTATTGCGGTTTAGGATTGGGGATTGATTGTGCAGGAAGCATCCCCTTTTCTATAGCCGTCATACGTGAATCCATCTTTTGTATAAACTCTCGCATTGTCTGCGTCAGCTCTTACACAGAATTTTGAGCCGATTCTTCTTGAGGTCTCCCCTGATTTGGATTTTGATTGAAGAAACCTTGAGGGGTAGCAGTTTGTCCATTCCTCAAACTAAAATTCGAATGATTTTTCCAGCCAGGATTGTACGTATTAGAGGGTGGTCCATTGAAAGGTCTTTGATAGTTATTTACGGCATTAGATTGTTCATTTAATACTTCTCGAAAGGCAGGTATTGAAGGACAATTTTCAGTAGTATGAATGTTGCAATCACAGATGCCGCAAACACTTTCATTAACCTTTTCCTTCTTTCCTTACATGGCCTCAAATTTTCTGGTAAGATTAGCCACCTTGGTGTTAAGATTATCATCCTCTTTCAGGAGATATATTCCTCCTTTTTCCCTTGAATGAGTCGGCCTAGACATAGTGTTTGTCCTTGGATAATAGTCCCATAATTGTGTTTTTTCAGCGAGACTATCAAGGTAATCTCATACCTCGTCAACATTTTTATTGATGAATTTTTTGTTGCACATTGTCTCGACCATTTGGCGCATGAAAGATGTTAGCCCATCATAGAAAAAATTCGTAATGCGTCATATTTCAAAGCCATGTTGTGGGCATGCATTAACCAGATCCTTCAACCTTTCCCAACATTGGAAGAATGTTTCATCTTCCTTTTCGGCAAAGTTCATGATTGCTCTCCTAAGGGTAATTATCTTATGATGTGCGAAAATTTTCTTTATAAATTCTCTCTGCATATTTTTCCATGTGCCAATGGATCTATGACGCAGTGAATGTAACCACGTCTTGGCTTTTTTTTTCAAGAAAAATGGAAAGAGTTTCAGCCTAATTGTATCTTCAGATACATTAGGGAAATATAAGGTGCCTATGATTTCGTCGAACTCTTTCAGATGCAAGTATGGTTCTTCAGACTCAAGCCCATGGAACTTAGGAAGGAGTTGGATAACCCCTGGCTTGATGTCCATATATCCTGTATTCGCAGGAAAAATCATGCATGAGGGCGTACTCACCCCCGCCGGTTGTAAATAATCTCGTAAAGTACGAGGCAGGGGTGCCTGATGCACCTCATTCTCATCATGTACTTCCTCAACCCTAGGTTGGGGTAGTGCTTGAGGTTGATTTTCAGCCATAACCTCTTCTAACTCAGGAGAATTCAAGTGGTGTCTAGTCCTGCGATGGACAGTCAACCCCTCAACTAATCCTCCTTTAGTCACGAGACGTCGAGTATTGTCGCGTGCCCACTGGGGCATAAAACACACTCAGCCCTCAAATTCTAACTTAAACCTAAGAGAAAGGAAGAAGTAGAAATCTAGAAAATAAAGGGGAGAGATGGAAAGAAATTATCAAATTTGAAATCCTAGGTTAAGAGCCTGCAGAATAAATAAAACAAGTTAATTTCTAATAATAGAAAATCATAATTAAAAGCAAACTAATTTCTAGAGAAAAGAAGAAATTCCAAAGAAAGAGAAATTAGAAAGATCTTACTAATTTAGAAGTTTCCTACAAAACAGAAAAATCGGGTTAGTTCTAAAAATCAGATAGAATGAAGAACAACAAGTTTCTAAAGTCAGGAAAAAATTTCTAATAAGGAAAATAACTAAGCTTCTAAAACTAGAATTAGAAAATTCTAAAAAGAAAATCTAATCTTAAACTAATCCTAAAACTAATTAATTTCAGAAAAACGTAGTCAACAGTTCCCCGGCAACGGCACCAAAAACTTGTTCACTCCTCAAGTGCAGGGTTGTGATGTAGTAATAACTCGGTAAGACCGAGGTCGATTCCTAAGGGACTAAAACCTGTACGTTATCTAAAACTAACCAGAACTAGAACTAGAATGAGATGAAATCTAAATTGAGTTCTAATTTGAAGAATGATTATGAAATATTAATCTAAAACTTAGGAGAAATCAGGGGTGAGAAACTAGAGATTCAGAGGATCCACTTGTAGAGATCAGAGAGATCTTATGTCTGTTTCAAGAATCATGGAATTTAGTGAACTGTCGTTGATCTAGTTTTCAAAGAGATGAAAGGTATATGAATTAGAATGGATTCCATCACCAAACCATGCCCAAGAGACTATGGTAAACAACAGAATTAAACTAATTACCAACCAATCACATGTATGAAGGTTAGGAAGGGTACCGTCATCCGACCATGCCCAGGAGACGATGGTGAACAACAGGGCTTCCTGACGTCATAAACATAAAAGGGATAAGAAAATATTCAAAGCATTACAGACCCATTGTAATTTCAGTCACAACAGACCATTAAAGACCAAAAATATTTCCATTAAAATCAAACTAAAACCAACTTCAATTCAAAAATTAAAATTAAATTAAAAGCATATAATCTCTCATCTTACTACAAGCTTTACCTCCTAGCCCTAGCTAGGAGGATTTAGCCTGCCATGGATGGGCTCAATCCAAATAAATAAAGAGAAAAAGAAAAGGAAAAGAAAAGGGAAAGAAAAACCAAGCTCCTCTCTCTCTCCTCTGCCCACGTTGAAGCCCAAGCCAAGAGCTCCTTACTCTCCCTCCAGTCGTGGATTGAACCTCTATCCCCGCCTCTCTCTCTCCTTTCCTTCTTTTATAGCAGTAGAGATCGGTGGAATGGAGTCGGTGCTGGGAGTTCTTGTCACGCCCCAAACTCGAAAATCGAATTCACAAGACTTCCGATCGTCGAATTCGGTGCCGACAGCCTCCGTAGTACCCCATTCTCGGCTCGTAGCATTCATATGCCAGATTCCGATCCTGGGATCCTAAAAGGAGGATTATTTTTTTTTGTACATTTAACTAGTAATAAGCATAACTACAAGATTACCCAATTCACAAAGGCATCATCATCATCACATATCCACTAATATAATCATTTGAATACAATACTGAAAGGGAAATACATAAATAGAGAATCAAGCTCTAGAAGACCACCGCACGCTCCAAGCTCAACACTGCTACAGCCTAACATCACCTGCACGCATCTATCGTGCATAAGCTTATAGAAAGCTTAGAGGGTGGTGTAAGTGTGTGCACAAGGTAAGTGCCAAGTATTCAATACAATGTCATAATCATACAATACCGAAAAACTAGTAATCCATAAACCAAACAATGTTTGAATAAGCAGAAACACTGACAAGAGCAGGAATTATCAGAGTAAGCAAAAGTATGGACAAGTCTATACGTCAATCAATATCAGAATACGCAATATAGAACAGTTACGCAATAAGGAGTAATAAAGAGTTAGATATCAATGCTGAGGATGCAATGCAATATACAAATCCTGTTAAGTCTACCTAGGCCATATGAGTGTAGAAACATAGGAAATCAAAATGTCATATACTTGCAAATGTAATGCAATATGCGATGCGAATGGAATGGCCATGCTGGAGTGTGAAGTCGGGATGATAGTACGTAGTATCGCAGGCTACGGGGTCCATCATAAAGGACTTCTATGCAAACCAGTCCCATACCTAAATTTGGATAGTCAGACTCATCATGGTAAACTCCTGATCTCAGGTTAGTCGCGCTCCCAACCGAAATCTTTGCCATAACGAAGGTACACAATAATTAGTTACGCACCACCAGCCCGAGTAGATAGTGAATGAATGAATGAATGAGCATGCAACTCCTATTCAATAAGTCCACATATCAGTGCGGTTCCTCTTTGGGAAATCACCGGGGTCTATTACACTCCATACCAGATTGTCGCCCCATCACGCGCAACAAGGTGAGTGGAAGAGACCTCACTATTCGCCTGCCAATATCGGGCCCGGCTCGTCAATAGCGGACCCATTCCTCGAGCTGGTTAGACTCAGTCTAGCATTGCCCCCTCCTCTCGGGCAGGTAAGGCCACACCCCCTTCCAACCGACCAAGACACAGTGGAGAGCACAGCCATCTGATAACCGGCACTCGGCGCTCATCTACCCACTCGGTCTAGACGTTGGAGTAACCTCTGGAACCAAGAGGGTTTAGGAACTTTCACCCAAGGATATCTATAGCACCCCAAGTAAAACAGATTTTTCGGTGTCCCATCTGGCCATCCACGAAATACCTGTGGAGGCTACAACCCTGATGTCGCTAGGGCGTATAGTAATCACAACACACAATGCAAGATGCATGAGTCATACAATCCAGTCATACATCAATCCTGCGCATATCGTGCGCTCATGTAAGACAATCTCCACCTATCAGGGAGTCTCATAACAACCAGCACAATGACATATGCAATGGTCAATCATATCTCATAACAGACATGCAGATGATGCATATGGGCATGTATCATGATGCTATGCAGTCACATACTCATAATCGGTATCCACAATCGGCCTCGACAATGTGGACATCTAACCAACATTGCCCCCAAGAAATGGCCCACATAGAGTTAAACATATAATGGGCCCACGGCCTCACACAAGGGCCTAATATACAACACAATGGGCCTTACTCAAGGGTTACATGTACACAATAGGTGGGCCCTGCTGTAACATCCCGAAAATCGGGGGGTCGAGCAAAAACCCAACTCCCGAGTTCCAAAATGTTATTTATGCAACATAGATACGTATGATTGAATGTTGTCTGTGATAATGTATTAAACATGAGTGAAATTAAGCCAGAACAGTATATCATACTCCAGAGACAGTTAAATTAACCAGCAGAAGTCTGTAATAGTATGTATAACATATATAAACTGTTGTATGTCTCCAGAGTGTGAACATGTTACCAGGTTATACACATACATGTATACTCCAAAAGTAGATGAAACGAATATACATGAGTGCGCTAAAAATATAAAATGACAAATGTCAAAGTATCTAATCAACCTCCCTGTAATCCCGTCGATCAGAACACGCATAAAGGAGGGATCCTCCTCATCATCATCAAGTCTGGCTCCGCCTCACAGGCCGCGCCATCATCTGCAATCACAAAAAGATCTGGTGGGTGTACAGGAATACCGTCCCGTAACGTGGGAGTGAGTAGCTAACTCAGTGGAATAATAGAGCAAAGATTAACATGTTATCAAATCAATCATGCGATAATAGTAAAGCAGTAAATCAAACAATCCCAATACTGTTGTTAATGCAATTATGACATGACGTGATGTATGCCCTCACCGACGATCACCCTCATGCGGCAACATCTTACGACCGCGGCATGCCACACTCCCTAGAGTGCTCCACATCTTCCAGGCACATGCAATGTTATGGTGATATGATTTTTGAGTTGTTATTAGTCCATTCAAACAGCAGGATTGGAAAACTAAGGTACTTCCCTTATATCAATCCCAACACAGATCCTGTCTAGGGTCGTCACTCCTAGTAATCTCATACGATGTATATTTCGTAGGTCGCTGCAAGGGCTGCCAGGGCTGTTGCACGCACTCGTTGCTCCGCTCCCCCATCACCTTATCAATACAGGCCTACTGTACTCTACTGCTACTGAAGGGTCGTCGCCTCCCGTAGACTCAGAATACGCTCGCGGTCACTACAAAGGACTCGTCGCCTGATCAGTGTAGGCCGATAGCTAGAATATAGTGTCCCATACCACCATAATCTGCTCACGAGTCTAGGTGCTCACTGGTCACTACGGGGAGGTTTGTGGCCCCAGCGTAGGCCGACAGCTCGACCACGGTGTCCCATACCACCATGCCCGGCTCATGAGTCTTTATGGATCAAGGTACCATGGTTAACAGGGTTTACAATGGTAAGTTCAGTACCCTAGGTTCAAGCAGTTATGACTCATACAAGGTGAACATACAACGGCCAGTCGGGTTACTTGACGAGCTCGACTGGCACGAGCGCATCGCAAGTCGAACGACATGAAGTGCGTAAAACACTTCGCGTGGCCTAACCACTGCCGCCAACTCCAACACGACTCGCGTTCATCGACACGTCCTTCGTGGCCAAGATAAGCTAACCACGAATTCTTTCGGTTACCGACTGCCTGGACTAGGCATAGTCCCAAACAATCATAGAATCACATCAGTAGTTGTGTAAGGGTAATGGAAATGAAATGGAACCATGTGAGCATGTTAACACATGTCATTACATACAACTTAAGCAAGTCTTCAAACACATGCCTTTCATACATATAATGAAATTATACATATCGCCAACATATAGGAAATCATCACCATCAGCGTATTAATTGAGAATTCAATCTCCAACTAAGTCATAAGAAAATCATCAAGCACATGTTATAACATACCACTTAAATGAATCATTAAGCACATGCATTTCATACATATAATGAAATCGTACATATGGCTAACATGTAGGAAATCATTCACATCAACATATTCATTGAGAAATCAATCTCAAACTAATCCATAACACCATTTAAGCCAATACATACTAATACAAGCATTTATACAAACACTTACACTACACACTTAAGTCTACATATAGTATGTCGATCCGACGTGCGCATTTAGGCGAATCTCTTCGCCAAACTAATTATGCACGCATTCCTAACTTCCTAATGCGACGACAAACCATGTCAATCACATCAGCAAAATATGAATGTAAACTGTACTTCCTACAAATGACTAAAATGTCCTAAATCTCATATTCTTCGTTAATTTACGAAACAGGAAACGGAGAGCATGTTGTACATGTCAAACGGCGTTGCCGTCAAGAATCTACTATTAAACGACATTGAAAGCTTTGGAAACAGTCAATCAAAGCGTCTAAAATCCGCACCTTTTCCCTTTTAGGGATGAGAATTCGAACGGAGCGTATACGCTTCGTCTACGGCGAATAGAGAACCTGATTTACGAGATTTATCAACTAACAAGCTATGGAACTAAAGAAGCATCAAATCAGCAACTTTCTAGGGTTATTTCTTACCTAGAAACGCGGAGAAATCATCGGCAAAGTGATTGGAATACGCCGCTTAAGCATGTGCAGCAGCAGCAGGAAAAGCTCTCCCACCTTCTCTCACAAACTCTCACTTTCTCTCTCACTCTAGCTAGGGTTTCTAGCAAATTCGGATGGGTGAGAGAAGTGAGGGTTTCAACCCCTTTTATAAGCTCAAATGTGCCCAAAACAGGCTTGGGAACAAAGTATACTTGAGGTATATCCAAATCGGGGCTGTTTCGGTCCAAAAGGGCATTTCTGGTGGTCCCCTGGTCGAATGCGATCGGACTTAAGCTCATGCGTACTAGATCTAGCGCGCATTAAGTTTTCAGTCCGACAGGGTTCGCAGATCGCACGTGGCGGACCAGTTTCAGTTCAGCGGTCACCGCACGTAGATCAGGGCTGGAAGTCTCATAATAATAAATAGAAATTTTTCCTGATCCGAGGGTGTAATCTGGATGAATTCTAACGGTCAGAACGCTTAATACTGACGTGTCAAGTCGTGTGCCAGATTTGAATTTGAAATTTCAATTCTGTCCCTATTCGCAGTCTCTTCAGTCCGGGCTCAATGAAATAGTCTGTGATTATCGGTTTGACTTGATTTTCGAAATGATTGTCAAGTCCAGCTGGGCGGTTCTAACGGTCTAAGATAGGAAGTAACGGACTTTCGACGCGCGGTCTAAATCCAATACAAGAATTCAAAGTGGTCCAGAGAACAAACCCGCTTAGAGTTTGATCCGAGGTTATAGAGTATTATGGAGTCATACGTTCTACTCGATTTGGGTCTTGTAGAACGTATTTAAAGTGATCAGGGACTATTTCCCAGCTACTCCAGCGTTGCGCTAGCTAACTTATGCTTAGTTTCTAAAGGAATTAATCCTAAGTGGTTTCTTTGGTTATGAAATTGGGTTCTGAAAGATTTTCCAGGTGTTTTAGTCGACCCATTGCCTAAGGACGTCAAATCCCAGATTGGCCAAAATCCGGGGTGTTATAATCTACCCCCCTTAAAACACAATGTCGTCCCCGACATTGGCAAAGAGCAAGGAGTACTTTCTCTAAGGAAGGTTCAAATCCTATTTAATAACCTAATCGTATGTATATCCGAACTCAAAGGTTTCAATCTTGGGCCAGTGGGAAAGAGGCTAACCACTCTTCCGCTGCGCCACTCTGATCAAACGGTAGCGTTGACTAACCTAACTGGATTGGACTCAATACGTTCTACCCCCCTTAAAACTTGGTTTTACTTAAGGTTGAAGAATTTTAGCATCGATTCGCATATCGGAACGAGGCGCAACTTAGGGGCTATCCTTGACCTAAAATGGAAACAATCTTTCTCTACATGGTTTTCCTTGCTAATGATGCGTTCTATGGCATTGGTACTTATTATCATAGAGATGAGCCTAATCTCCATTGTGGTTAAGTTCAGGGTCAGGCATGAATTGGTGGCAAGATGTCGAATTCTCTACTGGCTTTAAGTCCTCGCCATTTCCCAAAGGCAAAGTGATCCTGTTTGGTTATAGGTGGTTGGGTCATCTCAGAAGAAAGGTTGTGTAGTAGGTCTGAGCCGGATACATAGACTTTCTGTCTAGCTAGAACAGAAGATTTATTGTATCAATTCTTAATCCGAGTCGATGCCGATCTTCTGCTTGATCAGAGCATTGGATTTATTGGTAACTACTAGGATTAAGAAGTCGATTCAAACCGCGAATACATCGCTTACATGTAGTTCCTTTATTCCGCATTCCCGAATGCAATAAGCCCTTGGGGAAGGCAATTTTAAGGGGCGTGCTAGTATATTCTAAGTTCAATCTGAGGGAGTTATATATGTTCCCTGAGAGTGTATGGTTCCTTCCTATGGGCAACAACAGAAGTCTATAAGCCATAAAGGGATCTACCGAAGGAAGGGAGTCCCATTCCAACCAAATCTAACCTACTATCCCTTAGCATATTTAGGCCTTACACTGCCTAAGACAACTAGTAGCCTAGTCTGTAACTCAGTAGTTATAATCCAAAGCCTAAGTTTATACGTTAAATGGTTTCATACCATTTCTACTACAGGGAGTTGTTCTATCGCTTAGGTTCAAGATTGTCTAAATGGAATTGGATTTCTTATGTCGTCAGATCCTTCAAATCTAGGAGTACTATCGCTAGGTCCAAAACGCCAAGGGTCTATGTAGCCAGTAGCATTAAGTTGTATTAAATGGACCGCATTCCTAGTCCCATAGCGGGATCGGAAGAGGCATGCTTGGTAGGAGGGTGGGTTGGGATAAAAATTAATTTGCAGGCTGAATCCCGGGAGTTACCATACTCCCAACCTAGGGACAATACCTTACAGCGAAATGAAATGACATGCATTCCATTCAACAAATTTCGGCTACATTAAGCCCAAACCACAACACAAACATTCACACAACAAGTCGAAAAGCATCATGCATTTCATTAAACTAAAATTGTCATAAGACAAGGGATATCTCCCTACAAGTATCATGACAAGAGATACATGGGAGCTATGTCAGTTAGCTACTACAGCAACATAGGCAAAGCACTAGCCCTAACAGGCTTACACACATAAAACAGGAAATGGCTAACTACTAATAACAACATCAAAGATTGCATCGCTAGTCGGAGTCTGGTGACGGAGGAGGAGCACCCTTATCCTGTAAGCAACACAGGATTGCCTTCAAGGTGCGAGTCACCTTGCCAAATTTCTTCTTTGGAACGGCCTTGGCATCAGCGACTTCCGCTCGAAGTTCTTGGACTTCCCTTCGTAAAGCGGTCTGACTCTCCTCCATCCGAGCAATGCGGTCGTCGATAGTAGCCTGCGCAGAAGGAGGAGGGCTCTCATCAGTATCCTGAGCCTCCTCTTCTGCTTCTTCCTGAACCTCTTCCTGAACCTCTGCTCTAGGTTCTTCTTCGCTTTGATCTTCCTCTTCATCAAAGTCATCCCCACTATCCCTTTCAAGTTGATTTTCACGGTATTGCGACCCAATCTTCATCTTGACCATTGTCGACTCATCGATGGTGTGAATCGATACCGGCAATTCGGGTCCAATTCTATAGGCAAACTCAAGCGCAATCTTGCAAATAAGTCGGCCAAAGGGAAGCGATTCGGATGTTCTCCTCGACCTGGCTATGAGAACTATCTGCCGTAAGATGAAAGTGGCCATACATACGTTCTCTCCCTGGGCCACCAGAAATAAGAAATCTACCATAAGACGTGTACATTCAATGCGGTTCGTCGACCTGGGATAGACATTGAACGTGCAGGTATGATGCAGCAGGCGCAAATCCTCAGACATGTACGTCGCCTTGAGGCTATTATTAGCCTGCCATGGAACCAACTTACCGCACAGAAACCTGGTGCGGCAATCTCGTTCACGTCTAGTCTTCAAATTCTTCTCACTAGGATGCACATCACCTAGAGGCACGTTGAGAAGTCGCGCAATCAACCGAACGTCGATCGTAGCCATCCGATCTCTACCAAAAGGGATTTTGAACTGCAAAGGCTCCAAGGTAGGATTCTGGATGCTAGCATAGAAGGCACGAACAGTGCTCACATTAGCACGAGCGTGAGTTTCAAAGATCGGTCCCCAGTGCGCAGCTTCAATGCGTTCGAACAACAGATATTCGCCGAACAATCATCCATCTACGTCCGCCTCAAATAACACTCTACGATCAGTGTATTCGCCATGAGGCATCTCTGATAAAATTGTTCGTCCAAGGTGTGCATGGGGATCCAAATTCCGCTTTGTACGGCACTCCAGGACTACAGCTGGACCTGCGGCGGTGCTTGAACTTGCGGCACCACCCCGCGGTCTTCTCGATCGAGCAGGGCGGCTCGGCCCAGCCTCGTCTATCGCGGTTTTCCTCTTACCCATCAAAGATATGATGGATGAGAGTGACAGAAGGCCCAAAATGGCTTCCACGAAAGGCATGGAAAATGCCGAAAATGCGGAGAAATGGTTGCCCAATCTGAGAAAAGGAAATCTAGGCGTCGTAGAGGGATGCTTTAAGCTTCCCAAGCTATAGTTTCAAAGAGAAATACAAACAAAAAGATGGGATGGAGCACCTCACGATTTCAGCTATATTTGGGGGATTTTGGAGCTCCAAATGGTGAGATCTTCAAGGAAAGAGGCTGTCAACACCCAATAAGTGATGGGTGGTGGTCGGTTTTGGCCAAGGAGGGTCCTAGAAGTGGTTTGGGACGCTGGGGTTTGGAGTGGGTTGCTGAAAATCGAAAATAGGGCTATGTAGAGGGCTGTTTGTGAAGGAGGGGTAAGATTTGGGGGTTTTCGTGAGGTGGGAGGTACCTAGGGATGATGTACATCCCATTTAAGGGCGTGCGCCCGAAAAGCAGCCCCATTGGACACCGCCGGTCGGCGATGCATCGCCCGACCGGCGATGGCATCGTCGGCCAACTTTCACGTTGGCCGGTGGGACCCCATGGGTCTGGTCCCCCATGGTCCCAGAGTCCCAAAAAGTTAAGTCCCACCCCTTAGTTCATAGTATTTTGGTCTGTATAAGCCCAAACGTGTGTTCGGGGCTTTCCGGGTCCACATTGCAATCCTGAATACAAAACCATATGATGCAGCATATGGATTTGGGGTAGAAGGATCCAGTACATCTATCTAGATCATTAGTTTCTAAAGAAAGTGAAGTTATAATGGCCTTATGGTCATTTTTTATGAAATTTTACTATTCACTGTAAAATTTTGTCTAAGTATGATTTTGTATCATTTTTACACTAGGATCAATGCCTAATATGAAAATAAGATGAAATAATTAAAGAATGGAGTGGTGAGAGGAAGAATTTCGAAGATTTTAGGTAAAACGGGGTTTTTAAGCCCTGACGATTGAATACAGGAGTCGTGGTCATCCCACGGCCCAAGGATTCACTTTT
Source organism: Magnolia kwangsiensis (assembly GCA_037074715.1). Lineage (NCBI taxonomy): Eukaryota > Viridiplantae > Streptophyta > Magnoliopsida > Magnoliales > Magnoliaceae > Magnolia > Magnolia kwangsiensis. Next base: position 34,839,129 of record CM073573.1, read on the forward strand.
ATAGGTTTAAAATCGTTCAAGAACGTCTCAACCCGACTTCCTACGACCTAAGAGCTATTCGGGTTGCTTTACGCGACCCGAAATGCGTTACAGACTCGATCGTGCGAACGAAATGAATATACTTCGCCTATTGACGAATCTGAGATCCTAGAAATGTTTCTAGACCCTTCTCACACCCACCTAAGTCAAAGGAAGCGACAGCGTACATCGCGTGACCATAACCCAGGCCCGGTTTAATCCAAATCATGGTCTGATACCATCTGTAACATCCCGAAAATCGGGGGGTCGAGCAAAAACCCAACTCCCGAGTTCCAAAATGTTATTTATGCAACATAGATACGTATGATTGAATGTTGTCTGTGATAATGTATTAAACATGAGTGAAATTAAGCCAGAACAGCATATCATACTCCAGAGACAGTTAAATTAATCAGCGAAAGTCTGTAATAGTATGTATAACATATATAAACTGTTGTATGTCTCCAAAGTGTGAACATGTTACCAGGTTATACACATACATGTATACTCCAAAAGTAGATGAAACGAATATACATGAGTGCGCTAAAAATATAAAATGACAAATGTCAAAGTATCTAATCAACCTCCCTGTAATCCCGTCGATCAGAACACGCATAAAGGAGGAATCCTCCTCATCATCATCAAGTCCGACTCCGCCTCACAGGCCGCGCCATCATCTGCAATCACAAAAAGATCTGGTGGGTGTCCAGGAACACCGTCCCGTAACGTGGGAGTGAGTAGCTAACTCAGTGGAATAATAGAGCAAAGATTAACATGTTATCAAATCAATCATGCGATAATAGTAAAGCAGTAAATCAAACAATCCTAATACTGTTGTTAATGCAATTATGACATGACGTGATGTATGTCCTCACCGACGATCACCCTCATGCGGCAACATCTTACGACCGCGGCATGCCACACTCCCTAGAGTGCTCCACATCTTCCAGGCACATGCAATGTTATGGTGATATGATTTTTGAGTTGTTATTAGTCCATTCAAACAGCAGGATTGGGAAACTAAGGTACTTCCCTTATATCAATCCCAACACAGATCCTGCCTAGGGTCGTCACTCCTAGTAATCTCATACGATGTATATTTCGTAGGTCGCTGCAAGGGCTGCCAGGGCTGTTGCACGCACTCGTTGCTCCGCTCCCCCATCACCTTATCAATACAGGCCTACTGTACTCTACTGCTACTGAAGGGTCGTCGCCTCCCGTAGACTCAGAATACGCTCGCGGTCACTACAAAGGACTCGTCGCCTGATCAGTGTAGGCCGACAGCTAGAATATAGTGTCCCATACCACCATAATCTGCTCACGAGTCTAGGTGCTCACTGGTCACTACGGGGAGGTTTGTGGCCCCAGCGTAGGCCGACAGCTCGACCACGGTGTCCCATACCACCATGCCCGGCTCATGAGTCTTTATGGATCAAGGTACCATGGTTAACAGGGTTTACAATGGTAAGTTCAGTATCCTAGGTTCAAGCAGTTATGACTCATACAAGGTGAACATACAACGGCCAGTCGGGTTACTTGACGAGCTCGACTGGCACGAGCGCATTGCAAGTCGAACGACATGAAGTGCGTAAAACACTTCGCGTGGCCTAACCACTGCCGCCAACTCCAACACGACTCGCGTTCATCGACACGTCCTTCGTGGCCAAGATAAGCTAACCACGAATTCTTTCGGTTACCGACTGCCTGGACTAGGCATAGTCCCAAACAATCATAGAATCACATCAGTAGTTGTGTAAGGGTAATGGAAATGAAATGGAACCATGTGAGCATGTTAACACATGTCATTACATACAACTTAAGCAAGTCTTCAAACACATGCCTTTCATACATATAATGAAATTATACATATCGCCAACATATAGGAAATCATCACCATCAGCGTATTAATTGAGAATTCAATCTCCAACTAAGTCATAAGAAAATCATCAAGCACATGTTATAACATACCACTTAAATGAATCATTAAGCACATGCATTTCATACATATAATGAAATCGTACATATGGCTAACATGTAGGAAATCATTCACATCAACATATTCATTGAGAAATCAATCTCAAACTAATCCATAACACCATTTAAGCCAATACATACTAATACAAGCATTTATACAAACACTTACACTACACACTTAAGTCTACATATAGTATGTCGATCCGACGTGCGCATTTAGGCGAATCTCTTCGCCAAACTAATTATGCACGCATTCCTAACTTCCTAATGCGACGACAAACCATGTCAATCACATCAGCAAAATATGAATGTAAACTGTACTTCCTACAAATGACTAAAATGCCCTAAATCTCATATTCTTCGTTAATTTACGAAACAGGAAACGGAGAGCATGTTGTACATGTCAAACGGCGTTGCCGTCAAGAATCTACTATTAAAGGACATTGAAAGCTTTGGAAACAGTCAATCAAAGCGTTTAAAATCCGCACCTTTTCCCTTTTAGGGATGAGAATTCGAACGGAGCGTATACGCTTCGTCTACGGCGAATAGAGAACCTGATTTACGAGATTTATCAACTAACAAGCTATGGAACTAAAGAAGCATCAAATCAACAACTTTCGAGGGTTATTTCTTACCTAGAAACGCGGAGAAATCATCGACAAAGTGATTGGAATACGCCGCTTAAGCATGTGCAGCAGCAGCAGGAAAAGCTCTCCCACCTTCTCTCACAAACTCTCACTTTCTCTCTCACTCTAGCTAGGGTTTCTAGCAAATTCGGATGGGTGAGAGAAGTGAGGGTTTCAACCCCTTTTATAAGCTCAAATGTGCCCAAAACAGGCTTGGGAACAAAGTATACTTGAGGTATATCCAAATCGGGGCTGTTTCGGTCCAAAAGGGCATTTCTGGTGGTCCCCTGGTCGAATGCGATCGGACTTAAGCTCATGCGTACTAGATCTAGCGCGCATTAAGTTTTCAGTCCGACAGGGTTCGCAGATCGCACGTGGCGGACCAGTTTCAGTTCAGCGGTCACCGCACGTAGATCAGGGCTGGAAGTCTCATAATAATAAATAGAAATTTTTCCTGATCCGAGGGTGTAATCTGGATGAATTCTGACGGTCAGAACGCTTAATACTGACGTGTCAAGTTGTGTGCCAGATTTGAATTTAAAATTCCAATTCTGTCCCTATTCGCGGTCTCTTCAGTCCGGGCTCAATGAAATAGTCTGTGATTATCGGTTTGACTTGATTTTCGAAATGATTGTCAAGTCCAGCTGGGCGGTTCTAACGGTCTAAGATAGGAAGTAACGGACTTTCGACGCGCGGTCTAAATCCAATACAAGAATTCAAAGTGGTCCAGAGAACAAACCCGCTTAGAGTTTGATCCGAGGTTATAGAGTATTATGGAGTCATACGTTCTACTCGATTTGGGTCTTGTAGAACGTATTTAAAGTGATCAGGGACTATTTCCCAGCTACTCCAGCGTTGCGCTAGCTAACTTATGCTTAGTTTCTAAAGGAATTAATCCTAAGTGGTTTCTTTGGTTATGAAATTGGGTTCTGAGCGATTTTCCAGGTGTTTTAGTCGACCCATTGCCTAAGGACGTCAAATCCCAGATTGGCCAAAATCCGGGGTGTTACACCTGCTCATGGGCCTAACATACATCACAATGGGCTCATTCGTTTGACCCTCAAATGCATCACAATGGGCCTCATCACCTAGGCCTCAATATACATCACACTGGGCCCTAGACACGGGCTGAATACACATCACGTCGGGCCTCAAATACGGGTCGCATGTACATCACATTGGGCCCCGACAAATCAAAATCAGTAATCGGCCTCGATCGATAATCGGCAATCGGCCACGACAATCAGAATCGGTAATCGGCCTTAATCGATAATCAGCCTCGATCGATAATCGGCAATCGACCATCAAAATCGATAATCGACCTCGATCGATAATCGACCTCGATCGATAATCGACAATCGGCCACGACAAATTAGAGTCGGTAATTGGCCTCGATTAATAATCGGTAATCGGCCATGACAAATCAGAATCGGTAATCGGCCTCAATCGATAGTCGACAATCGGCCATGATAAATCAGAATTGGTAATCGGCCTCGATCGATAATCATCAATCGACCACGACGAATCAGAATCGGTAATCGGCCTCGACCGATAATCGTCAATCGGCCATGACGAATCAGAATCGGTAATCGGCCTTGATCGATAATCGTCAATCGGCCATGACGAATCAGAATCGGTAATCGGCCTCGATCGATAATCGTCAATCGGCCACGACAAATTAGAATCGGTAATCAGCCTCGATCGATAATGGACAATCGGCCACGATAAATCAGAATCGGTAATCGGCCTCGACAATCGGTCATGACAAATCAGAATCAGTAATCGGCCTCGATCGATAATAGGCAATTGGCCATGACAAATCAGAATCGATAATCGGCCTCGATCGATAATCGTCAATCGGCCACGACGAATCAGAATCGGTAATCGGCCTCGATAGATAATCGTCAATTAGCCACGACGAATCAGAATCGGTAATCGGCCTCGATCGATAATGGTCAATCAGCCACGACGAATCAGAATCGGTAATCGGCCTCGATCGATAATGGACAATCGGCCACGATAAATCAGAATCGGTAATCGGCCTCGATCGATAATCGTTAATCGGCCACGACAAATCAGAATCGGTCGAACAAGGCCTAAGGGAAGGTCACAATGTGGACATTAAACCATCATTGCCCAACAATGTGGACATTCAACCAACACTGCTCCCAAGCAATAGTCCGCATAGAGTCAAACATAAAGTGGGCCCAAATATCCAACAGGTGGGCCTCAAATAGTCGTTATAAGTGGGCCTACACATCACGATGGGTCGATACATTGGGTCGCACCAATGGGCCTCATATCCAACAAGTGGGCCGCACTAATGGGCCTTATTCACATCAAGTCGGGCCTCAATAAATGGGTCGAAAACATATCACAATGGGTCACGACCCATGGGCTGAAAATACATCCCAGTGGGCTTTACCAAATGGGCCATAAATATAACAAGTGGACCGTATCAATAAAACACGTACATCATGGTAGGCCCACTGTCCCATGCTAGACGGTGCGGTAGATACATCGCCAAGGTGGGCCCCACATCCAAGGATGGACGATGTGGATACAATAAATACATCAAGGTGTGGCCCATAACAAAATGGATGGATGGAGTGGGTACAACACGTACATTATGTGGGGGCCACATGAATGGACGGTGTGAATATACAACATATATATCATGGTGGTCTCACTATGATGTGGGTGAGAGCTTGGATCACATCTAAAATCATTTCAATAGTGGCAGGTGCATCATGTATATCAATGTACACTATCATTCTATGGAGCACATGGCCCACTAATGATGATCAGCACTAACCAAATATTATCCATGTACATCGGCGCCATCTAAACGTTGGACAACACCATCCAAACATTGTCCAGCACTGTCCAAACACTCCGGATGGCGTGGAACAAAATATACGTCATGGCTGGCCCCACATCTGCACCCCCACGTAGCAGATGGACGGTTTGGAGGGATGCACGCATCACGGTGGGCTTCCACCATCCTTGATGGATGATGGATGCAAAACATACATCAGGTGGGCTCCGCCTGTCCAGAGTGCTGGACAGCGGGGACACAAACATACATCAGTGGTGGGTCCCACGCACGTGGCCCACCTTATATATATAATATAATCTATCCTATTATAATATAATATAATATATATAAATTGCAAAGAGCACCCGTCCAGACTCCTGGATGTTCTGGACAGTGCAGTTCTCACACAAATTTACATGGTGGGTTCACATGTGTGGCCCACCTCATACCATATATATTACATCAATATATATAAATACATAACATATATCATATATATTATAAAAATATACATATCCAGCGTGTCCAGCGTCCAGACATTGGACGTTTGGATGGACGGTTTTGATAAAACGTTGATAGACGGTGTAGATCAACACATACATCATATAGCGGGTGCATTCAGCACCAACGGACGGTGTAGGTATAACACCTACCTCATGTGGGACCCATAAAACTGCTGCAACAAACAGCAGCTAAGTAGGTGGTGGGGCCCACCGATAGACGGTTTGGATATACATTATGTGGGCCCCATGTCCACGTGGATGGCAGGGATGAGGCACGTACATCATGGTGGCTCCCACGTGTTGGGCTACAGCATATCAACAAGAGGTTCCCACCGTCCCAGCCTACTGGACGGTGGGGATACAGCCCATATACCATTAATGTAGGTTCCACCGTTTTTGCTTCTGGACGGTGGAGGCAACACTCTCATCAGGAGGGCTTTACACGTACATCACGTGGGTCCCACTTGCCATCTCAAAATGGCTGGACGGTCTGGATCAGACCCATATATTTGGTGGGTCCCATGGGCCTGTTGACGTCATGACACCAGCCGGATAGCTGGTGTGAGTTACAGCAGCCAACCTGCTTCCAAATGAGGTGGGTCCTACGTACATCAGGGCCCACCGAAATATCATTTTAAAATAAAAATAATAATAATAATAATAAATAAAATATTATAAAAGTCCAGCATCCGGAAGCATTGGACAGATGGCCTGGACGAAGTTAAATACGTCAGGTGGGTCACACCATCCAAGAGGTTGAACGGTGTGGATTTACACATGCATCACGGTGGTCCCACGTGGGTGTGGGCCACACGTGTCAACAATGGTGGCCCCCATGTGCATAGCACGGACATCATGGGTAAATACATCAAAGGTGGGTCCACGTGGTGGCTCACCATGGTGTTAGATCAAATAGACATCCATGAATTTCCTTCATCCAGGAGCACTGAAGACTGGACGTGCCAGCCTCAGCAGCTGGGCCCAATCAGATTGGACCCACTGATGGACGTTTTGGCCTGGTAAGACACAAACATCAAGGTGGGGGTCCGCACGTCACACCTAATGAAGGGCTGTCCACTTGAGATTTAAATATGCTCCATTGGATGGACGATGTGGATACACACGTCGATGCACACACAAATCATGGTGGGTCCTCAAATCATCAAAATCTCACGAATCGAATCATAAAACACACCCACAAAATAAAGGAAAAATAGAGGGAGAAAGGGAGAAAGAAGCACCCACCTTTGATTGCTTATTCCTTCTTCCATTTATGCACTCTAGAGCTCCAAGAAGTCATTTTTAACGGTTGAGATGATGATCCAAGGGTTGGATTTGATGGTAGGAAGGTGGGTCACACCTAGCTTTTCCATGGAAGCCATGGATGGTTTCTTGCTTGGAGGATGAAAGAGAGAGAATGAAAGAGAGAGAATGGGAGAGAGAGAGAGAGGGATGGGTGTGAGTGATGGGTGATGTGTACTTGACATGTAAGGGATGGGTTTGTAAGAGAGAGTTGACTTTAGGGGAGGGGTGGTTGTACTTGAAATGATGTAGTGATTGATGGGATTAATGGGATTGATTTGACATGTCCTCTCTTAAATTTTGTAACTGCGCGGTGTTTTTCTCGAACCGAACGCGGGCCCACATCTCCTGGCCTGGATATCGCCTCGGCGCGTGAGACGTGGCATCAGAACCACGGCGACGGCGCGGTCGATAGGGTACAATTCTCGGGTTGAGTCGACTCGAGTTGACGACGTATGAATCAGGGTCGTGCGCAATGCCGGTTAAGGGTCGAAGGTTGCTGAAATTCGACAGAAAAGAACGCGGGACCCTACGGAATGGTACGGTCTAGGATACGAGTCTTACAGTTCTCGTGCTGCATATGCAGCTAGAGTCAGTGAGTAAACAGCAGTGTGCATAGGCTGTTTCCGTAGCCAAGATGAGCCACAGGTGTAGCCCATATTCCCTTCTTCCTTTCCTAATAGTTAACGTCTCCTGAGACTGTTTTTGACGGCCTACATGATGGACGGCTTGGATCAGCGATCTGATCAACATTCTGATCGTGCAACCGCCCAGAAGTTTCGATTTTCCCAAAACTGCGTAATAGAGGATGCATAGTCGTTACGCTGATGATGATGGTGGGCCCACTTCGATGCTCTTTTGATAAATCCACTCCTTCTATTAGATTCAAATCGAAGTTTTGGTCGGAGAGGAACTGTTTTGAACAATTTCTAATGTGACCCACCTAATCTTTCATTCTGCCATCCATTTCTGCGTTTAACGAGGATACATATGCATACACGTGCATGGGAGCCTGAAATTACTCAGGTTGCGGTCGAATTTATCTTCTGAGTGCATTGGATGGTCCGGATCATCCGTCGGATGAGCGATGGTGGCCCACCTAGATCCAACGCAGCTCTGTTGCGAAACAGAGCATGCGCCGTCTCATCTGTTAGAGTCGGTGGGGCCCTGATCATCGTTATATGAAAAATTCAGTCCGTCCACTGGATTCTCCATGCAAAAATGGTCGAAAATTTATGATTTCCAGGTCTGTTTCATTACGTCCCATGGATTCTTGATTCAGCCGTCCGTCCATGATTTAAAAGAAAAAAATCGCACGATTGCTTGCATTGGACCAGAAGGAAAACTTGGCGGAGGTTGTGGTCGCTCCCTGAGCGAATGGATGGTCCAGATTTCTGAAATACAAGACGTGTGGGCCCCACTGGGTGAAACCGGCAGTCGACAGCGAAGACTACTGTGCATTTTTACGCTTTTAAGAAGAAGCGTCGGTCAGCGCTGCTGACCGACTTTCTTGTTTTCTGGTGCACACCCGGTGATGTTGCCCCTGTGTACATTCGTCATACATATGAGGTCTTCTGAGATGTATGTGAGCGATCTGCTCCATCCATCCATTCTTTTATAGCATTTAAACGGTTGAGACCAAAAATGGAGCATATCCAGATATCAGGTGGGCCCCGATGTACCAATTTATCGACCAATCTGACCGTTGGGCCGCTTCCACAAGGCTCCAGGGAATGAAATTAAACGTGTACGGTTCATTTATGGTCCCCAGGCTATGTATGAAGTTTCGTGTCAATCTGATGGCGGAAACCTTGTGATCTTGTATTCTACACCAATTTCAGGCCATTTGCAGGTGAATGGCTGGAATTTCGCGAGTCCCTGGCATGCATATTTGTCGATTTTAGTCCCTGGAGTCTGTCCCTTGCCCTGTTGATCATCAGAACGTTAAATCTAAAATTTTAGAACCCTTTTCAGTCACATGCTTGTAATTACACCTTACAGCACAAACACAATTAAATCAGACCGTTAGACCATTCAATGTTCATAAATTCAGGCAATAATTGGGGTCTAATATGCAATATTTGACCCTCAACATAACCCCCAACCAGCATTTTGCTAGTCCCGAGCAAAGTATGCGAAAAATAAGTTGAGAAGTATAGGATAATTTCGATAAACTCGAGTGATTTATGAAAGACAATCCAGATCCTAGAATTTTAAGATTCATGAATGTTTGGCATTACTTCTCCTAGACTCAAGCGCACAGTAAACTTCATAATCAAGGGCAAAATATTAATTCAACAAGTAGAAAAAAAAAATTCTAAACATTGAGTTCCATGGTTGTATAGTGTGATCTCGACTTATCCACATTAAGATTCAATTCATTATTCTATGATATCATTGGTAACCAGTAGCGCGTTCAGGACACCCAAAATTTGTCTTATACATCATCTTTTCAGTTTTTCAGCTTTTGATTTTTTCAGTAAAAGTAACGCCAAGAAGGGGAATCAAGTCCTTACCTATAGAAAGCAAACCTATGGTAAAGACCGTACACCTAACCCTTTTCACATATCATTCATGGGGAATTAAATCTACACCTATAGGGAGCAAACCCATGGTGAAGATTAATTGCCCAATCTTTTCAATTTTTATACCCTGATGGCAAGATATTTCAGGCTGGTTCCTTTCGTGCTTAGTGATTACCCGGTTAATTCTTCGATATGGAACTGAAATCTTAATGTGTAAGCGAGACGTGACATGTGAAATCATGACTCAATCAATGTTCACAACTTCTAATCATAGATTAATAATTCGATCTTAATTGTGAAATCTAATAAATAACTGAATTCAAGAGTCATGCATTACCAACATTACGTATCTTGAAAATCTAAATTAGGGATATTTATCAAAATCACTTCGAATTCACAAGAAATTTTAGAAAAAAATTTTAAAAAAATTTTCACAATTTTCACAATTTTTGCTCAAGACCAAGAAAATACTGATTAGGAAGCCTAATCTCCCACCCCCAACCAAAAATCTACATTGTCCTCAATGTAAAAGATATGAGCATGCAATGTACATCAGACTATGAAAGTAAATGTGAAGTGATGGGAAGATAGTACCTGGATAACGAATCGAGAGAGATTCTCCAAGAGATCGCAGCATGAAAGCTGGTTAGTCAAGAGAGGAAACAAAATAAAAATAACAACGAATAAAATTCTACCTATACCACTTTCGCAGGTGCTCTCGATTGCATTTAGCGAATGCAACAAGCCTTTAAACCCCTAGGTTACCCCTAGTGGACGAGTTGTAGTCTCGTGAGGGTTTGCAGTGATGTTACCCACAAAATTGAACTAACTAACTAAAAAAAATGAAATGGATTAAAAAAGCTGAGTTGCCTCCCATGAGCGCTAAATTTACCGTCTTCAGCCAGACAAATAAAGCAACTATCCTAAACCTATGAAAGCGATAAACCTACCTATACCTCCATCAGACTAGGAGATCAGTCCTGGTAAACAGGAGCAATCAGAGGCATGGACATGTCCTCTGAATCAAATGTCTCGACAAATGACTTTAATTGATGTCCATTTACTTTAAACTCCTTGCCATTGTCGGGATCTCTTATCTCGACGGCCCCATGAGGATAAGCAGTAACAACAATGTAAGGGCCGGTCCAACGAGATCGAAGCTTACCCGGAAAGAGATGTAATCGAGAATCGTACAAAAGGACTTTTTGACCTGGCGTGAATGATTTCCGTAGAATATGTTCATCATGAAACGCCTTCATCCTGTCCTTATAAATTCTCGAGTTTTCGTACGCATCATTCCGAATTTCTTCAAGTTCATTTAATTGAAGTTTACATAGTGAGCCAGCGTTGTCCAGATTGAAATTCAGATTTTTAATCGCCAAGTATGCTTTATATTCCAATTCCACATGCAAGTGACAAGCTTTCCCATAGACAAGTCTAAAGGGAGATGTTCCAATAGGAGTTTTAAAAGCAGTACGGTACGCCCATAAGGCATCGGTCAATCGGATTGACCAATCCTTACAGTTGGGGTTAACCATTTTCTCTAAGATATGTTTGATCTCCCTATTGGAAATCTCAGCTTGTCCACTTGTCTGTGGGTGGTATGAGGTGCTCACCTTATGAGAGATACCGTATTTCTTCATTAAGCTCTCAAATGGTCTATTGCAGAAGTGTGATCCCCCATCACTAATAATGGCTCGAGGCGTTCCGAACCACGACAAGATATTTTCTTTTAATTATTTAATGACCGTTCGATGGTCATTGTTACGACATGGAATCGCTTCAACCCATTTAGTGACATAGTTTACAGCGAGCAAAATATATAGATTTCCAAAGGATTGGGGGAATGGTCCAATGAAATCGATGCCCCAGCAATCAAATGCTTCAATGATAAGGACGGGATTCAAGGGCATCATATTTCGACGGGACAATGCTCCCAATTTTTGACAACGCTCACAAGCCTTGCAAAACTCATGAGTATCCCTGAACATAGTGGGCCAGTAAAAGCCGCACTGTAGAATCTTGGTCGTGGTCTTTTTAGCAGAAAAGTGACCACCACAGGCCTGTGAGTGACAGAAGGAGATGACACTCCGATGCTCATCGTCTGACACACATCTCCTTAAGATTTGGTCTGGGCGATATTTAAACAAATATGTATCGTCCCAGAAAAAGTTACTTACCTTGGTAAAGAATTTCTTCTTATCTTGTGATGTCCAATGTGTCAGTATGGAACCTGTAGCAAGATAATTAGCAATATCAGCGAACCAAGGTGAATGGGAGACTCTGAACAGTTATTCATCAGGGAACATATCATTAATATGAGTCGCCTCAAGGGAATCATAGGTATTAAGGTGAGAGAGATGATCGGCCACTACATTTTCTACTCCCTTTTTATCTTTAATTTTCACATCGAATTCTTGGAGTAGAAGGATCCATCGTATCAGGCGGGGCTTAGAATCATTCTTAGAAAGAAGATACTTAAGTGCCGCGTGATCTGTGTAGATGATGATCTTGGATCGATCAGGTAGGACCTAAATTTGTCCAAAGCGAACACTACGGCTAAGAGTTCCTTTTTCGTAGTCGAATAGTTCACTTGGGCAGGATTTAGAGTCCTACTTGGGTAATGAATGACGTAAGGCCGCTTATCTTTTCCTTGGCCTAGAACCGCTCCAATAGCATAATCAGAGGCATCGCACATAAGTTCAAAAGGAAGACTCCAGTCGGGTGGCTGCATGATCGGTGCAGTGGTTAACATGCCCTTAAGCTTAGTGAAAGCTTCTTGGCACTGCTCAGTCCACTCGTATGATGCATCCTTTTGAAGAAGATTACATAAAGGACGAGAGAGGAGACTAAAGTCTTTTATGAATCGTCTGTAAAATCCTGCGTGTCCTAAGAAGGATCGCACGTCTCTGATGTTCTTGGGTGGAGGTAGGTTAGAGATAAGATCGATCTTTACCTTATCTACCTCGATTCCTTTGGACGAGATGATATGTCCAAGGACAATTCCCTTCTGAACCATGAAATGGCACTTCTCCCAATTAAGTACCAAAATTTTTTTCTTCACATCTTTTCAGCACACATTTAAGACTCTCTAAGCACTCGCTGAAGGATGAACCGAAAACAGAGAAATCGTCTATGAAGACCTCTAGATATTTCCCCACCATGTCAGAAAATATACTCATCATGCATCGCTGAAAGGTGGCAGGGGCATTACATAACCCGAATGACATCCTTCTGTAAGCAAAGGTGCCATAGGGACATGTGAATGTGGTCATTTTCTGATCCTCAGCGGCGATTTCAATCTGATTATAACCTGAATACCCGTCAAGAAAATAGTAGTAGGAATGACCAGCTAGCCTTTCCAAGATTTGATCAATGAAGGGAAAAGGAAAGTGGTCTTTCCTTGTGATGGTATTCAGTTTTCTGTAGTCAATGCACATTCTCCAACCAGTAGTAACTCTGGTCGGCACGATTTCATTATTGGCATTGGGTATGATGGTGATGACGGACTTCTTAGGAACCACCTGAGTTGGACTCACCCATTGACTATCGGATATGGGGTATATGATCCCCACTTCCAATAGTTTGAGAACCTCGGCCTTAACCACTTCCTTCATGTTTGGATTCAGTCTACGTTGTGATTGCCGAACAGCCTTTGCATTGTCCTCAAGATATATGCGGTGAGTATAAATGGATGAGTTAATTCCTTTGAGGTCCGCTATGTCCAACCAAGAGCTCCCTTATACTCAATGAGAGTAGATATCAGCATACTCTCCTGTTCTTTCTCCAGGTGGGCAGAGATCACCACCGAGTATGTCTCATCTTGACCTAAATAGACATATTTTAAATCAGAGGGCAAAGGTTTTAGGTCAAGCTTCGGTGGCTTGAGGTTAGACGGTAGAGGCACTACATCGGTTTGGGGCAACTCTTCAATTTGTGGCCTCCACTGGTTAACTTCAAGTACCGATGCAGTATCCAGTATGGCACACGTCTCCCTAATTATATCATCATCAAGATCATGGGAGTGGGCCAGGCACGTCTCTAGAAGATCAGAGGATAAGGTGAGAGGCGTTCTATCTTCCACAAAAGAATCAATCATGTTAACATCGTGAAAATCGTCATCATCCTCTGAGTTGCTGCCGTTATTGAAAAAGATATTCGATTCCAATGTCAAATTTTTAAAGGACATAGTCATGACACCATTCCTGCAATTGATAATTGCATTTGAAGTGGACAGGAATGGGCGACCAAGAATGATGGGAATCTGAGTGCTTGTGTCGTTGATGGGTTCAGTGTCCAAGATGATAAAATCAAAAGGGTAGTAAAATCTATCAATTTAGACCAACACATCCTCGATAATCCCTCTTGGTACACGAACAGAACGATCAGCGAGTTGTAGTATGGTTCGAGTGGGTTTTAATTCACCCAAACCCAACTGTTGGTATACCGAGTAGGGAATCAGATTGACGCTTTCTCCTAAGTCAAGAAGTGCGTGATCAATTCGATAGTTTTCGATTACACATGATATGGTTGGGCAACCGGAATCTTTGAATTTTTGTGGCACATCTTGTTTCAGGATGGCACTCACTTTCTCAGTCAAGGAGATCTTCTTTTGAACACTTTTTCGTCGTTTGGTAGTGCATAAGTCCTTTAAAAATTTAGCATATAAAGGAATCTATTTTACAACATTAAGCAGAGGAATGTTGACTTTCACTTGTTTCAACACCTCTAGGATATCATGAGAGTTAGAGAGACGTTTTGGTTCAACCAACCGTTGGGGAAATGGAACAACTGGCTTTTCTAGAGGTTCCGGTTCAAATTTTTGTGGGGCGCCACTAGATCCATCATTGTTGTTCTCTTCTGGTTCTTGAGGCTTTTCGGGCCTAACCGGAAGGGTTTTATCAATAACCTTCCCACTCCTAAGAGTGGTGATGGATTTAGCGTGCCCCAAACCCCGCTGGCAAAAGACCCCGTGGGAAACAGGTGGTCCATAGATTCACAGTCTGGACGGCTAGGTGGAGAACAACAGACGCACTTGGAGGCTATACTGATACCTTTCCTTTGGATATTGGCGTCGACTGGGACTACATTATAAAGAATTTTTCAGGATATGAGGGAGACATTTGGAAGGACTTTGGAGTGCCAAACCTAGGAAGACCAGCTGGTTTTTGGTGCAATGGGCCTGATGATATGCTAGGCTGAGGTAACAGTGAGCTCCCCGTTCCTCGACGAAAGCCATATTCTGTTGTTATTAGAGTTCGACGTGCAAATCCCTTCAAGGGCTATGTGATCCACCACGGCTAAGGGCAAGACCTGCAAGGCCTTCGCTCTGTCAATCCAACCCACGAGGCCAATCCAGTCCCGGACACTGGCTAGCGTGCTGGCCTATTGATGCAACTGCAGAGCTCACAGGGCACCAAGGCTGGACCAATCCTCCTCCCAGAAATCAATGGAACCATGCCCGATCAGCCATTTGGATTTTTCCCTGACCAGGGAAAACTCTGTCCCGATCCTTTTCCAGATAGGAGCTGCGTTGGGGGCAGCAGGCGAGATCAGCTCGGCTGTAAAATCCTAAGTATACTTTGCTCTCACAAACTTACACCAGCAACTGTTCTTCCCCTGGAACAGGGCCGCCCAAGTAAGCTTTAAACGGCAAGCCTGCATCACTGATTTTAAGGGTCTTAGGCCTAAACCACCTTCAAATTTCAGCAACAGAACACTTCTCTAGTTGCGCCAATGGCACTTCTTCTTTAGCCCTTCCCAGCCCTAGAAGAAGTTGACAAACCGTTTCTCTAATTCAGTAAGGACGTTGGAAGGGACCTCCAAGGTCGCAAGAGTGTGCACAGGGATTCTATTGAGGACATGCGTGATGAGGGTGAGCCTCCAAGCCTGAGATAAAATTCTGTTTTGCCATGCAGAAATTCTAGCCTGAATCTTTTCTATTATGGCTTGAAAATAGGTTCTCTTAGACCTCCCCTAGAAAATAGGGACACCTAGGTACGAGAAAGGCGGCAATGCTTTTGAGAAACCAAGGATGGAGGCGATGACCCTACATAACGATTCGGATGTTGTTGAAGGAGGGATGAAAAAGATTTTTACGACATTCATTTTTTGACCCGAGCACCTCTTGTATTGGGTAAAAAAAGTCTTGATTCGGGTGAGGGACCTTCGAAGAGGATCATATCATTAGCAAATAGTAAATGGGAGACTATGAGGCAGTTAGGACACGTCTTGTATGGCTGGCACACGCCCGAGGCGACCAATTGACGGAAGCGTCTGCTAAGCCCTTCAGCTGCAAGGATGAAGAGGCCTGGGGAAATTGGATCGCCCTGCCTTAGACCCCTAGTGTAGTGGAAGAATCTGGCCGCAACGCCATTGTTGAGGACTGAGAACCAACATTCTGACCAACAACATTCCACCAGGTGGATCCAAACCCTGTGGAACCCGAATTGGTTAAGGAATGCTTTCAAGTAGTTCCGGTTGAGTCTGCCATAGACCTTCTCCATGTCTAGCTTCAGGAGAAAATTACCTCCCCTGACTTTCTTATTTATGTCCCTAAAAGTTTCCTAGGCAAGGGTGCAACTCTGTGCCATGGATCGTCCCTGCACAAACGCAACCTGTTCTATGGAGATAATGTTGGGGAGAATGCCTCCTAGTCTCGCGGCAATAATACCTAAAAAAATTTGTATAAGCGATTACAATGACTAATTGGTCTGAAATCAGAGAAATAGACCGGGGCACTTATCTTGGGAATTAGGCAAATTAGAGAGGCCGTGAGGGCTCGAGGGAGATCAACACCACTGAAGAAGTATCTGGCAGCCATGAGGAGGTCGTGGCGAATCGTAGACCAATAGGCTTGGAAGAATGCCCCAGAGAAGTCATCCGGGCTAGCTGCTCTGTTTGGCGGAATAGCTTTCACCCCCTGAAGAAGTTCTTTCAAGGATGGTTTCGTTAGCAGGAGAGCATTTGTCTTGGGTAGACACTATTGTCGGGATGGATTGTAAGAAGTTCTCTGAACCATGGTTATCTTCAGCCTAAAGTAGTTGTTTGAAATAATCCACCGCGGCCTCTCTGATATCTATAATGTTAGAGATTGTCATACCATTAACATGCTTGATTTCCTGAATTAATACTCTTCTACTCTTGGCCACCGCAACCGAGTGGAAGAACTTGGTGTTACGATCTCCTTCTTCCAACCAATGAGTCTGAGCTTTTTGCTTCCAAAAAATCTCCTCGTAGAGTTCCAGTTGGGAGAGGTTATCCCCGAGCCTCTGCAGATCCTGCTGAGTATCTTGGCTTGGAGTCGTAAGCGCCGCCTCTTCAGCGCGGATAAGATCAGCCGAAGTAGTTTGAATTTGACTGAAGATGTTACCAAAGGTGTCCTTTTCCAATGCTTGAGAGCCTGTTTCACTGCCTTCAATTTTACTATCACAATTTGGATTGGATTGCCAGTCGAGGGAGCTGCCTAGATCGCTTGAACCAGCTCCTGGAATCCACTGTGCAAGCACCACATTCTTTGGAACCAGAAGGCTTTCGGGCCCCCCGGTTGAGGCGATGGAAAGTGCAGAAACAACAGAGCATGGTCAGAATTTTGTCTTGGAAGGTAGTTCACTTGAAAGGAAGGAAATTTCTACAGCCAACGATCATTGCAACACACTCTATCAAGCCTGGCCCAGACCTTAGGCTAACCTGACTGGCTACTACCCCAAGTGAATCTGTTACCTGAGAATAAAGCGTCCACTAGACCAGCGTCATTCAAACCCTTCACAAAGTCAGCCACACTCCTAGCATCGAAGACTGTGGAGCCCTGTCTCTCAGATTGAGACAATGCTGCATTAAAATCTCCACAAACTGCCCAAGGGGATGAGCACCTCGAGCTGAGATTGGACAGGTCCTCCCATAGCTTCTTCCTTAAAATTTAAGAGCATTTCGTGTAGATAAAGGTCATATGCACCTTGTTCGGTGCTTAGTTCAAACCCACTTCCAAAGAGATCATCTGGTTCGACTCTGCCAGGGTCCTAACAGACAGGAAAGAAGCACAAAACACCCAGATTTTGCCACCTAGGGTAGCATTGGAGCAGGAGGTGTGATATCCTAGCTTCAGCCCTGTTCTAACTCTTTTTTGGTCCTTGAGCATCGGCTCTAAAATGGCCAGAATGACTAGCTTATGGTGCCTGATAAGCCTTTTGAGAGTCCTAATCGTGGGAGAATTCCCCACCCCGCGCGTATTCCGAACAAGGATGTTAAACATTGATCACCTTGGAAGTAGTCTCGCCTTGTCGCTTCTAGGTTCTCAATCTGCCATACCAGTTCACATCTATACCTTTGAAGGTTCGCTTAACTCTCGGTTTGGGCTGCAAAGTCTCTGATCCTACTGTCATCTCTATGAATTGGAATGACTGTTCCGTAGGTTCCTAGACTGCGCTTGGCATTCCCGTTGGTTCTCTGGGAGTAGACAGAGTTAGCCCTCTCCATGCCCCCTGAATAGGATCTTCAAGGATGTTGGGAACCATAGTGACGGCTAAAAAAGAAATAGGGGGTCTGTTGTGCAAAGGGAAAACCGCTGGGCTGAGAGCCCCATGATTGTGTTGATACCGCTGGTGTCGACCGATGGAAATATTGTTGGGAGGCTATTGAGATGCAGAGCTTCTCTGGATAGCCATCTGAGGAGTGTTTGAAGATGAATTCGCCTAATGACCCCCCTGCGTTGTGCACTTCCTGATTTTGGCCGCGTTCCAAGCAATAACCTGAGTATCTTCCAGATCCTCTTCGAAGTTGGATCCTGCTCTTAGTGAGCTGCAGCCTACAGAGAGGGCTTTTCTGATAGGCGGAAGGGCGTGAATCTAAGGGTTGTGCAAAAGCTAATCCAGGGAAGTTGGGAGGGATGGGATAGGAGGATTAAATGTGGATTGGTTCTGAGGTAGGCAATTAGTTAGGGAGTGGCGATGCACAGGTGTGGGTTGAAGGGTGGAGAGGCCCTGGGTGAGTGTAGGTTGCAGGATGGGGAGGTTGAGCTTAGACGGCCAACGGGTTGGGGGAGGCTCTCTGGGGGTAGGGTGGGACTAGAATGCGGGGCCTGGGGTGGAAATGATTGTTTGACCCATAGCCTAGTAGATACAGGGTTTGGTAGGGTAGGCGTAGGGGAGAGGTCAGGTGTGCTGGGATTCGGTTCGGCTTCGATTGAGGGCCAGATTGAGAACAGTTTCCCTGCAACTTCCAGTCCTCTAGGTGAGTGAGTATCCACCCCTGGCTGGATAAACACTTTGATTCTAACATACTCCGGAGGCGGCCCTAAGAGAGCACTCCTCTCTATCTCTGTTACTTCACCAAACGTACTCCCCAAGTCCTTAAAGACTGATTCCATCCAAGCATGGGCTAGAATGCCCTGCAGTTTGATCCATCTGCTTTGAGTTAGATGAATGGAGTTTGGGGACCATGGTTCCAAGTTGAGTATGCCCATCTTCACATGCAGCTTTGTATCTGAGAAAAAAGATATGAGGGCTGTGCGTTCAGTAAAGTGCAATAGGATCATGTCTTTGTAGAGTTTGAATATCGACACGCTTTCTAATACTAGTTCGTTTACATTTTAGTCTTTTAATTTTATCACTTTTACTTTTTGTATTTCTTTTTATTTCCTTTAGTTGGAAATTTATGCACCACTGGCATTCATACTACGACAGCAATTGCCACGTGAAAACCTATTCGAGCCTTTAGGAGACTCCTTTACAATCTTGTCCTTAAAAAGACCCATTCAAAGGCACCACCCAAGAACTTACAAAAAATTTGCCTACCTAGGTTGGGAAGTATATCACTAAGGAAACTATTGAAGTTAAGAAGCCATAGTCGCATTTGTACAAAGTATGCTCTTGCCACGTTATAAAATATGTGTGTGTAAACAGTCTCGTAAGCGTACACTCGATTATGCTTTGGGGTCAGCTTCTTCTATTGGTTCAAACCAAATGGTGTAGATTCTCCCTATTATGGGTGAGGGTGTCTATAGATGTCCCTATTTGGTAGATGTTGGGTGCAAACGAATACCAAATCAAGTAGAGATCACACAATTCTGGTTAAGTGTAAATAGTAATAAAGTCCATTCCAACCAAAGTGCATTAGTCAATAATTTATGTGGCAAAAGAGAAACCCCAGTGTGCCCGAGCATTAACGAAAGAACGGTTATTATCTTTGCACTTTGGAGCTTAATAGGGATCCGACCAGTACCTTCTCATCATTATTGGAATTTTCTTCGATAATCTTTTTGAATATGGGTTTCTAGTGAGGTAGATGCACATGCACTTCGTGATTTTATGGGAATTCGATTATTGCTCTTAGATTAAGAGTAGTGGGTTCCTTTGCTTCACTATCACCATAGGATGGCCTATTACTTTGTTTGTTGAAATGGGTAATTTGCCTTTTGCTCTGCAGGTCTTAGGAAGACCCAATGATTACATTGTGATTGCCAAACTTGATAGGTATCCCTAATAAGGCACACCCATATTTCTTTTTGTCATTTGAACTCTCGATTTTTGACACTTAGGCTGTAATGAGATTAATTTTTGTTGCTTTCAGGATGGTTGCCTTCACCAAAAATACGTGCACATGGAATACCCTCAATGCAATCGAACAAACACCGTTAGTTCAGCCGACCACATTAATTTGGCTAGTGAGTTTGGGAAAGTTAAGAAATAATAAGTGAACCCAAATGCAAGTTTAATGTTTTGTTGATGCCCACCTTGAAAGTATGGAAGACTTCCTAGTGCCTTGAACACCATACGCATTGAATTTTTTGAAAAAAAATAAAAATGTGAACTTTTTGCATTGCTTGGAGGCTTTAATTGGGGATGACACTCCCTGGAGATCTTTTTTTAAAAAAAAATTTTATTGCAATGTATTAGCCAAGTGATTTAATTGCGAAAAGTTATGTTTGTTTGTTTGTTTGTTTGTTTATTCAAGTCTAACTTTATTAAAAAAAAACTAGTCTCGTTGGGATTTTATTCAAGATAACTCTACTGGGGATGGGTAGTCTGACGAACTCCATGGTTGTCACGTGCCAAAATCCAAGTACTCGAGTAGGGCAACTCAAGACCCAAATACTAACCTCGTGAATTGAATTAATTATTATTCACTACAACACAAATAATTCGTTCGAATTCAATGTACATTCAAAGTAAAACTAAAAGAAAAATACTACTAAAATAAATTTCAATAAGATATTGTCTACTAATTAAGTCTCTATTCTTAAATAATCTTTCTATTACATTGAAATTTCAAATGCAAACTAAACTTAATGAACAGAAAGGAAACTAGTAGTAGAGGCCTACTTGTTCATAATACTCAAATTTAGCACTTGTAAATTTGTTCAAAGTAGGGTGAGCATAACAACTCAATGGGATCATTTCATCACCAAATTTTGAAATTTCTGAATTTATAAAGTTAGCAAAACAAATTCAAAATAGAGTATGAAGGAAGTAATAATATGAATTGTAATTTAAGATATGCAATGCATGCAATACTTTCCATGAGTTACAACTTAACGAATATAATCACTTATCAATATGTACTTTTAGGAGTGTCTAGGATAGAGCACGCATGTTACTTTTTAAGGAATTTAAGGCAGACCACCGTGTTCATTTTAAGAATGTCTAAGGCAAAGAACTGAGCACATCATTTTAGGACAATTTCTAGGTAGAGCATCGTGTTCCTTTTTCATCCTAAGGCAGAGCCCCCTTTTTTTTTTTCAAAACAATTTCATTTCAGAGAGGTCTAGACTTTACAAGGCTTTGTACAGAAAGTATTGAGCCCCTCACAACAAAATAAAGAGAGGGCCAAATGAAAGGCAGAGGACCTATACTTGCCTTTTAGGGAACTTAAGGCAAAGCACCAAGCACATCATTTCAAAGAACCCAAGCAGTGCACTTGTGATCTCAATCTCAAATCTCATCTAATGATCATATGCACATGATATGAATGCAACCTCACAATTAACAAAGACATCAAGTACTAAATTCACCATAAGTACACATCCTTCTTGAAACAAAATATCAAGCACGTCATTTTAAGACAACCCCTATGTAGAGCACTGTGTTCCTTTTTTGTTCCCAGGCAGAGCACATGTGCTTGCATTTTAACCTATCCAGAGTACTAAGAATGTCATTTAGGAAACCTATGCAAAACACTAATGATATATATATATATATATATATATATATATATATATATATATATATATATATATATATATATATATATATATATATAATAATACACGCACACACACCCCACACACTCACGCCTTAGTGGGAATTTACCACCTATGGATACTCAAACCCTTGACTGGGTGTTGAAACTCTTGAGAGTCTACCACCGAAGCAAGAGTAAGGATCCAAACACTTATGATCTCAATCTCAAATATCATCCAATGATCATATGCACGTGATATGAATGCAGCATCATAATCAATAGAGATATCAAATACTAAATTCACCATCACTACATGATATCCTTTGTAGAACAATATACTAAATTCTTTATCGGGTTTTAGACTTTAAGTTAAATTGCAATCTGAAAACTTGAATTTTTTTCATAAATTTAAAAATTAATTAATTCATGTAAATTTTAACCCAATTCTTAAAATAAATAATGTTTAAAAAATTACATTGATTAATTATATAGTATTTACAATTTTAGATTAATTATTATACAAAATTCAGATAAATGACGTTCACAGCTTGGATTAACATTAATTCAAATTAAAAATTAGAAATCAGATAAATCATTATTTCAAAATTAAACAGAAAGATCACCCACCTATTTTGGTTCGAAACGATCTGGAACATGGCTGGCTCCTACTTATACTCGGACTAGACTAAACTAGGCTTGAACTTGGTTTGACTCAGTTTGACTCAATGAACCAAGTGAGAAAAGAAACAAAATATGAACTAAGATTTCAACTGAGAATTGTGTGAAACAGCTTACTTGCTATAGTGTTGCTGACTCGATCTGACTCACCCTGAACTTAGCGAGTCACACAGTCAGTCGACTTGACGAGTCAACTCAGTACTCTCAGATCTCCTTCTCTCTCGATCCTTCTCTTTCTCTTTGTCTCTCACTTTCCCAACCACGTCTAGTAACGGATACTGGACAAAGGTTTAGATAACTTAATCGGTTGACTCAAGAATCGACTTGATTCTCTCTCTAGTTTGAATATTGTTTCTCTGTGTCGAGAGGGTATTTTATAGCCTTCTTAGCATTCTGAAATCCCAGTTACGAGAGGACTTGCAAACAAGTTGGGTGGGTTATGGTTACGGTTTTAGAAGGTTCTAGCATACAGGTTTTCACGACTTTGTTTGTGATGTTTTCTATTTCTAATCGTTAAACGGATCATGATGAAAACTCAATGATAAGATGTCTATTAGATGAACTTTTCAATGGACAGATTGGATCTTAATTCTGTGGCTAAACAAGATTCGACAGTGATGCATGGGTTCTTGGCAGGGAAGATGAGAGGCTAATAATAGCCGATTTTGATCTGTGGCGTATTTTTTTTTCGAACCAATGCTCTTGGACAGTTTAGATTCCCTTAGGAAAGGCTGTGGACACAAAATTTTGAAGGTTTAGATCATTATAGACGGTGGGTTCCGTGTGCAACCTCTCTCCCTATCTCACGCACCCAAAGAACATGACGAAGAACTGGGTCTACTATCGTAGTCAATTCTCTCACATGAAATATGTGGCTAACTCAGTGGGCCCCTAAGTGGTGCTTGAGAGAAATCCACCTCATCCATTTGATTCTCCATATCATTTTAGGAAACGCGCCCAAGGACGAGGCATATCCAATTCTCGAGTGGGTCAGATGACAAAAAAAAAAGGGTGGAGGAGTTGCCACCATTGAAGTCTCTTTGGATTCCATTGTGATGGATGGTTTGGATTAAAGTGGGTGGCATTGTAACGACGGTCCAAAATGGTGGGTGCGAGATCCAGTGCATGCTTTACGCAAAAGTGGAAAGGAAGGAGAAATAAAAAGGGAGAAGTCGTGTACTCCTTCCCATGCACGCAGTTGACACTGCTGACTTCCCTATTCCTTATTATCATTATTTTTTTGAATGGGCATTTATCCCTGGTTCCAGACTCGGCTAAGATGGTGGGCTCCACATGAAAATAATCATACCATGTATTATAATATTTAGATTCTATTTATCTTCTTCTTCTTTTATATCTATGTATACTCAAATGATGGGATTTTCCTCCTCAGTTCAGAGGAGAGACGGTACAGTGGTTGAAATTTTGGAGGGTTTCATCGCGCTGCTCGACCGGTCGTAGGTGGTCTTTGACCGGTCGTGGGAGGCGCTCGACCGGTCGTAGGTTCGAGCCCTGGCACGACTCAAAGTCAAGTGAGTTGTTGCTAATTTTTTCTATGGTTTACGACCAGTCGTGGGTGAGCTACGACCAGTCGTAGGCGGCTAGGACCAGTCCTAGAATTTGTAGGACCAATCCTAGGTTATGCAATTTTTGTGCGAAATTGTGGATTTGAGTCCTTTCGCAACAGGGATGCGGAAAGGAGTTTCCTAAAACTATAAAAAGGGTTCCTAGGGTTTTCTAGGGGATTATGTTGTGTGAAGAAAAGTACAAGAGGGTTTCCTAAAAGGGCTTAGGGTGTGAGAAAGAAAGAAATAAGAGAGAGAGGAAGCTTGTGGAAGGGAGCCGTCGTCTCAGCGCTTCTACGTCCTCGTGATCGGTGAGATCTCTCTGTTTTTCTTTATTCTCTTATTTTTTATCCGCTCCTGCGTGAGTGATGAAGGTTGTAACGTTCTACTTCATAGTGGATTGTTGATCTGGACGAGGTCCCGTGGTTTTTACCACTTTGAGGGTTTTTCACGTAAAAATCTCTTGTGTGGTGTGTGATTGTGCTTTGATTGTTTTCATTACTTTTATTATCCCATAATTCTGGTTTGTTCTGGAGGGCTAGATTATAAGGTTTTGTACAAGGCCCCCAACAAAGTGGTATCAGAACGCCAAGTTTATTGAACGGATAGGATTGGTTTGGAATTATGGAAGGTGGCTCATCAAGGATAATCAGTCTCAATGGTTCTAACTAGACCACATGAAAGGTTAAGATAGAGGACTTGCTTTATTGCAAGGATCTATATTCTTCAATTTTAGGCATATCAGCAAAATTCAAGGATATGTCTGATGATGATTGGAAGAAGTTGGACCGGAAGGCGGTGAGATTTATTAGATAATGGCTGGATGATTCTGTATTCCACCATGTGTCTACGGAAACCTCAGCCGCTAGCCTATGGCTGAAACTACAAGGGCTATATGAGAGGAAGACAGCCGGTAATAAAATTCTTCTAATAAGGCGACTTGTGAATCTCAAGTTCAAGGATGGTGGTTCTGTGGCCGAGCACATGAATGAGGTCAGCAATATAGTGAACCAACTCTCCTCTATAAAGATGGTCCTGGATGATGAATTGCAGGCTTTGTTATTGCTTAGTTCGTTGCCTGACAGTTGGGAGACATTGGTGGTGTCTCTAAGTAACTCCGCACCAGACGGAAAGGTATCCATGGAACAGGTTACTAGCTGTCTCTTTAATGAAGAGACAAGGAGGAAGTCTCAGGGGTCTACTCAGCAAGAGACACTTGTGACACAGGAACGAGGGAGAGGAAAGAACATGAAGGGCGGAAAGGTCCGAGATAAATCAAGAGGCAAGTCGAGTAACAGAAAGGATGTTGAATGCTGGAATTGTGGCAAGAAGGACCACTATAAGCATGAATGTTGTAAGGCTAAAAACGACAAGAAAGGAAAATGAAAGGAGAAGGAAGATGAATCTGATTCCACTGCGGTCGCTTTAGATGGCGACGTTGTTATTATTTTTTCAGCAGATCACGATGTATGTCTCACGGATACGACTTAGGACACTGACTGGGTAATTGACTCAGGAGCTTCTTTTCATGCGACTCCACGCAGGGATTTCTTCACAAGCTACAAGTCATGTGACTATGGAACCGTAAAGATGGGAAATTCTGACATATCGAAGATCGTAAGGGTCGGTGATATTTGTGTGAAGACCGATGTGGGCTGCACATTGGTTCTCAGGGATGTGAGGCATATCCCAGACCTTCGCCTCAACTTGATGTCGACGGGAAGGTTGGATGATGATGGCTATGAAAGCCGGTTTGCTGGTGGGCGCTGGAAGCTCATCAAGGGTTCGTTGATCGCAGCAAGAGAAAAGAAGTGTTACACCCTTTACAAGGTAAGTGTCAGTGTGTGTAAGGGTGGGTTGAACGCAGCGGAAGATTTAATTATTGACATGTGGCATAGGCGTCTAGGCCACGTGAGTGAAAAAGGGCTTCAGCTACTAGCAAGGAAGACGTGACAGGTACACCTCTCAAAATCTGTCTTGATTGTTTATCAGGGAAACAACATAAAGTTTCATTCGTTAAAACTACTTCTCATGTAAATAAAGTGCATGCATTAAATTTGATTTATTCTGATGTCTGTGGTCTATGAGGACAAAAACCTTGGGTGGGGAATTGTATTTTGTTACTTTTATACATGATGCATCTAGGAGGGTTTGGGTTTATGCATTGAAATTCAAGGATGAGGTCTTTGGTGTGTTTAAATTGTTTCATGCTATGGTCGAGAGAGAGACAGGTAGATCATTGAAGTGCATTCGCACTGATAATGGTGGTGAATACATTGACGACTTTCATGAGTACTGCAAGTCCCTGAGTATACGACATGAACAGACGGTTCCCAAGACCCCCCAGCATAATGGTGTAGCTGAGCGAATGAATCGTACCATTGTTGAGAGAATCAGATGCATGTTATCCCATGCGAAGTTGCCCAAGATGTTCTGGGGAGAAGCAATGCACAAAGTGGTGTATCTGATAAACAGGTCTCCATCAGTCCCATTGAATGGAGAAGTACCTGAGAAAGTGTGGACTGGACAGGATCTATCGTACAGTCATCTCAAGGTGTTTGGATGCAGGGCATCCGTTCATGTACCGAAGGATGAGAGGTCCAAGCTCGATATGAAGATCAGGCAGTGTGTGTTCTTAGGGTACGGTGATGACAAGTTCGGTTACAGATTGTGGGATTCGACCGAAAAGAAGCTCGTCAGGAGCAAAGATGTGGTTTTCTTTGAAGATTAGTGTATTGAAGACATTGGTAAGCCAGAGAAGAATCAGCCTAGTTCAGGTGAGGTAGAGGACATGGATCCGGTTATTTCTCTCGTGGTTCCTGATGACGGGGGAGTACAGCGAGGTGCAGAGGACGAGGGGGTTCTTATAAAAGATGGACCGGGGGAGCAGCCCCCACTTGATTCACCTGTTGAACCACAGGTGAGGAGGTCATCTAGGGACAGAAAGCCGTCCAAAAGGTACTCGCCGTATGAATACATTATGCTGACTGATGGGGGAGAGCCAGAAAATTATTCTGAGGCCCTAGCCGAGAAGCATAAGGAGGAGTGTTTGAAAGCTATGTAAGAGGAGATGAAATCCTTGTATAGAACCACACCTATGACATGGTGAAACTGCCTAAGGGCAAGAAAGCTCTAAGCAATAAGTGGGTGTTCAGAAAGAAGGTTGAGCAGAAGAATTCACAGACGAGGTTCAAGGCCAGACTTGTGATAAAAGGGTTCGGTCAGAGGAAAGGCATAGACTTCGAGGAGATATTCTCACAGTGTTGAAGATGACATTCATACGGGTGTTGCTTGGGTTGGCGGCTAGCATGGATCTGGAAATAGAGCAGTTAGATGTCAAAACTTCCTTTCTCCATGGTGACTTGGAAGAAGAGATCTACATGCACCAACCAGAGAGGTTCGAAGTCAAGAGCAAGGAACATATGGTGTGTAGGCTGAGGAAGAGCTTGTATGGGCTGAAACAAGCTCCATGACAATGGTACATGAAGTTCGATACTTTCATGTTACAGCATGGGTATGAAAGAATGGAGTCGGACCACTGTGTGTTCACGCGTAAGTTCTCAGATGGTGATTTCTTAGTTCTGATCTTATACGTTGATGACATGCTCATCATGGGAAAAGACATTAAGAAGATCGACAGGTTGAAACAAGAGTTGGAAAAGTCATTTGCGATGAAAGACTTGGGCCCGGCTAAACAGATCATAGGAATGGAGATAACCCGTGACAGAAGCAGCAGGAAACTTTGGCTGTCACAAGAGCAGTATATTGAGAAAGTCCTAGAGCGGTTCAATATGAATGCAACGAAGCCGGTGAGTACTCCATTAGATGGTCACTTCAAATTGAGCGATAGGCAGTGTCCCAAAACGAAGGCAGAGGTGGAAGAGATGCAGAAGATACCCTACGCGTCAGCCGTAGGAAGTTTGATGTATGTTATGGTGTGTACACGTTTAGACATAGCATATGCGGTTGGTGTGGTCAGCCGGTATCTTGTCAATCCTGACAAAAAGTATTAGACAGCGGTGAAATGGATATTGCGGTATCTAAGAGGCTCATCCATGTTGAGCCTATGCTATGGTGACGGAAAACCTGTGTTAGAGGGCTACACAGATGTAGATATGGCAGGCAACATAGACTCCAGGAAGTCTACATCAGGGTTCATGTTCACGTTTGCAGGGGGAGAGCTTTCTTAGCAGAACAAGTTATAGAGGGTTGTAGCATTGTCGACGACAAAGGCCGAGTACATTGCAGTCACTGAGGCATGTAAAGAGATTCTTTAGATGAAGAGGTTCCTACAAGAACATAGCCTGAAGCAGGAGGAGCACGTGGTCTATTACGATAGTCAGAGTGCTATACACTTGAGCAAGAATCCAAGTCAGCACTCCAAGTCGAAGCACATAGAGGTTCGGTATCACTGGATAAGAGATACTTTGGAATAAAAGGTGTTATAACTTGAGAAAGTTTACATGGGCGATAATGGGTCAAACATGATGACCAAGGCTTTACTCAAGGACAAGTTTGAGGTTTGTAGAAACCTGGCTGGCATGAAGAAGGTGAATTCCTCCTGAGTCTGAAAGGGAGAGATTTGATGGAATTTTCCTCCTCAGTTCAGAGGAGAGACGGTGCAGTGGTTGAAATTTTAGAGGGTTTCATTGCGCTGTTCGACCGGTCGTAGGTGATCTTCGACCGGTAGTGATAGGCGCTCGACCGGTTGTAGGTTCGAGCCCTGGCACGACTCAAAGTCCAGCGAGTTGTTGCTAATTTTCTCCGCGGTCTACGACCAGTCGTGGGTGAGCTATGACTAGTCGTGGGAGGCTAGGACCAGTCCTGAAATTTCTAAGACCAGTCCTAGGTTACGCAATTTTTGCGTAAAATTACGGATTTGAGTCCTTTCGCAACAGGGATGCGAAAAGGAGTTTCCTAAAACTATAAAAAGGGTTCCTAGGATTTTCTAGGGGATTATGTTGTGTGAAGAAAAGCATAAGAGGGTTTCCTAAAAGGGCTTAGGGTGTGAGAAAGAAAGAAATAAGAGAGAGAGGAAGCTTGTGGAAGGGAGCCGTCGTCTCAGCGCTTCTACGTCCTCGTGATCGGTGAGATCTCTCTGCTTTCTTTATTCTCTTATTGTTTATCCGCTCCTACGTGAGTGACGAAGATTGTAACGTTCTACTTCATAGTGGATTGTTGATCTGGATGAGGTCCCGTGGTTTTTACCTCTTTGAGGGTTTTCCACGTAAAAATCTCTTGTGTGGTGTGTGGTTGTGCTTTGATTGTTTTCATTGCTTTTATTATCCCATAATTCTGGTTTGTTCTGGAGGGCTAGATCATAAGGTTTTGTGCAAGTCCCCCAACATCAAATTGTGTGCATTCGAATTTGGATCGTCCAAGACTTATATCCAACCTTTACTCTATATGCTATAACCAATGAACCTAATATTGACCTATGATCCAACAACAAAGGTTAGGATGCATTTTCATTCTTGTGGCATGACTCTTCATCATCCGACATATGCGAATAATAACTCACCGTTTCTTTGCCTATGGATGGCCAAATCTAGACTCCTGGGACATGTCTCCCAAGTTCTGATCCCGTGGTAATCGAGCGATGTGTATCATTCAAGTGCATTATTTCTCAAGGACTTTTGAAATAGTCAGATCAAGGCTCTATCATCCCCCACCATGACATCGATCTCACCGTAGAAAGCTTCTAAGTGAGAATTGGGACATCCCTTGCCATTGTATCTTTGAAACTAAAGTACTTGAAATTATCTAGTACTCTGGCATCCGAGAAGGAGCAGAGGTCCCTACATTTTGTGGAAGGAAGTTCCACCCCATGTTACTTCTTGACCTCATTTCTCATTGCTCTGAGTTGGTCCTTAAAATACTTTTGGAGTCAATGGATTTCAAAAGGTTGCTGAGGAAGTGGTTGTGCCCCTAACAGAACTCGGCTGGCTTCTTACTCATAGTGATTGATCTCTTTAGCATTACTTTGTTTCTTGACAGGGGAATTTGGTTGAAAGGGGAAAGTTGGATGTGTAGGTTAGAGAGAAACCCCTACTGTGGGATGAGATTGAGTATCAAGATATACATATGTAGCGAGTAAAAGATAAGCTTAACCATTATTGTGGTTGGCTGAAAGTTGACCATCATTGTTCTACCTGAAATTAAATAGTGCCTCAATAAGGAGGGGTTGCCGAAATTGGCCGGATTAAGATTAACCAGAGTGGGCTTGTTAAGGCGTTGGCTAGCTCCCGTTAGGGGGTGGAATATGGAAATGTAACTGGCTCGCTACCAAGATCTGTTGTTGACTCTTGTTATGGGGAGGAAAATGGACAAGTAACTGGCTATCTACCAAGACTTGTTGTTGACTCCTGTTAGAGGGAGGTTGTACTGGAGTTTGACCTTTCGTGAATGAAGGGTATTGGAAATGGTCCCAATTCTCACCAGAAGGAATGGGCTGGATTAATTAATGGTTGGTCGGAAAGACTCATGTGAGTGCCTAGTTATTGTGCCCTGTGAAAGGAATTGTTTGCTCTTTCTTTGAGAATGCGGGTTACCAGATCTTCTAGCCTACCCATGCCAAGGGCTAGGTCAGCTACCGATGGGACGGTCACAGATTGCGAGGTTTGTCATTTAAGAAAATATAGAGGGGATGTCGAGGTTTCTCCTTGGATTGACATGGCTACTTGTGAATGGGTTTGGATGATGCTTTTGTATGTATTTGTTGATCACTTGGCAGGGCGGCAGACCTACAACTAATTTTTAGACGTAATGGTTGTAAACCTCCCCATTGTCTACTAATTTGTTCACTATGCTATATATATATATAGTATTTTCTTTTTAAAATTTTTTTCTTGGTTTTTAGATTTTTTTAATTATAAAAGTGAACGTGTAAAATGTAAATAAATATTAAGAAAATACATAATGACCAGTGCACACTGGAATATATAAACGGGAATGTAAAAGGACTAGTACGAACTAGAACGTGGTAAAGTAAATGGACCAATATTAATTGAAATGTTGGATGCTTGTGAGAAAGTAAAGTGACCAGTTTGGTAAAACAGACCAGTATAGACCGGATAATTAGTTGGTTAGTAGATTAGTAGTTAACATACAACCAATAAGGATCGGAATGATGAAATTCAAGAATCCCAAAAAAAAAAATCTGTAAAGTCCTTTGTTTCGAGTTGGGCCTTTACTAGTGTCTTGCAATCCCCAGCAGAGTTGTCATTCTGTGAATGCTCTCTCACACGCGAAGACGTATGGTGGAATGATGCATTCACTTTCTTGATTTATTTCGTTTGTCAATTATGGTTTATTTTTATTGAATGTAGGGTTGACTTAGAGGTAAAAATATATTTGACTTGGAGTCTCCATTAGCCAAAACAATCTCTGAATCTACGACCGGCTAGAAACCGTAAAATCACTTAAAGGTCAGGGAATGAAAGATTCCCTAACTCAAGTGACTTTCGCCCATATTGGGTAAGAGCCTTTGTTATAGAAAAAGAAGGGGTTAAGTATCCTCTTTCACCCGTGTAACGCACGGTCTTTACTTTGCAAAACTTTATGATTTTTGAAAATTTAGAGTAACTTCTAATATAATAGAGTTAAGTCATACTATGCTAGGGCGTAGGGATAGGGTAGCCAATGTAAAGTAAAAAAGAAGCAGTAGCAGTATATATAGTATTAAGCCACACTACGCAATTTTTTAGGACCCAAGTAGGTGAAATATTAAAGAAATGAAAACAGAAAAGATATGAGTAGATGTTGGTGTATAAGGTAGATGTGAAGTGGAATACGGCTTGATTCGAAATGCATGAAGGAAAATAAAAAATTAAACACTCTTTTTGTTAAAAGGGATGGCCGAATGTCCCAAATCTTAACCATACTCTTTAACTTCTGTGGCTTCTTCGGCTCTAACTTTAATTAACAGGAAAGATCGGTAGAAGGAATATTTCAGAGAGACCAAAGAGTTAGGCATGTGCTTCAATGGTAATACGAGTTAGTTTTTGTCGGAGCATATTCGGGCATGATGACATCTGCTTCTCTCCCTCACACTAACTTCTCCAATATTTTTCCTGTTTTCTTTATGTAACAAATTACCTTAAATAGCGGGTGCCATGTAGGCATTACAACTCGAACTAAATCACACATAACTGAGTTCGCTCAAGACGACCTCAAGGTTGGATCAACGTACAAAAGCTCGGAGCAACTCCTGATTAGTATGTGGGGGCAATTATGCGCAAAAACTACCGAGTGGGGACCATATTTGCACAAATACAATGTAAGAGACATCGTTTTCCTAGAAACGGATTACCCACAAACCATTTTCATGGGAAAGGATTACCTTCAACCATTAATAAGTCTTATAACTTGTTTTGAAATCTAGCGGTAGGGCGGAAAGTCGAGCGGGTTGGGTTGGGTTGTGTTGGGTTGGGTTTGGTTGGGTTTGGTTGGTGCTCAACCCTAGCCCAACCCAAGGTCCTCGTACCTCCATCCTAACCCGACCCAACCCAACACCGAGTTGAGAATTCTCAACCTAAGCCCAACCCAAGCGGGTTCAGTCGGGTTGGTCGGGTGGATACATGCTAATATTTTAATGATTGCATTAGTTTATTATAGTTTAATAAACATCTTATTTTTTATATTTATGATTTTGTTAATTATATATGTTATTATTTATTGTAAAGAGCTTCATTATTCTAAACAAACAAGCTAAAATATATGACAACTAATTTAAAAATCGTGTTGTGTAGCACACAATCTATTTGGGAGAGAGAAATCCAACATTTCTTGTTAGCTTGAGTCATGAGAAATGATGTGGACCAATGAGACCCGACAACACCAGAATTTCATATCTTCAACACATATAATCCACGCTCAATTATAATTTATAAGTAACTTATATTTTAAATAGTTTCAAGTTGGGTCGGGCAACCCAAGACCTTAATCCGAGCCCGACTCAAGCTTTATCAGGTTGGTGTTTGTATAGCCTAAGCCTGAGATCGGACGTGATACATCTTGCCCAAGCCCAACACATGTCGGGTCGGTCACGGGTGGGTTCAATCCGCCCAACTTTCAGCCCTATCTGGCGGTGCTTTGTGGGTGTCTCGGAGACTATTCTTTCATCATCCTCCCACCTATATGCTTCCGCAATAGCCAATCCGCCCCGATGGCTGTCTTCAGGATACGATTTTAGCCGTACATGCACATCAGTTAGCATTCATCCAGAATCAACGAGCAGGATCCAATCCCATTTAGCATGGGTGTCTACACTCAGTCTAATTTACGCCCAAGTAAAAAACCCTTGATTTGGACCTAATAGTTCCTCTGGACCCGGTTTGTTCAGAGTAAATGCTCATGTTTTCGGTTTCTAACAAAGGAAGCACCCAACCTGACCACTTGATTGTTGGGCCATAAAATGAACGGATAATGGGGGCCAAACATATCCTCAATAATTAAATCCTAACCTTTCAAAACGTAGCCCACAAATAGACAGTTAAGAAGCAAAGTACAACCCCAGTCCACATGCAACGGATAAACTCCCATGATGACAGTTTTAGGGCATGGTCCATCCACTAATTTGAAACACAACAAACCAACGGTCTTGATCAATGAGCCTTGGGCCCCACATGTACAAACTGAAAACCCAAGCATATCCTTCAATGGTAACTCAACTAACCATCTTGAACTTTGTGATCTCAAATATAGAGGAGCCAATTTATGTCTACGTTTTTCTTCACCAAGAAAACAGTTTGTTTTTCTACAACTTTGAACTTTAACCACCCCCAAAATATCTAATTAAATATCTCATCCCTAGATTTTAACAGTTTACCTCCCTGAATTTAGGAAACTCATTAAATTCATGTTTTTCTGTCCTGGTGCATGTAACATGCTTACTACCCTTTAAATTTCACTTCTTCCCGAAAAATTTTTCTACAGATATTTAATGACCCATTTCTGAAAACCATCATTTCATGCTTTTCAATGCTGAGATGTCTGAAATTCATCCAAATTTATCTTCTCTTTAACTAATTTCAACTAAGTTCTGGCCTTTTTACGTCCACATGTATTGAACGTAGTAAAGAGCGGTTGGTAAAACATTTAAGAATTAGAAAGTCTCAAGTTCGACCGGTTGTACCATAAGGTGCGGTCCACCGAGTTGATAACTTCCAACCTATAA
Organism: Magnolia kwangsiensis; assembly: GCA_037074715.1. Lineage (NCBI taxonomy): Eukaryota > Viridiplantae > Streptophyta > Magnoliopsida > Magnoliales > Magnoliaceae > Magnolia > Magnolia kwangsiensis. The sequence goes on from CM073573.1 coordinate 34,873,492, forward strand.
CTGCATATTAAATGCATGTGACATCCAACCTTTTCAATGTGTTCTCCTTATTGGCTATTTATTTGCTAAGTCCACACTAGGGAAATTTGTCCCATTTGGCACATATCACTGAGATTTTGTAAATTGCACAATAATATGGTGAGGAATACACTAAACAACATTGTCATGAGATTTTCAAAAAGTTACCAAATTTTAAAATATCAGGTTTTCTTATTATGAAGATATCATGATATTAATGAAAAAATTGTAAGACCTTGAGGAATTTATAATGTGTGTGTGTGTATATATAGATATATATTAATTTACAGTAAATAATTTTAAATGGGGTTATAACATTAAATTACCTAGAACCAACTATCATAACCGGTATGATTGGCGAATATATCGTTAGATGGTTAACTCTTAAGTTACTTGCATGTGTGCCAGAGATTCTCCTAACAATATCTACAGAAAGAATACGGATCCTCTGCTTGCAACAAGCTGGAAAATCCTGCCTTCACGTCTTGGTTCATTGTCACTGATGTTGTCTATACTGCTGCATTAAATTCAGTGAATATGTGGTCCAATTAAATTGCTACAAGTAAAACTTTCTTGCTTGTGGCAAGTAAACGATCCAGGCATAGAAAGAAAAGCTTCTAAATTTGAAAATTTTCCAGAAATGAGATTTGTCACTAAAGTTGTACATGTGTCTAACTTATTAGAGATTGGCATAGCTCTACTCGACTTGACTCGGCCCTTGAGCTTGACTGGCTAGCTTGGCTCGATTCAATCAACAGCTCCGCCAGTTTAAGCCAGTGTGACATTTTCTTAAACACAGTGCATTTTCAATTTTTCACATAATGCAAAACAGTCACAACATTTTACATGTATTTCATCAAACACTTGACGGGCAGTATCAAAATCAAGATATAAAGACAGTTTTATAATGTGAAATTTTTATTTTTTATAATGATTTATTTCGTATCCATTCATTCCTCATCACCAGCCGATCCCGTGAAGAATGTATGCACCCGAAACAACATTTCGTTGAGTCATTTCATTAAACACTTGGCAAGCAGCATCAATATCAAAATAACCAAGTCACTGAACCGATTTGAGTTGAGGTTCAATCTGAGTTGAGTCGAGCTTCGGCAAGATCTAACTCGGCTCGAAATTTTTTTTGAGCTCCAAAAATCAACTTGCTTCGGTCCGAATTCAATTTTGAGCTGAGGTGAGTCGAACTTTTCCAAGTCGAGTCAAGTTGAGCGAGCTGACCGAGATAACTGGACTTGTGTACAGCTCTATTTGTCACTGCACTTGTGGGGTGTGTAGCTGTTAAGGGTTGGGTTCCAATCCAAAAGTGGTATATCCATTCCTTCGACTCCATGGTTTGCAAATTAGTTTTGGTGTGTCATTTCGGTGGTGATCAGTATAGGTCTTATTGTCATGTATCAGGCTATTTCGAGCCAATACACCATACTATTCATGGCACATAGCACTACAACACGTATAGATTTGGTACGATAGCCAAACCATGTTGGACACACTAAAGGAAAATAGCCAGGTTACTCATCTCATCTTTTGGGTCCTAAGGTTGGGTCAGCTTCTCTCAGCAGCATGTTCGGAATGAGGGTCAGTTAATCGAATCATTCAGTTTAAGTCAATTAGGCCTTTGCACTTATACTGAGTAAATTCTGTTGCGCCCACCATGGCTGTATGTGTCTTATCCATGCCATCCATCTATTTTTCTAGCTTATTTTAGAAGTTGGGCTTAAAATAGAAGCATAAACAAAGCGTAAGTGGACCTCACCACAGGAAATAATGGGGATATTGATGTCCACCATTGAAACCTTCCTAGGGCCCATGTTTATTTGTCATCCAAACTGTTTATAAGGTTACAAAGATACTGATGAAGGGAAAACACAAATAGAGGCTTCATCCAAAACATCTGTGGACCTCAGGGAGTTTTCAATGGTATGTGTTTAATTAACATTGTTTCCTGTAGTGTAGTCTATTTGAGCTTTGGATATTCTTAAAGTTTGGTAACATGCCCTAAAATGATCTGAAAAATCGGATGGACGGTGTGGATAAGATATATAAATCACAGTGGGCCCCACAGAGTTTAATCAGTACGTTAAGCCTATTGAGTTTAATCAGTACCTAGTCCGATTTCCTCAATCACTTGCTGCCACAGCAGAACATGGATGAAACGGAAACGGATAGGCTACTCCCCCTACCACCAGCCAATGGCTGGTGGTCGGTGCTAGTGGCCCCTCAATGATGTATGTGTTTCATCCATGCCACCCATCTATTTTTCTATATCGTTTTATGATATGAGACTAAAAATGAGATATATCCAATTCTCAAGTGAACCACATTACAGGAAACAGTGTTGAATGAACGTCAACCCCCGTTAAAAACTTTTTGAGGACATAAAAGTTTTGGATCAAGCTGATTTTTGTTTTTTCCATACATCTGGTTCTTTATGGCCTAATCAACAGATTTGATGTCAAATAAACAGTACGGTGGGCCTTAGGAGGATTTTAATGGTGGATCTCCAATCACTATTGTTTTCCTGTGGTGTGGTCACTTGAGATTTGTATCCCTCTAATTTTTGGTATCAAGCCCTAAAATGATCTGTAAAAATGGATGAATGGCATGGATGAAACACATACATTATAGTGGGGCTCATAGAGCACCAACCATCAGCCCTCGGACTAGTAGCAGGGGGAGTAGACACAATCCGTTTCCGGACGAAACGCATCCTTCTTTTCTCGCATCCGTTCTCTCTCTCTATGGTTAAAGTTCAATATGGCCAGGGCTGTTCATGAGTCGAGCTAGCTCAATTAACTCGCTTGACTCAGCTCGAGTCAACTCGGATTAACTCGGCTTGAATGGCTAAGTCGGGCTGAGTCAAGTTCATTTCTTCTAGCTCGAGTTAACTTCGAGCTGAGTTTGACTAGGGGGCATTTCAACTAGACTCGACTTGGCTCAATTAGAAATAATTATATTAATTTAAATATTATATATATTATATTTAATTTAACTAAATTATATATATACTAATAAAAACCTACCCGCATACCCCCTTTCTCGTTCTCCCTCTCTCTTTTTCCCTTTCCCTTTCTTCTCTTCTCTACCCCACGGTCCCCACACAGCCGCTGCTCGCCACACGCCCACCTGACAAGCAATAGCAATCCATTGGGAGTCCGGGACCACCACCACCTACGATTGTCCGCATGCTGCCCGCACGTCTCCACTGGACCACCACCACCACATGATCTCGCTGAGCGAATTTGAGCGGCCGCACCCAATCCCGACAAGGTGAGTGTCGAGATTTGTTTCTCTTCAAAATGTTTATTTTAGGGCCACAAATCGAAAGGTTCAAATTTTCCTGTCAGTGAGATTTTTTGAACTTGCCAGATCAATGGCAGGATGCAACTGGTCTGGATTTGTTGTGTAGCATGCCAACATGCTAGTGAGTCGAGATCCAATCTCTGGTCTCACCCACAAACGATAAACATGAAGAAATATAATTTAAAAGTAGAATCTAAGTATACCAACAAACCACAAGACAAAATATACGTGGAAAAACCCCAACAAGGGTAAAAAATCATGGGTGCAAACTTTCACTATGAAGAAAACAAGATTATAAGTAATATACTCACCTTTGACGTATAGAAAACCCTTAGCCTTAGAATACCCTTTTTCATACCTTTTGCATACCTTAAAATAACCTAGGACCCCTATTTATAGTTTAGGAAAGTTTCGCTCTGCACCTCTACGAAACAGCCTCAAAATTACGCAGTCTACACCAAATCTACGCAGAATCTGCGTAACCCTCAACTGTTCGGGGACAAAAAACATGACTCTCTGGACTTTGAGTCGAGCAGTCCCTTCGACCGGTCGAGCAACACGATGAAAGACCTCCGTTTTACAACGGGCTCATTGGTGTGCTGGCTCCACTCCTCAACAATATTCCACTTGGAGACACATTACCATAATCCTTCGTCTTCTACATCCAAAGTGCACCACATCCCCATCTTCAAGCCTGAAGACCAATCAAAGCTGAACAGAGGTTCAACTTCTCCCGTATGACCGTCTTGGTCAGCATATCCGCAGGGTTTTCACTTGTATGAATCTTCTCCAGAGCAATTAATTCATCTTCTAGTAACAAACGTATCAAGTGATATCTGATGTCAATTCTTGAATGAAAGGCTGAAAATCTTAGTCAAGTGTATTGCACTCTGACTGTCACTATACAGCTTGTAATCTGCTTGCTTCTTTCCGAACTCTTCCATGAAACCTTGCATCCACACCATCTCCTTGCACGCTTCTATAGCTACGACATATTCTGCTTCCATTGTATTGATGGATGATATCTTCTGTAACTAAGAGACCTAACTGACTACAGCACTACCCAGAGTAAAGACATACCCTATAGTGCTTCTTCTGTTGTCGATATCTCTTGCCAAATCTGAATTTATGTAGCCTTGTAGCTTGATTTTCGATCCTTCAGAACATATCCCTACATCCACAGTACCTACCAGGTATCTAAGGATGCACTTCATAGCTTCCCAATGTTCCTTCTTGGAGTTGTTCATAAACCTGCTAACAACTCTTATTGCTTAAACAATATTTGTCCTCGTGCTCACCATAACATACATGAGGCTTCCAATAACTGACACGTATGAGACTTTAGTCATATAGTGTTGTTCCTCCTGTGTCTTCACACCTTGCTCCTTAGAAAACTTGAAGTGGTTGGCTAATGGAGTTCTAACTGGCTTAACACCTCCCATATTAAATCGATCAAGTACCTTAGCTATGTACTCTACCTGTAACAAAACTAGTTTCTTATTTTCACTGTTATGCTTCATCCTCATTCCAAGAATTTATTTTACAGCTCTTAAATCCTTCATGAAAAATTCTTTATAGAGTTGTCTTTTGAGATCTAAGATGTCTTTTATGTTTGATCCGACCACACGCATATCATTAACGTACAGAAGAAGGATGATGTATGACGTATCAAACTTTTTCAAATACCAACAGTGGTCTGCATGACATCTCCTAAAACTATTTTCCGACATGAAACTGTCAAACTTCTTGTACCACTGCCTCAGGGCCTGCTTCAAGCCATATAGACTCTTCTTTAGTCTACATACCTTGTTCTCCTTTTCTAGTTCCACGTATCATGTCGGCTGATGCATGATATCTCTTCTTCAAGGTCTCCATGAAGAAAGGTTGTCTTAACATCCAGTTGCTCTAGATGTGAGTCCTCTGTAGCTACTATACTCAAGACCATGTGAATCGTAGACATTTTCACCACTGGTGAAAATGTTTTAGTGAAGTCTTTTGTTGAAACTTTTCACAACCAATCTGGCCTTGTACTGTTTCGAACCATCGTGCTCCTCCTTCAATCTGTAAACCCACTTGTTATGAAGAGCTTTCTTACCCTTAGGTAGAGTGACTAGCTCCCACATACAATTGAACTCAAGAGAATCCATCTCATCATCCATGGCCTGCTCCCACTTAACCCATGTATCTAATTGTAGTGCCTATTCAAAATATTTTGGTTCACTATTATCTGCCAGCAGTAGATAATGTATAGAGGGTTTGTATCGAACCTTGGGTCTCCTCTTTCGAGTAAACCTCCTCACAACCGGTGTCTACGATCTACCTCACTATGCTCCTATGCATGGTCATCCTGTGGCACTACAACACCCATGTCTGGTAACTCTTCTAAATCTACGAATTCTTTATCATTAGTCTTATTTTATTTTTGTTGCACACTATCCTTATACATCACTTTTTCATTGAAGACTACGTCTTTGCTTATGATGATTTTCTGGTTTTCTATATCCAAAACTGGTAGCCAAAATCATGTTGCCCGTAGCTTATAAAAGTATACTTCTTAGACTTCACATATAGCTTATTTCTGTGCTTTGCATCAATGTGAACATATGAAGTACAACCGAACACTTTGAGATATGAAAGGTTCACTTCTTTCTCATTACATGTTTCTTCTAGTAGCCCACCATCCAATGGTGCTGATAGACTTCTATTGATGAGATATACGGCAGTATTCACAGCATCTATCCAAAACGTCTTGGGCAATCCTGCATATAACCTCATGCTTCTGGTGTACTTAAGGATAGTCTTATTAATGTGCTCAGCTACATCATTCTGTTATGGTGTTCCTGAAATTATTTCTGATATTTAATTCCATTTGCTGCATAATACTCCTCAAACCTCTTATCACAGTACTCTCCCTCATTATCTAATCTGAGATATTTTACTATTTTACCTATCTCGTTTTCTACCATTACTTTTCACTTCTTAAATATATCAAATACATCAGATTTGTGCTTTAAGAAATAGACCCACAGTTTTCTATTAGCATCATGAATAGAGGAAACAAAGTAACGTAAACTACTAAGAGATGATACTTGTGCTGGTCCCCACACATCAGTGTGTACAAGGTCCAACAGATGCATCTTTGGAGCACATCCTGTTTTCTTGAAGCTTACCTTCTTCTGCTTCCCATATACGCAGTCCTCATCGAATTCCAAGTCGATAGACTTTAGCCCTGGTAGCTTCCTTTTTGACAATAGTACTTTCATCCATTTCTCACTCATATGTCCCAACATCTAATGTCATAACTGCCCATTCACTTCAGTTGATGTGACTGCGAGTGAACTATATGATCCGGAAGTCATGTACAAAGTACCTTCCTTCTTACCTCGAGATATCACCAATGCACCTTTTGTGACCTTTTAGGAATCACTGGTGAATGTCGTCACATATCTGGTATCAGCTAACTGCTCTATTGAGATCAAATTCTGTCTCAAACTTGGTACATATCTGACATCCTTCAATTTCAAAGTCGCTCCGTCTTTTTGACTTATATGAACATCTCCCTTTTCAACAATGTTGCATGACTCATCATCACCCAGGTAAACTCTCCCGAAGTCACTTGACACATAATCACGCAGAACTTCCTTACACAAAGTGACATGAAATGATGCAGCCGAGTTTATGACCCAAGACTCATTCCACGTATCAAGAAACAAGATCAACGTCTCTGTTTCACTCTCCTTAGATAGAATCACTGAATCCTTCCCACCTTGCTCCTTTCTTATTTTTTAAGCACCCTGCAATCACGTTTCATGTGCCCCTTCTTCCCGTAATGTCAACACGTATACTTATCTTTTGGTCCCTTGGACTTCTTCCTCGACTTAAAACATCCACTTCCTCTTCCTTCAACATTTAGAGCATTCCCTGAATCCCTTGAAACTTTCGATATCTTTCTTCTAGATTCTTCGCTGAGAATTAAATCAGCTACATCATCAAATTTCAGCTCTGTCGACCTTGAAGAATTGCTCATGGAGATCACCAAATATCCCAATTGTCTGGCAAACTGGACAAGATCAATAACGCCCTGACCTCATCATCAAAAGTGAGGCCAACGGATTCCAATTAGCTCGTGATTGTATTGAACTCGTTTAGATGTTCAGCCACGCTCCCACCATCTGACATCTTTATGTTGAATAGTTGTTTCATAAGATGAACCTTATTGGACGCTGAGGGTTTCTCATACATTGTAGCTAGAGCTTTCATTAATTCTTTTGTGGTCTTTAACTTCGATATATAGAAGGCGACGCTCTTAGAAAAAGAGAGTCGGATCGTTCCTAAAGCCTTCCGATCCAATAAAAACCATTCATTATCTGTCGTCTTCTCTGATTTCTTCTCTTTTCCTCAAAGAGGAATATAGAGGTCCTTCTAATAAAGATAATCCTCCATCTACATCTTCCAGAAGGAAAAGTTTGAACCATCAAACTTCTCAATTCTAGTCTTCCCTTCTTCTGTCATCGCCCCCACTTGAACTAAACCAATAGCTTTGATACCAGTTGTTACGTAGCATGCTAACAACGTAAGTGAGACGAGATCCAATCTTTGGTCTCACCTATAAACGATAAACAGGAAGAAATATAATCTAGAAGTAGAATTCAAGTATACCAACAAATCACAAGACAAAATATACGTGAAAAAATCCCAACAATGGTAAAAAACCATGGGTGCAAACTTTCACTATGAAGAAAACAAGATTACAAGCAATATACTCACCTTTAACGTATGGAAAACCCTTAGCCTTGCTTTAAAAAACTATTTTTCATACCTTTTGCATACCCTAGAATAACCCTAGGACCCCTATTTATAGTTTAGGAAACTTCCGTTCCACACCTCTGCAAAACCACCTCAAAATTACGCAGTCCGCACCAAATCCGCGTAAAATTTGTGTAACCCTCAACTAGTTGAGCCAAGACCTCGACTGGTTGAGGGACCCCCTCAACTGGTCGAGGACAAAATACATGACTCTCTAGACTTTGAGTCGAGCAGTCCCTTCAGCGCGGTGAAAGATCTCCGTTTTACAACGGGCGCATTGGTGTGTTGGCTCCACACCTCAATAGTATTAATTAAAATCAACTGGTCTGGATTTTCTCAAAAGAATAAATTGTTTGGAAGTTTCAAGGCATCTAAGGAATAGGGGGATGACTTTTTCATGTCGTAGACTAGGACATCCTTGCTTAGAAGTTTCTCAAAAGAAAACAAAAGAAGGAAAATAATCAAACAATTTGCAAGAAAGGAAAGAATTTGCCCAAAAGTTTCTCATTGGAAAATCAATGGCCATGGAATTTGGAAAAATTCGAGAAGTAAAGGAAACACACTAGATTTTTTCCTCTTTCGAAGCAGAGCATCACCCCCCTCTCAATTTATAAGGTCTTGTTTGGATATTGAAACTGGGTTGCTAGTAAACCCAAGTTATGGAAACTGAGAATTTTGGAAAATTGATGCTTAAATGGTTTATCAGGACTCTGAATTCAAGAAAGGAGAATCCAAAAATGGCAAGATGGGTGAACTGATTCAGGCACACCAAAAAAACCTGGTATTCAGGAAACCAGGTTTTGAATCCAAATGAAGTCTTAGGACCTGCTTAGCAGACATCTAAAAATGAGTTCACCCCATTAAAGTTAACTGTAACTATGTATAGATATCATATTTCTTTCTGATAGGTATTAAAATAATCTTGATAACCTATAATCATGATTATGATTTCCTAAAATGAAATAGACTCATTTTTAGTGTTTACCAAATAGGTTCTAAGATATGGGAGACAATCCAGTGAAAAACACTTCTATTTTTCCTTCCAATATATCATCCACTAAATCCTGTTCATGTAGCACACATGTTCTAGAACTAGACCTTTCTGGTGGGCCCCACGGTGCATGGTTTGTCAGTACATATCCAAGAATGACTTGCGTTCGATAATAACTTAACATATGATGATATGAACAAACTCGAGGTAAACTCGACTCGACTCGAACCACTAACTCAACTCGACAACTTTGGCAAACAAGCCAAGCTTCAATGTTGACCTCAAGGCCGAGCTCGAACTTGAGTAGAGCATGGACAAGCCGAGCCGAGCTTGGCCCACCTCGACTCGACTCGGCTCGATGCCCACCTCTACTTATGGCCCATTATTGTGTTTCCTTTGTTAACCACCTGTTTGTAGGCCCCAAATTGAATGGTTTACGATTGTGCTAACGTATGGTTTTTAGGTGCATGCCCGCTCAAAAATGGAGCCAAACAGACCCACGATTTGGATATGGATGAGATTTATTTTTTCAACATATATATAATGGGCCCAATTGATGAATAGGTCAAGTGTTCCACTTGTGTGTGATAATGTAGTATTAGTCTGCAAATGTGTGTAAAAAATGGTTGGTCAACTTTCTTCTTGACCGTCCATTTTGTCACACGTGTGACCCACCATAGAAATTACTTTGGTTGGATGATTGTTGGTTTAGAATTCGATCATGTGGTACATGTGTGAGATTTTTCGGCATGGCAAAATCGATTGGGTCTAGTTTAAACTGAAACTACTAACTCCTAGCATAGAGATAAAGTTTGGTTAGGTGTGAGACCCCCGTCTAATCAAACAGCTATCAACTGTGATATCATGCAATTTACGGAGGTTGGAAACATTCCTCAAATGAGTTTCTTTTTGCCTTGAAAATCAAGGACTTTTGTCTGTGCAATAATTATGTGACTAATCAAAAATATAATTGAGATATGGATGTGGTAAAGCGAGTGCTTACCACTAAATCGGGATTACCAACTTGAGTAAGAGTAGTGGAGTGTTTCATGGAGCAACGTGCTGATGGGCAAGGACTGACTAATGGCAAGATTACACCTGAATGTCGACCCAACTTATGAGTGTAGGTGGGTGATTCCTATAGCTAAGGTCTTCCTTCAGATCCAGCGCGCTGGCGTAAATGGAAGGAAATTACAGCTACTGGCTACCCTAAGTCAGTCCAGCGTGATCATAGTAATGAACTTGACTACTCCTAATGGTTAAGCTAGGCATCTTAGAGGACTGGCGATAAGCAGCATTTCACTAACTGATTGATTTGTGTTTGGGTTTGGTTGATTGATTGTGGATGATTCTCTCCATGCATTCTTCTGTTATTTATAGAATTTTTAATGTAGTTATACGTGAGAATAACCATTACCTATGTGGCAATCCTCCATGCTACCAACTGTAAAGTAGCAGTTACCTCTTATTGATTGTGCTTGCCTTTTGTCGTAGCCATTCTTATCTCGTCAAGAACTTCTCGCATATTCTCATGATGACGTAGCCTTAATGGTTAGAAGCTCTTATCTCTAAGCCGCGTTTTTGGCACACCTCTTCAGATATTTGCTCAACAATGAGTTATCTTCCGTATTTTCAGCCCATCACGTGAAGATATCACACGTGCCACATGGCCATATATACATTGTTCATCTGGCACTGCCCAATCTCATCCAAACAATGATAATAAATATCTTAGCAATGACTTAGACAATAGTCAGTCCTATATTGATCACACTGGATTTGTCTATCATTTTTTACATTACATCTTATGGGCTACCTTTTTTTAATTCACCAATGCCCAACGCTCTTAAGAATCAATTAGAGAGGATAATTATAGTACTAGATCAAGGGATTAAAAGATAGACATTATGTGGAATGTGGAATTATTCTATAAAATCATTCATTTTCTATGTTAGTCAACCTAATAGGATTTTTACCGAAAAAAAGGGAAAAAAGTTGTTATTTTGTCAACACAACGAAATAACTCGAGTTTAGCAACTTAAATAACAAAGTATATAAATATGCTACGATTGAAAGTTTTAATTTCAAATTTGCAAGAGAAAATTCCATTTAACATCCAAACGCAACCTAAATGGAAAAAAAAAAAAAAAAACAATTGTCTACTTGAGGGATTTTGTGGGTTTTACATAATTTTCTTCAAGTAGAAGGGTTTCCTTGATACAAGACCAACTAAATAGTAATGTGATCTAGTATTAAACTTCCCTCTTAATTTAGGATGGTGCGTTTGGTTGCACCAAATATCATGAAATTTATTCCAACCCAACTACCATATATTTTGCCCAAGTATGGATAAGCATGCCAGTGCTACCATTTCAAATAGATATATAGACTCCTGTGTTAGTTTAAATTTACTTTTAAGGGACAAGGACAACAATTAAACCATTTACAAGCCATGGTTTGGATAGAAATCCAAATAATCCAAATAGCTAACCCCTATTGTTGATTGAGCATAGCAAAATACTTACATTAATAATATTTGTTTTGGGTAACAATGGACTGACTAGGATGACGGCTCCCATCAAAAGGCTTGCTAAGTCACAGCTAGACCTCAAAGGTTGGGCTGGATCCAACCAGCATCAACTATGGCCTCGATTCAAGACCGACTTTGACCTTAGTCTGTCTGACCTCGAGCTCAGTCTGTCTGACCTCAAGCTCAACCTCAACTTTGTCCCACCTAAGTCTGAGGTCAAACTCAGCCCAAGTCTAAGGTCAAGTTCGGCCTCAGACCCCAGCTTAGTCGCCCACCGCCCGGAACCTAATAGAGAATCCTCCCCTAGATTCTCTCCAATGGTCTCGGATGAACGACCACACCTCTCCAAAATCAGCTTCCTAGTATAATACGATATTTGATGGTGGATTCATTATTATACCCGGCACTGCCTCTGAGGGACCTATATATACACGCCCCTTTGGCAGAGAAAGGTACATACAATTCTAAGACTAAAACCCTACTCTCAACTAGACCTAGATTCCTTAGCCTGACTTTGGCATCGAAGGGTCCCTAACTTTAGCCAGGGTCTCCTTTGTCCATTCCCTGTGCAGGAATTCGAAAGTCCAGGGAAGGTTAACCAATAAACTGCATCAACAATATTAATATTTTCCCGCATTTAATCTTTCCCTTCAATTTTGAACTACTCAGTTTTATTGTTAACCATCCATATAATAGGATTGTTTGATTAGTGTGATTTTTAGATGTATGCTCCATCAACGATGGGACTCACAATTTGGACGAATTAGGTAGCTGTAAATCATTGTCACATGTGAAGAACGTTTATGACCACCATTTTCAAAATGGTTATGAACTAACATGGAATTCTTACCAAAATAAATAAATACAATTAGTGGTTGTTTGGATGCTTGTAAATCTTTAAGCTGTAAATAGTTATATATACATGCAGTATTTGAATGAAAAAAATAAAAGAGTAAAGTAATTGCAAGTTGTAAACCATTTATATCAAAACTCTTGGTCTTGTTTGGCACCCTAGATTGGCAATACCTTAGATTAAGAATACCATAATTTTAGAATACTCCGGTTATATTTGGCCCTTTGGATTCAAAATCCCATATAAAATAATATTAGCTATGCATTTAAACCATGTAGTATATTTATAGGAGTTTGAATTTAATTATTAAATCAACTTTAATATCCCTAATTAGTGTATATATGTGATGTTTGGCTTAATGATTGTAATAACCTATTGAAATATATACTTTGACAAAAAAAAAAAGATGAAATTCCAAGCCTTTGATGGGCCATAAATATAGGATCACGACTAAGTGACTAACCAACGTTTTTTAGCTGTTGATTTATATGACCAATATGTTTAGACTACTCAAATCATTTATTAATGTAATTTTAGTGACATAGTCAATAATAAGATCATTTTGAAATATCATACGTTACAATAGATTAGTAGCCTAGTAAAACATACGTTACACATATGACTCTCCTACCTTTAAAAATGAGCAAAAAGGGAAATGATTGGTAATCCAAGCAAAAGGTAAGGATTATAAACTCATCAAAAGTGAGGATTTAAAATTCCTGAATTTTGAATACTTTCCAATCCACGCTATCAAACGAACATTGAATTTGAAATATTCACCCTCCAATCCACATAAATTTTTGGTGCCAAACAACCCTTATGTTTGTCATGCCCCAAACCCGAAAATCGGATTCACAGGAATTTCGATCACCGAATCCAGTGCCGACAGCCTCCGTAGTACCCCATTCTCGGCTCCTAGCATTCATATGCCAGATTCCGATCCTGGGATCCTACAAGGAGGATTTTCTCTCTTCTCTTTTTTTTTTTTCAAATGTACATTTAACTAGTAATAAGCATAACTACAAGATTATCTAATTCATGAAGGCAACATCATCATCACATATCCACTAATATAATCATTTGAGTACAACACTGAAAGGGAAATACATAAAAATTTCAAGCTCCAGAAGACCACTGCACGCTCCAAGCTCAACACTGCTGCAACTTAACATCACCTGCACGCATCTATCGTGCGTAAGCTTATAGAAAGCTTAGAGGGTGGTGTAAGTGTGTGCACAAGGTAAGTGCCAAGTATTCAATACAATGTCATAATCATACAATACTGAAAAACCGGTAATCCATAAATCATATAATGTCTGAATAAGCAAAAACACTGATAAGATCATGAATTATCAGAGTAAGCAGAAATACTGACAAGAGCATGAATTATCAGAGTAAGTAGAAATACTGACAAGAGCATGAATTATCAGAGTAAACAGAAGTACTGACCAGGTCATAAATCATACGATGACAGAGTAAGTAGAAGTACGAACAAGTCCATAAGTCAATCAATATCAAAATACGTAATATACAACAGCTATGCAATAAGGAGTCATAAAGAGCCAAATATTAGATGACGAGGATGTAATGTAATATACAAATCCTACTAAGTCTGTCTAGGTCATATAAGTGCAGAGACAGCAACCTAAAATATCATATGCCTGCGGATGTTATGCAATATGCGATGCGAATGAAATGACCATGCTTGGAGTGTGAAGTCGGGATGATAGTACGTAATATCGCAGGCTACGGGGTCCGCCACAATGGACTTCTATCCAAACCAGTCCCATACCTAAATTTGGATAGTCAGATTCAACGTGGTAAACTCCTGATCTCAGGTTAGTCGCGCCCAACTGAAATTCTTACCATAATGAAGGTACACAATAATTAGTTGCGTACCATCAGCCCGAGTGGATAGTGAATAAATGAATGAATGAGCATGCAACTCCTACTCATTAAGTCCATATATCAGTACGGTTCCTCTCTAGGATCATCACCGGGGTTTAGTACACTCCAAATGGCATTGCCGATCTCCCTAGCCGCACAGTCCAAGTGAGCGTAAGAAACCTCACTATCCACCTGGTCAATAGTCTGTCAATACCTATTCGGCACGTCGATAGATGACCCATTCACGAGATGGTCAAACTCAGCCTAGCAATGCCCCCTGCGCTCGGGCGAGTAAGGCCACACTCCCTCCCAACCAACCACGGCACAGTGGAGAGAGCAACCATCTGGAAATCGACACTCAACGCTCATCTACCCACTCGGTCTAGACGTTGGAGCATCATCTGGTACCAAGAGGATGTTTAGGGATTTTCACCCAGGGCCATCTATAGCAGCCCGATGCTCGAACCAAACATTTCCAGTGTCCCATCTAACCATCCACGATATACCTGTGGAGGCTACAGCCCTGATGTCATGAGGGCACACAGTGGTCATGTCACACAAATGCGAAATGCATGAGTCATACAATGTAATCATGCATAAATCCCGCGCTACCGTGCACTCATGTGAGATATCCTCCGCCTATCAGGGAGTCTCATAACAACATACACTATGACATATGCAATGGTCAATCATATCTCATAACAGACATGCAGATGATGCGTATGGGCATGTATCATGATGTTATGCAGTCACTTACTCATAATCGGTATCAATGACCGGCATTAACGATCGACATTGATAATGTGAACATTTAACCAACATTGTCCCCCAAGGAACGGCCCACATAGAGCCTAACATATAATGGACCCATGGCCTCACACAAGGGTTAAATATACAACACCATGGGCCTCACTTAAGAGCTTAATACACATCGCGACGGGCCTCACTTATGGGCCACATATATATCAAGTAGTTCACATCTCACGGGTCTAATATACATCGCAATGGGCCGCTCCCACGAGCCTAATATACATCAAGTCGGGCCTCACCACATGGGCCGAAAATATATCACAATGGGCCACGTCTCATGGGACTCGAATACATCACAGTGGGCTTCGACAATCAGAATCAGCCCCAACAATTGGAGTCAACACTTGGAATCGGCCTCGATACTCGGCCTCGACAGTCGAAATCGGCAAATCGATCATGATAAACGGCCTCGGTCACTAATAGGTAATCGGTCAAGTCAATCAGAATCGGCAATCGGCCACGATAATTGAAAATGGAAAATCGGTAATGACAATCAAAATCGATCAATAATCAGAATCGACAAATCGATCACGTCGATCGGAAATCGACAATCGGCATCGATTGTAAATCGACAGAAGGCCACGATAATTGGAATCGATCAATAATTAGAATCGGTAAATCGGTCACATCAATCGAAAATTGACAATCGGTCATGACAATCGGCCTCGATCGCAAATCGGCATTCAGCCACAACAATTGAAATCGGTCAATAATCAGAATCGGCAAATCAGTCACGACAATCGAAATCGGCAATCGGTCACGACAATCAGAATCGATCAATAATCAGAATCGATAAATCAGTCACGTCGATCAGAAATCGACAATCGGTCATGACAATTGGCCTCGATCACAAATCGGCAGACGGCCACGACAATTAGCACCGATAATTACCATCGATAATCGACACCGATAATCAAAGTCGATAATCGGCGTCGGCCTCGACAATCGGCACCGATAATCAGTATCGGTAATCGACACCGATAATCAGGGTCGATAATCGGCGTCGGCCGTGGTTATGAAGTCATTCGTCTACAGCGAATGGGGCCCACTTATTTGGGTTAACTCATGAAAAGAATGGCCTACAAGGCCTAAGAGAAGGTCACAATGAGGACATCTAACCATCATTGCTCGTCAATGTGGACGTCAAACCAACATTGCTCCCTAAGAGTGGCCTACATTGGCTAGACATATAGTGGGCCCATGGCCTCACATACAATCATGATGGGTCTCATTTACGTCACATAGGCCTCGTCACACGGGCCAACATACATCACATCGGGCCTCGAATATACACAACAGGTGGGCCTCGCACTAGGGCCTTGAATATATCTTAACTGGCCTCTTTCATCAAGCGGGCCACATCACATGGGCTACACTATATGGACCACACCAACGGGCTTCACGTACAACAAATAAGTCGCACCGATGGCCTCATATATATCAAATCGGGCCCACCCTTATGTATATTTGAGATCTGACTTATTCACAAGTTAACATAGAGATAAATGAAGTAGAAACAATATTGGGGACTATGGTGGCCCACCAAAGTTTTTGAATGGTGGATGTCACTATACCCTGTTATTAATGCAAATGGTGGGGTCCACTCGAACTTTGGGTCTCACTCATTCACCCCACATCCTAAAATGATCTCACCGATGGTTGGACGGCTTAGATACAACATACACACCATGGTGGGTCCTATAGATAGACGGTGTGGGTGAGACAAATGGGACCCACAGTACTAGCCGCTGACATTGAGAGAGAGAAAGAGCTAGAGAGAGTGAGAGAGAGATATAGAGAGAGAGAGAGAGCACGTGGCCTTTTCATTTTTTATTTCTTTTTATCTTTCTTTCTTTTTCTTTCTATTTCTTTTTTCTTTCCTTCTCTGACACAACAGAGATGGGTCCCACATATGGCCCACCACAGTAGCATGAATATACAATATATATATATATATATATATATATATATATATATATATATATATATATATATATTATAATATGATATAATATTATGTATTATATATAATACATATGCACCGTCCAGGCCTTGGACGGCCTGGACAGAGACATGCATCACCGTGTTGCCCCACACATGGGGTGGGTCCCACCGTCCAAAGACGGTGGACGGCTAGGATTAAACATGTACCACATGGGGTGGCCCAACTGAGTGGATGGACGGTGTGGCTGGGTCCCATGGACCCCTACTTACCTCAGCGTTGAAATGAAGTATCTTCCACTCTGCCTACCACCAGAGCTACGAAGCTGGGTGGGTCCCAGCATTGAAACGGTGTATCTTTCACTTTGTCTAGCACGTGAGCCATGGGGGCCCACCGTTCAGACGGTCTGGATCACACGTGGGGTGGCTCACCATGATGGATGGACGCTGAAGGTGGGTCCCATGGAGCACACCATCAGTTCACGCTACCCTATCAGCCACCGCACTAATGGATCGCTGCCAAGACCTCAAGTGTTGAAACGAGACGGCTTCACTCAGTCTGACAGGTGAGCTATGGATCTGGACGTGAGTGAAGCTGTGGGTGGGTCCCACCAACTAGGAGGTGGTGGACGGCTTGGATGCATAAATTGGTGGACGATTTGTATATAACACCCACCCCATGATCAAACCCACCGTCCTATGCCATGGACAGTGGTAATATGCAACATATATTAAGATGGGTCCCACGTTGCTGGGCAGCGTCATTACAACAGCTGTAGAGCTGCTGTACACGTACAGCAGCCATCCATTTCCAAAACAGGTGGGTCCCACATGGGCCCACACATGCAGCGTATATGTATATATATTATATGCAATATTATACAATATTATATAATATAATAATATATATTATATTATAATATATATATACCTTATATATATTCATATATTATATAATATATAATGCATCCAACGTCCAGCCACTGTCCAGCAAGCTGGACGGTTGTTGGAGATTTCATCTACATTATGGTGGTCCCATACAGTGGGCCACTAGAGTTGGATCAAGCCGATAATTATTTTTCCCTTTCATCCGGGCCTGTATGACCGTCTGGTCATGTAGGCCCCAACCGAGATCACGGTGGCTCACTTGTCGGACATCATGGACAAAAAAATACACACATCATAAGTGGGCCATTAATCATAGAGAAAGAAGGAGAGGGAGAGGAAAAGGAAATGAGGGAGATCGGTGATGACGGAGGGGCCCCGCCACTATGGGCCCCTCTTGAATACAAACATACATCAAGGTGGATCCCACCATAGGTGGCCCTTAAATCACAAAACAAATGGATGACAAAAGAGAGAAATATGGGTCCAAGATCACCCACCGTTCCTTCTTGCTCCCTAGGCTTCTCTAACTCCTTAGCTTCGATTCCAACGGAGGAGATGATGGTCGGATGGTTGAGATGGGAGATGAAAGGAGAGGAAGTGGGCCACCTTTGTTGCTTGGGAGAATATGGGGAGAGGCTTGGACGTGTGATGCTCTCTCTCTCTCTTACTTGAGATAGTGATTTTTTTTTTGGGAAATGAGGATGAGAGAGAGGGTTGTAAAGAGAGAGGAGTGATGGATGGGAGATAGAGGGATGAATGTGTAAGAACTTTTTTGACTTTTATGTAAGAAAGGTATGGATGGTGTAAGAAACTTTTGACTTTGGGGTTTCTTGGGGAAAAGTAAAAGGTGATGTGTACTTGACTTGATGGGATTTGATTGATTGATGGATTGATGGATTGATTTGACAAGTCATAGAGAATCTTTTGAGTTTTGCAACGCGCGGCATTTTTCTCACACCGAACGTGGGCCCACATCTCCTGACCAGGGTATCGCCTTGGCGCGCGAGTCGCGGCATCGAAACCGCGGCGACAGTGCGGTCGCTATGGTAATGGTCTTGGATTGAGTCGACTCGGTTTGACGGCGTGCGAATCAGGGTCACGCACAAATACCGGTTAAAGGTCGAAGATTGTCGAAATTCGACCGGGAAGACCGCAGAAGTCTAAGAGCGGTACAGTCTAGGATACGGGGCTTACAATGTTGTTTACTTAAAATTAGGTTCAATTTTACAAGTAGACTATCTGCAACTCCATTACATTCTTCTTTATTAAAAAGAGTTGCACTCATAACCCGATACCTACATTTCTGTCTCACTAGGGCTCACCTAAGGAGTCATTTGACACCATGAATGTGGGTGGGTTTAAGGGGATTTCAAATTTCCTAGTATGTTTGGCACCATAAAATAACGGGGGTTTCAAATCTCCTCAAAGTGGGGTTTTGAAACACATGGTGAAACCTTAGATTATTTAAAATCCTTCTAAGAGTTGCATGTGTAATATGTGTGTCATTAGACTATTAATTTATTGGGCACATGGCACACTAATAATATCCCAAAACAATTAGATTATCAATTGCATCACTATAATTACTTTAATATGACGATCTGAGCCGTCCAAACATTGTCCATATAAGTCAACAGTTAAAAATCAGTTACTCACTCGGATGTGGTCTTGTGCTTGTGGCCCATCCTATACCTGAATTTCATCATTTTCTAGTAAAATATATATTTCAATAGACTGATTACAACCATTGTGTCAAACATTACATACACACAGTATTAGAGATATTAAAGTTGATTTAATAATTAAATCTAAACCCTTATAAATATACTATGCATAGCTAGGTTTGGATTATAGGGGAATTTAGGGTGCCAAACACAATAGGAAGATTTCAAACCAAGGAGTTTTAAATTCAGAGGGTTCCAAATCAAAGGGGTTCCAAATCCACGCTCCCAAATAGGCCCTAATGATTGATTGTGGGTCCTTACTCTTGCTCCGGTGGTAGACTTTCGAGAGTTTCAACACCTGGTCAAGGGTTCAAGTACCGATAGGTGGTGAAATCCCACTACGATGTGAGTGTGATGGGTGTTTGTGCATGTGTTATAAAAAAATAAAATAAAAAAATAAAAAGAATTCCACACTCATTTAAATTAGTAAGCTCACTTTCATGGTCCAAATGAGGATTATCTTAGTTTAAGACTCAATTTAACTTTTATCATAATGTATTTAACCAATTACAAAATATCTTATATCAATTGTTTATATATAATTTTAAATTTATTGAAAATTTTATAATTGTAAGTATAAAAAATAATGATTAAGCACAATACTATTAAAACATAAATTTCATTTTAAAGGATTTTTATCTACTCAAATCTACCTAAAAGAAAGCACCATGATTTGTGAAATTAGCACTTTTGAAACATACGTACTGTTTGATAAGTAAAAATCTCTCTCTCTCTCTCTCTCTCTCTCTCTCTCTCTCTCTCTCTCTTGTTATACTTGTATTGCAAAATTGACGGATCGTCTATGCATCAACATTGGAGATTCAAAACAATAATCTTAGGGCATACCTGATTGAGAAGACATTCTTGATTACTCGTTGTAGCTGATAAGAATCCTCGTCTTTCGCCCCTCACACCTTTTAGGAAAACCTTCAATAGGACTATGGTTTTCTCTCTTATGTTGGTGAGGGGACCAAGACATCTATTTATAGGAAAGAGAGTTAGAAGCTTACCCATCACACTTCTCCCTCTAGAGTCTCCACACCATAGGTTTCCATATCTGGCTTAATAACCGAGTATAGGGACCGCAGTTCAAGCGTCTCGCCCCAAACCTATATACAATGATCACAACTGTAGTGAAGCCAACTGAATCACTTAATCTGAATAATTCAACGGTCAGATCTAATGATCATGTGTGCACACTTGATAGGAATCTTGCATTCTCCCACTTAGGCTACACTAATCTTCGAAAGAAAATAAAACATTTTAATTTATTTGTGAAAAATAATTTTATAAAACACATTTGCTTTTGAAAGTTCTTAATGGGCACCCCACTGAATTTCAAAACAATACCATTGGATAATTATGAGCAACACTTGTTGGATCCTGTCCATCAAGACTACAGATATTGAATCGTGGTAGTCAACATAACATTTATACATTTCGAAGTGTGACGAATCATGATCATAAATACCAATAGCATTAACGACATGGATCAAGGATATGGGGTGTGGTATGAAGACTACACGTTTAATGTGATCACACGTGCCTATCTTTAAGTGATCCATCTGAACGTGTCACCAAGACATAAACCAAAGTCTTGCTTACTTAAAATTGAAAGTGCACACCGAAGGAGAAGAAAGATATAAACTGAATAACAGAATCATCAATACATATAAAAGAGATCTCTTAAATGTCTGTACATAATCGGATCATAACTGAAAGCTCTCACTACTCAAATACATCCTTGGGATTTACAACTCCCAAAGACGTCACATGTTCCTTAAAGAGCGTAATACTTTCTTAACAGTTATCCAATGGTTTATCCTTGGATTGCTAAGGTACCTGGCCAACATTCCAACCACAAAAGTAACATCCAGATGTGTACAGACTTGAACATACATGATGCTCCCTATTGCTGATGCATACGGAATATCTTCCATCTTGTCCTTTTCTAGGTCGTTCTTATGACACTAAAATTGGCCAAACCTGTCACCTTTTACAATAGGCATTTGGCTAGGAGCACAACCTTACATGTTAAACCTTTCAAGAACCCTATTAATATAGGCCCTCTACGACAAGTCAAGCAGTCCACGTGATCTGTCTCAGCTATCTGAATGCCAATGACAAATGATTCATCACTAAGATCTTTCATCTTAAAGTTTTGAGATAGAAATTTCTTAAGCCCCGTTTGTTAAATCTGAAGTCTAAAGCCTCAATCTGAAATCTGAAGCCTAAATTTGAAATCTGAAGTAAAAAAACTTGTTTGGTAATTATGGTTGAAGTCTAAAAATTAAGTACTGAATTTGAAACAATTTATTTGTTAACAGACTCTTAAATTATCTGAAGGTAACACCCTGTACTTTTCAGTACTCAGGTGTTACTAGGAAGACCAAATAATTCATTTTAAATGGGATATAATTGTATGTATATATTATAATACAAAATAATTTTACAATTATTTGTAATAATATATATGTTACTTAAAGCATTTGTAATAATACATATGTTACTTAAATTATTCAAACTAGGTATACTATTTATTTCACATTATTTAAACTATATATAAAATAAATTGTTCGCCCACACATCATTATATAATTAATGTATATTTACATTTTTTAATTTTATACTATTGTAGTATATATATATGAAATATATATTACTTAATATTAATTTTACTATACTATATGTGCATGTACAATCACAAAAACCTCTTGTAAATGTCGGTGATTGTAAATAAATACTTACCTATAACTATTAATATATTGTACTAAACAAATATAGAAATATATTTTTATTATATAATCTAAGACATTATTTACTAACATTATTATAATGAATGTATAAGGATAATTACATAAATTAACTATAGTACACTTGGAATATTCTTAATGATAATTATGAAAAATATATATAATATTACCAATTAAACTTTATTAATTAATAAACGATTATTATTATAAAATATAATATGTTAGTAATTATATTCAAATATAAAATAATATAATATATATGTATATATACATATTTATATATAAGATGGTACTTATATAAATGGGTTGTGAACCTGATTGGCCCACTAGTTAGGTGAATGGTCCTAATCGCGGGAGTGGACCTCAGATCACTGTAAATTGACAGTGGTTGACACTTAATGGCTGTAATTCAATTGATATGGCCCACCTAAGTCATGGATCTGTTTCATCCTTTAAGATGGACCCTACTTTGAGCTGAATGAATGAATGAACGGTGCGGATCCATCAGAACCATCATTCTGGGCCCCACCTCACGTGGTGCATGTGCACAGAAAGTGTACACTCGCTGTGCACTGAACCGGGAGAGCTGGTCAAACTGCTCTGACCCGTGTCTCACCAAAACAAGGAGAAGTTCTCCCTCTCTCCTCAATTGCTGAAAACGACGGACGAACGTCCGCTTTACAACTGTTGTGGCCCACCTCCGTGATTTGCTTGACCAATCTAAACCGACCATCTCGTAGAGGGCATGGGGAAACCAAACCCTACCCAATTTCACTAACTGTCTCGCACACGTGTGACCACGATCACAGGCGCAATAGGGCTGGTTGTGTTTCTTCTCTTTCCAAAAATGGAAACTGTTCTCCCTGCCATGAGGGCGATCCGCGTGAGGAGAGACCCTCCAATCTCAGCCCTCTATTCAGGCATATCTCGACCATCCATTACTGTTTACAAGGACCATGGTTTTCTGAGAAAACCAGCGGCCAAAACCATGGCCGGTTTCAGTCTCATTGGTTATACTTAGGGCGGTTGCAATCCAGACCATTCGATCTGTATCCGATGGTGCTGAGAGGCCTAGGGTTTCTAAAAGAAGAGCCTTCATATCCAGAGGATTGTTATCCAATCCTTGTAGCCTCAACTTTAGAGAACCAGCCATTTTCGTTCTAGCTCCGAACCCACCAACTAAAGCTGCATCAAGCTTCGATTTGTGGAGTTCGTAAGCTCCTGTGGACCGATACTAAGTGTCCAGCGAAAGTAGAATGGAGAAAGACCCATCGGTTGGTAATCTGCCATTAAAGTCGGAGCTTCTTCCCCAAGAGCACAAGCTCTGTCCCGCTGCTATCATAACCCGCACCGAAGCAAGATCGTTTGGTCATGCTACTGAGCACGGTTTGGAGAGAAAGAAAGTGGTAGAAAGGGAAAGAAAAAAAAGAGAACGAGGGAGGGAGACTGCTGCTACTATCGCACCCGCTGCCATTGTCGCACCAGCCCGAGCTCGGGCCGAGTCAGTGATTGGGTCGGTCTGTCCTGACCGCTGCTGGTCAGTGCAGTGAAAGAAGAAGGAGAGAAAAGCAGAGAGAGAAGAAATGGAAATGGAAGGAGGAAGAAAGAGAGAGGAAGAGTGGGGATGGTTTAGCTGCACCCGCTCGAATCAAGTCCATCTGAGTCTGACTGGGTTGGGTCAGATGTGGGACCAGTCCAAACCCATCTGGGAGTGAAAGAAAGAAGAAAAGGAAGAAAAGAGAGAGAGAGAGAGAGAGAGAGTTGCGAGTCGAGTCAACTCGCTGACGAGTTGAGTCCGAGTTGACTCGGTCCACCTTCTGGCTAGATGTTCCAGCAATAATAAAAGAAAAAAAAAGAAAAAGGAAGGGAGTGAGAAAGTGAAAGAGGGTAGAGAAGAAAGCGAGAGGGAGTGAGTCGATTCGATGGGTCGTAGTTGGATCCATGACTTGTCGTTTTGCCCAAAGCCGAGTTGCCAAGTTAAGTTATCAAGTCGAGGTAAATCACAACTCACTTCATTTACTTCTTTAAGTACACTGACCGTAGAAGCTAAGTATTTACTATCTTCATTGATGTTTTAATTAAGTCATGGTCACATGTTTGTCGATTAGGTTTGACTCGATCGGGCTACATCCGTACTACTTAGCAGGCTACACACAACTAGGTTGTTTGACCAAGGTGAGGACTCACCCTTTGAGCTTCCCACTTGATTTCATCAATCTAGATATAGATGATGACATGATTCCCGTAACTGAGTTACATACTTTACTATTGAACATGCTTTGTTGTATAGTTAATTCATGTGTTGGACGATAAATGTTTCTTTTAAATTATAACATGCATGAATAGTTTGATGATAACATGGTATCTTTTATAGGATACGTATTAATTTATTTTATGCTACCACTTGTGCTTGAATGATGAATTGAATGGAACTTACCTTGGACTTATGATCCTGCGATCTACATTTTCCTTGCACGGCTTGAATTGCACATTTGCCTATGTAGCTTGGACAGCACATCGCCTATGTGGCTTGGATCGTATATTTGCCCTCGTGGCTTTGATGACCTATATTGTTGCCCTTTGTGAGTTGTTGAGTATGTTCGCATACCCTGTTGTTTCCTATCCATCTTGCGGAGTTCAGTCGTACCATGATTTCCGGATGGAGCCGAAGTTCGCTTTGTCGATTTTCTAGCCATCTTACGGAGTTCACGTACGACATGATTTTTGGGTGGTCTAGGGTTTGTATGTTGTTTGTCTCTTCATCTATGGTGTTCTTTCGTACCATAATTTTCGGGTGGAGCTGAAGTTCGCTTTGTCAATTTTTCTAGCCATCTTACGGAGTTCACGTACGACATGATTCCTCGGGTGAAGTGGGGGTTTAAAGAGTGATTTTCTATTCGCCTTGCGAATTCTACTTGTACCATGATTTCTGGGTGGAGCTGAAGTTCGCTTTGTCGATTTTTTTCTAGCCATCTTGCGGAGTTCACGTACAATGTGATTTCGAGCGCAATAGAAAATCGTATGTTTGATTGTTTGGTTATCTAGATATGTTTCCTTAAATTGTGACTGCAATGATATTGTTTATGATGAAACTCTATTGATTGGTTTGATTTTCTTAAAGCATGAGTATGACTATGAATTGCCCTGTTTAGTGTATCTAACTTCATGACTTGTGATCTATATTGGATTATGAATGATGAGTGCAATCTTGGAGGGTACTCCTCACTACGATAGCCATTGACGCTATCAAACCATAACAGTTGATGCAGGTGTAGGGCGAGCCGATGCTGTTCACAGGGTTGCTTCAGGATTCACATCCCAAGATTGTTGTAATTTACTTTATTTCATGCGTAATATTATTTCATTTTGTATTGTAAAAATGGGGATATTGGTTTGTATAAGTCATTATGGGCAGCTCCTTGTATATTTAAATGATAATGCAACTTTCCTTTATGTTTGATTTGTCCATACTACGCTCATCTGCTTACTATGATGAAAGGAAAAAAAAAATTTATATGTGGACTTTGGCTCTTTATAAGTTAACACTCGAGTTTTTGGGAAACGGGTTATATACTCGGGTCCTGAAAACATGGGGCGTTACACTGAATTATGTTAATTTGACACATTTGCCCCTATCTCCTATTTGAAAATGTTTTACATTATAAAGAAATTATTTTTTATTAAATAAAAATAAAATTATTCTATTTAATTCAAATAAACTATAAAGTACTTAATAGAAAATTAAAATATCATTATTCATAAAAACAGATAAAAAATTAATGATTTGCATGTATAAGTGTGGCGGCAATTTCTTCTCGCATATTGGACATAATAGTTTGTTCAAAGTTTCCAAATACTCCTTCCACTTTAGGCATATCATTCTCTAATTCGATATTCATCTCTGAGAGAATATTTTCATCATTGCAATCTTCAAAGATAGAGAGATTGTAATACCTATCGAAGAGAAATATTTATAATCTTTTATAACGAAGCTGAAAAAATAATTGATGATGCAATGGAGAAGTGAATGAGAAAACATGTGTTTTAGAAAAAAAAAAATAAACATAAATTGGTACTACACCAAATGCAGATTTTTCGCCAACTTTGATCTCCTTAAAACCATACAACTCAGAGCTCAATGAGCGTCAACGCAGGGTAGATTTCTCACAAAAGTTAGAGTGTGCCCCATATAGGCTTCCAACGTAGGAATTTCCTGCGAAAGGCTTTCCCACGGAATCGGCATCCATAGGTTGGTGTACCACACAGAAAATGGATTGGCTACTCCCACTGCCACCGGCTGCTGATGGTCGGTGCTCTGTGAGCCCCACCATGATGTTTCATCCATGCTATCCATATATTTTTCTAGATCATTTTATAGTATGAGACCAAAAATGAGGTATATCCCAATCTCAAGTGGACCACATTAAAGGAAACAGTGTTGAATGAGCTTTGTCCATTGAAAACCTTTTGGGGCCATAAAAGTTTTGGATCAAGCTGATTTTTATTTTTTCACTTCATCTGGGCATGTATGACATAATCAACATATTGGATGTCAAATAAATAGTACAGTGGGCCTTAGGAGGATTCTAATGGTGGATATCCAATCACTATTGTTTTCCTGTGGTGTGGTCAAGCTGAGATTTATATCCCTCTTATTTCTGGGCATGTATGACATAATCAACATATTGGATGTCAAATAAATAGTACAGTGGGCCTTAGGAGGATTCTAATGGTGGATATCCAATCACTATTGTTTTCTTGTGGTGTGGTCAACTTGAGATTTATATCCCTCTTATTTTTGGGATAGAGAAATAAAATGATATGTAAAAATGGATGAATGGAATGGATGAAACACATACATCATGAGGGCCACAAAGCACCGACCACCACCCACCGAGCTGTTGGCATGGGGAGTATCCAATGTAGATATGTGTCGTGTGAAGAGGAGCGGACGCAGATTTCCTGCGAAAGCCTTTCGCAAGAAGTTCCTGTCGCTGGGAACTTAGGTGGGACCCACCATAATGTTTGTCAGGAATCCACTCCATCCATCCATTTTGTGAGCTAATTTTAGGGGATTAAATCAAAATTGAACAGGATCTAAGACTTTAAGTGGGTCGTACTAAAGGAAAAGGTATTTAGGGAAATTCCTACCGTTGAAACCTCCCTAGTTCGATAGTGATGTTTACATGCCATCCATACCATTAATAACATCATTCCTACTGGGATGAACTGAAAACATAAATATTAGCATGATTTAAAACTTTTGTGGCCCCATGAATATTTCAACTGCGGACGTTTAATTATCACGTTTTAGGCCCACTCAAGCATTAGATACGGCTCATCTTTGGCCTCGTGTCCTAAAATGAACTCAAAAATTGGATGGATTGTGAGGATTTCTCACAAACATCCCAATGGGCTCTACTTGTGTTCCTAGCACAGGAACCTCTTGCGAAAGGCTTTCGCAGGAAATCCGCATCCAAGACGAGCGTCGACGCTCCTTGAGGTCCAAGTTATACGAATGGTTCAAAGGGATCAAAGTTACATGGCCCTACAATAATGTATTTATTATATCCACATCGTTCATCAAATTTTCGAGATCATTTTAGAGCATTATCCAAAAAATGAATCATATCCAAAACTCAAATGGACCACACTAAAAATAGCAGTGGGATAATGATTTTCACTGTTAAAAAAATCACAAGGCCCACTATAACGTTTATTTTCCATCTAATCTATTCATAAGGTCATAAATATCTTGATAATGAGGAAAAACAAATTTCATATTGATCCGCAACTTCTGTGACCCCAAAAGGGTTTCAATGGTAGATGCTTTATCCCCCACTGCTTTTTGCAGTGTGGTCCAATTTATCTTTAGATTTGTCTTATTTTTTGGCTCAAGCTTTACGACAAGCTCGCAAAATGGACGGACGGTTTGGATATAACAAATACGTAATGATGGGACCCATAGAACTTGCTGACATCAATACACCAGCCAATCCACTTCCCAATCTATCCCAGGCTCCCAGCCCATCTGCTTCGAACGTGGATTGCATCCTACCCGTGCCCAGACGGTTCGGGCAGGGCTCCGTGGGGCCCACTATGATGTAAGTGTTTTATCTAAGCTGTTCATCATTTTTCTCATATTATTTTAATATGTGATTCAAAAGATGAAGCAGGTCCACAGCTTCAGTGAACCACACTAAAGGATGCTGCAGTGATAATGACATCCACTGTTGAAACCTTTCTAAGGGCTACTATGATTTTTTTTAACCATTCAACCTATTCATTAGGTCATGTAGATGTGGATGAAGTGAAAACACAAATATTAGCTTGATCCAAAACTTCTCCACTCCCAAGAAGCTTTTAATGGTGTACATTTAATCCCCACCTTGTGGTCCAATTAATCCTTGGACTTGCTTCTTTAATTGGCTCACACCTTAAATGATCTGAAAAAGTTGATGAACGATGTGGATCAAACACATAAATCATGGTGGGGCATAAAGAAGTTTCATAGGCTAAAGGTTGATTTTGTATTGCGCAAACAATTTAAAAGAAAAAATTACCGTATGGGTAATTTTGGAAGCAAAAATTTTTATTTAATGAAAAATCACAGACCGCATTCGGCGTTCACCATTAAGCCAGACTCCTATCACGGAAAGAATTCAGTGAAAAACCACTTAGCGCTTTTTATCTTCCGCGTTAACAACGCATTAACAAACACCACTAAACACGGAACATTTTTCCAATTCCGTGTTAAGTGCAAAAATTCAGCATTAACAAACACGCCTTTAGTCTCACACAACAGTCCAATATCACTACTGGCTAATAAAATGTCATCAATATACAATATTAAAATAATAAACTTAATCCCACTGACTTTCACATATATGCACTCATCCACAGTGTCTTCAATGAAACCATATGAGGAAACAACTTTATAAAACTTTAGGTACCATTGTCGTGATGCATGTTTCAACCCATAACTTGTCATCTTAAAGGATCATTATTCTGAATTGGGTTTTCTATTTCCTCATTAGTGAGTTGTATTTAAAGCTCTACATGGTCATCCATAAGATCATAGAGTCCACAACTGGATAGACGACCATGCTACTCTGAATGATTGTAAATCCATTCTTCCTCAAACACAATATTTCTTAAATTTGTGCTTCCACTATCTTTAATATTCTCAATAAACCTAGCATCCGCAGTCTCGATGACTCTCATGGAATAAAATGAACAATAGAATTTGAATCCTTTGAATCTTTCTGGGTATTCAATAAAGAAGCAACAAACCGTTCTCGGGTCAAGCTTTCTTACATGCGGGTTATACGGTTTGACTTTACTGTAAATTAAGCTTTCGTCCTGTCCACAATACATATGGAGTTATCATTACAGCCTTACTTGGGGCTCTATTTAGAATATGCACAGGTGTTAATAAGGCATAAGTACCCATAACGAGAGTAGTCGTCTATGAAAGTGATAAAATACTTCTGCCCATTCGAGAATGCTATAGGGAATGGTCCACAGATGTCTATATAAATCACTTTAAAGAGTCTTACACTCCTAGTGGCACCCTTTTTTATAGTTCCAGTCTATTTATCTTTAATGCAATCTATGCATACCTCAAAGTCTAAAAAGTCCAAAGAGTGAAGAATTTCTTTACGCACAAGCCTTTCTAATCTCTCATGCGAGATATGGCCTAATTGCCTATACCACAACGTGGAAGAATTTTCACAATCTAGCCTTCGCCTGATTCCTTTACTATTTACATGTGAGGAGTTAATGTTGTAGACATGTGAAACATTCAAATCTAGCTGATAAAGGTTATTAACTAAATTGTCAAAACCAATCACAACTGAATCATAGGAAATACTTAATTTTTCATTTCCAAATTTAAACTTATAACTAAATTTGTTTAAACAAAAAATGAAAACCAAATTGTGCCTTATATAAGGCACATAAACAATATCCACTAGATTAAGAAAGTGTCCTAATGATAACTTAAGTCTACAGACTCCAATAGCTTCCACGTCTGCTCCAATGCCATTTCCCTTATAGACCGATCTATCTGCATCAGTTAGTGTCTGGCTTTGGAGCATATCCCTTAGAAACAAGTCATTCTTTAAACTGTTTGCAATCCTTCTTTTGATGACCAGGCTTCTTGCAGAAGAAGCAACCATTGTTAGGACCCCTCTTTTTCTTTTTTGACTTTCCCTCAATGTTATGCTGATTGCCACCCATAGGACCTGAAAAATAATTTCCTGAATTATGCTTCTGTAACGCCTAGAATTTTCAGGACCTGAGTATACGACTTGTTTCTCAAAAACTTGAGTGTTAACTTATAAAGAGTCAAAGTCCACATATATTTTTTTTTCATTTTCTTTCATCAGAGTAAGCAAATGAGCATAGTATGGACAAATCAAACGTAATGAGAAATTTACATTTATATTTAAAATGTATAAAAGGTTGCTCATAATGACTTATATAAACTAATGTCTTCATTCTTGTAGTTACGGAATAAACTAATATTACATGTGAAATAAAGTAAATATACAACAATCTTGAGCTATGAAATCCTGTAGCAACCCTCAACAAATATAGTCATGCACTCTTATCAACCATAGCTTGCTCCTCATCAATATGAACATGAATGTCGTCTGGGCCACCTATGCTACCTGCATGGTTATATATTTGATTGATGAGTGGTCAACTTAGTGTGAATTCTCCTCAAGATTACAACCACCGCATTAGGTAAGAAAAGTATAAAACATCTAGGCGAACAAAATAGAGTAAATGCAATCTTATTATATACATGGATGCGTGAATGCAATCATCACCCCAGGGATGCTCATCCGTGCGGACATTGGGCTCATCACCCATGCAATCATTGTCCTGGGAAAAACATCCAGACGGAGATTAGGCTCGTCACCCGTGCAATCATTGTCCCGAAAAAAACATCCAGACGAACATTGGGCTCGTCACCTATGCAATCATCAACCCAGGAAAAGCACCCAAATGGCCAGATACATACATCACGTATGATATCAATAGATGTCGATCCATGCCATGTATGCATGATTAGTCAACCCATTATTAGTTTGATTACAACCAAGCAATTTACATAAGCTCAAAGGTTACTATGGGGGCTAGTTACCAGCGTAGGCCGACAGCTCAGGCATAGGTCTCATACAACCATCCCCAGCTTATAAGACTACCACATTAGGATGTTTAATGGAACTCCATCGACTAGTGGTCAATTATATTACAATATATGGGGCTTACCATCACATGGTTGCACAGTATAAAGCATCAAACCTATATAGGGAAAATACCAAAACAAAGCCACGTAAGGTAAATATCAAAACAAGCCACATAGGGCAAATATCAAAATAAGCCACATAGGGCGAGTATCAAAACCATGCGATAAAAAACCATCCTTGAAAATCACTTAGACAAAATAACCCTTGGATGGTAGGCCCACATCAACATTTTAATTTAAACCATCATTCAATAACCACTAAGTCGAAGGTCCATTATAAACACTATCAGTCAAGTTACATCCCAAGTATGGGTGTACATCCATAAGTGGGGGTTTCCCACTGATGTACCAGTTTAAGTTCCATAAGTAATACATAAATAATCCACAAACATGAACAAATACACAGGATGAATATTAAGCACATAATATAACAATTCAATTTTCACTGGCTAACACATGTGATTATAAAAGGGAGATATCAATTATAAATTAAAATACAAACTATAACTTAAGATAATAGGAAGATGGAAAGCTCAATGGGAAGATTCATTGCCTTATGTTTTGAATCGCATATGTCATCGCTAGGAGGTGCGTGCGCCCTTAGGGTCGACCCCTACCATAAATCGTAAAGTTGTATAGTCAAATACAAGTTTAATACGTTTCCTATGGTTAAGATTATAACATAGGGTTCGGGTAACTTGGGTTTAGGATTTCGATTAGGGTTTTCATCTTAAGGTTTAGTCTTTAAACTTAGATTCTAGGATCTGAATCATAAATTAGTATTATTATTATTATTATTATTGTACAACAGATTGAGTAATATTCACAATAGGAGTATTAATCCATCAAAATTGATAATGATGGTTCGTACGTTCATATTTAAATGTACCAACATTATCTAATATTCTTATAACGACTAATAATCTCTTATATAATGCAAGTAATAATGATAGAATATTTACAATTGATAATATGATAGTATCTAATAATGATATTCATGTTGACAATACTTATCTCATAATGAAAGTGATAGCATTTTCTAGTGATGATAATAATAGTTACTAGTACTGGACCTATTCATAATAATACTTAATGATAGTAAATAAAATATAAATGTCTAAAAATCGTAGGCTTGTTTATAACATCTAATATTAGTATGAAGAATTAGCCTATGGTCAGTCATGCTTGATAATCACAATGATCATGGTTACGGCCTTGACCTAGGTTTAGAGTTTTATCCTAGAGTTTAGTTGTATCTAACACTAGGATTTGTATTGTAGTTGGTGTAGAATAAGTTACAAAGTTGACTTAAATAGTTAGAAAATAGTTATTAATCTTAGTTTATAACCAATATTAGTGAACATAGTAATAACCATTGTTATGATGATGATAAATACCATGATCCATTACTAAGGATAGTATTTAAGAGAGTCGATTAAAATATTACTATTCGATTAATGAAATCTTTGTTTATAATAGACAGTTATAGCACAAATAATCCACTAATGTTCTATTTAGAGTCCCAATGCAATGTATGAGAGGAAACGCACATATAGTTGGTTCGACTTGAATCGACTAGGCTCGCCGTCCGAGTTGACTTGGCTCAACTCTTCCCTCCTCTTCTTTCTTTCTCTTTCCTTCCTTCTCCCTTTTCTTTCTCTTTTCTTCCTTTTTCTCCTACAGCTGGAAAAATCCCAGCAAGAAGACTAACCAGTTCGAGTTGTGACTCAAACCGAGTCGAGTCTAGTTGACTCACCAGCAAACCTGACTCAACCCTCTGCTTTCCTTCTTCTTCTTATCTCCCTGTCCCTTTCTTTTCTCTTACTCTCCCTCTTTCCCCGCTCTCTATATGCTGAAAAATTTCCAGCAACGGACTCAGGAGAACCCGACCTGACTCGAGCTCGCCGCTCGGTAGAGAGCCAGACTCCACCCAGTTCGAGTTGAGTCAGTGCAGCAATGCACTCTCTCCCTCTCTGTCTCCTCTCTTCCCCTGTTGGACTAGGCTAGGCCCGCGCTTCAACTGAGTCTGGACAGAGTCCGAACCCAGCAGGCACAAGTCGGTGTAGTGCAGCGACCGCCACTGCTGCCTCTCTCACCTCGCCATCTTCTTCTTCCTTGACCCCTTCATCTTCTCTTCCTGTCTCTCTTTCTCCTCTCAATTTCCACTACTGGGAATGCCCAGCAAGATGCCCAGACCGAACTAGGAATGAGTCAGGGCCCACCTAACAGGGACCAAACTCGTCTCGAATTGGCGTGGCCCGACCGAGTGCAGCATTACAGTCCACCTGATTATCTCTCTCTCTCTCATTTCGTTCTTCTCCTTCTCCTTCTTTCCTTTCTTCAATCTACATAGACCACTGCAGAGATGGCCCACCTAGTAACTGGTCTGAGATTATGGCTACAATAGGAACTAATGGCTGAGTTTTCAATAGGGAAGACGACTCACCATTAATGGCAGGTTTGGAATCGAATGATATTTCTGTGAAATGGAGTTTCTGGAGGGCTTTGATGTGTCTTAGGAAGCTAGAAGAAAAAGAAAATTGGAGTTCCATGGTCATTTAAATGGTGGTTTCGAAGGAAGGATGGGTCAGTTGGTCCTCGAGCGTCGCCATAAGGAACAGGGAAAACACTTGTTTGCTTGGTTCTTCCTCCTCTTATGCCATCACCTAATCTCTTAGGTCCGTTGGATGAAGAAGGAACGGTCTGGATTAGATCTAGGGCTTCTAGCCTCTCTCTCTATGTTGGAAATGTCTTGTCGCTCGACCGGATAGCTAGCACCAACACCTGCCATTTTCAACGATCAAGATAGACTCCTCATGGATGGCCAAGATGGATAGATGCAGAAGGATGCTGATTGCCAGCCTGGCAAGCAAAAAGGAGAAATAGAACTCTTTTTTTTCGGCAAAACAGTCGCATATATGTGGGATTTTGCTTGAGATTGTGCACATGCACGACTATCTGGATGTGTACGGACAGTGAGGGTTTGTTCGGGCCCATCAGACCTTCGAGATGGATGGTTCGGATCATCCATGGGGATGATCACGGTGGCCCACGGATGGATTAAACATGAGGAAGAAAACATAAAATTTCAGCCATTTCAAATGGCTGTAGGTGGGAAAATTTCCCATTTCAGGAAACAGTTAGGTCCACACGATTTGATCGAGAATGGTGGTCCGATGCACAGTCGGTGCTCTCGCACTGGTGTACACGCACACCAATGTGGGGCCCACTGTGGTGGTTATGATAAATCTGCCCTGTCCATCTTCCTCCATGGGTCTTATTAACACCCTAGAGCCAATTTGAGGCAGATCCCATACTTAGATGGCCCATACCAATCGAAATTTTATGGGTTAGGTGTCTATTAGTATAACTCCAATGGTTAGATCATCTTTGAAGTTTAATAATTAAGATTCTTAAGCCCAGGGCTTTATTTTAAAGTGGCCATGTAGATAAATGGGCCACCAACGATTTAATTAAACTCCTTAGTAGTTAATTACAAGTTTCTTTTAAAATTCGATGGTCAGATTTGGTTTCGAATTGTTAATCCATGTCAATCTAGTGATTTGACGACTTTCATTACTAGTTACGGATTAATTGTTTAGTGAATCTACGAGTTTCATCCCGACTCTGGTGAATTGTAATTCAGCCTCATTACGGCATGATGGTCCACCCTAAGAGTCAATGATTGGATAGCCCAACTACGGATGAAGGTTACTCCTTGTGGATTGATCTAGAGGTTGATCAAATGAGTTGCCTAACTCACAGTTGGATTGAAAGGTCATACGCGATTACTTAGGGTAAAATTTGAGGCTTTATTGATCTTTGCGATCAAATGAATATGATACCGAAACTTCAACTTTCAACTAGATCATAAATGCAATCCTACTGTGAGCAATCAAGAGTGAATTTAAGATGGATTGACCTTAAACCTCATGATTGTGTTGTAGGTCGCCCTAATCCAAATTCAAATGCTTACGATGGTCAAATTGCAACTTATCGAGAGGTGGTTAGCGTTGTGGGTTATATGTGTTCCCACACGTGCCTGCTAATTAGGTTCCTATGGTAACACCTGAGTACTGAATGTACAGGGTGTTACAGATTCCTTTCCTTATTCCTTTTTCATCATTGACCAGATGTCACTAGGTGTGCACTCTGTGTCATTCTCAACCTTCCAAGTCTCTCTTCCTCCTAAACGCACTCAGATATTGAAATGGCCTAGCTATATGTCCCAGAGGGGGGGGGGGGGGGGGGGTGAATAGGACTATGTCAAATTAAAAGTATTACAACGGAATAAAACCAAGAGATAGCCAAATAGAAATAATTCAATTCTTAAAGCTAAAATAAAAGCAACCTCAATAAACTAGTATTGAGAGATTGATACGAATTCAGTTCTAAGGACAACCTTACACCATAAAAACCAAGGACTTATGGCAGGATAACCTTATTTCTAGAACGTCCTTTGTATCAAAAACTCAAACCAAAGAGGAATAAATAAATAGTAAGGAATTGAAATAAAATGTAAAAATTTAAATCTAAATTATTACACCATTCCCCACTATGCTTGAAATTAAAAAAATTACAACATTCATATCCACACATACATTCCACAGTTTTGAATGGTAAAAGATAGAAAGAATAAATCACACATCCATAAAACACAAAGAGTTATAGTGGTTCGCCTGTGTGTACACCAACTGTTATAAAACAGCCACACAGATTGTTACTCCACTCCTAATATCCTTACACAGGGGATATCAATGTTCACTATCAAAATAGATTTCACAGGTTCACCTAAAACCTTCACAATTGTGTCTTTTTGACTTTGGCTTACATAATTCAAAAACCCTCTGTCTGAGTTTTCGGGCTCTCCTCAGATAACCACACAATAAGATTTTTCTGGCTTAATCTCAAAACAAATCAAAAAGAAATGTAAATTACAATAAATATAAAATACCTGAATTTCTCCTTTCGTAGTAGCCCGGAAGAACCAATTGGAGTAGATGATTGAATGTATAAGTTCAAAGTCCAATACTCACTTTAAAATGGTTCTAAGTTCTAATTGATTTTAAATTAAATCAAATGGGCTAGCTGTATTTGATTTTGATTCAAAGAAGAAGGAATTACAGAAATTTCTCCTTTTTAAATCAGATTGGAATGCAGATCAAAATCAAATAATAATAATCTAACAAAAGGAATATTAATTATGCACAAAGTAGCTTAAAATGAACACAAACTTATCTCAGAATGGATCCTTGATTTTACTTAAATTTCTATATGAAACTCTGAAATTCGTGCTCAATTTATAGTAGCAGAAACCTCGTCTATGACTGGTCTTGAGGACACTTCAGATGGTCGTTACAGAACGAATTTTTGAATATTTGGGCACGATCGGATAAAAACCATTCTTCAACTGGTCGTAGGTAGTCTACGACTGGTCGTAGGCTACTCACGACTGGTCGTAAGATCACCAATATCATCGCTGGAGTTTGAATGATAGAATTAGAACTGGTCGCAGGACAGGTCAACACTGTTCACACGACCGGTCGAACAATCTCCAGGACTGGTCATAGCTTACCCGAAAAGTTTCAAAATTTTGTAACAACTTACGACTAGTCTTGAAATTTCTAGAACTGGTTGAGACAATGCTAGGACTAGTCGAACAAGGTCCAGGACTAGTCTTAGAACAGACCATAATCATATATAAACATATAGTTTAAATTATGTATTCAAAATGACCTACCCTA
Source organism: Magnolia kwangsiensis (assembly GCA_037074715.1). Taxonomy (NCBI): domain Eukaryota; kingdom Viridiplantae; phylum Streptophyta; class Magnoliopsida; order Magnoliales; family Magnoliaceae; genus Magnolia; species Magnolia kwangsiensis. Next base: position 34,911,014 of record CM073573.1, read on the forward strand.
AGGTCAATCTAAGGTTTATCATACCTGGAACATGAAGTATGAACATTGAACTTCATTCATTCAGCGAAGGTAGACCTTTGAACCTTATCAAGCTTGAGTTCTTACACTTGATGTAGCTTGATCTTGAGATATTCAAAAGCTTGAACTTAAACTTCATTTTGACTTACACTTGAGTCTAATACTCTTTATCGATGTAGCTTTGAACATTTATACTTATAGGCGTTTAACAAAGTACATGGCTTGTCTTGACTTAAAGTCGATCAATATACTTGACTTGAAGCACTTGCGAAGCAGTGTCTTGAACATATATAAATCAACATACAAACACAAAACAAAGATAAAGGTTTTAGCACCACAGAATTTGACAACCAATAGAGCATGTGACTACAGCACTTACAATCTCCCCCTTTGTTAAATTTGTGACAAAACACTCATTAATAAATAACCAAGATGAATACAAAGAATTAAGTACAGGTTATAACAAAAAGAACCAGATACAACCTGGTTAAAGAATCATGCACCAGTTTTCATACTACTGGCTAAAGAATTAAGTAGGCAAAATACTTCACCCTCCTTACTCCCCCTGAATTATTCCCCCTGAGTAGCACATATATCTACTACTCACAAATCAATTCATCTCCAAAACCATCATAAAAGTTCTCTCCCTTTTTGTCACAATATAACAAAGGAAGAACAAAACAATGGAACATGATAATAAACAGGAGTAATCAAGGAGACAAGATATATGAAAATAAAGATCATAACTATTAAAATATTTCAATCCACAGCCAATAAACCATAGTGAGCAAACCATCTAAAGTTCACAATCCAAAATAAATATAAAGTTATTACAGACCAAAGAGTTAATCAATCAGTCTGAACCTGAATGGAGATACCCTCATCATTAACTGGAATATCCATAAGGCCAGATATTAAATGACGGTCTACATTAAAAGGCCCTTCTCTAGCATCTATTTTGAAAGTTAAATTTTTAGTAGAGAAGTCTACTATACATGTAAACATGGATTGTGCAATAAATTGATATGCAGGCCCACCCCAATGTAAGATGTTGTCCCAACCTACAGCTTGGAGGAGAGAAAAGATACCAAATGGAGCAATGTGGTTATGATCAACAGCTTTTTCAACAATAACCTTACGCAAACGCAAATCCCGTACAAATGCGGGATCATCTTCAGATGAACGAAGATGGCGCTAAGTTATGGAAGCTGATCTAGAGGATGATGGACCACGAGCTGTTTTCTTTTTTCTTCTAGCATCCATTACCATAAAGGAAATCACAAGGAAATAGAGATGGGTTTTTCTAGATTAGTAAATGGAGAAAAAAACTCCCAAAATCTCAATAAAGCTTGAAATCAAGTACTCCAATGATAATAAAGAAGATAATAGAACTTGAATCTACTATATTGACCAAAAGAATGCACTAACCTTGGAGATCAGGTTGATGGGTTCGATTGGTCGAATGTCGGCTCGTTGGAGAGAGTTAGAAATGAGGAAGATGAGATTTTTTTCCAATTTTAAAACAATCAATGCACTCCACGACCGGTCTTAGCCTGTCCACGACCGGTCGTACCAGGACCAGTCATGTACACCCACGACTGGTCGAGTACCGATAAAAATATGCATTTATTCATAAAAATTAAAATTTAAACACATAAATTCTCAAATATATTTACACTATGATACACAACTGCATGAATAATCAATTTTGTATGCACATACCAAGATCAAATCTTAATTTATTAAACCTACCTTTATCGAGTGGTTTAGTGAAAATGTCAGCAAGTTAAGACTCGGTCGGAATGTATACTAAAGATATTATTTTTTCTTCTACTAATTCACGAATATAATGATACTTAATATCAATGTGCTTGGTACGTTAATGCTGGATTGAATTTTTTAAAATATTTATAGCATTGGTATTGTCACAATATAACACCATTGAATCCTGTGCTATTCCATAATCACTTAACATACGTTTCATCCAAACAAGCCGAGTACACGTATTTCCAGCTGCGATGTATTCAACCTTAGTAGTTGAAAGTGATATAGAACTTTATTTCTTACTAAACCAACAAACTAAAAAAATTTTGACATAAAAATAACCACCACTGGTTGATTTCCTATCATTGATATTTTCAGCCCAATCAGCATCAGTGTACCCTGCCAACTGAATACTAGTATCATATGGATACCAGAGACCCATATAAACTAAACTTTCGGCATATTGTATAATCCGCTTAACAGCAGTTAAATGTGATTCCTTAGGATTAGACTGATATCTAGTTCAAATACCAACACTTAAAGCAATATCAGGTCTACTAGCAGTTAAATAAAGCAAATTGTCAATCATACTACGATATAACTTAGGATCAACATTTTTACCTGTAGAGTCCTTTGAAAGTCTTAGGGTTATACTCATAGGAGTATCAAAAGTTTTACCATTCTCAAATCTGAACTTTTTGATCAAGTTCAGAGTATATTTGGTCTGAGAAATAAAAATTCCATCAGGTTGTTTTTACTTGCAACCCTAGAAAATAGTTCATTTCCCCAACCATGCTCATTTCAAACTTAGATTTCATTAAATCTGCAAACTCAATAGTCATGTTAGCACAAGTTAATCCATAAATAACATCATCAACATAGATTTGAACCATTAAGATATCATCGTTATGTTTCTTAACAAAGAGCATCTTATCGACACTGCCCATTTGAAAGTTATGACAGAGTAGGAACTTAGTCAATTTCTCGTACCATGCCCTAGGAGCTTGTTTTAGACCATAGAGAGCTTTTTTAAGACAGTATACATGATCAGTAAACTTAGGGTCTTCAAACCCTGTAGGTTGTTCAACATATACTTCTTCATGTAAATCACCATTCAAAAAGGCACTCTTTACATCCATTTCAAGTAATGGATATAAAAAGTCTGATTGATTCAAGACAAGCAACTGGTGCAAAGGTTTCATCGTAATCAATTCCTTCAATTTGAGTGTACCCTTGTACAACCAGTCTTGCCTTATTTCGAATAATATTACCAAGTTCATCAGACTTATAAAAATTCACTTTGTTTCAATAATATGTTTATCTTTAGGTCTAGGAACAAGATACCAGACATCATTTCGAATAAATTGATTAAGTTCTTCCTGCATAGAAGCTATCCAATTTTCATCAGAAAGAGCTTCCTTTACGTTACTCGGTTCTATCTGGGATGTGAAACATACGTAATTACATGTCTTCAAGTTGACTACGAGAGTGTACACCAGTGAGAGGATTTTCAAGAATTTGAGAAGTTGGATGATCTTTAACAGTCCTCAATTCAGAATCAGTTTGATTTGATAAAGTATCGTATTTGTTAGTCAAAAGAACTTCATCATTATCTGCACTTAGGGCAGGTGTATTCAAGTGATCGTCTATGACCACATTTATAGACTCTTGAATAACACCAGTCCTTTTATTCAAAACACGATATTCACGACTGTTTAAAGAGTATCCTAAAAAGATACCTTCATCACTCTTAGTGTCAAACTTTCCCAGATTTTTTCGATCAAATAAAATATAGCACTTGCTGCCAAAAACTCGAAAGTATTTGACAGTGGGCTTCTTATCAAACCATAATTCATATGTCGTTCTATTATTAGATTTACAAGTATAAACACGGTTAATAATATAGCAAGCGGTATTCACTACTTCAGCCCAAAGATTTCTAGGGAGCTTCATACTATTTAACATTACATTTCTCATTTCTTGAAGCACTCTATTTTTTCTTTCCACAATTCTATTTTTTGTGGTGTTTTGGGCGCAGAGAATTCATGCGATATTCTATGATCGCTATAGAATTTCTCAAAACTGCTATTTTCGAACTCAAATCCATGGTCACTATGGATCTTACATACTTGAGAACCTTTCTCAATTTGAATTCATTTAATAATCTTTTCACTTCATCAAGGGTTTCTGATTTGTCCCTTAAGAATACTACCCAAGTAAATCTGGTATAATCATCCACGATTACCAAGATATATTTTTTTGCCACCACGACTCTCCGTTCTGGTTAGTCCAAAAAGATCCATGTGGAGAAGCTCGAGTGGTCTTGATGTGGCATTGGAGTTCACCTTTTTGTGAGAGCTCCTAGTTTATTTACCATACTGGCATTCACCACATATTTTGTCTACATTTTACAACTTAGGTAGACTTTTAATAAGTTCTCTTTTGCTCAATCTGTATAAGTTACGGTAGTGCACATGTCCAAGGCATTTATGCCATATTTCTGTCTCATTGGTATGGACCATGTAGCATGATTGACTAGATGAACTACCATCACTTACAATATAACAGTTTTCAGAAGTTCTGCGACCAGTTAATATTACAGAACCGTTTTTGTTGATAATTTCATAACCTTAATTGAAAATTTTCACATTATGGTTGTTATCACATATTTGAGATATGCTAAACAGGTTATGTTTTAGTCCCTCAACATATAAAACATTCTTAAATAAAGGGAGGTTATAGAGTTGGACCGTACCTTGGCCAATAATCTTACAATTGCTACCATCACCAAATGTGACTGATCCATCAGTCATATCTTTAAGATCTGTGAATAAAGCCTTGTCACCTATCATATGTCTGGAACATCCACTATCCAGGTACCACTTTGAATGACTTATTACTTTGAAAGTAGTGTGGGCAACTAAGTAGGCAACCTTAGGAACCCATTTTCGAACTCTTTTGGGTTTAGGAGTATAGTTGGTCTTCTTATATCTGTTGAAATAGCGGTGAAGACTGTTTGAGTTGAAGTAGGAATATGCTAATATATCCTAGAGGGGGGTTGAATAGGATTTTTTAAAAAGTTTTTTTGAATTATTAAAAATCCTATCACACTAATCCTATCACAGGGTACAGATTAGGATTACTCAAAAATAACTCTACTGACTTCCAAGCCTGGTAGAGGATCCAATCACAAACTCCTTAAAAGACAAACAATTTATAGATAAGATTGTGATGGATATGACTGTGTGTGTGTATAAGATGTGATTTCAGATGATCAGATATAAATGCATATAAGGAAATCACATAAATGAAAGATAATATCAATCTCAAACACAGTCATTTTATAGTGGTTCGACTACTTTTCTACTCCACTCCCAGCTTCCACACTTAACCCTTGAGTGTACCGAATTTCAATAAGGATGTTTCTCATGGTTCACCTCAAACCTAAGGTTTTAAATCAGGTTCACCTTTAACCTTTACAGAGGTTTCTACTCGGTTCACCTCATACCCTGGAGTTTTGCTGGCGCACTCCTAACTAGATGTTTATGCCCACATAGAGCAAGGGTCCACACAACGCACCCAGATGTTTATGATCTCTACATAGCAAGGGTCCACACAATGCACCCTCATGTACACTCCCTTCAGAGGTCTCCTTTGAGGACTTCAAAGGGTGAGCAACACTTAAGACTCAATCCTAAAAAAGAATGATCACAAGTGTCCTCTAGACTCTAGATACTTACAAATAAGTTGATGAGTCTCATTCATCGTAATGTCGAAGATCTCCTCCTTGTTGTTGAAGAGTCTTCGGCTCCCTTGATCCACAACACAAAAGGTATACAAGTACTAGACTTCAGGTTGGGTTAAGGTTATGATGGAATTCTACTCTCTAAAGGTTTTTCTATTAGGAAGATAGAGTGATTCCAATCATCTATGCATTCAAGGCATCCCAGCTTAATGATTTTTCATTAAGGTAGTAGCTGGAGGATCCTTGAATGCAAAAATTCATTCTCCAATCCACTCTATTGAATATCAATGATGAGGGTGGATTAGAGGATAAACTCCCTGAGTGAAAGGGCTTATGATAAATGATATGAAGTTTAAAACACTCAGAAGCACTCTCTTCTTTCTCTGCCAGCAATAAAGACTAACCTCTCTATATATAGGCAAAAGGTTCCAACGGATATAAAAAGGTCACATTTATGACAAAGTTCGATACCATCGAGCAAGAGTCATATGATCGAGCGTATACTCTCGATTGTATCGATGATCCGCTCAATGATACAAACTCAAATGTCATTTTCACTTTTGGAAACCTTTTGTCAACTGGTCGATGGGATCGAGACACACATCGATGTTATCGAATTTTGAACTCTGATTCCATTGATATATGGATCAATCTATCGACAAGTGAAAATAAGAGAGATAAGCATTGAAGAATTTCAGGTTCTAAAGATATGATCGGGGAACAGTCGATGTCATCAAAATTTATATATCGATGATATCGGAGTCCTTGTCGATGGGATCGATAAATCATATAGATTTACCTATAAGCTTGCTGGACGGTTTGTGTCCGGTATCGATCCAATCGACCAGGTCTCGATATGATCAACATATGAATATCGATTTCTCGACTGACCCCCGATCAACGTTTAAAACATCCTGAAATTTATGCTGGAAGAAACGTGCGTCCACTATCGATATGATCGACTGACTTCTGATATGATCCATATTTGAATTCAGATTGAATCGGACAGTCATCGATATATCGAAGCTCATATAAGTTTTCTTTAGAAAAACATGGGCGCCGTAAAACTGTCTGTCGATATTATCGATCCACTTTCGATGGGATCGATATTCGAATATCGATGATATCGATTGAGAGTCCGATATATCGATAAATCGTCCAGATGAATGTTTGATTGCTGGACGCTTTTTGTCCTCACTTGATTATTTCGATTGAGATGCCGAGGACATCGACAGACCAGGTCGATCATATCGAAAGGAGAATCGATATAATCGATAGGGTAAGAAAAACTTGAAGATTATCTAATTTTTCACGAGGGTGTTTATAATTTTTCCCCCCTTTTTGTCAGTCATTGACAAAGATATAGCAAGTGATATTGACTGAAGAATTTAAGCATATGGGAGAACCACAGACAGATAGATGTATATAGATATTCAACAGTGATAAGCATACATCAATGAAGCCAAGAAGGAAAAATAGATGAAGCAATCAGCACAGTCGGTATATAAGCAATAGGAATGGTAATAAAATAAGAATTGAATTTATCCATATCAACCAAAAAGTTTCATTATCCAGAAACATCTATCCAAAAAAAATATCTATACTGCCCCAAACAGCAGTATCATAATCATTAGACAAAAATATCAGCCCCATGTAGGGATACCCAAAACAAATAAATAGAGATGGATGCAAAAATAGGTATTTATGACTAGACACACAACTCCATCAGAACTGTCTCCTTTTTAGCACATAGAAGGCCCGTCAGTCGTTAGTAACTCAAGAATTTGCTGCACAGAATGTTGGAGAGCTTCCATCCTGTTTTCCATTCCTGATAGTCATTGTTCACAGTGTCGAAGACGCTCATTAATTCCAGTGAGATTCTTTAACAATTGATGCTCAAGCACATGACGCTGACGATTTGTAACAGAAGCAGGACTATATTCAGGAGTTCTATTGGATCCCCAGAGAGTTTCTTTATTAGGCATGGGATCACTATCTTCAATAGGTGGAGGAATCTTGGTATGCGATGAGATAAAGACATACACTTGTTGCGCTGCATCATGGTCGAACCATACTTTAGGATATACCTTATCAGTTGTTTCCGACAGACCTGCCCAGTGTGAGAGCTTGCAGATAAGAGATGGAAAAGGCAGAATTTTAAGATGGTCACTTCTGATTACCTTTATCATCTGGTCTAGTATGAAAGTTGGTAGGCATACAGGGACCTCTTGATAGACATCATACAGAATATTGAGTGCAACGGGACTCAGGTATGTGTCATTTACATCACATGGGTACACATTCGTGCTAAAAATACTGTGAAGAAGTCGAAACAAGATTCCTAGATATTTTACCGGAAGGATATTGTCATCATTTCTAGGAATTGTCATACCCTGACACAGTGCTCGTGTGATTTCCTCTCATTTTCCCAATTCGTTTAGATTTCTACTAGTGACAGGGATTTGTGTCACTCTAATGTTTAGAACATGACCAAGGACTGATGGAGTAATGAGTTTGGTGTGTTGCATGAATTTTAAAAATATGCAAGGTGGGTAATCTTGGACAACATGACAACAGTTGAAGAACTGCTGGATCATTTCAAACTGATATGAGCCGCACATATTAAACATATTCTTCCATCCTATAGTCTCCATCATGAGATCCACCCCATAGGGTTTGACAATACTAATGAGAATAGTACGATCGATTATCATGACTTGTTCCCAGTCTGACTGGTTTTGAGGTGGTCTAGAATATTTCTCTTTCTTACTCTTGAAAGATTTTGCAGATGAGAGAGCCTTACCTTTTCCTTTAATCATCCTCTTTGTTTCACTTGAATGTTGAGATTTCATCAAGACTCTCAGCAGATCAACCAAAGAAACTAATCAGGGCAAAGAGATAGGGCTAGCTATTGAAAAATGAAAATTTTTCTTTTAATCAGCCTTTTATTTGGGCGCCATCTGTCGATCATATCGATCATTTTTTTTCGATGTTATCGAGAAGCTACCGATTGATTCTATCGATTCTGTCTTAGATGTCATCAACGATCATACGACTTTTCACATTCTGAAGGGTCGTCGATTGTATCGATACTTGTTCGATGTAATCGGAAGGTCATATCCAAGGTGAATGATTTTCTGGGTTTAAAATTCAGATGATTTTTTAAGGTTACTCCTAGGATTTCTAAGAAACAATGATATTCTTAGCAAAATAATATTTTACATATATATATATATATATATATATATATATATATATATATATATATATATATATATATATATATATATATATATAAAATGACTGTTTGTACAAAAAAAGTCTGGAACCTTAGGTATTAATTTGGGGCTTAGTAAAACTGCATCATTTCAGCAAGTATCCAGATTTCGATGCATAATTTGGACATGTTCCTTTACTCTTAATGCTCCTCTCTATCATTCCTTTCTTCTCCTTTAATTACCCATTTTGTGAATGGATTCTTACTTGTGGCAGATTTATTTTTCTTATCTGATTTAACCACCTGATTCACTGAGTCTTTCTTCCTGTCAGATAGTTTGGATGGTGATAGTTGTATATATCATTTGTTCAACACATCCTTTGAATCACCACTCGTCTGATTAGCCGGATTTTTGCCTTTGTTATTACTGGAAATATCAGTTTTTCCATGTGTTCCATATTCAGTTCTTGTTCCAGCTTTTTCATATCCCAAGCCATATTTGTTGTTCCCAGATTTTCCCATACCTAGAAGTTTTTCTAACTTTTCACCACTCTGGGAAAATTTACAGTTTAGTTGGGCTATTTTCTAAGATTCTTCTAGTTCATTTTGAAGTGTATAGTTTTTATTTTGAAGGATTAGGTATTCCTTATTTAGAGCTTTGACTTGTTTCTTTAATTTTTCTGACTCAGATTTCAAAGAGATGTTAGTTCTTTCAAGTCTATCATTATCTGAGTGACATTGCTGCAAATCAGTAATTAGATGAGTATTAATATTTGAAGCTTTATCCAGTTCTAATTTCAACAATTCCTTTTTTTTTCAGATATACCAAGTCATTTAATCACTTTAATGTTATGAATATAAAGTTGATTATAAGCGTCTTGTAATTCATTTTGCTCTTTATCTTTTTCTTCTTCAATTTCCTCATTGTCAGATGAAAATGATTCAGTGGCTTGCTATTCTTCTTCAGATTCTGTTCGAATGATTGAAGTAGTGGAGATCATAAGTATTTTCAATGATTTCTGATCTCCATTACTCTCTGAGTCACTGTTTTCTGAGTTTGACTCTTCTGTATCATCCCATGTAGCGGTCATTGCCTTGTAGATAGGTGTCCATACTCATGACAGGCATAACATTGTGGTTCTTTGGTCTGCTTACCAAATTTTCCTGCAGGAGGTTTGTAGTTCACCTTTCTTCCTTTAGAAGGACGGCCGCGATTCTTATGAAAGAATCTTCTGAATTTCTCTGCCAGTAAAGTCACTTCCTCATCTTCATCTTCCTTTTCACTCTCACTGTCCTCATGTTTTGTTTTCTTTGACGCTCTTAGGACAGTGTTTTTAGATTTTTGGGGTTGTGTGAAGTGTAGTTCAAAAGTTTGTAGGGAACCTATTAGTTCTTCTACTTTCATCTCATCAATATTCTTACACTCCTCAATTGTTATTACCTTGGGATTGAACCGTTCCGGTAGGGATCTTAAGATTTTTCTACATATTTTAGATACCAAAACCTTCTCTCCCAATCCACCCATGGAGTTACAAATGATATTCAATTTGGTGAAAAACTCCATAAATGTCTCGTGCTCTTCCATCCGGAGATTTTCAAACTGTGAAGTTAAAAGTTGTAGTTTAGATCTCTTCACAGTGCTTGTGCCTTCATGGGTTGTTTCCAATAAGTCTCATGCTTCTTTAGAGGTCCCACATATACTTATCTGATTGAAAATATCTTGGGACACGGCACAGTAGATGGCGTTCATTGCTTTTGCTTCAGCATTTCGCTATTCTTTGTCAAACGTCGTCCACTTTTCATTAGGTTTGGGTTTAGTGATTGTGGTTTCATTTTCAAGAACAATTTATGCAAATGGTACCACATATCCCTTTTCAACTACATCCCAAATATCATGATCCAAAGATCTCAGGAAGTAATGCATTCTAGACTTCCAGTAAGCATAATTTGAACCATCAAATATTGGAGGTCTAGTGATAGATGAGCCCTCTCCTTTGGCCATATTCCTTAACTTCAGTCAAGATCACTCTCTAGGCGATGAAGCCCTTAAAGAGAGACCCGCTCTGATACCAATTGAAATAACGGTGAAGACCGCTTGAGTTGAAGTAGGAATATACCAATATATCCTAGAGGGGGGGTGAATAGGATTTTTTTTAAAGTTTTTATGAATTATTAAAAATCATATCACAGGGTACAGATTAGGATTACTCAAAAATAACTCTACTGACTTCCAAACCTGGTAGAGGATCCAATCATAAACTCCTTAAAAGACAAACAATTTATAGATAAGATTGTGATGGATATGACTGTGTGTGTGTATAAGATGTGATTTCAGATGATCAGATATAAAGGCATATAAGGAAATCACATAAATGAAAGACAATACCAATCTCAAACACAGTCATTTTATAGTGGTTCGACTACTTGTCTACTCCACTCACGGCTTCCACACTCAACCCTTGAGTGTACCGAATTTCACTAAGGAGGTTTCCCATGGTTCACCTCAAACCTAAGGTTTTAAATCAGGTTCACCTTCAACCTTTACAGAGGTTTCTACTCGGTTCACCTCAAACCCTGAAGTTTTGCTGGCGCACTCTTAACCAGATGTTTATGCCCACACAGAGTAAGGGTCCATACAATGCACCCAGATGTTTATGCTCTCCACAGAGCAAGGGTCCACACAACGCACCCCGCACGTACTCCCGTCGGAGGCCTCCTTTGAGGACTTCAAAAGGTGAGCAACACTTAAGACCCAATCCTAAAAAAGAATGATCACAAGTGTCCTCTAGACTCTAGATACTTATAAATAAGTTGATGAGTCTCATTCAGCGCAATGTCGAAGATCTCCTCCTTGTTGTTGAAGGGTCTTCGGCTCCCTTGATCCGCAACACAAAAGGTATACAAGTACTAGGCTTCGGGTTGGGTCAAGATTATAATAGAATTCTACTCTCTAAAGGTTTTCCTATTAGGAAGATAGAGTGATTTCAATCATCTATGAATTCAAGGCATCCCAGCTTAATGATTTGTCATTAAGGTAGTAGCTGGAGGATCCTTGAATGCGGAAGTTCATTCTCCAATCCACTCTATTGAATATCAATGATGAGGATGGATTAGAGGATAAACTCTCTGAGAGAAAGGGCTTAAGATAAATAATATGAAGTTTAAAATACTCAGAAGCACTCTCTTCTTTTTCTGTCAACAATGAAGTCTAACCTCTCTATATATAGGCAAAAGGTTCCAACGGATATAAAAAGGTCACATTTATGACAGAGTTGGATATCATCGAGTAAGAGTCGATATGATCGAGCGTATACTCTCGATTGTATTAATGATCCGCTCGATAATACAAACTCAAATGTCATTTTCACTTTTAGAAACCTTTTACCAACTGGTCGATGGGATCGAGACACACATCAATGTTATCGAATTTTGAACTCCGATTCTATCGATATATGGATCGATTTATCGACAAGTGAAAACAAGAGAGATAAGCCTTGAAAAATTTCAAGTTCTAAAGATATGATCGGGGAACAGTCGATGTCATCGGAATTTGTATATCGATGATATCGGAGTCCTTGTCGATGAGATCGATAAATCGTATAGATTTACCTATAAGCTTGCTGGACGGTTTGTGTCCGGTCTCGATCCAATCGACCAGGTCTCGATATGATCGACATATGAATACCGATTTCTCAACTGACACCCGATCAACATTTAAAACATCCTAAAATTTATGCTGGAGGAAACATGCGCCCACTCTCGATATGATCAACTGACTTCCGATATGATCCATATTTGAATTCAGATTGAATCGGACAGTCATCGATATATCGAAGCTCATAGAAATTTTCTTTAGAAAAATAGGGGTGTCGTAAAACTGTCTGTCGATATTATCGATCCCTTTCGATGGGATCGATATTTGAATATCGATGATATCGATTGAGAGTCCGATATATTGATAAATCGTCCAGATGAATGTTTGATTGCTGGACGCTTTTTGTCCTCACTCGATTGTATCGATTGAGATGCCGAGGACATCAACAGACCAGGTCAATCATATTGAAAAGGGAATAGATATAATCGACAGGGTAAGAAAAACTTGAAGATTTTTCTATTTAGTAAAAAGTTTTCTTATACTAAAACCTTAAGGTGTTCAACTTATTTTTAAGGGTTTTAATCACCTGGTGTTTTGTGACATGGGATGTGAGGCTATGATTTACCTATGACGAGCTTTCACACATCCAGTTGAGGCAGACACTTGACTTGATCTTCCTGTTAGGCGCTGTTGTTTGACTAACTAAACTTATGCCGTAATTGACAAACCAGGACACTAGTAGGTGTACTTTCATCTGTTGTTTTAAGAATGACCTATAGAGTTAGATTTTAAGAGCTCCTTGAGTATATCAACTATCTTTTCAGCTAGTGGGTTTCGATTCTGTTTTTTGAAGTTGACATAGCTGCTTTTAGGTTTTTGAAAAGATTTTGAATTTTTAGAAAAACTTTGATAAGTACTTTTCTCTTTTGAGTTTGAGGACTCTCCTTTCACAAACTTAGGAGGATTATTCTCCTGTTTAGGAGGTATATTCTTATCATAGCCTAACCCAGATCTGTCACTACATTTTCTTGATCTAGATAATAGTTTCTCTAACTTTGGATCACCTTGGGCATATCTCCATGTGTCTTTTAAACTCAGAAGAGAAGATACTTCATTTTTAAGTTTCTCATTTTCAGATTTTAAATTTTCAATCAAGGAGGTTTTGAATTCTAATTCATATTTTGATTTTTCAAAACAATCTGAAATTTGAGATTTTTCTAAAACAAGTGATTCAAAACATTCTTTGAGTTTAGAAAATTTTTCTTTTTGAAGTTTAAGTTTGATAGTAATTTTACAACTTTCCTTGTATAGGGCATTGTAAGCATCTTGAAGATCATCTTCATTTTCACATTCGCTATTCATATTTTTCTCATTAGTTGAATCATCATGGTCTGAAAAATTGAACTTGGCTAGAGTCATAAGGGCTTTTACTTCATTGCCCGACTCGGTTTCAGAATCTTCTGATTCAGAAGAGGCTTCAAAATCAGATGATTCATCCCAAGTAGCCAACATACCTTTCTTTTTGGGTTTGTCCTTTTTAGGACATTTGTTTGTTAAATGCTCATATTCTTGGCAGTTGTAACATTGACTATTTTTTAAAGACTTCCAAGTTTTAGATTTTTGTTTAGATCTTTTCCTATCATTTGATTTTTGAAAATCTACCATTTTCTTGCTTTTGAAAATTTTATAAAACTTCTTTGCTAAAAGAGCCATATCATCTTCAGAATCAGAATTTTCTTCAGAAATACATTTAGAAGATTTTAGAGCGATAGATTTACCTTTAGGAGCTTTAAAGTTTAACTCATAGATTTGTAAAGAACCAACTAGTTCTTCTACCCTCATATTATCCATATCACGAAATTCCTGAATCACGGTTACTTTAGAGTTGAACTATTCAGGAAGAGAGCGTAGTATCTTTGCACACACTTTACTTTTTGGGATTTTATTGCCAAGATCCCACATCGAGTTTACAATGTCATTTAATCTTGTGTAAAAGTCCATAAACATTTCATTTTCCTCCATATGAATTTCTTCAAATTTAGTTGTGAGGAGTTGGACTTTAGATTTTTTGACAATTGTAGTACCCTCGTGTGTTATTTCTTATATATCTCAGGCTTGCTTTATAGTATCACAGGATATGATTCTTTTGAACTCATCCAGTGATAATGCACAAGTGATTGCATTTAGTGCTTTTGCATTGACACTACTCTCATTTTTCTGAAGGGTGGTCCAAGAGAAATAAGGAGTTACTCTCATTGATTTTGAACCATCGATTCTAGTTACTTCAGTGGTAGGAGGATTCCATTCAATCATTGTGGCTTGCCACACACTCTCATCCATTGATTTGAAGAAGATCCTCATCCTGGCTTTCTAATAGGCATAGTTGGAGCCATCAAAGGGTGAAGGCCTAGTGACTGATAGGCTATTAAAATTTGACATCTTTATATAGCTTAGATCGTTAGCTCAGGAATTAGATCTAAATAAAAAGCTATATGTCCTAGAGGGGGGGTGAATACGACTATGCCAAATTAAAAGTATTACAACGGAATAAAACCAAGAGATAGCTAAATAGAAATAATTCAATTCTTAAAGCTGAAATAAAAGCAACCTCAATAAACTAGTATTGAAAGGTTGATATGAATTCAATTCTAAGGACAACCTTACACCATAAAAACTAAGGGTTTATGGCAGGACAACCTTATTTCTAGAACGTCCTTTATATCAAAAACTCAAACCAAAGAGAAATAAATAAATAGCAAGGAATTGAAATAAATTACAGAATTTTAAATCTAAATTATTACACCATTCCCCACTGTGCTTGAAATGAAAAAAATTACAACATTCACATCCACACATACATTCCACATTTTTGAATAATAAAAGATAGAAAGAATAAATCACACATCCACAAAACACAAAGATTTATAGTGGTTCGCCTATGTGTACACCAACTGTTATAAAACAGCCACACAGATTGCTACTCTACTCCTAATATCCTTACACAGGGGATATCAGCATTCACTATCAAAATAGGTTTCACAAGTTCACGTAAAACCTTCACAATTGTGTCTTTTTGACTTGGGCTTATACGATTCAAAAACTCTTCTGTTTGAGTTTTCTGACTCTCCTCAGATAACCACACAATAAGAATTTTCTGGCTCAATCTCAAAACAAACCAAAAAGAAATGTAAATTACAATAAATGTAAAATACTTAGATTTCTCCTTTCGTAGTAGCCCGGAAGAACCAATCAGAGTAAATGATTGAATGTAGAAGTTCAAAGTCCAATACTCACTTTAAAATGGTTCTAAGTTCTAATTGATTTTAAGTTAAACCAAATGGGCTAGTTGTATTTGATTTTGATTCAAAGAAGAAAGAATTACGGAATTTTCTCCTTTTCAAATCAGATTGGAATACAAATCAAAATCAAATAACAATAAGCTAACAAAAGGAATATTAATTATGCACAAAGTAGATTAAAATGAACACAAACTTATCTCAGTGTAGATCCTTGATTTTACTTAAATTTCTATATGAAACTCTGAAATTCGTGCTCAATTTATAGTAGCAGAAACCTCGTCTACGACTAGTCTTGAGGACACTTCGGCTGGTCGTGGCAGAACGAATTTTTGAATATTTGGACGCGATTGGATAAAAACCGTTCTTCGACTGGTCGTAGGTTGTCTACGACTGGTCGTAGGCTCTCTATGACTGGTCGTAAGCTACTCACGACTGGTCGTAGGATCACCAATATCATCGCTGGAGTTTGAATCGTAGAATTAGGACTGGTTGTAGGACGGGTCGACACTGTTCACACGACCGGTCGAACAGTCTCTAGGACTGGTCGTAGCTTACCCAGAAAGTTTCAAAAATTTGTAACAACTTATGACTAGTCTTGAAATTTCTAGGACTGGTCGAGGCAATGCTAGAACTAGTCGAACAAGGTCCAAGATTAGTCTTAGAACAGACCAAAATCATGTATAAACATATAGTTTGAATTATGTATTCAAAATGACCTATCCTAAGGTCAATCTAAGGTCTATCATACCTTGAACATGAAGTATGAACATTGAACTTCATTCATTCAGCGAAGGTAGACCTTTGAACCTTATCAAGCTTGAGTTCTCGCACCTGATGTAGCTTGGTCTTGAGATATTCAAAAGCTTGAACTTAAACTTCATTTCGACTTGCACTTGAGTCTAGTACTCTTTATCGATGTAGCTTTGAACTTTTATACTTGTAGCCGTTTGACAAAGTACATGGCTTATCTTGACTTGAAGTCGATCAACGTACTTGACTTGAAGCACTTGCGAAGCAGTGTCTTGAACATATATAAATCAATATACAAACACATGACAGAGATAAAGGTTTTGGCACCACAGAATTTGACAACCAATAGAGCATGTGACTACAGCACTTACAGATATCAGTTCGTTCAATGTCCACTTTTCCTTTTATGTATTATACCTGATTTGAAATTGACCGAACTATGGAGGTAGGGAGTTCGGAACTAAGTAAACTACGAGTTCATCCTCAATCTTAAGGCCTAATTCGTGAATTTTGGCCACCACATCAAACAACCCACTAATGTACTCCCTGATGTTTTCTTGACCGTTATAGATGGCTTCAGTTAGTTTATGTAGAAGCGAACTCAGCTCAGCTTTATCCGATCTTATGAATCAGTTCCCTATTTCGGTCAGGAACTCTTTGGCTTTCTTAGTGTTGGGCATGACACCCTGCATGGTCTCAGAGATCGCCTTTGTCCAGGCCTTGTAGTAAGCCTTTTCTGAATCCGTAATCAAGTCAGATGGAACGGGAGGCTCGACTTCCTTCAGGGCCAAGTCCAAGTCCATGTAGCCTAAGACTATTTCAACGGACGATTTTCGTTTCTGATAGTTGGACCCAGTAAGCAAAGGTACGGAATTGAATTGGTTTGAAACATTGGAAATAGTCATAGCTAGATAGATAAAGCATAACACTCACATTAATAAAATGAACAAGTCCTGTATAATACTACATGAATATAAACCTCAAACATTATGCATGTATAAACATTCGATTGATTTGGACCTTCAATCAAATGATCTAGAATGATGATGGACTATAGTCATCAAATTCTGGCAAGAGCCCGGCGTATCATCGCGACTCTTCCTTTGAGTAAAATTATGACATACAGGAGGCTCTGCTGAACATGAAGCTGATTAGTGCTAGTAAAATAAATCTAAGACGTCCATCACCCTTGGGAAAAATGAATATCTTAAAGTTATATCACCATCACCAATCACTTTACCCCTCTCATATCCTGTTAAGCGATGATGCCTCTTTGTTCTTACCACTACTCGCTATGGAAATGAATGTAACTAAATGCAATCCTAATATGGATAGTAACTAAATCCCATAAATAGAAGTCTGAAAGTAAAAAAATTTCGTCGATTGAGGTCACTTTTGTGGCTAACACAACCAGCTCCAATCCTCACTCCCAGACCCAAGGATTGCTACATGGTCCTGCTCATAACGGACCATTCTGAAACAATTCTGATTTGGCCCAAATTATGGCTAATGCTAACCGCCCGTAGGCTCAAATATATTCTAAAGTGATGGTTTGATTAAATTCTTAATGGTCAACAACTTAATATCAGCCTTAAACATAATGGCCCTATTTCAAGTCAAATTATAACTTAATGATGTATTTAACCATATTTACTAAATTACTTGGGCCGTCTCATAAGTGTACCCACCAACCATTGAATAACTTATTTAGATTTCAATTTGTACTGAAATGGCCCAAGTATATTGATTCAATATTTTAGATCATTATCTTGGACAATGAGCGTAAGTATCCAAAGTAGGCCCCTAAAGGTCCATTAAAAATTATGCAAGGCATTGGACCTGTTGGTTGGGCCCAAGATGAATATAAATGAGGCATTTGTTAGGGCCCAAAAATGGCATTGAAAATGGTCATTGGATAGGCAAGGGATAGGCCTAATAACGCATTGACAATAGGCCCAAAATCTAGCCTATATCCTAGCCATTCAAACTTTAGAAAAAAAAAAAGTAGCCCATCAACTGGCTTAAAGAAAACCTACAAAGCGGGCCCTAAATGGGACCTGATACCTGCCCAAATAAGCCCAAAAAAACCAGGGACAAAGGCTATTTAAAATGAGCCTACAATTCAAGTCAGGTCCATCAACACAAGAGGCCCAAAGTTGGGCATGGAATTTGCCCAAACCAGGCTCATAGCCTACTGGAAATAGGTTAAAAAAATAATCTAGGTAAGATTACTCGTTGTAGCCAACAAGAATCTTGGTCTTTCACACCTCACACCCTTTAGAAAAACCTTCAATGGGACTAGGGTTTTCTCTCTTATGCTAGTGAGAGGATCAAGACATCTATTTATATGAAAGAGGGTTAGAAGTTTACCCATCATACTTCTCCCTATAGGGTCTCCACACCATAAGTTTCCATATCTGGCTTAATAATTGAGTATAAGGATCGTGGTTCAAGCATCCCACCCCAAACCTATATACAATTATCACAACTGTAGTGGGGCTCACTGAATCGCTTAATCTGAATAATTCAACGATCAAATCTGATGATCATGTGTGGCCTACCTGATAGGAGTCTTATATCTCTCTCATGATTCCATATTGAATCAATTCCATACCGGTCCAAATTAGAGGAATATTATAATAAAACTTTGTTTGAAACGATGTGATAGAAAGCAACGTGCGACTTGGAGGACATGATTGGCGGTCGATTCTTGCATCCACCATTTTTTTTATATCAATAAAGATGCTCTTGGCTTGACATAGTTTGTACCGTGCCACCAGGCCCTCATTTTGGAGGCTCATAAATAGTACATGATAGAGCTCAAGCATAAATTCTTGATTCATTTACCCGAGGGAAGGAATAGAGTTGGTGCCAATCAATAAGTTAGAACTGGAACAACTTAGTAAGTATATTTTCCGTATTGAAATCACAAATTCAAATAAGTTTCAAAAAAAAAAAAAAAAAAAAAACGCCGGTATTAGTAAAACTATTTTGATCAAAAGTGTTATATATATACACACACGCACAGGGGACTTAAGAAATCCTATACGAACACTTTAACGGTCACGTCAGTGGAACATGTCCTGAAATTTTAGAAGCATCAAAACCAACATGATCCCTCACTTATAAGAGAAGCTTCTTGGGGCCATCATTGAAATCCACTCCCTCCATCAGTTTTTCCAGCTAATATTACATCACGATTCCAAAATTGAAGCAGATATAGAACTCAAGTGGACCACGGAATAGGATATGGTAGGATGAAAACGCCCACCAGTGGAACCTTTCCACCATAACGTGGATCGTTCAATCAAATTGAATTTTTTAAATAAATCCATCGAAAGTGGGGGCCATGACTTTGACGGTATAGAACTCCTTCCCTTCCTCGTATATACTTTCCGAATTCACGTGTATGAACCATCACACTCTGCAAGAATAACAACCAACTCCCCACTTCGATGTGCGTCACCAATGAAGGAATCTTTCCGGGTTAAGTTCCCGCCAAGAAACATGCATTGTATTGGCCCACGTGGCTATACCACAACGTCATTTTCGGACCGAGAACCAGGTGGCCCCAGTGCCCCAAAGCCCTATTTTTCTGCGGCAGAATCTAGGCGCCCTGGATTTCCTAGAGAAGCTTGCTAGACCGCTAGCTCCTCCACACGTGCCCTCTCCGTGCGCATCTGCACACGTACCTGACTTCAAATTTGTGAAGCCCATCTGACCAGTGTGAGAAGTGGACCCACCCGGAAGATGCCTAATTCGAAAACAAATCCGGTCTGCTCATCACTAGGTTCACTCTCATACGGAATGAATCAACGGTTTAAAATGACTCCTCAAACGGTCCATACCAAACATATAGATCTGAACCACCTGATGAGTGGGCCTGTTTGATTTTTATTCCAGGTCATCTGAGCTGCTGGCTTGCCACGTTGGCACGTATGTAGCGTGTAAAGTTTCGCATGGAATGGATAAATCAAACCTCGAGCTCCTAACCCTGGTTTGGAATATTATGAGGAAGTTTGGAAGTTTTATAATACTCAGGCAGCGTACCGTCAGAAAATGTACACGTGGCATATATTAACTCAAGTTAGTGGACACTTTTTGGTTGAAATAAAATCAATTGGTATTTTCATTTTCAACCGTCCAATAAATGTCCACTTCATATATTAATATAACAGTTCATGATATGTATAAACTTTGAAAAATAAGTTGGACAATTTAATTCGGCTTAAAAAAAAAAAATTCCAAACATGCAATTACTAGCTGCGTGTGTATCAAACATCAAACTCAGCCGGTGTAACAAAGTAAATTTTGAAAAAAATAAAAAAATCTACTTAACCGGAAGACGCATGTCATCGCCGTTTCCTCGATTTCCTCGGTGTTAATCGCCGTACGTGCCGCCGTGTGAACTAGCAGCCAATCATCCCACTGCCAAAGCTGCAAACGACTCCGTCCAGAAGGCAGTTATTTGATACTCTGGCAGACGGTGACGCTGGATAGAAAGGCATTCAGAAACTACACGTGGCAGAAATGAACTCCAATCAAATCGATTGAACTGCGGAGCGTCGCTGGTGAAGTTCCGGTCCTTAAATCATAATGGTTGGGAAATCATATCCTCTGATTCATTTTTAACGATCCAAATAATGTCCACCAATCCGTTGGTCAGATTACCAAATAAGCCTATTTTTTAACGGGAGTGATAATTTTAGCCGTTCAATTTTAACTGCGTACAAAATGCTTTTGCATTTTCTATGGAATTTGTAAGTGCTGGCGCAGAGGGGTGCGACTTGGACGCAGAGGAAGCGCTGGAAACCTAAGTGGGGCCCACCCTACCCCGTCCATCCGTTTTGTGAGTTCCTGTTAGGAATTGAGACCAGTTAGCATGATCAAGTCCGCCGGGGTCGAGGTGGGTAGGGAAATTTTTACCGTTGAAATCTCCCTATAGTCGAAGGTGATGTTTACGTGTCATTTGTATCTTTTGTAATGTCATTCATACTAAGATGAACTTAAAATACAAATATTACTCTGATTCAAAACGTTTATGTCCCTACAAATATTTCAAATGTGTACTCTTAATCTTTACCTTTTTGCTCCAATCTTTGTTAAGATTTAAAATAGATGGATAAGATAAATCTCTCATAAATATTATGGTGGGCCACACCTATATTTACAACAAAGGAACTTTGTGCAAAGGCTTTGGGGGACATCCATGTCCATCCAACTTAAAAGGGAGTGGATTAAGTATGGCCATTACTATAGAACCCATCTTAATATATTTATTCTATATCCACACCATCCATTCATTTTTCGAGATCATTTTAAACATAAGACCAAAAATTAAGCAGATCAAATTCTAAGGTAGACCATACCATAGAAAACAATGTTGATTGACCATTAAATGGGCCTTAATACTTCTCTTTCTCCCCCTTCATCCAGGGTCCATGTGACCTTATCAACGAGCTGAATGGTAAATAAAGATCACAAAAACATTATAATCGTCCCTAAGAAGCTTTTAATGGTAGTGCATACAATCACTACTCTTTCCCATACTATGGTCCATATAAGGTTAGGATATTCTTCATTTTTAGTCTTATCCCTAAAATGATCTAGAGAAATAAATGGACTGCATATATATATATATATATATATATATATATATATATATAAAGGTGGGCTCATGGTAAAAGCCGCACCATCTTAGGTAAGGGCAAGGTGTAGGTTTGGCAATGGAGTTCAACCCAACCTTAAGAGGACCCAACTTGCTACCTGACCTGACCCAAATTCCAACCTAAGGTTCTCAACTCACAGATACTGAACCTGAACATTGGCATTTTTCAATCTGAATGCAACTAAAGACCATGCTACCGATCTTGGACATTTCTCTTTGTAAATAGCTTTTTTATCTTTTATTTTTGTCCGTCAACTTTGTCAGCTTGATAGGAAATCTCAAAAAGAAATGAAGCTCCAAAGCGAAATGACAAGATACAGTAGCTGCATCAGTTCTGATTTAACCCCTCTTTTGGCCCATGTGTCACATGTGTAAAATATCCTATCCATTCAAAAGGTGAGTGATGCCATAATGAATATATGATACGGAAAACAAGCCAATCTATTCATTCGGTGGGCCAAGCTGGTGCGCTAAGTTGCACCATTGTTCGTCTTTTGATAGTGATGTTTGTGCTGAGTGGATTGGTATGACCACATGATGATCATGGTGTGGACCACCTTTTGTATGGATATGATATTCTTATATGACATTGGCGACCTGTTGCATGATGAAATGGTAACATCACAATGTGGGTTGTATTTATCAATTATTTGGATTGCAAATTACAATATCAGTACTTTGATGCAAAGGTACCATTCTTACCATTCATTCAGACATAATTCAACGGTTAAATGAGATCTAATAGGAGATAGGATGAAAGAATTTGTAATAATTATAATACAATAGAAGTTTTTTTATCCAAATGTTAGAATTATTGTACAATGTATGTTAATTTGACATTTCAATGTAAAAGAATTATATTACAATTTTATTATGTTTATCTAAACATTTCAATGTAAAAGAATCATCATTACTATTTTATTATGTTTATCCATACATGAAAATTATCCATTAAATTACTTTTTTAGAAGACAGCTGGTACTGTAATACGTAATCATTACACTTCTATAATACTGCATGATATATAATCCAAACAAACCAAGTTCCAAGCAATCCACAGAAACCAAGTTCTAAAAAGTTCGAGTTCCGTAAAAAATGGGAGCAGTTTGGCTGGGAGTACATGAAAGTGATTGAAGAGACTTGTAAGTATATAAAAGAAAATGGTATTTGAAATGCCTTTGGATAGAAAAAGAATGCATGGAAATAAAAAAAAAAAATGAGAGTAGATGCACCGTGCCTGTAAAAGAAATTAATACAGAAGGGGGGTGAAATATCTTTTTGAGCTCTCTTCGAGAAGTGCACCAGTTAGCAAAGGTACTTTCACATATATGTCCGCCATACACATAATATTTACTATGAAATAATTTAATTATCAACTACGCCACTAAAATCATAGTAATAAAATGATCTAAATTATTCAAAAGTTGGTAATCTAAATGAACAGTGAAAAAAGTGGATGAGTAGCTTGTTTGTTCTTGTTATATTTATGGCTCACTTAAGGCCTGAAATTTTATCATTTTTTGCAAAAGTATACATTTTAATGGGCTTATTACAATCATTTTATTAAATTTTACATATATACATTAATTTAAAATATTAAAATTAATTTAAAATATCATATATATTTTTGAAAATATAATAAAAAATTTCAATTCATACCAATTAATTCCATGCAAACAGAGTATTTAAATTTTAAATGCATTTCATTTACTCCACCTGTGTACAACTCATTTATTCCTATATCATTTACCTCTAATTTCATTTCCAATTTACCTGCGTTGTCACTTGGTTTAAATCATAGTTTGCAAAATAGTCCTGAGGTGACCTGTCACATGCTAGTCAGTGCCACAGAAAATCAGAAATGCACTAGGAGCCAAGTGGGGCCCCATGATGTGTGAAAAATCCTCTCATCCACTGGTTTTTTCATATTATTTTAGAAAGTGAAAATTAAAATAAGGCAAATTCAAAACTGAAATGAGCTGCATGACAAGAAAATGTGGATAGGGTGCCTATCCTTCGAATCTCTTTAGGTCTACCACAATGTTTATATGTCATCCGTGTCTTAATGAAATGGAAATACCACTCTACTAATAATCAGTTGTATATGTTCAATCTTTTTTGTTTCCTGCTGTGCAGAGTACTTGATTTTTGGATCTACTTATTTCTTACCCCACGTACTAAAATGGTTTGAAAAAATATAAAAACATACGAAATTTCTCACAAACATCACGGTCGCCCCTGCGTAACTCTCCGTCGCGGGAAATCCGCATCCCGTGAAAGGCTTTAGCTGAGTCCGAGATTATTCGTCGTCTCCCAAGACGAATGATGCGACGTCTCTAATAATTATAATAAATAAAATATGTACGTAGTTGATCAGGACCGTACACCCACTAGACCCTGCCGTGCCATAGATGGGCCATGATGTAAGAAAAAGTCACTCAAAATGTATGTTTTGACTATGTCACCCCATGGGGCCCACATGCTAAAAGATCATCATAAATAAACTATGGTTCCATAATCAAGCTTCAATGCTGATCCTGACCGTTGTTTTGGAGTCAAGTGCAAACCTTTGAAAATTTTCTTTCAATATATTTAATTCATGAACGCATGGTACTGGTCAGAATCATTATTTCGCTATAAGATTCGTAAATTTTCTGATATAGGATCGGATCCATACGATGAACGGTTCGATCATCGGGCCAGCTCAGGATTTGGGTTCTAATGGAGCTACGCATGCTGAGATTCCGAGTTGCGACAGAAGCAAAAGTGAGAGAGAGGAATTGGCGACTTTTGAAATAATCGCCGATATTTTTGGAAATGGTTGTCGCCTTCCGTGTCACAGGATAGCATAGAGTAGTGTGGTTGGTGCAGCTTTTGGAAAGAGGGCCCTGTCTTTTGACATAATGCCCCACTTTCCGTGTTGTTTTTAGTGGGTATCATACGCACGTGAGCGTGCGTGCATGCGTGCGTGCACCTATAGCTAATCCCAAGTCCTAACTACTCTCTCTCATCAATTGCAATGGGGGCACTTGTTTATCTCATCCAAACCGTCCAAATCATTTAGCCTACTTTCAATGGTTATAAACCAAAATTGCAACGGTGATGCTTCTCGATGTGCGTCATCAAATGGACAGTTAGAAATAAAGTTAACGGACGGTAACCAAATTCAGCAAGGAAATGGCCATTGGATGGTTCAGATCATATGATCGACTTGGTATTAGGACCACTTGGTTATGATCATCAAAGAAATAAACCCACCCCACCATCCGCTGATTTCCATTTTTCATGAGTAGGGCCATGTTTCTATTCTGACCATTCCCCGATATCTCCCCGAGTGGAACGTCCCAATAACAAATTCCGGAATTCTTTTCAGTTGAATGTGGACCGTTGTTATATATCTCATCTCAACTGTCTATCGTCGGGCCAAAACTACAAAATTTAAGACTGCCCCATTAAGAATATTTTTAGGACACAGCCAATCTACAGTGGGACACAAGAAATCAATGGTCTGGATCATTAAAACATAGGGCCTAATTGCTATAACAGAAAACCCGAGTAATGCATCATACGCGAAAGCCTTTAGCATAAGTTCCTGCACCGCTGGAATGCTAATGGGACCCACCGTGATGTTTATGAGAAATCCACACCGTGCATCTGTTTTGAGAGATCATTTTATTATACTTAACAAAAATGAGGTAGATCCAATACTTAAGTGGGCCGCACGGGAGGAAACAGTGGGGATTCAGTGAAAGGAAGGTTGCCAAGGAAGGTTTCAACGATAGAAGACTCTTTCCACGGTTTTCCCTCTCGTATAGCCCACTTGAATTTTGTTTCCACCTCATTCTTTGGTACATGACCTAAAATGAGCTCTCAAAACGGATGAACGGTGTTGATTTCTCACAAACATCACAGTAGGCCCACCTAGCATTCCATCGCAGGAACTTCTGACGAGACGCTTTTGCATGAAATCCGCGTCCGCATTTTGATCATATCCCTTTGCCTTTTTGTTTTGTATTCCGCCAGGCGCCAACCTTTCTCTTATCTTTTAATTCCTTTAATCTTTTTTTTTTCTTTTTCTTTTCGTTTCTTTTCTTTCTTTCTTTGTTTTTTTTTAAATTTTTTTTTTTTTACATCTTTTATTTTAGATTCTGTCTTTTGTGTTTCATGGATTTTTGGGTTTGATTGCATGCTTTAATGCTTAGCTAAGCTTTTGAAAAATTGCTAGTGATTTTTGGTATATAAAGTTGTTCATTGGTTTTGATGATACAATGATGCATCATTTTCATGGTGGGCCACATTTTTAATGATGGTCCACTACTTTGAAATTCTAAATATCTTTAGCGTGCATTTGGATGTTCATTTAACAATGATGAAGTTAGGAAAATGTAATTCCACCTCTTGCGGCTTCTGTTTTCCGCATCACTAAGAACGACGCTATACAATCACAGGAATCTCCTCTCAGCTTCTAAGGGTACCTAAAAACATGCCCTTAATTTGTGAATTGGGTTTTGAATTGTAGGGAAATGATCACTTGATATCAAGATCGTAACTATTGGCTGGTGATCTCTAATTGTATTTGGGCCCACAAGGTGGGTGCATAACTTATTCAACAAGTCAGTCCGCCCATAAATGCGGACACTTCAAAAATAAGTCAATCCAACCATGAGGAAAAACCATGGTGGCAAATTACTTTCTCAATAATTTTTCATTGAAAAGCTTTTGAGGGATTTTTTAATTTTGAGGCTTTTCTTAGAATATTATCAGAAAAATGGTGCAAGGAAAAACATAGCATCTTCCTCAAATAATCAAAACTTAAATCTATAAAGTAAATATTGAGCCTACTAGAAATGAGAGAGAAATTTTGAATTATGTTATTGCATAATAATCTTATATTGATTGATTATGTTATTTGTATGGAAGACTCAAAATTCTAATTTAAATAGAAATTATCCAAAATAGTAAAATCTTCCTAATTGGCTAAATTTATTAAACATAGAAACAATGATAAGAACTTATCGAATTGCAAATAACTTCTTAAAAGGATGGAAATCCTATAACCATAAGAATATCAAGATATGATGAGAATAAAAATGATCAGATGTAATAAAACTCTCCTAAATTTTGATTTTGGCACGAAAGACGTACATTTTCTTATAAAATAGATGAATTCAACTAGCATAGCAAGTTGATTGACCTCAGGAAGAAAGTCACATAAAGACTAATAGGTTATGTTTTATGATGAAATGTGGATATGAATTTTTTTTTACGATCAATACTATAAATAATAATTTCTCCACATGTGAAATGATTTTTTTCAAACGGTATACACTTGAGGACTAGTTATGTAATGGCCTATGTATAACTAGGGTCAATACTGATGAACAGCTTTCATTGGGGCTTCTTTGGACCAAAAGTGCGGAGAATGCACCTGCAGCGCACTCTACATTAGACAATTTTTCTGAAAATAACATTACCAATAGATATTTATTTTATTAATATATAAATTTAAAATATATATATATATAAAACAAATTAATTAAGTAAGCTCTTTACTATTTTTCTAGTTAATATCTCAACATTATTGTGACAATATTACATATTCATCTTCATATTTTAAAGTCTGTCATGATTTTGAAAATCTTGCAATATCGGTTTTATCATGAGATTTCAAAATCTCAACTATATATGTCACAATGGGACAAACAACGTAAACTTGGCCAAAAACTTCCAAATTCAAGTGGTGGGGCCTACCTGTGACTAAGAGCTTGGGAGTAGCATAGATCAGTATTTGATTGAATATGTCAGTGCATTTGGAACATGCCAAGCATTTGGAGAAGGGCGGGAAATGAAAACCAAGTGGATTCTGTTATTAGTTTTTGGCTTTTTAGCCCCTAAATGCATTTTCATGTGTTACTTGAAACCAACAAAATATTAATTTGGTGGAAAGGCGTTCCATCTGCCCGCATCCCGTGATATTAGTTTATTCTTGCTTTTGGGTAATCCAATTGTATATTCTATGAATCAAAATCAGGCAATAATTGAGTTGATACTCCTGTAGAAGGAATGGTGAGAAGAGAAATCACGTGGCTACGGGACACATTAGGGTTATAAAACCTAATGTACTGTGTCATGAAGCGGCAATGCGTGCGTGAAATCTGGGCTGTCCATCTCGTGACTCCACCCTACATATGTTGTGTGGCCCAAAAGTGAGGTCACCCAAGTCAACAAGTGAGTCATTCTCGTATGAAGAAATGAAAATTTGACAAGGTGTGGAATGATGTTATAGATCCTCACGTAGCCAAAGATGAAATGGGGAAGGATATAAGGTAGATTGAGCGATGAACAATGGACGGACGGATTATTAAAACACTGACCATATGAGGAACTGGCCTGTAGTCATTTTTGGGTTCAAAGTTAAGAGGGTACTTGTGGATTTGGATAAGAATCTAAATTCAACATTTTCACTCCTACAAAATTTCATTCAATCGATTTTGTTTTAAAGTTGGATTTTTTAATATTTTAGAATTCATAAATTGTGTTTGATGAACTTATATTTTCAAACAAGGTTTTTCAAGAGAATGAGAGAATTGTTATGACATTAGAGAGGAATGAAAATAATTAAATTTCGTTAACTTAAATTTCAAATCTAACTACTCAAAAATCCATGCTGCCAAATGACTCCTTATATACACATGGGGCCACCTGATGACCACCTAAGAGGCCTGTCCAAGCTTACATTTACATACTGCCACCTTTCATGCGTGAGGTGACTGCACTCTTGGAGTAGGCATTTCTTAAAACCTAACACATGGGTTGGTTGGGAGGTTGATTTGGAGACGGATTATGTGCTAACACAAGTGTACGGAGTAAACTCTATGAGGCCCACCATGATGTATGTGTCTTATCCATGCCGTTCATCTATTTTATGGGCTCATTTTAACACATGAACCCAAGATTGAAGCATATCCAAAGCTCAAGTGGACCACACTATAGGAAATAGTGGTAATTAAACGCCTACTATTGAAAAATTCTTAGGGCTAAAGAAGCTTTGAATCAAGCTGATATTTGTATTGTCCCTTCATCCATGTATATGTGACCTTATCAACAGGTTGGATGAGAAATAAAAATCAAGTGGGCCCTAGGAAGGTTTTAATGGTGGACATCATTATCCCCACTGTTTATCATAATGTGATCCATTTGAGTTTTGGATGTGCTTCAATTTTGGGCTCATGCCCTAAACTAAGCTGATAAAACAGATGGATGGTATGGATAAGATGCATACAACACAACATGGTGGGCCCCACAGAGTTTACTGGTAGCGTACTGAATAAGTACGCAGTCCAGGACAGCTCTCAATTAGAACTCATACCAAACTTCGTCCTGACTCATTTGTTGAACGGTGACAGTTAACCAACATATTTCTTACCGTCCATTTCAAGGCCACCAGTTACATGATTGGCATGGTCCTTTTAACTTCTATCATGAAGCATCAACAAATGGACGGTCGTGATTGACCCAATGTAAATGTGAGTAAATGAGGTCATTTTCTTGAAAGCAAACGTCTTTCTCGGACGCGGATTTCCTGCTAAACTGTGTGGGCCCACTGCTATGTTTGTGAGAAAGACACTCCGTTCATCCGTTTTCCAAGATCATTTTAGTACATGCGACCAAAAATAAGATGTATACAAAACTTAAATGAGCCACACAAGAGGAAACAGTGGGGATTTAGTGACCACCGTTGGAACATTTATATGACCACAAAAGTTTTGTATCAGTTTAATTTCTTGGTATTTTACTTTGTCTCAGTGAAAATGACCTCATAAACAGTTTGGATGGAATATAAACATCAAGGTGTAGCCTAAGAAGGTTTCAATGGTAGGCATTCTTTTTCCCACTGGTTCATCTGGTATGGCCCACTTAAGTTTCGGATCCTCCTCCTTTTAGGTTGCAGGTATTAAAATGTGCTCGGAAAATAGGTGGACGTTTTGGATTTCTCACAGACATCATAGTGGCCCACCCAGAATCTGTGTCCGTCTTTTCTTAGGTCAGAGAAGGAATAGTAACAAAACCACAAATCATGCACATATGATTGTCCTTTAGGAAACCTTGGAATATTTTGTCTCGAGAGTTTTTATTTTTTTTTTAAAGGTCCATTTTCAAAATCTCATTTGCTCATTGGCTTTTTTGGGTCAAAGGTCACTTTTTTTTAATCTTGTCTTTTTTCCATGGCCTTTTCCCAAGGAGACAAAAGATGGCCCACTTGCAATGGATTGAGTTGACCCCCCAATCAAATGGCCTGATTTTGGAAGGAGGGTTTTGATATTGAGTGTCCTTACCACCTATCTTATCCTCCCAAATGGATGTGATATGGATTGCACGGGTGGAAGGAATCTTAGAATTGTTAC
Source organism: Magnolia kwangsiensis (assembly GCA_037074715.1). Lineage (NCBI taxonomy): Eukaryota > Viridiplantae > Streptophyta > Magnoliopsida > Magnoliales > Magnoliaceae > Magnolia > Magnolia kwangsiensis. The sequence goes on from CM073573.1 coordinate 34,941,475, forward strand.
AACTCAATCAACATCAAAATGGGGAGTTTTGATACTCCGGATGTGTACGATGTTCCATACACAAGTGCTTAAAAATTTACACCTGCCCTGAATTAAAAACCCATGGGGATCGTGGGAATGTTTAGATTGTAAGTTACTTAAAATAAGTTACTTATGCCATAAATAATTTATCCTGAATTGTATTTATTAAATTGAACTAATTAAAAAAATACTTATAATTAATTATAAATCAAATTTATTTATATTAAATAGGTAGTGGATATTGAAGGTGGTCCCCATATAACAGACAATTAACATTGATGGTGAGACCCATATAATGGATCCCCCATATTAAGGTGAGTCCCACATAATGGGTGGTCTCCTAATGATAAATGACCTACATCTAAGGCGGGCCTAACATAATGGCCAACCCACTTCTAAGATGGGGCCACGCAATGGAGCCACACAATGGACACTCCACATCAAAGGTGGGCTCCACACATGATGAGCAGAGGACAGTGAAGGTGGGCACCAAATGATGGACATTTAACAATGATGGCAGGCCTTGAACAATGGATGATTCACATCAAGGTGAGCCCCATCTGATGGGCAGTGGATATGAAAGGTGGATGTCATAAGAATAAGTAAAAATTGCAAGAGATTTTAATTGGAAACAAAAAAAGAAAGAAGAGGCAGAGATTAATGGATGATATTTAAAAAATAAAATTTCCATATAACCACCTATCTTTTTTACTATAAACATAAAACCTCTCACTTTTAAACTATTTCTGAAAGCACACCTATCTGTTTCATGTATATTAAGCAGTTGATTATAGTAACTAATTCCTAATGGATGTCGCTGTTAACTGAAAATAATAATAATAATAATAATAATAAATTAAGTTTTAACCCTAGTTGGCAACCTATACCAAAAATGGTATGTCATAAAACCACCAAGTGAAACCTCTACATGCCAACCCCTATTGCAACATTCGTGGCCCACCTTGATATATATATATATATATATCATAAATCCACCCTGTCCATCTGCTTTGCCAGCTAACTGTAGGGCATGAGCCTGAAAAAAGGCAGATCTGAAGCTCAAGTGGGCTACACGAAAGGGAACATTGGGATTGAATGCCCTCAGTCGAAACTACTTGGGGCCATCTCAAGGTCCACTTTGAGCATTGTATGGCATCATTTTTTTGCCATGCCCTAAAATGAACTGACAAAACAAATTTACAGGTGAATTTCACAGAAACATCAAGGTGGGCCCCATGTATGATTGGGGTTAGCTTATCACGTCAACCAACACAGTTAACGTTGGAGTCAAAGGGTTGGTAGAAATTTTAACTGGAAAGGGCAAGGGATGCCCGATCGTAGGTGGGCCCATCATGATGTTTGTGAAAAATCTACATCATCCATTGGTTTTTCCCTCTCATCTAAGGGCATGGGCCCAAAAATGAGGCCTATCCAAAGTTCAAGTGGGCTAAATGGATGGGAAATCGTGGGGATTGAACTACCTCCGTTGAAATATTCATGGGTCACAGTATATTTTATAGAAATCCACCTTGTACGTCTGTTTCACCAAATCATTTTAGGGCATGGGCCCAAAATGAGGCAAATCATAAGCTTGAGTGGGTCACATGACAAGAAATAGCTGATTTGAAACTCACCACTGAAACATCTTGGGGTCATATGGAGGCCCACTTTGAGCTCTGGATTTGCCTAATTTTTGGAATAAAATGAGCTGGCAAAACAGATGAACATGGTGAATTTCTACTAAACATCTAGGTAAGCCCCACGTCCAGTTGAGGTAAGGTGGAATGTCAATGAATCTAATAAGTAGAGATTACTAGTTGCCATAAAGCTTAAAATGAGGGCAGTTACGTAAATACAAAATTACAAAAACCAAATCATATGCATAATTAACAGTAGGTGGTTTAATGTCTAATGGTGAAAACCATGGGCGGTTTTTAGAAAATAGTTTAACAGTGTGAATTTTTTATTTTTTATTTTTTAACCATAACCAAAAAGGCAGGCGGCCATGTGAAAATTTCTCTTTAAAAAAAATTATGTCACGAAATAGACTTCTCTACTTCTTTTTTTTTTTTTTTTTTTGTCAATATACTCATCTATCTAATAAGTGGAAACCAAGATAAGTTACTGGAGGCATAAGTAGCTTAAACAGACAGACTTACTATCTAAACTGGCCCTAAGAGATACATATCTTCTAAAATCCAAGCACATCTCAATTTCATGAATTCATGTCGTATTGGGTTGCTGATGGCTTATGCACATTGTCAAATCATATGCAGGCAATTGCATCATAAAAATAGTGCGATTGGAGCCGCCTACTACATCGATAGAAACTGTTAACGGGCATGAATTATCTCGAAGAGAGCGACTGTTTACACACTGTTCCAACAAGAATTCAAATTCGTCGAACAAGTGGGTTGCCATATTCGTAATCGGTTCAATTGGTATGTTGTTCTTCATTTCTTGATTTATATTTTTTGAAGATTTCTCATCACATGTTTCTAATAAAAGTATACACTACAAATTGAAAGAGACTCTATAATCTATATAGAGGTGGGCATCGAGCCGAGTCGAGTCGAGGTGGGCCAAGCTCGGCTCGACTTGTCCATGATGTACTTGAGTTCGAGCTCGAGCTTGGCCTCGAGCTCAACATTAAAGCTTAGCTTATTTGTCAAAGCTGTCGAGTCGAGCTAGTGGTTTGAGTCGAATCGAGTTTACCTCGAGTCGAGCTCAAGCTTGTTGGGTGAGAGAATAATAGATTCTGTTCTTGATCCTCCTCCATTGATGAAAAATTCAAAATCTTAAGAGAATCAAAGCAAAACCCAATGGAAAAAAACCAAACAAAGCTTCGAATCGAATGAAAAAACCTGGTGGTGGTGGTTTGGGCAAGTGTGCGGTTGGCAGTGGGTAGAGAAAGAAAAGAAAGGAAAAGGAAAATGGGGTGCATGCGGTCAGGTAGAGACTCTAGGGTTTGTTTGTTTCGTTTGTTTTTTTAAAGTTAAAACTTAAAAGTTATATTAATATAATATTATATATATATATATATATATATAATAATATATATAATATATAATATTTAATATATTTATTAATCGAGCCGAGTCAAGCTTGAGTTCTAGCTTCGAGTCGAGTCAAGTTGAAATGCCCCCTGGTCGAACTTGGCTTAAACTCAACTCGAGCTTCAAATAATTATCTTGGCTCGGCTTGAATTGGTCATTCAAGCCGAGTCAATCCGAGCTGACTCGAGCCAAGCCGAGCGAGTTTTTCAAGCTAGCTCGACTCGTGAACAGCCCTCTCTCTCTCTCTCTCTCTCTCTCTCTCTCTCTCTCTCTCTCTCTCTCTCTATATATATATATATATATATATATATATATATATATATATATATATATATATATATTAAATACTTTAACCACGAGAACTCACAAAAATAAAATAATTCATTACTTTGTATTTTGTTGATTTTTATTATAAAAAATTTATTCCAAACCCATAAATGTATTCCAATAGTCATTTTTCGACCACTCAATTGCTATCATGAAATGGCTCTCATTATTTGTCAATAATAAATTAATATTAATGAATAATGTAGGACATTTGTAATCTTCTCTATACAATCAAGTGGGGTTGAACTATTGAATTAAAAAATGATAGTCTTAAACTACTAGATCCATATTTAGTGGTTAAGTAATTGGAAGGATAGTCATGCACTTTGGAAAGCTAATAATATCATAAATCTTTTGGCTAAATTAGCAACTACTAATTAACCAGGAATAGTGAACCCCTCCCCTCTCAAAAAATAATTAATGAAAATATTATTTTAATATGCACTTTAGCTTTTGTTTATCTATGGTAATTTTTAGTACATCGTTTTATATTTACTAAAAAAAAAATAAGAGTAAATTTTCTCAATTTAATGAAGGCTTGTTTGGTAGCAACAAAAGTTTATCCATATTTATATATAACTTGTTTGCATATAATATAAAAAAAAGACTAATTGTTTAGAATTTTGACTATTTAGAGGACTTTTCTCATTTATACAAAAAGTTAGCTACGTAATAATTGTTACGGCAAAAGATCAAGTATATTCTTATGGTACACGTGTCATATGTGCCAATGTTGATCTTTAAGCGATGCGAATACACAATATTCAATATTTTATGCCCTTCATGTGCCGCATTTACTACATGTGCTAAGTTGTTTGTACAATGTATGTATATTGTACACTATCAAGTGCCCCACATGAGCCTCATATACCTTTATAGTCCATTTTAAAGTACCACAAGTGTAAAATTTTCAAAATGCACATGTACCATACATGCTAAATAATCATCCCTTATGGCACTTGATGAATAACATAAGGGTTACTAGTCAAAAACAACATGATCCAGCCAAACAAGACTTAAAAGAGTTTCACTCGGACAAGTCATCCAAGACAAACTTTTGTTTCTACCAAGTGGCCCTTATTGTGGCTAGTGTTTTACTTTCAATAAAGCCTATTGGTCCTTTTTATGCCACTACATTACAACATGCGTATATCACATATGTCCATTGTGTGGATACAATTACGTAGATTATTAGATGAAAAAGAAAAAGCAAGTTGGTGTAGTCATTAAGTAGTTGCATGTACATTGATCCTTAGGGTAACATGTACATAGGTTGAAGACAACTTGCTATTGTGTTTTAAAAAGTATTTTAAAAAAAAACTTGTGTTTCAAATTTTTCTTCCTCATCTTTCCATTTAAAATTTTAGCCAAATCTCTTTCTTTTACAATACTCCTCTTTTAGTCCATATTAAAAATTTACAAGACTTGCAAGTGTGAATGCTAGGAAATCGACGCCTACGCAGATTTTGTTGTTGGTTTCCTAATGATGGGGGTTATCGAACTGATTTGGATCGTTGATGCAAAGTAGACTTGGAGTCCCCACTAGCCACTTAACTCGAAATCCTACAGCCGGCTAGAATCTGCAAAATACGTAAAGCTAGAGAATTCGAAGACCCTCTTGCTTTAAATTGACTCCTGATCTGTGATTTGAGATTCCGAGTAAGCGACCTCGGTTATAAAGAGAGAAGGTGTTAAGCACCCTCTTCGCCCGTACAGATGTACGGTCTCTACTTCATGTGGTAAAATATTCTTAAGAGATGGAATGATAGGTCAGATGGGACTAGGCAGACTCGGATTTCTAATGTGCAAGGTTCAGAAATTCGACAAGCCACATAGCATACATCCACATCCAGAGAATGTCTAGATGGGTTTTTAAATAGATAATGATGATGATGGAATATGGACTAGGCTACCATGAGTATGTCTAGAGTATACGTTCAGTGGTAGTTTAGAGGAGTAAGGGGGTTGAGAAAGGAAGTAATGATGTGATAAGAAGTATGATGATTGTGTGACTTTTAGCTTGCACAGGCTTGGATGTTTTGGTGTGCTATGGTTGGGAGGTTTAACTCAGATGGAGGTGAGTAAGCTAAGGGATGGCTGAGGAGGCTAGAAGGATAGAGGCTTGAAAACTCGAACCCTCCTCACTCTCACTTCCTCACACTCTTTCTTTCTCCCTCTCCTTCTCTTGGTGATACTTTTATTTTTTTCTTTGATTGTTAATGAGAAATGAAGAGAAGTGAAGGCTATTTATAGCTTTTAGAGACGTCATTTTGGTAATTCTAAGGACTTTGGAGGGTAAATGATGATGTGGAGGCTTGTGATTGGTTGAGGGGAGGACAATGCCACATAACACTCTCTTATTAGTCTTTAGGCTTTGGTAGGATGGTAAATAAGGCAAATTCTAGGGGTAATTTCATGGGAGAGTTGACTTTGGGAGGGAGGAATAACTGTGTGCTCAGATGGCACATTTATCGAGAGAGGGCGGTAATCAGATTACCGTCGGCGGTATTTCGATTACGGCCCGACCACCGTTGACTCCGTCTTTCTTCTCGTGAGCTTGGGTTTGGACTCTGGATATGGACTTTTGGGCTTTTGGGGCTTTTTGAGCTTTAGGGTAACCTAAGTTTGTTTTGGCCGAGGTTTAAGATAAGATGTGGGGTTCTAGTTCTATTCTTAAGCATCATCGATGCCTTATCAAGCTACTAGCCTGGGTGGGGTGTCTACAGATGCCCCTCTTTGGCAGAGTTTAGGTGCAACCGAATGCCAAAGTGGGTGGACACCCCACCCTTCTGGTCAGAAAAGTTTTGTCATTTATATCTATTACCTGCCATAATATCATAGTCGGCTTAATGTTTAGAAGAGAGATTACTCGCACATATCATAAGGGTTTAAGGAAAATGTTGTGATTGTCCCTGCACTTTCTGCAGCATTACAGGTCACGAATCACAACCTTTTTGCATCAGATCGATAATAGCATCGAAGGATAAGTCTGAAAAGTAGGGCCCCAGCGCATTTTGCAGCTTTACGGGGATTCCCATACTATTTGTATCTTGTTGTTCCTTTGCTACGTAATCACCCTAAGAGTACTTGTTTCATTTGATCGTCAAAGTGGTTAGCTGCCGTGCACATTCTGCGGCCTTACGAGAAACTCACTACACCGACTTGGACTCGATTAGACTTTCTAAGTATCCCAGACTAGGTATGTACAGGTAACCTTTTTCCATGCAGTCTTCTGATTTTGACATTTTGGTTACAAGGGATTTTCTCCACTTTGTATTGGTTACTCTAACCAAAGATGGATTAACTCATCATTCGCATTCTTTCTTTGTACGACTGTCCTGATATTGAGAATCAGGCCAATCATACTTATATCGCATACGGATTTGATTATCTCCTAGGAAGCCAGAAGAGGTTGAATCTTATTTTACTATTTGCATCGATCGCTACTGGGAAATATTGGAGATTTCTCAGTATTTTGCATGCCAAATTCTAATTTTTTGATTTTTTTTTTAAAACTATCCTCTGCAAAGCTATACTCCTTGGGGATTTTATTGTCAATATTTTTAGAAATTTTGAAAAGATCCATCTGATCTCACGGGAGAGTATTGTCGTTCAGTTTTTATTATTTTTTTTTGTGTGTGTGTGTGTGTGTGTGTGTGTGTGTGTTATTTATTTTGTAATAAGTCTAGATAGTTTTGTTTCCTCCACTAGTGAATTAACGGGGCTGATCAACAAACCTGGCTTTTTTTGTATATATATGTTTTTTAGAATTTTATATTTTCTGCAATTTCTATTGTTTTTCTCAAAATTCTCATTTTCTCGTGAGATTTTTCAATTTCTCGCAAGATACTCCCTTTTCTTTTTATCTCATGAGAATCTACCCTTTCTCTCGTTTCCTCTCTTTGCCCACTGGACCAAGGTCTTTTTAGGGTTTTTACATCAAAGGGAGACAAGCATGAAGGGCCATGCGTTGGGCAGCGGGTAGTAATCGGATTACCGCCCCACACCCGTTTGTCCATTAGTTTGAAGTGGGGCGCTGGTCAGGGACTAGCTCTCCCCCCCTATTTCGTCTTCCCGATTTTTCTTCCAAAGATACCATGGTTGTCTCTTGTAAGCTCTCTTATTCTCTTTTTCTTTAAGTACATTTGCTCCTTAGTTTTTTTTTTAGGTGGTAATTCTTTCACAGCTTCTTTCTTCTGGTGGATCTGGTATTCCATGTGCTTGGATTTTCTGGAGTTTACCTCTTTATGACCATGGATTCGTGATTTTCGGAATGGTCCTCAAATTTCCAGCCTCTTGTTGGGGAAATTTCTTTTAATCCATGGATGAGACTTCTCCTCCTCTTTCAAGTTTTGGGCTTGTTTGGTCTTTGGGGATGTAATTTTTGATGATTTTTATTTTTTGATAGAGTGGGGTGTGACAAGAAAAGTGCCCCATTCTTTATTTGTGCATGAGTGTGTGTGTGTGTGTGTGTGTGAAGAAGAAGGTTCAAGCCTTACACATCATGAAATGGTGGGCCTCTAGAATTTAATCCTTTAATTTGATGGGCTAGATTGGTGATTCGTGGCCCACTTGGATCTTTATATTTTGTGGATTTTGATGGTGAACCATTATTTTAGAGTGGGCCCCACTTTCTTCCTTGACATGATTTTGGTCCCGGGTGTGGATTTTGAATTGAAGGATTTTCTTTGTGGCCTTGAAATGTCTTGATGAGTTTGGATCATGGGCCTTAAAATGGGTTTGGACAATGGGCTTAGGACAATGGACCTTGGAATGGGTTGGGTAGTGAGCCTTGGATTGGGCTTGGAAAATGGGCCTTAGCCAATGGGCTTTGGAATGTGGGCTTTGGACAATGGGCCTTGGCCAATGGGTTTTGGAATGTGGGCTTTGGACAATGGGTCTTGGCCAATGGGCTTTGGACAATGGGCATTGGAATGGGCCTTGGCCAATGGGCTTTAGAATGGGCCTTGAGATGGGCTTTGGAATGTGGGCTTTGGACAATGGGCATTAGAATGTGGGCCTTTGGCCAATGGGCTTTAGAATGGACCTTGAGATGGGCCTTGGGATGTGGGCTTTGGACAATGGGCCTTGGAATGTGGGCCTTGGGACGGGCTTTAAAATCATGAGCATTCAGGGGTCCATTCATGATGTGTCTTACTCTTTTGGAATGTTTGAGCCATTTGTGAAGATAGGGGTGGATACTTACCTGTGAATGTTAGCCTTGCAGCATGCCCCGTCGTGGTCGAAGTGAGGCTGGTCCTTCAAATCAGTTTGTCGATCCTTGTTACATACCTTGGGAGGGTCGACACCTTTCTGATGTGGCTCGAGAAGGAGGGGCTCCTACTATCTTGAGGGGTCTGGGGTCCACAGCCATTGGCCGGATTGGTTCATGGATCATCAGCCACTGTTTTTTCAGGTGTTAGAGCGTACTCCACTTTATGGCTTGTTCAGGGTTCGTCTGAGCAAGACGAATATGACGCTTTTATCAATGTTGACCAAGCGATGGCGTGTCGAGACCCATACATTTCATCTCCCCTTTGAAGAATGGGGAATCACCTCCTATGACGTTTTCATTTAGCTTGGTCTTCGATACGAGGGGGATCCATTCCCTTTGAGGAGGATCTCCCTGTTCCCAATGAGGATGAGTGGATGAGTCTTCTAGGGATGGTTCCTCATTCTTCAGACTTCTCGGGACCCCAATTTAAGTTGCTCTGGCTATTAACGAATTTCTCCCTGCGAGTTCCGTAGACTGAGGCCGAAGTTATTATGAAAGCACGCGCCTTGATTTTGTACACTTTGGGAGCCATGATCTTCTGTCATGGAAATGAGTTAGTGAGCTCCCGTCTGCTTTCACTCATGAAAAATATCACTTTTCTCATGCCGTATAACTAAAACGTTGCGCTCCTAGCCCACTTGTACGAAGGGCTGGACAAGGTCAGTTGATGACTGGCTTTTATCCAATTATCGAGGTACGTACCAACCTCTTTCCCTCATCTTTTTCCTCCTAAATACATATTTTGATGATCAATCCTTGTACAAGTTTGTTTTTTTAACCATTTTCCACATTTAGGGCCCACTTTGATAAATCGTACCCCTCCTTTCCCTCGCATCATGCTCTGGTAAAAGGATCATCGCAGCCATACCCGTCAGTTTTTAGATCTCGCCTGGAGATCAAATGTGAATGCCTTAGTTCCTGATGATGTGAGCAATTGTCTTCTCATGCCCTTTCCTCTGTCTGTACTCTTATCCTAACCCTGGATTATTTTTGCCAGTTCCACACCAGGCCTTACTTTCGATCAGCTGCCGCTCTTACTCCTAAGGCCCAGGAAGTGTTCCAAGCCTCACATCATCGTCGCATTTTGGAGAACCCTCTGGTGATGAAGTGGTACTTGGGGGAGAGACTTTTTTGGTAGTTGACTGGTAGTCCCCTTGGACTGTTCAGCCCACCTTTCGAACTGGTAAACTGGAGAGTGGTCTCCAATCGTGAGTTGGCTACAGCTCTGGAGGGCTATGATGATAGCACTTTTGTTGATCCAGCGAGATAGTATAGTTCCCGGTGCGAGCAGTACAACATTGGTCTCATTCTAAGGAATACTTATGCTCCTGATGGCGGTGTGCGCTTTGCTAGAGCGGGTCTTTTGAGCCCTGAAATTCCTTCGAAGGATACGGATGATTATGTACCTGATGAATAGTGTCTTTTTATCTTTTCTGTCCATCATGTATCTTTTGTATACATCCTTCCACATATATCAGAATTTGTTTATCCAGTGTTGCCTTTCGCATTGCTTTTCAAGCCCTCCTGTTGATCTGATTGCATAAAATGTTAATTTTTTTGCTTCCCCTAACTTTCATGGCGGACCCCATGCATGACTTGTGTGAAATCCACGTCCAGGCGATAGTCGGATTGCCACGGGCGATAATCCGAGTACCGCCCATTAACTTCTATCATTCTACCGAGATTTACAAGCGATGCAGCAGTGGGCATAGATGTTAAGGGCGGGCGAGCGGTAATCCGATTACCGCCCCTGTTCATCTTTTCTTCTAGCAGCAATCGATCTTTCTCTGTTCATCCAAAGTCACTGTCCTGTTATGCTTCTTCTGCTATTGCAGCTTGAATCTTCCTTTTGTCTTCTTTTCTTTCTTTTTGTCCCCTTCTTTTGTCCTCTTCTCTCTCTTGTCTTCTTCTTGGTATTTTTTTTCAATGGCTGGAAATTGAGGAAACTTTGGTGGGTCCAACAATGGTGGGAGCTTGGGTCCAATCATTGATGTAAATGATCTTTCTCTTGACCACTTTTATGAGGATGTGATGATTGAAGAGAATCTTATTATTGATGAGGCTCTTAATGGTGGTTTGGTGAGGCATCTTGAAGAAGTGAATGTTATTTATGGTGTGGCTCCAACCACTATTAATGGTGAAATTGGTTTTGGTGAGGTAATGAAAGAAGGCTTGGGAAATGATTTGGGAGATGGTTGAATTTTTTATGGCTTGGATAGATCTATGCCTGGTGGTAGTGAAAATGGGGCTTTTGAAGGGTTGTTTTTTGGGAGCTTAGATGTGGATAAACCTTGGGTGATGTGGATGGGACCATGATGATGGTGGATGGTGTAGATTTGGCCATGATTGATGGCATGGGTGGGGATGTGATGGAAGATGGGTTGGTGTTGATGGATGGGATGGACCATGGAGATGGTTCGTTGGGTGGTGTGCTCTATCTTGGTGATTTGGTTATGGTGGGTAGGTTGGATTGGATAGATCATGGGGGTTTGATGGATGGTGAGTCCCATTTTGATGGCTTAAGCATGATCTTTGGTTCGGATTACTAGGTTATGATGGGTGGCGATGATGAATTCAATGCAGCTATTGGTCCGGGTGGTGATGGTGAGGTGGTTGTGATGGATGGTAGCGATTTGGGCGGCGGGCCTAATGATTCTTTGTATTGAAGTGGTCCTGATACAGTGACACCTGGGGCAGGTACTTTCCTGACAACTTCGATTGTGATAGTTGTACGCAACTCAGGTCCACCTGTTGCTGCTTTTCAGGACACTTTGCGCGAGGCTATGGGAGCGTCAGGTTCTTTCGTCATTATGAGATTGACTTTCTGAACAAGGGGATGCATATCTTCAATGATTCACCAATTAGTCCCGGCCTTCAGATTGTTGAGGGTGTGCCCGTTCGTACCTGTCACCCGCAGCCACGTAGTACATACTCAGAGAAATTGCACATCTTATAGGGAGTTTGACCGCCTCTGAGAGTCGCGAGCTACATCTTCTGGGGTTTAGGGAGGTCTTGCATCTTTAACGAGTTCGCCTGGATTGGCGATTGCTGAGTGTTGCGTCCTATAACTGGGTTCCGGCGTTAAACTTGTTCTCCTTTAATGTTCTGGAGTTAGGACCTTCTCTGGGGGAGTTGTCTCATTTGATTGGCATCCATTTCTCCTAGGAGTTGTATCTTTCTCCATCCCATCAGGTGCGGTCTTTAGATTTTGAGCCTTGGTTTAGGTTTTCGGCAGCTCTCCCCACAGTTGATGGTGGTACTGGCAAGTTCTCCCTTGATCTACTGTATGATCGATGTTCATCTACTCGAAGAGGCGATGGATCTGCTCGTTAGCTTTAGTGCTTGAACGCACTGATATTTCATGTGCTGGCAAAGCTGCTCTTATAGGGATGGCGGCGATCATGTTTGACAGTTCTTTTTTACGCATTTCGCAGCGTCCTCTCTCGACAGAGTATCATTCCAATGGTGCTGGCGAAGCTTTTCCTAGGCTTGTCCGAGTGTTCGCTTAGGCAGACTCACATCCTCAGAGGGTGCTGCTCTTTTCTCCAAGTATTTCACATTCCACCTCTTTTTCTCTTTTGTTTTTCTGCTTTCCTATTCCTTATGTATGATCTTTTCTTTTTAGGTGTGGTTATGGGAACACTTGTTCATGACACCTCGCCTCTATTGGTCCGATTCTCATCGTACCGATATCCTGTCTTTGCTTCTGGATCGGCTCCCTCTCGGTGCTGAGGCTACTGAGTCCCTTTATCGCCGAATGTTCTCCCGTCTTTGTGAATAGAAGGTTAGCTGAGAGGCTTCATAGCTCTGTCGGGTGCCTTTGATCTGTAGTGCCGCTCGTACTCCTCTGCTTCTGCTGGGCTTCCGAGGCTATTGTTCTTATGACCCAATTTGCTTCCTCCGACAGTTTGGCTTCTGGTAGGACATCCATGCTTTTTCTTTCTCAGGATTCATGGCAGGATTGCCTGGATGCGACTACATTGGAGTTCAAGTCTTGAGCTCCTCCTTTGGCAATGGTGCCATATCAGCGTTGCATGGTGGTGCAATCGCTTTACCTCCAAGCTCCCGGTTGGCACTTTATGGATGATGAGGATGATAAGGACATCCTTGGAGATTTTGTTTCATCCTCTTTAAGGGTCGACGACTCCTTTGAAGTGTTTGAGGAGAGGCCCTTCATTGACCCTTCTTTTTTGTCAGTTACACACAACCACCTCTTGTCCAAGCTTTCTATGCTTCGGCATGCTTGCGAGAATATGTCTCATCGTCTAGCGGTGGGGCAACGATATGATGAGAGTATGATAACGTCCCGCAGATTAGAGAGGAATAAGGTCTTCTACCTACACATGGCGGTTGATAGACTTAGGTATCGCCTGTCGATGTATGAGAGAGGAGAGGAATACTTATCAAGTAGTCTTTGATTCTGCTTGTTGTTGTCTTTTATTTAAGAATGATGCATTTTTTGCTTTGAGGAATCTTTGTAGAAAAATAGTGAATTTTGAGATGTATAAAAAAAAAATTGAAAGGAAAAGAAATATTTATGTTTGTGTCATATTTTATCAGTGTGTGTTTGTGATTGAATATGTGCTTTAGATGATGGGATCAGAACATTGGACTCAGCCCACGTCGTATCTGGTTTTTTGAGTTGTTTACTTGGGATCCCGGTTCCTTGAAGGTAGCACGTACTAAGATCATCCCCCTTGGATTTGGGTAGAGTCTGATAGAATTTCGATCCATGATTTATCTTTCCCTTATGTTTCTTCACTTCGACCATTACCTAGGCCTCTTTTGTATCTGCACTTTTATTTTTTTCTCCTTTTTTTTTGTGTTTCTGGCCATTTTTGGTTGTAGCGCCCTTTCAGGTTTTCGTTATGATTGATTTTCCGTCATTTTTGCCTGTGGCCTCCTTTTGAATTTTCATCACATCTCGAATTTTTATTCTTGCCTGCCCCTTAGCAGCTATGCTCTTTTTACCCTTGGTGCCCTTTCAAGTTTTCATCCAGTCTGCTACACGCCTTCTATTTTTACTCAAGCCGCATGTTCAAGTTTTCAACTCGCCCTTCTCGCTTAGGCATGTTTTTTCTTCTTCTTTTTTTTCTTTTTTGAGTAACAAGAGAGATGGGGAGATTTCCTTCATTGCCGGCCGATTGGCTACCTCCCTGACTTTGTCTCTGATTATAATCATAAGGTATTTATTTGGGTCAAACTATCCTGTATAGGGGAAGCGGGATGGCTTTATAAGATTTTCTTTTTCTTTTTCTCTTTATTTTTTTGTTTTCAAACTGTATACGTTTACATTTTTTGTCTCTTTTTTTTAAGACTTGTATTGGGAAGAAATGACGGGCATATTTCAAGGTGATCGTTTTTTTACCTCAGCTTTGTGATTGTAGTTATTGACGAAATTAGGTATAGTCACCCATGATAGATTTTCATGTTGTCGACATTGATGGGATCTGGAAGATCTTCTCCTCTCGGGTTGGTGAGCCGAAGGGTGCCTCCTGGAAGTACTTCTTGAATGATCAGCAGTCCATCCCACAAAGGTTTAAACTTGCCTCTAAGGTCTAGTAAGTGCGATGGTAAAATGCACTTTATAACCATGTCGTCAACCCTGAAGCTATTCTTTCGAACCCTCTTGTTATAGGCCCGTGCGATCATCCTTTGGTGGCATTATGAGTGGCTTAGTGCGCGTATGTGTTTTTCATCTTCCAGGTGCAGTTGATCGTATCTTTCTTGTTGTCACTCGCCTTCCTTGATCTCGCTTTCCAGTAATACTCAGAGAGATGGAATTTTGACTTCGACTGATAGCATTGCCTCCATTCCGTATGTGAGTTCGAAAGGAGTTGCGCTTGTAGCAAACCATAAAAACGTCCAATACGCCCAAAGTGCATATGGGAGCATTTCTGATCAGTCACGATATGTTTTGACCATTTTCTCCAGTATTCAAATGATAGTTTTATTTGTGTCTTTGACCCCACCATTTATTTGAGGGCGGTAGGGACTTGATCGATGGTGCTGGATTTTGAATTTTTTGAGGAACTCGTCCATCCTTTTATTGATGAAAGGCAACTCGTTGTCTGTAATGATGGCATGAGGGATTTCGTATCGACTAATGATGTTGTTCTTCATGAATTTTACCACATGAGACACTGCGATGGTGGTGTAGGATGTTGTCTCTATCCACTTCGTGAAATAACCTGCCGCCATTATGATGTATTCGTGCCCGTTTGAAGCTTTTGGGTTGACCTTCCTGATGATGTCAAGGCCCCATATAGAGAAAGGCGATGGTGTTGTCAGATTGTACAATTCAGAAGGAAGCTCATGGATTTGATTTGCGTGTTCCTGACATTTGAAGCACTTCCTGACATGTTTGTAGCAGTTTGTCTCCATCATTAGCCAATAGTAATCGAGCAGTAGAATCCTTTTCGCCATCACATGACCATTCATATGTGGGCCGCATACCCCTTCGTGGATTTCTGATATAATTTCGGCTACTTCTGTTTCGTCCACGCAACGAAGGAGGACTTGATTAAAGGATCGCTTATAGAGGATGCCTCCACCGATTGTACACTAGGCTACCAGCCGTTGGATAGTACAACGATCGGTTGATGCAGCTCCTTCAGGGTATTTTTAGTACTCGAGATATTCCTTGATGTCTGTGTAGCATGGAGGCTGCTAGGGGAGGCCTTTGCTTCATTGATCTACAGATAGAAAGCGGTCTTCTTGAAGCTCCACCATAAGTTCCCACTTAGAAATTCCCTTGAGAATCTTCAGCATTGATGCGAGGGTGGCAAGGGTGTCTGTGAAATGATTTTTGGCTCAGGGCATATATGAGAATGTGACTTCATCGAGCTCATCACTTAAATTCTCTAGATAGACGTGATGGTGGATCAAATTTTCATATTTGGTCCTCCATTCACCGTTCATATGATTGAGGATGAGTTGTGAGTCTCCGAAGACTTGTAATCTTTTAACATTGAAAATGATGGCTTCTTTCAGACCGACGATGCATGCTTCACATCCAGTCACATTGTTGGTGCAATTAAATGGCAACCTCCTAGAGATAGAGATTGGGACGTCGTCGAGAGAATAGAGTATTGCTCCTACTCTACTTCCTTTTGAATTAGCGGCTCCGTCGAAGAAGAGTGTCCACTCTCCTACCCTCCTTTCTTCTTCTCCCTCGATAAAGAGGATGTCTTCGTCAAGGAAGAAGGTCTTCGATGGTTGATAATCATGCAGGGAGTGTTCTGTTAGGTGGTCGGCCAGTACTTGCCCCTTGATTGCTTTCTAAGTGACATAGGTGATGTCAAACTCCGAGAGTAGTAGTTGCTATTTTGTTATTCTGTCTGTTAGTGCTGGCTTTTCGAACAAGTATTTTAATGGATTCATGCGAGAGAGCAGAAGGATTGGTTAGGCCATCAGGTATTGACGAAGCTGTTGTGTTGCCCAGACTAGAGCGAGGCACGTTTTCTGCAAGCTAGAATACTTGGACTCGTAAGTAGTGAATCTTTGGCTTAAATAATTGATCTCTTGTTCCTTCCTAAATCGTTGTATTGGCCAAGGACGCATCCAATCGCTTCAGTTGCGACAAAGATATAAAGCAACAATGGTCAACCTGGTGTAGGTGGCATTAGCATTCGAGGTTTTAACAGATACTTCTTGATCTTGTCGAAGGCTGCTTGATAATTGTCGTTCCATTCTTTTGGCGAGTTCTTTCTTAGGAGTTTGAATATAGGCTCACAAATGGGTGTGAGCTGAGCAATGAATTGGCTGATGTATTGTATTCGCTCGAGAAAGCCCTGAATCTTTCTCAATTCTTAGAGACAGCATTTCGATGATTGTTTTTATATTGATTTCATCAACCCTGATGTCATTTTCGCTAAGGATGAAGCCTAGCAGCTTGCCCCCGGTTGCGCTGAAGATGTATTTTTGTGAATTGAGGTGGAGCTTGAACTTTTCCAATCTATTGAAGAGTTTCTTGAGGTCTTCAAAGTGTCCTTTGATTGTGCGAGACTTGACAATTATGTCATCCACATATACTTCCATTTCCTTGTTTATCATGTTGTGGAACTGAGCATTCATGACTCGCTGATATGTAGCCCTCGTATTCTTTAACCCGAATGACATAACTTGGTAGCAGAAGGATCGCCAAGGTGTGATGAAGGATGTCTTTTCACGGTCTTCAATGGCCATATTGATTTGATTGTAGTCAGAGAAATCATCCATGATGAGAAAATTTTGTGTCCTACTATATTATCTACCAGTGTGTCAATGTGAGGCAGCAGAAAATCGTCTTTGGGACTGGTTTTGTTCAGATCCCGGAAGTCAATACGCATCCTGACTTTGCCGTCTTTTGTTCACACCCCGAGTATAAGGTTGTGATACAGTAATAATCTTGATAAGACCAAGGTCGAATCCATAGGGACTAAACCTTGTATATAATCTGAAAATAACTTGAACTAGAACTAAGCGAAGAAGTAATCTAAATCAAGGAGAATTAAGAGAATAATGGTGAAACACTTTAACTAAAATTTGTAAAAATCGTGGGAAACTAGGGATTCCAAGGATCCACTTGTAGAGATCAGGGAGATCTATGCTTGATTCATGATCACAACTGGAATTAGAGTCTTATCTTCATCCAGTTGAAAGATATATCATAAAAAAACAAATTTGAACTTCCTTTGATCCAGTTTTTAAGAGATGAAATGTATGAGAATTAGACTTGATTCCATCACAAGATCATGCCCATGAGACAAAGTAAACAACAGAATTTAACCAATCCACATCCAATCTGAGAGAGTTATGAACGTAGGAAAGGATTCCATCATCCAACCATGTCCATGAGACGATGATGAACAACAGGGTTCCTACGATAATGACCTCTATGCATGCATGAAAAATACTCAAAGATATCACAAATCCATTGTAATTTAAGTCACAACAAACCATTAAAAATTATGAATATTCCACAAAATCAAAGTATAATCAAAGAGAGTTCAATAAACATGAATCAAAGCCGTAGAAAACTACCCATCACGCTACAAGCTTCACCTCTTAGCCCTCGCTAAGAGGTTTAGCCTAACATGGTCATGCTAAAACCAGGAAAAACATGAAGGGAAAGAAGAAAAACAAAGATGAAGGAGAAAACTCGTTGCAGCCAGCCATGATCTCACCCTCTCTCTTGTGCTCCACGTCCCCAAAGATAGATCTTCTCTCTCTCTTCTCTTATCCTTTTATAGGCAGTAGGGAGGTCGGATGGAGAGAAGTCGGTGGAGTGGAGAACAAAATCCCTTTCGTAGCAACAGTGCTGTGTGCGTAGAGAAACGTAAAGCAGCTTGCATTTGGACACGTTTTGGGATGGCTGACCATCCTCTTCTTGGATTCTGACTCCTTGGTGGGGTTCAAGACCCCCTCCTGAAGCTTCTGAATGGTCTGGATCATAGATCCAACTGTAATCAAGATCACACAACGGCCCACGGAGGGTCGGATGTGCGAATGCATGTCCTTACGCACGATCCTACGCTGGAACGTTCGGTGGGCCCCACGGTGATGTTTTCAGTGAAATCCACCCTGTTCATTGGATTCCTAGTGTGTACATTCTTCGATCTCGGTCCCCTGAGGTCCGTCCCTTGCCTTGGTAATTTCTGAACTTTAAATCCATGCTTTTAGTGCCTATTTTCAATCCAGGATCCTGAATCCACCTTACAAAATAAACATGATTAAAATAAGGCATTAAACAGTATCATGTTCATAAAATCAGATAATAATTGAGGTCTAATATGCAATATTTGACCCTCAACATCTTTATTTAGAATTAGTACGATATTTGTGAGCCACTCCGAGTAGTTTGAGATTACCAAGAATCCCGCGTTGTATTACTTGATGATTTCATCACGAACTTTTAAGGCCCATTCTGGCTTTATCCTTCGGAGTTTTTGCTTGACCGGCTTCATTTCAGGCTTTGTTGGTAGGTGATGTACTACCAGTTCTTCGTTGAGCCTAAGCATGTCTTCATAAGAGAATGCAAAGTTGGATAATTTTGGCTTCAAAAATTTCATCATCCTCCACTTGTATTCCTGAGGCAAGGATCTACTGATACGCACTTCTCTAAGGAGTTCTGGTGATCCCAAGTTCACAATTTCAAAATCGTCTACAACGACATTGGCCTTTGTTTCAAACTTTTCGAGGGAATCCTCTAGTTCGAGAGTCGGGTCATCATTTTCCTCATCTTGGGCTTCATCCAAACCCATGAGTTTGAAGTATCTAATTCTAGATCGAAATCATATGAGTCGACCTCAAACTATGGTGGTGTGACTGGTGTATTTGGCACATTGTTGTTTATGGGTTTTGAAAAATTTTCTATTATTTTTTGTTTTTGAAGAGTTTTTGGTTTTTTTGAATTTTGACAGATATCTGTTGTCTTTTTGTGTGTTTCTGAAATATCTATTGTTTTTTAATTTTGGAAAAAAAATTTCAAGGGATCCCGAATAGGACGGCATTACAAACCATGACTGATCCTAACCTGGTACGGGATGCCAATTAATATTTACATTGACATTTTTTTAAACTAGTAACCTTAGATGACTTACCGCTGATTCGACTATTAGGGGAATGGCTGACCAATTTTGTTCCTCCCCCTCTTGATCTTGCTAGCTTGATTTAGCTGTATTGATGGGTCATCTGATCCAATGACCATGATATCTGTTGGACTAGGTTCAAAATCCATGTTTAACCCATTTTCTTCGCTCAGAAATTGGAGCTCTTCCAGCTCTTTCAATCCATATTCATGTGGGATCTTAATGTCTATCCAGTTAAGGGAAGGTCACTTCTCTTTTTCGGTCCAATTGATGGGCTGCTTTTGCCCCTTGCTGCTCTGAGTGGCTGATGAGAGGTTCTCTCCATGACTGATGATGGGGATGGGTGACTCCCTGTCCTTGTCTATTGGTCCTGTAGAGGCGCACCTCTTGCCCTCGGTTGTGGTCTTTTGCGGGTGATCCCGCTCTCATGTCCCTAGCTTTTTATGATGGGTCAGGTGGTTTTGCCCTTTACATTGGATGTTCTTTTAGGATCCTAATGATCTTATCACATCGTATTGGTGACCAAATGAATTTTTAGCTGTGATTTTTGGATAGATTCAACCTCCGAAATTGTTCTTCAAGGGTAGACACCTTGTCCCCACAAACCATCCCAGATTTGATAAACTGGATGGGTGTGTATTTGAATGGTTATCTGTTCTTGGCCCTTGTGGCTTGATCCTACCTCAGTCCCTGTCTTCATTCATTTGTCACGGCTTGTCTTACTATCGTACCTTTTCCATGGAATTCGGTACGGTAGTTAAGGATTTGACGTTTAGCATGAGGGAGGACATATTTTGGAGTGAGTGCGTAGGGGTTGGTGATGGAATTCACTGTGATGAACTTAAAACTATGGTATGGTATGTTACCCTCTGCGTGCTGAATATTGATTACCAGGATATCAGGTTTTGGGGCAGCGATTGCTAATGACAATCTGATCTCGAGTTCGGCCAGTACAAAGATGATTCTATTCCAGAAGGAAATTTAACCCTTTGGTGAAGAGTTGATGGGATGGCCCCTATGGTATGGAGCTAGGGTTATCCCAAAAGAAGGTTAAACAAGGTAGAGATATCAAGAATTTAGAAAGTGACAGTAGATACATCTGGTCTAATTTGTATCTCTATGTCTATTTTCGCCTCTATTTGCCTTCGAAAATTATCAAAGGCTCTGACACTCATGTTACTGGGTCTGAAGGAGGATGGTTCGATCCCAAGATGATCGACAGTCCTCATGGGGCTGACATTCAAGCTTGATCCATTATCAATAAGGACCAGGGGAACCTTGAGATCCCTATTACGGACAGCTATGCTGACCGAGCGCCCATGTTTGTGACCTTCTGGTGGCAGCTCGTCATTAGTAAATTGATTACTTGTGGTGCGAGGAGTTGCCCTATCATGTGCGTATTCATCTCGGGCGGTACATCTAGAGAGATGTGTGCATCGTTCAAGGTCTTTGTAAATATTCCTCGGTGTGATCTTGGTGTACATAACAATTCTCAAATGGAGATTTGTGTAGGAATGGTTTTAAGCTGAGCCGCTACATTGTAGGTAGCTTCAGTCTTATTAGCAGTTCTTGACAGAGTTCCTCGGGCTTCATTCTAATTCTAATTGTCTCTTCGAAAGCGCTTCCCATTGGGATTTATGTTGCGGACCTCGGCACACTCGGGGTAATGTCATGGGACTGCTTTCATGTCATAGGAAGGAACTGACCTTCGTTCCAAAAAAACCTGATTTTGAGACGGTTGTGGTGCTGTCGATTTCGATATGATCTATGGTGGACACAGTGTCTTTCCTTAGAACATAACTAAATTTTCTTAGGATTTTGGTTGTTCTGTGATAGGACCCTCCTCCCCTCTTTGGGGTGTGTTTTGTGGGAGAGGGGTCCTTTTGGCATGTGCCAATTGATTGCGTAAGAGAAGAAAACCAGGAGATTTCTCCTAGGCAAGAGGTGCCCCTTGCAAGACCAGAGGAGTAAGATCTGGGGGTACTTGCAAGATGAGAGGTTCAGAGTTTGACCTATTTGAGCTTGGAGATATAAAATTTGATAATTGGGGTGCCCCTTGGAGGATGAGAGGCTCTGCTGCTAGTGTTACTTCCAAGAATACCTGTGGTTCGAGTGGGGGCGTCTGTCGGTACCCCCATGACTAACTTGTTAGGTCAGACATGATCGCATGTATGGATTAATGAGGAAAGGAGTATGAAGGACGTCCTTCCTCGATGTTGTTGATGATGGAGGTGTCCGACGAGTTGGGCCCTGCTTGATGTGATGGTAAGGGATTTTGGAGAATGTTGGCCTGAGCTGTAGTATTGGCCTAAGGGGTGATCCTAATTTTTTAGCTTTTGATCAAGTATTGGATCGTGTGTTTCAAAGCAAAGTAGCAGTCCATAGGGTGGCTTCGAGATTGGTGATATGCACAGTACTCATTTTCATTATAGCTGGGTGGTAAGAGGTTTGGTGGAGGCCGAGGTTGGAATGGTGTGAGAAGCTATTTTTGCACTAACATTGTCATGATCTAGCTGTATGTTTGTGCTAATGGAGTGAACTTGCTGACCAACATTGCTTGCTTGTTCTGGTATAAGTACTATGTATTCCCCCTTGGTTGTTGCTATTGTTGTGATGGTTGTGACTGATATCCTTGTTAGGTTTGTTGTGGATGGTATTGTTAGTTTTGATGTTGCTCTTGTTGAGGAGCATATTGATTGCCTTGAGTGGCTGCCATGATATTGTTCACTTCTGTGGTGCGTTGTACGGGAGCATTACTGTTTTCATTCCCATATCCAATGGGTTTCCTCTCGATTTTGTCTCTTAATTAAAGTGGCTTGATGTGGCCATGGGAAGATGGTTCTAGCTCTTATCCCAGCCTCTACCTGTTCTCCAGTGTGGGTGAGCTGGGAAAAGTTTATGTAGGGGTATGGGATCAGATATTCAGATTTACCAAATGGACGATCATGGAAATTTGTTCCTTATCATCGATGGGGTTTCTCATCTTGGCGGGCATGGCCTACCAACATCCCACATATGCGGATAATGATTCGTCGGTTTTTTTCCTCAAGACAGCCAAGTCTGCTCTTCCCCATGTCTGAATCTGATGGCTATCGAGTGACATATACTAATCCAAAGCGTCACCCTTAAGGGATTTCTGAAAGAGTCGTATCAATGCTCCATCATTCCCTCCAATCGCATTGAGTTCTCCATAAAAAGCTTTTAAATGTGTTGTAGGGCACCCACTACCATCATATCTTTTAAACTTTAGTACCTCAAAGTTTTGAGATACTCTGGCATCTGGAAAGGGACATAAATCCCTAAATTTAGTGGATGGATGATCCACTCCTTGCTGCCTTTGCAGCTAATTTTGTATCAATTAGAGTTGTTCACGTAACTCCTCGATTTCTAACCGATTTTCTTGAGGGTATCTTGCCCCTTGCTACATAGCTTGGGTTGCTTCTTCATCATAAGGGTCCATTTCATCAACCCTATGATTTTCATGGATGGGGGGTTGTTGAAAAGAGGATGGGCTTCTGGTTGCCAGAGGTAGTTGGAATTGAACTCCGCTCCCTTTTGGAGGAGGGTGTGATGTTCGGAAATGGCTCCCGCCTGGGGTATCTGCCAGATCCTTATTGTAACTCTCATTAAGGGGAGTATGTTCGACTTGAAATTGACCCCTTTCATGGGCATCCGCCAATTCTTGTCTATGACTCCCGTTAAGGGGAGCTTGTGTTATGATCTGATTGAGATTCCCGTTTCCGAGGAGATGTGTTGAAAAATGTACTGGAATATGTGTGGGAAGGTTATTCTCGTTTGTGAGAGGATGTTGATGATCTTGTGTTGATTCAATATGGAAAGATAAAATTGGATTTGCTGCTAGAGGAAGAGAGAAAACCAGAGGAAGTTGTGGGATTAAACTATTCTGAGCACTAAGCTGTGGTTTTTGCATGCTTATGATTCCTTGTGGCAGGCGAAGTAGTAATTCCTACATTGAGATTTTGAGCTATCTCGTTCATGGTTGCAGTAGCTAGCGAGTCTGTGGGATTCACTGGAGGTGCTGGTACTGGTGTCGATGCTAGTGCTTCAGGAGCTAGGAAAGTTGTCGATTCTTCTTCTTAGCTAGCCATCGCTGTGTGAGATCAGGTAGTCATAGTAGGAGTTCATGTTTAAGCAAATGCAAGCCAAAGATTGATTTTTTTAATGGATGCGAATGTTTGAAGAGTATCCCTTAAGATTGGATAACCACACTTTTTCGAATCGGGTCTCGACTAGTGCGATCTAGCACTTCTCCAATAGAATCATCATTTTGTGAACACTAAGAAATCGGCGCCCATGCAGATTTTGTTGTTGGTTTCCTAATGATGGTGGTTATCAAGCTGATTTTGATCGTTGATACAAAGTAGACTTAGAGTCGCCACTAGCCACTTAACTCAAAATCCCACGGTCGTCTAGAAGCTACAAAATACGTAAAGCTAGAAAATTCAAAGACTCTCTTGCTTTAAATTGACTCCTGATCTGCGATTTAAGATTCTAAGTAAGAGACCTCGGTTACAAAGAGGGAAGGTGTTAAGCACCCTCTCTGCCCATACAGATGTACGGTCTCTACTTCGTGTGGTAAAATATTCTTAAGGAATGAAATGATAGGTCAGATGGGACTAGGCGGACTCGAATTTTTGATGTGGCAACTTACAAAAATTTGGCAAACCACAGAACATACTTCCAGAGAATGTTTAAAGGGATTTTTTAACAAATAATAATGATGATGAAATATATATGGTCTAGGTTACCATCAATTTCTAATGTGACAATATCCAAGTTTCTGGCAAGTCACAGAGCATACGTTCAGTGGTAGTCTAAAGGAGCATGGGGGTTGAGAAAGGAAGTAATGATGTGATAAAAAGTATGATGATTGTGTAACTTTTGGCTTGCACAGGCTTAGATGTTTTAGTGTGTTGTAGTTGAGAGGTTTAACAAAGATGGAGGTGAGTAAGCTAAGGGATGGTTGAAGAGGCTAGAAGGATAGAGGCTTAAAAACTCGAACCCTCCTCACTCTCACTTTCTCACACTCTTTATTTCTCCCTCTCCTTCTCTTGGTGATGCTTTTATTTTTTTCTTTGATTGTTGATGAGAAATGAAGAGAAGTGAAGGCTATTTATAGCTTTTTGGGATGGTATTTTGGTAATTTTGAGAACTTTAGAGGGTAAATGATGTTATGGCGGCTTGTGATTGGTTGAGGGGAGGGCAATACTATATGGCACTCTCTTATTGGTCTTTAGGCTTTGGTAGGATGGTAAATAAGGTGAATTTTGGGAGTAATTTCATGGGAGGGTTGACTTTGGGAGGGAGGAATAACTATGTGCTCAGAGGGCACATTTATCAAGAGAAGGAGGTAATCGAAGCCGGCGGTAGTCTGATTACCGCCTGGCCACCGTTGACTCGGGCTTTCTTCTAGTGGGCTTGGGTTTAGACTCTAAATATGGACTTTTGGGCTTTTTGGGCTTTTGGGTAACCTAAGTTTGGTTTGGCTGAGGTTTGTGATAGGATGTGGGGTTCTGGTTCTATTCTTAAGGATCATCCATGCCTTATCAAGCTGCTAGCCTGGGTGGGGTGTCTACAGTAAGTAATAAGTTAAAATAAAAGGCTTTTTCCTTGAGTGGATACGAGGATTTTAAGTGTGCACCATTTCCTTGCAAGCATGTATGTTGAGTCGAGTCGCACCGCACCAAGTTGGGTCGTGGCTGTGGAGCATTGCCATATTTGTTGAAGGCCGAACAGTCGAGTTGAGTTTAAGACCCAATGGTAATGTTTTTTCAAAGTTTTGGTGTCTCTTTAAGCATAGTAATTATGTCTTCTTTTAAAAGGTGCATTATAGCACTTAAATATGGCATTTTGAAGTCTATTTAAAAACTTCATTTCATTCAATTTTAACATAACAATTTATAATTGATTAACCATGATTTTTTAACCTTAGCTTTTATTTTTAACCATTGATTTATTTTAAATAATGTTTGATGGACATTCAATTGTGGAGATCTAATACAATCTATACCTTGAATGTCATGAAAATTACTCGAGGATAGTGACCATGTATAGGGGAGGGATTTGAATTGTTAGTATGCATGGATTAAAAAGATAAACAGAAAACTTTCACTATAAGATACATACATGTCCAAAGGGTGGCAAAGCACCAAATGATGTGCATCTAAAACTTTAACTCTTCCTTATATATAATCTTATCTCAAGAGTGAGGATGAGTGCTTAGAGTCCACACTTACCCTTATGGACATCACCTATAGAGTTGGAAAGAGCGAGAAAATAGTGAAAGGAGAGTAGGTGGCCCACGTCCACACACCCTTAAGTCCACATGATCCACATGTGCCTATGTGGGGTCCGCTATATAGAAGGCTCTAGTCTAATCTAAACCCTACTAAGATACAAATGAAAGCTCTCATATCTCCTTATGTGAGATAAATTTGGGAGAGACTCCTTATATTGAGAGATCGACAATGGCAATGATCAACGGATCTACTTCTGGTATTAGTAGAAAGTAAATTCTTCTTCATCTTTTGAAAAAACACGATTTGATCTAGACATGTATCCTGCTAAAATTAAGAATTAAAATTTTAAAAATCATTTAATTTCACTACATTTTATAAGAAAATCCATTACCTATATAAAGTGTTTGACGGTCGGATGGGGACATGTGGGGTACTTGAAGATGGATAATCTCACTCATCACACATTTATGTGTGCAACTCATGTAATACATGAATCATATATGTATACAAAAAATAGCTACTTATTTATGTATTTTATAAAAAAAAAAAACTAAAATTAACCTTTTATCTAAATTACCATGTGCACACTAAGAGCCATTTTTATTGAATTTTGTGCCACTATTTAAATAATGGTAGTTAATAAATCACAAACGTATGCTCTCTTTAGAAAAGACTTTTCAGGTAGAACTTTTTACCTACACAAACAACCCCTAATTGATTCACAACTGTTTGGATAACTGAAAGAACATTAGTAAGAAAGTTTCATTTCCTATCGATATAAGTAATATATCAGGAAACAGAATAGTTTAGAAGCTCTAGAAAATCTTTAATGATAGTCGCCACCTATCAAGAAAGTACAAAATCTCATTTAATGGTATGAATGACCATCAAAGAGTCTCCGAAGCAGGACATGAATTTAAATATGATATGCAATATTTCAGGCTTAGATCATACCAATTCAGAAACAACCACACAAATTCCACATCCCACATGAAAATCCAAACATTCAATTAAAGGGGAATCTATGCGGGTTCAGGCCTACACAGGCTAGGACTAGGCCAATATAATTTATAAGTCAAACGATGCTCAAAGAGAAATAGAAATTAACCACACATGCATAAAAATCAGTCTTTAATCTAAGGGATTCTCCAATCTCAATTCAAGGAACCCTAGGGTGACAAAATAGGTAAATAACTTAGGAAAAACATATTTTAGGACTAGGATTCATGAAAAATGGCTATGAGAGGATAAAAGAGGATAAAAACCTGAGCCAAAAGATGATCCCAAGAGTGGACAACGGACCTGGGGCACTCACACATGCGCAGGTACCTGGCCGCACATGCGAGGGGACGTCGATGGTGGAAAAGCTCTCCTTGACCCTGGTCGGCCAGGGGTATGCTCCAAAACTCAAAGTTTTCGATCGATCCGAGCTACGGCTTGTGCATGGAGCTCCGTCGAAGTTTCAGCCCTCCAGTAGGCCGAAATCTGGAAACCTGCTGTAATGAAGAAAATTGATACAACAAAGGACGAATTCAAAGCACGGATGGTGGTAGAAGATGAAAAAAAAGAGATGATGGATGATGGGGTGAATCGGGATCGATGTGGCTTCGTACCACGGTAGTTAGCCCTTCGAAATGGGAGGGCTTCGCACTCACTTTTGAATTCTTCCACAACTCACTAAGAGAGTAGAAAAATAAAGTAACAATATTTTTATTAAACTTGAATGAATCAAAAGAACTACAAGGAATGCCTATTTATAGGGAAAACTCTATACCCAAAAACTCGCACCATGTGCGCAACCGATTACTTGGTGATGAAGTAAACTAAAATAAAAACTAAACAGATAAATTTAAAGTATTCACAATATTCTAAATAATAACAATAAGAAAAACCTAAAATATGAAATCAATCCGACGAGTGAGCCACGATCATAGGATCCCATGATGGGCTTTTCTTGACTATCGGGCCCACTTTTTTGAACCAAAACTTATCTTCTAGTTAGGAGGCCCTCCCTGGACGTCGTTATCGAGCCAGATCGATGGTGGGGTCCTCCTTCTGCGTACGTACGTGTGTAGGGGTGATGATGTGCGAGCGTGCGTGTACACGATGTCCTCATCAACTCTCTCCGGCTACGAAGATTTCACCACTGGCGAAATAAAACTCCTGAACTGTTGTAGGATGTCGAGATCAAGTCTCTAAAGCTCCTCCTCAGTGAGCCACGTGTTATCTGAAGCTGGGCGTGACTTCCATTTAACTAAGTATTTTTGAAACCCACAATCCGATGTCAAAATTATCTCATGGTCCAGGATATCCTCTATTTCCTCTCTAGGTGTGTGAAGGCTAGGTATGAGAGGAAGAGGCTGGGATGAAAGGTCGGAAAGAGGTCATGGATTAAAGGATAAGTCTGGGGAATCAGGATGGGTGGGCGAAGGGCCGGACAAAGTATCAGTGGGTCCCTCAAAGGCAACTAGATCCTCCACATTGAATATGAAACTAATTCTCATAGAAGGTGGAAGATCTACCCCATACGCATGAGACCGTTTCACTTTATAATTTTGAAGGGTCCAGCGCTACGCGCGTGTAACTTACGAATGGCCCCTGGAGGGTACCACTCAGGCCTGATGCGAACCATCACAAAGTCCCTAATATTGAACTCTTTGAAACGTCTATACTGGTCTGCAAAAAAATTATAATGTTCATTACTAGTAGTGATCTTTCACCTGATTTCTTGATGCAATGAATGTATGTGATGGCCAAAAAGCTTTGCAAACTCTGATGGCCTATGGGACAATGATATGGGGATAAGATCAATAGGCTTCCTGGCTTGTAACCAGTAACGACTTCTAAAGGACTTAGAACTGTGGACTTATTAACAGAACTATTATATGCAAACTTGGCTATAAGTAGTACGGCGTCCCATGTCCTGGTATACTCCCCACTAAACATTGAAGTAAACTCCCTAGGCTCCTATTAACCACCTCAGGCTGGCCATCGGTCTAAGGGTGGTAGGTAGAAGAAAATTGGAGCCTAGTATTCATCATGTGTCATAGTGTCTTCCAAAAGTAACTCATGAATCTCACGTTACGGTCAAACACTATATTTTTTAGTAACCCATGCAGTTTGACGACCTTACTAAAGAACAACTTGGCAACATGAGATGTGTCGGAGGTCTTAGAACAATGAATGAAGTGGGCTATTTTAGAGAAAAGGTCCACGACAATAAATATAGAGTCATGCTTTTGAATAATCTTGGAAAGTCTAAGCATGAAGTCCATACTGATGTCCTACCAAGGGATTAATAGGACTGGCAAAGGTGTATATAATCTTGTATTCTGTTTTCTCTGCTTTTTCAGTTGACAAGTACGACATTACCCTATAATTTTGGCCACATCTCGGTTGAGGCTTAGCCAATGAAATCTATCCTCCAACAGGGCAATGGTCTTGTCAAGACCAAAATGACCGGTGACCCCCCTGAATGTAACTCCCAGACAAGAAAATCACGAAAGGAGGTGCATGATATGCACAAGCGGTCACTCCTAAACAAATATCCGTCCAAAATCAAATACTCATGGTTAGCTCCTGACAGACTCTCTAATAAAGACGTATACACAGCCCCAAAATCTGGACACTCAAAATACTCTTCTTTGATGCGCTCAAGGCCTGTAACTTCAATGCTCATGGAGTTTAGTAATGCGACTCGACGACTCAATGCGTCGGCAAGCTTATTCTCTACACTGGCCTTGTACTTAAGCACAAAAGTGTACTCTTGAAGGAATTCAACCCACTTAGCGTGCCTAGGGCTTAATTTCTTCTGAGAGTTCAAGTATCACAAGGCCTCGTGATTTGAGAACAAGATGAATTCTTACGGTAATAGGTAATGTCGCCAATGGGGTAGTAATTGCACTACCGCGTAGAATTCCTTATCATAGGTGGAATATTTTTTCTTCGCCTCATTCAGTTTCTCACTAAAAAATATGACAGGGTGCTCTTCCTGGCTAAGTACTCCTATACCGACTCCTGACGCGTCACATGCGACTTCAAAAGCTTTTGAAAAATCTGAAAGTCGCGTGACTGGAGCTTCGGTCATCTTGACCTTTATCTCCTTAAAGGCCTTCAAGGCGGCCTTTGTCCATTGAAACTCTTCTTTTTTTATTAATCCGTGATAGGAGCCACAATGGAACTGAAGCCTCAAATGAACCACCTATAAAAAGTGGCTAAGCCATAAAAGCTTCACACCTCATGAATATTGCGGGGTTCAGGTCAATTAATGATGACCTTGACCTTCTCGGGATCCGCCGATACGCCCTCAACTGACACAATAAAACCTAAGAAGATCACACTACTAGACAAGAACATGCACTTTTTTATGTTGGCGTACAACTTCTCGACCTTAAGGATCCGACAAACCTGCCTCAAATGGTTGAGGTGTTGCTCCTTAGTCATGATATAAATAAAGATATCATCAAAGTATACGACCAGAAACTTTCTCATAAAGGGTTTCAACACTTGGGTCATCACACACATGAAAGTGTTTGGGGTATTAGTTAACCCAAAAGGCATAACTAGTCACTCATATAGCCCGTTCTTCGTCTTAAAGGCCTCCTTCCACTCATCACCAAGGTGTATACGAATTTGGTGATACCCACTTTTGAGGTTAATTTTTGAGAAGATAGTAACATTGGCCTTTATATCTAGCATGTCATCAAGACGCGGTATGAAAAACTGATACTTGATTGTAATTTTGTTGATGGCCCTACTATCAACACACATCCTCCATGTGTCATCCTTCTTAAGTGTAAAAAGGGCGAGCACGGCACACGAACTCATGCTCTCTCGAATGAAATCCTTCTCTAGGAGTTTATCAATCTACCTCTTCAACTCAGCGTGCTCCTTTGGGTTCATTCTGTAATGCGGGAGGTTCGGTACAGTTACCCCAGGGATTAAATCAATGGCATGTTGTATATCCCTCATAGGGGGAAGCTCATTCTGTAAATCATTAGGAAAGACATCACGAAACTCATGTACTACCTGAATGGCCTCAGTGGGTAACTCTACGCTAGTATTTGGTACACTCTCCCTAGCCACAAAGGCATATATCATTGAGTCCTCCTCCGTCTCTCGCTCAAAGTTTTTGGTATTCAAAATATGGAGCGGTTTAGACTTGGATTTTGACTCCATCACTTCTTTTGGGCCGCTTACACCACTCTGTGTGATGAACTCTTTTCTAGTTGTATTCTTGGGCGGCAGATGATTTAGCTTAACCTTCTTGCCCTCAAACTAAAATGTACACACATTTGAACGACTGGTAACATCTCTGTCATAGAGCCACGACCTACCCATAATGATATGACTCACATACATAGGAACAATATCACACCAAATTGTGTCATTATATGATCTGAACTGAATGGGGACAAGACAGTGGTGTGAGACTAGAATGGATGTTTCATCAACCCAGGAGACTCTATAGGGCTGAGGATAGGCTTTCATCTTCAAGCCCAAGCAATTCATAGTGCTAGTCGATGCCACATTGGCACAACTACCACTATCCACGATCATCTTATAGCTCTTTTCCCCACATTTTGAATAAGTGTAGAAGATCGTGTTGTGGCGCCAGTCATCAGTGTTCTTGGCTTGAGCCAGGGCATAACGCACAATTGTGAGAGTCACAGACTCTTGTGCTCCCTCTTCCTCATCACTAGGGGTTTCGACTGGCTCATATTCCTCCTCTTCAATATGTAACGACTTAGAAAAATCTATACTTAGACCCGAGTATCATCTTTAGCAGAAATCATTTAGGCCTTAATCCCTTAGAAATTTAATGTGTTTTAGCTAGTGCTAAACTAGATAGCATGTAACAATTGCACTAATAGCTTTCAATACAATCTGTAAGACCCAAATCCTATAGAATCATTGACGCTATATTACTCTGAAATCTAGGATCCAACTCTAAACCCAGTTGCTCTCGTGAATGCTTTGTAACTTCATATTGGACCTAAATCGCACGTCGAAAGTCTGATATTTATGAACTTAGACCATTATGACCGCTTAGTTAGACTTGACAATTACCTCGAAAATTAAGCCCAAACGATGTCCTGAGGCCATTTCATTGAGTCCAAAGTGAATAGAGTGAGAAACCGAAGATTTTTAAAAAATTAAATATCATTTTAAGTAATCTGAAACGTTTCACTTGCGCATTATTTTTAAGCGTTCTGACCGTTAGATTTCGACCCAAATTCACTCTCGAATCAGGAAAAGTGGCCCTTTCATGTCATAGTACTTGTAGCCTTGATCAAATTTCGATAACCGTTGAATTGAAGCTGGTCCACCACGAATGATCTAGAAATTCGATCGAACTGAAAACTTAACTTACTAAAGATCCGATGCTAGTGAGCTTAAGTCCTACCGCATTTGATAAAAGGAACTCCAGAAGTGCTCCGTTGGATCAGAAAGAGCCCGATTGGTTATAACTTAAGTATACCTTGGCCTTAAGGTTGTTTCCGTCGAGTTTAGACGTATAAAAAGGCCTTAAACCCTTATTTCCAAATCCCATACGAATTTTCTAAACCCTAGCTTTTCAAGAGAGAGAAAAGAGAGAGAAGGTATGGGAGAACCTATTGATTCTCCGTAGGATTCTTTCCAGTTCATCTATACATCGAACCTGCGTATCTGAATCGTTCTTTCGACGATTCTGATTCCATTTTTGGATAAGTTAAGTCAACCCTAACCTGTTTTGAAGCCTAGAATAGTTTAAATGACGTCATAGCTAACCTGTTTTATGTCATAGGTAGCGTATCCGCTGTTGACGAAGACACATTGTCTGAATCACATCGTATATGCATTTTCTGGTTTAAGGTGCGGACTATATACGTTTAGGTTATGGTTTTCAAGACTTTCAATGTTAGATAATGATTTATTCATGTTGTGATTGTCATTACACATATTAAATGCGTTATCCATTTCAATTTTCGTATATGTATACCTTATGTTATAAATAGCGTATTTTAAGTATATATTAGAATACCTATATGCGTATAGAATTTTCTGTTTTGGTTGCCATGATTAATTGTCGTTGTCATATGCTTGATATGTATGCGAAAAATTCTTGGCGAAAGGACTTGCCCTAAAATGTAAGGGAATCGACATATGTGATGTATGTTGAATAGGGTAATCTAAGTGTTTGGATAAATGCTTGAATGAGTTAGTAGTTAGTAAAGTGTAATTGTTAAGGTTGTTAAGATATGAATTCCAACCATGTTAACTGTGTGTATGATTTCCTCCATGGATTGATTAACCTAGATGAATCATGTTCAATGTGTGTATGATTTCCTCCATGTACTGTATTTAAGTTCACGTTATATATCATGAATGTTCATATGAATGTAGGGCATGAATCATATGCTTGTATTTGAGCTTGTACGTCATTGGGACTGTACTACAGTCCAGGTAATCGGTAACCGTTCTATAAATAGTGGTTGAGGTCATTTTCGCCACACAGGATGAGTTTAACGAATCTGAGTCGTGCTTGGGATGTTCGACAGTGGTTAGGCCACACGAAGTGCTTATGTATTTTATGTCGTTCAACTCAACATGCGCTTGGCCTAATTGAGCTTATCAACTAACCCGATTGATCGATATTTATTCACCATGTTTGGTCGCTACTGTTTGAATCTAAGGCACCGAGCTTACCAGTAAAACTCCCGTTAACCTTGGTACCATAATCCCCTAAGACTCATGAGCCAGACATGATGGTATGGGACACCGTGGTTGAGCTATCGGCCTACGCTGGGGCGACAAACCTCCCCATAATGACCAATGAGTACCCTACTCTCTTGAGCAGATTATGGTGGTATATATGGGACACTATATTCTTATTGTCGGCCTACATTGATTGGTGACGAGCCCTCTGTAGTGACCTCGAGTATATCCTGACACTGCATAAGGGCGACGAGTCCTGTTGCAGTATTGAGGATATAACTAGGCCTGTATTGATTTGGTGATGGGGGAGTGGTGTAACAATTCCGTGCAACAGCCCTGGCAGCCCTTGTAGCGACCTATAACCGTAACATCGTATGAGATTTCCTAAGACTGACGACCCTAGAATGGATCAATGTTTGGGGATTGATATAAGGGAGGTGTCTTAGCTTCCCAATCTTGCTGTATGAAAAGGACTAATAAGAACTTGGTAATCATACTCATGACATCGCACTGCATGTGTCATTGGCGTTGGTGTGAGAGCACAGTGGTAGTAATTCATGCTGTGATCGTTAGATGATATCGCATGAGGGAGTTTGTGGTGAGGGCATGCATCATTCTCTCATATCATTCTTTCATTAACAAGAGTATCTAGGACATGTTTGATTGTATTGCTTTATCATTACTGTTTGATTGACTTGATAACATGTTAACCTTTGTTATATAGTACCACTGAGTTGATCACTCACTCTCACGTTCTAGGACGGTACTTAAACACCAACCAGACTCTGACTTAGTTACAGGTGACGGCGATGCTGGCGAGACGGAACCAGACTTTGATGAGGATGAGGAGGCATTTTCCTTTATGCAGTTCTCAGGCGGGTTCATGTGAGCCTTGTCCTGACCAGCGGGGATTCTAGGATATGTATATGACGATTTTGCATAGTTGATCCATGTATTTTGAGACACAGTTGTATATATTACCCTAGGCAGGGCACGCATATTTTGGGGATTATTTTTGAATTATATATGTATTTAAGTCTTCCGCTTGCATTTCCTCAAGATCCCTGAGTTATGTCTGCTGATCTGGCTTGATCTATTTCATGTTTTATGCACTAACACAGACAACATACATCCATCATTGACTATGTTGCATAGGTGATGTTTTGGAACTCGGAAGCTGGAACTCGGAAGCTGAGTTATGCTCGACCCCTGAATTTCAGGGCGTTACACAATATCACTCTCTGGGGGCACTACTTATACTTGCCCATCAATAAGGAGTACTTTGGTGCCCTCTCTCGTGCCGCACTGGGAGCAAAATGACCAAACTCCTGACACTTAAAATACCTAGTGGCCCCACTTTCGCGTGAACTAGACTCGACAATCTCTTTACCCTTATCATCCCTAAGTCTGGGCTGAACATTAGAGGAAGCTTTATTTTGGAATCTCGTGTTAGGTCTAGCCCCAGAGGGGTTGGCCTTAGCACTGGGTTTGTGAAAGTCAAATCGCCTTCCCATAGATGCTTTAAGGTATTGCTCGACATCTAACACTACTTGGTACAATTGTTCAATAGTGTCTATCTCTTTGGCGAGCAATTCTCTCTTAATGTCAGGACAGAGACCCGTTTTAAAACGAGCAAGGGTAAGTACTGGGTCCTCATCAACCTCACAGCGGGTCGAGTGTTCTTCAAATTTCTCGATATAGTCCGCAACACTCATGCAACCTTGTCGAAGAGACTGCCACTCATCAATCAATCGTAAGCGATAAGAAAAATGGAGGTACTTTTCTTTAAGCATTTCTTTCATCTCTACCCAATGAACTATTGAGAGTTCCCTCCCTCTTTCTTTCGTTCGCTCAACCATTGCCCAAAACCTCTTTACTTAACCCACAAGCTTCATCTTGATGAATCAGACTCGTCGAGCATCTAACATATCATACCACTCAAAATAGTGGTCTATATCCGCCAGCCAATCTAGAAAGGCTTTAAGGTCCAAGTGGCCATCAAATGTGGGAGCATCTACCCAAACTCCCTTGAGGAGTTATGCATCTAGGTCATATTGATCATGATGTCCCTCACAGGGTGGGTGCAAAGGTACACGCCCATGACCAACTCCTTGGCCACCTCCATTTCTTGGTCTAACCTCCTGACTAACTGCCTGAGATTGGGCATCCTCCCCAGTGGTGGGGTTTGCCGTGAAAGAGGCCTCTATTTCTTCAAGGCATTTACCTATGCATTGTTCTAAGTGCTTATTCAAGGACTTAACCTGCTGGGCTAACTTGGCCACGATTTCTTGCAGTTGCTCCATGTTTAATGTGGGGTACAAACCAAAACCACAACCCGTACGTGTGGGCATACACTGACTTGCTCAACCTAAAGACTTGCTACAGCAACTATATGCATCTAAAAACTAAATGACCCTACGAGACTCTATATGAAGGAGACTACATACCGTTACTAAAATTCAGCTATATATAATGGACTGAATGCATGAAGGACTCAAACAAACTAAATCCTAAATATGTGGTGAATTCCCCTACAATAACCCTAGGTTTTGATACCAAATTTGATGTAGGACATGAATTTAAATTTGATGCAAGACATGAATTTAAATTTGATATGCAAGATTTGCTTAGATCATACCAATTCAGAAACAACCACACAAATTCCACATCCCACATGAAAATCCAAACATTCAATTAAAGAGGAATCTATGCGGGTCTAGGCCTACACAGGTTAGGACTGGGCCAATAGAATTTATAAGTCAAACGATGCTCAAAGAGAAATAGAAATCAACTATACACGCATAAGAATCAGTTCCTAATCTAAGGAATTTTTCAATCTCAATTCAAGGAACCCTTGAATGACAAAATAGGCAAATAACTTAGGGAAAACGTAATCTAGGGTTAAGATTCATGAAAAACGGCTATGAGAGGATAAAAGAGGATAAAAACCTGAGCCAAAAAATGATCCCGCGTGTGGACAGTGGGCCTGGGGCGCTCGCATGTGCGCAGTCACCTGGCCGCACGTGCGAGGGGGTGTCGATGGCGAAAAAGCTCTCTTTGACCCTAGTCGACCAGGGTAGGCTCCAAAACCCTGAAGTTTCAGGTCAATCCGAGCTACAACTTGTGCATGGAGCTCTACCGAAGTTTCAGCCCTTTTGTGGGCCGAAATCTGTAAACTTGTTGTAATGAAGAAAACTGATGCAACAAAGGACGAATTCAAAGCACGGATGGTACTAGAAGATAGAAAAAAAAAAAAGATGATGAACGATGGGGTGAATCGGGATCGATGTGGCTTCGCACCACAATAGTTAGCCCTTCGAAAAAGAAGGGCTTCGCACCCACTTTTGAATTCTTCCACAACTCCCAAAAAGAGTAGAAAAATAGAACAAAATTTTTTTTATTAAACTTGAATAAATCAAAAGAATTACAAAGGATGCCTATTTATACGGAAAACCCTATACTCCAAAAACTCGCACCATGTGCAAAACCTATTACTTGACGATGAAGTAAACTAAAATAAAAATTAAACATAGAAATCTAAAGTATTCACGATGTTCTAAATAATAATAATAAACAAAACCTAAAATATGAAATCAATCCGACAAGTGGGTCACGATCATGAGATCTCATGATGGGTTTTTCTTGACTATCGGGCCCACTTTTTTTGAACCAACACTTGTCTCTAGCTAGGAGGCCCTCTCTGAATGTCATCATCGAGCCAGATCGATGGTGGGGTCCTCCTTCTACGTACGTATATGCGTAGGGGTGGTGGTGTGCGGGCGTGCGTGTGCACGATGTCCTCATCAGTCCCCTCAATTTTCATGTAATGTTTTTTAATAAGAAGAACCACGTAACGAAACTAACGAACGCAAATATAATTATGCATCGAAGTATTAGTAAGTAAAACATGTAAAATACGAGAGGGAGAGGAATTGGGATTGTTGGTTGGCATGCCTAGTGCTTACAAGAGCATCAGTGAGCATGCTGTCTTCACCGTACATGTGAGAGATGTTTCATTGCTCTTTTCTTGATAATAGTCTTGTAACTTTAGGCTAATAACATCACATTCCATGAAGGCTTTCATTTACCTTGACTATTTTGATGACAGCAAGAGAGTCACCCTTTATCTCAAGATGTCTGGATCCAACCATATGAGCTAACTGTAAACAACAAAAGAATGCATGAAATTCCACAACGTGGCTATTATACATTTGGTCAATATTACACGTGGTAACTATAAAAATAAATAGCATTTTCACTTTTGATTATCTCTCCAGACCCTCCAACTTCTGGGTCACCCATTGAAGACTGATCAAAGTTAAGCTTCATCTACCTAGGTTTAAGGGGAGACCATGTAACTAGTGTAGAGTGGAAACTTGTATACATAATGTTGATTTGGTCTCACCTTTACAAGATTTGGAGTTTGTCTTACTTAATACCTAAGTTTTTTAGTCATTTATGCTACGGAAATTGAATATTGCTCTTTTACGGAAATAAAAAATGTCATACCAGCCCGGACTATTTTCTTGAAATATGCATTCATTACAATCCTTCCAAATGTACCACCAGACTTCAGGGATGACAGATTTTCAAAAAAACTTAATGGTCCTAATGGAGTCTCCTCTATCATTGAGCATTCAAGATATTTACTCGTATTTGATATCGGAAAATAAATATCGCGTACGCATACATGGCCGCATTCATAAACATTCACAAGACATTGCCATATCCATATAAAAAGATAATGAAGTATACAGTTGAAAAGTTATTACTATCATCTTGAGTTCTTACTAAATTTCAAATCATAGTATACCACAATCTTTAATTATACTACATAAAATAACTACTAATTCTAAGATAATAGTAGCAAGAAAATAATTTATTTTGTTGTTGATGTCTCAAATCTTTCAGCAACAAGGCCTGTCGATGCCATCAACAAACCCTTTGATGCCATCGACGGTTGTTCGATGCCATCGAACAGCTATTTGATGTCATTGAGAAAATTTGAAAATGTCATGTTGGTTGTTGGACGCTGTGTTGTCGTGCTCGATGCCATCGACGGGTCGTTGATGACTTTTGAAAAATCCAAAAAATCCATGTTTGTGGGAAGGGTGTGAACTCCATGGGGATGGACATGGATGCCATAGCGAGGTGCAAAATGCACTATCTACACCATGATGGGCCTCTCCTTGGTGCAGGTAGGAGTGGAATTACATTAAGTCTGGCATGAAACGCTTCTCCATGATGCAAGCAAGCAAGTCGAGAACAGAGCAAGCTCCCAATCTTTAGTTGGACTGCTTTTACATAAGAGGAGGAATTATCCCCGGTTGATAAAATGAGATCCCCATGGCATGCTAATGAGATCGCACTCAAATGAGGCTTCCACAAGGTGATAGTTGGCCTACACTAACATTCATGCCCTTCCATAATTAAAAGGTTTTGGCCTATCCTGCCCTTGTGATCAACCCAATCCATTCATGCTCGTGTTCATGCTTGTGTTCATGTTATACTCGTTGGAAAGATAATTTGATAACTTTTCAAATAAAGCTAGAATCACCTAAATTTGATCTATCAAAAGTGAGCCCGAATTCTTTGTAGCGTCATGCACTTGACCTACGTAACAACAACATGCAATTTTAATAACTGGATCAAATCTTCCTCATAACTTAAATTGGAGCAAACTTGAGTTTGTTAGAAAGATATTTTGACCATCTTTTCAATAAATCATAATTCACCTCATCCAGGATCGTTTGATTTATCATTATCTAACTCGAAGCCGACCTTGTATAATATGAGTATCACTTTGACTCTTGATTAAATGTACGCGAACCACCATACTAATCTTGGTTTCAACATAACCTGGAAATATGATTTTCCATATGTCAACGCAACGCAAGAAGGTGGTCAGGTCCTCGTACGATTGGTTACAGAGCTTGCATGTGACATGTATTTGTGGGTGATTTCTAACTTTTAAGTAGAAAGCTTTCTATGTAGGACTTTTCACATGTACACGTAGATTTTTGGGACATGGGATCTTCCAAACCTCCCTCTAGGGAATCTCTCTGAAGGAGACTTGTCTAGAGTTCCCAATCTTTTTTATTGCATCTTGTGCAAAAAATAAAATAAAATAAAACTTTTGGGTGCCTCACCCAAAATAGTTTATCATATCTTCAAGTGGCAAATAGACGTTAAAGATTTCTGCCTCTCATTCCACTTTTTACGGAAAGAATAGGCTCTGCAACTTGATTTAGACGCTCATCACCATTACAATCTACCCGCACTCCATTCAAGGCTTTCATTTCTTGATGGTATCTAGGGATTCTCCCATATATCAATTTAGAGCAATCACCTATAATCCACCTTATGTCTTTTCTCAGCTCCTCTTTTTTCCTAATGACTGCTTTTCAAACGTGGGATTGGCTATTAGCTACTTCACCTCACTAATATTTGCTTGTTTTTAAAGGTTTTTTTTTGTTTTTTTTTTTTTCCTTTCTTGAAGGCATCTGCATGCCAACGGAGGCTAACTGGTCTGACCCCAATCCCACCCAACTCTTTTGGCTTGATGACAATCTCCCAATTGATATGGTGGACTCCCTGGCTATTACTCAATGACCATAGAGAGTTCCCCCGTATGCACTCCATTTCCTGCACTGTTGTAGCTGGTCGAGGAGCAGCAGTAGACATTAGGTGTAGGACTCTTATTAGGTGGGCCACACGTAATCACAAATTTAAATTTGACTGTTGGATTATTTGGATTAAGTGATTCAATGGGCCCCACTACAGTTGCAATAATTGTAAATAGGTTTGAAGGAGGACACTTGAACCGTAGTCCCTATACATGGTTACTAAGCGGATATGGAAACCTTAGGTGAGGAGACCCTACAGGAGAGAATTGAGATAAGTAAGCTTTTTTGGCCCTCTTTTTTATAAATAGA
Organism: Magnolia kwangsiensis; assembly: GCA_037074715.1. Lineage (NCBI taxonomy): Eukaryota > Viridiplantae > Streptophyta > Magnoliopsida > Magnoliales > Magnoliaceae > Magnolia > Magnolia kwangsiensis. The sequence continues at coordinate 34,981,618 of CM073573.1, forward strand.
TGTCTTGGTCTCCTCATCCATGTAGAGAGAAAACCCAAGTTTCATTGAGAGATTCTCCTAAAAGTGTGAGGAGCGGAAGATCAAAATTCTCGTCGGCTATATTGAGGAATCGAGAATGTCTTCCAAACTAAGTATGCTTTAAAGTTATGGCATTGAATCTCCATTATTGATGCATATACGATCCATCAATTCCACAATATAAGTTTAACATTAGATATGGATGGGCATCCCCTTCATGACTGAGTTAATCAAATTCCTAAGAAATCTTTTGCAATTTCTACTATCTTTTATATTCTGGCAAAGCATCACATCGAAATGGTACTCACCAGTGCTAAATTCTTCCAATGCCTCCACTTCTGTTAAGTCTGGTAGGTTTGATAATGACCCAACAATCCCAAAGGCTGAACCTTGAAGGAGTGGGTTCCCATCCAACGCCATGCTACCCATGGCATGGTTGATGATGAAAATCCCATGTTTGGGGAATGGGGATATTGCTGAAGAACATGAACATGTTTCTTAAAGCTGTTGCGACAGCAGGTGTTGCTGTTGTTCTCAAAATCAAGTAATGGAGCAACGTCTGCCGGCATACATTAACTTAAATTATAAATTGCAGGATCCAGTGTAGCACTTAATGGTCACTAAAAAGATTTGATGGAATGATCCTAATCTTTGATTAATCTACATTTGTTCCTCGAATTTGGACCATGAGCCATATCCATTACAATCGTTTGTCAAGAATTCATCGATCAGTCATCTAAGAATTTAAATCAGCATAAGGTTTAATGTGTCATCCACCTAAAATGAAGCCCACCGTGTGGACAGTTGATTTTTATTTTTTATTTTTTAACATAAATACGATGTAAAATTACATAACTGCATGCCCTATCAACCATCATGCTCTGCAAGGGTATCCAAGTTCATGTAAACCTAACTACTAAGATAAGGGGACATCTCGCCATCAGCGAGCGGATTAGGAGCGCTGGCCCCAAGACTGTACGACCCTTACCGTGGGGCCCACCTTGATGTATCCATTCTATATCTACAGTGTCCATTCATTTTTCTAGATCATTTTAGGGCATGAGTCGAAACATGAAGAACAAAACTTCTTGGGGGCCACCTAGATTTTTGGTGCAACTAGCTACATGCGGCACGCAGTGGTGTCCAGCCCAGCAGGGCTACTCTGCAATGAAAAAAGGACACCCACCCCCCCCCCCCCCCGCGCCCCCACACACAAAAAAAAAAAAAAAAAACAGGCAGATCCAACCATTGTACTGGCGCCTGAACTTTGAGGGAGGCTTTCGAGTGCTTGATTGTTGCTTTTATACTGAGGCCCACCTAATAATTGGATCAACCTGTTCTCTTGTCGGTCTCATTTTCATGATGGGTGACCCTTCTAAAATATTTGAATGGCATAGAAACACTATGATAGGCCCGACATTCAGCCAGGTGTATTGTTATCTCACTCACAACAGGTTGCCTGATAAAGCATTCTAAGCTAATAACAGGATGAGCCAACACCGCGGTGGTGGTGTGTTGATGTGTGGAGTGCTGTGAGCCTAACCTAATGCACGTATTTTATATCCATGCTGTCCATCCAATTTTCCAGTTCATTTTAGAGCATAAATCCAAAAATCAAGCAGATCCAAAGCTCAAGTGGACCACACCACAGGAAACAGTAGGGATAATGACCCCTACTGCTGAAACCTTTCTAAGCCCCACCACAATGTTTATGTGTCATCTAACATGTTGATCAGGTCACTCAGACCTAGATGAAGGGAAAAAAAAAAAAAGCAAACACCAACCTGATACAAAACTTTTGCTGCCCCCAAGAAAATGGTAGGCGTTCAATCACCACTATTTCATGTGGTGTGGTCCACTTGAGCTTCGTTTGCTTCATGTTTAAGTACATACCTTAAAACAAAGAGACAAAAAGGATGGACAGCATGGATATAAGACACATACATCACGTTGGCCCCACAGAGCCCAATACATTGCGGTGTTGGCAACACCACCTGATCCGTGTCCCTAGTAAATGGTCATTTGCCATGCACACGTGCAAGAAAAGAATTGAATTGTCCAAAAATAAAAATTCAAAAATCGCTTGAAAGAAATAAAGTATTAAAAAAAAAAAATTGCTGATGGACCATGGCCCTAAAACTACAACAATCAGCGGCTGGTGTACAATCAATAGATTTAACTACTTGTTTTCTTTTTTCTTGCGCCAAGGGGTTTTTGGATTGTTTCAAATCCACACCCATGTTAGGTACTGACCCTTCATGTTCATGATGCTCTATGGACTTAAATCTCCATCGTTAAGTGCAAATAATGAACTAATTAATAATTTACTTCATACATGATATGATATGAGTTACATGATTGTTAAGGTGAAAATCCCTATGTGGAGCCCAAGCAAGGCCATCTAAGATTAACGGTGGCCGTGGGATAGGAGGAAGATTTCAAACAACATAAAATGCCCATGGTTGGATACATAATATGATTAAAGGCATGAACAATAAGAACTAAATAAATAAGCTTTTATAGTCCATTTTGCAAGCTTTTGTTCCAATGGTTGTGATCTCCCAATCATGGTGATATTGGTGGCATATGCAATCCACCAACTCCTAAACAATGGTCCACCACGATCATTGGTGGGGCCATTTAGGCCTACATAAAGTTGCACCTTAATAAGGTATGTTAGAGAACAATTTCTTTTTTTCTAAGGTTTAATTATGTTAGCCATTGTTCCAAGCTAGGCCTTATTAAGATACTCCAATTTGTGGAAGAGTGTTAAAAGGTTGATAGTTGAATAAGGCCCATTTACCTTACATATATATAATAAGGCCTATAGGCCCCATTCACGTTTTTATTATTATAAATAAGAATAAAGAGTCAAGCCTCTTCTCTTAGCTCAATGGCAGACACTACGGGTCTCATCCCTAAAGTCAAGGGTTCGAGAACCCATGAGTGCGTATATTTCTCACCTTTAAAAAAAACATAGATTATATCGCTGGGGTTTCCATACACACTAGCATGCGTATATTTCTCACCTTTAAAAAAAAATAGATTATATCGCTGGGGTTTCAATAAACACTGGCATCTCTCTCTCTCTCTCTCTTCTTCTTTCTTACTTTCTTTCTTCTCATAGGCCCTCAAAATTAGCACTGTTTAACATGATATCAAAGCCTAAGTGCTCAAAAGGATTCTTCATCTAAGGTTTCTTCTTATTTTTATTTTTCTTCATCATCTAGGATCTCTTCTTCTTTTTTCTTTTTTCTTTTTTTTCCCTTCATTTTTTTTCTTATTCTTCTTCAATTCTTATTTTTGAAGAATTTATTGACTTTGTGTTGACTTGACTAGGATTTGTTTAGTTTTTTTTCCCAGTTGAAGCTAACTCAACAAGTTTTATTCTTCTATCCTTTCTAAACAAGTGATTCCTTTCCTTCCCTTTCTAATCTTCTTTTCTTTCTTTCCTCTTTTCCTCCCTACACAACAACAATCTTTCTTCAACTCTTCATTCTTTTTCTGTTTTGAAAGTCACAAAGCCTTTTCCTCGCTGATTTCTTGTGATTCGTGAGTAAGGGTGGCTTACCGCTGGAATTTGTAGGGTTTTAAATTATGCATTGCTGATATGAAGCCCATTTGTTGATCAACTAAAGTTTTTTGTGATTTGGTTCATGCGTAGCTGGATTTGAAGCCCTCTTTGATGTGGTTGAAGCCCTTGTCAAGAGGCATTTGACTAGATTGTCTCTTGTTACATCTTCTCTACTGCCTCCTTCAACGACTTAGCAACTTCTTTGTTTTGGGCTCTCTTGCCAAGGTGTAATGTTCCCAGTATTCATACTGGGTAGTTGGCCTGAACAGCTGGATCGGACTTTATTTAGATTAGGCAGTTGTCCCAGTCTTGGCTCAAACGCATTTCTCCTCCTCCTCCTCCTCCTCCTCCTCCTCCTCCTCCTATTTGGCATGTCTTGTTGACCGTTGATTTGCAGGCCAAAAAATGAAAGGTTTACCATAATCATGTTAAGAAGATTTATGGGCCTGGATCATCATAAGCAGAGTTCACCATAACAATGGTCCAAATTTCTGAACCACACATCACTGGTAGTAGAATTCTTACACAATTCCTAAAATATTTGCACTTTTTACAGTTCAGTTATTAGTAACTTTATCACGGTCGTGCCGTAGTTGGAGAATCTGCACTGTTTGAGACTGCCCGTGGATGGGCCATGGACCAAAACTCATGGATTCCCTCCCTTGCATCTCCACAGTAGTACAGAACTGGGTGTGGGTTCTAGGAGCACGTTTTTGTGTGACTCATACCTTGGGTCAAATAAAGTATATTTGAGATTACATTAAATGCACTTCTCTGGGCTTGCTTGCGATTTCAGGCGGCAGAATCCGTGTTTTGTGGGTCAAGAACATCATCAGAGAGTATGGTAGCATCAGAACCATCTTCAGACTGGTCAACCACAAGCCTCATCACTAAATTACGCAATATGTTTGATTGAACAAGCTCAAACCTGTGGTCCGGCGTGTGCTTCTGATTGAATCGACCGGGTAACTTGGAGGGAGTCTTATAGCAGTCTCCGCACAGATCGAAGCCAATCACCTCCGCACAATCTCTGCATTTGTACCTCTCTCCAATTATTGGACACATCTGCAGAGACAAATTAAAAATGAGTGCTCTCCCTCTTCATACCAAAGGTGTTAGTTACTGTATTAATTGTCATTCTCAAGCAAGCATGACAAGGTGACTAAAATACCCCAATCTTTTACTTGAAGATTTAGAAATATCCTTCGGTTTAGGTACCATCCAAATGCAGCCCCAAATCATCCATTACGTCAGCGATCTATAGTAATTCAGATGGACATCCGAATGGTCAAACATTTGTGCTAGACAAATATCTCTAGAAACACAACCAAAAGAGCACTTTTTCACCACCAAATCAACACTAGGATAACTTCCACTGGGACCCGCAATTATCACGATGGAGAGCAAGGAATATCGCATCCCACCCACCTAAAAACATGGAATCCCCAATTGAACCATGACCATAACAATTTGAAGGGCATTATATTGCATCCGAACCAAAGGCAGTTGAGGTGTTTCAGACAGAAGATGGAAAATCAGAAACCTGGCATTGAATGGAGGCCTGATGTGCCCTACAAGCTACAGGCCTCAATATTGGTGACTGGATCTTTCTAAAGCATGGAAAGGGCATGTCAGTCTTCCGACACATTCCTCAAATAGGTATGACAAAATGATTAAGCCCAATAAACATAGGGATACTTCAATATGTGTTTGACATTGGAAAACTTCCCCTGGCTAACAAGTGGTTACATCAGTTCTAGTGTTGTGTTTGACATTGGAAAACTTCCCCTGGCTAACAAGTGGTTACATCAGTTCTAGTGTTGTGTTTGACATTGGAAAACTTCCCAGGATAATTTTTCTGTCTCAAAATATGATTTGAATTTTTATATATCCAGATCCTTCTAATCCCTGGAAGAACTGTGTCAGATATGACACAGTTTGGGTATGGGGATGGGATTTGTGTCAATGTGGCTTGGCTGTAACCAAATGATATTTCAAAAGGTTAAATATAATTCAAGATGGCCTAGTCACAAACAAACAAAAAAAAAAAAAAAAAGTGAAAATGTTTAGTATATAAACATGTCCATGTACTCTGAGATTTTCAGATCTCGTTGAGTGCAACACCTAGGCCCATAAGGCCATAACTATATGTGACGTCCATACCATACCCAGGTGATGTAAGCTGTAGAGGATATTTCATTTGTGTTATTGGGGATATTCTCACTTAGGGGGCTGACATCTAAATTGGAAGTTGGAACCCATAATAGATCAGCAAAATAGACACATTTTCGACATGAAAGACCTTACCCCGCATGAATCACAACCAACTCCCATATGCACTTTCAACGCATGTTCAGTCCACCATGAGAAGTCTTTTTTAATGGGCCACGGCAATGATTTTATAGCCTGTTTCTCAGCTTGCGCGGCACCTAAAATCACATACCAGAATTAATAAATTGCAGAAAACCCATATCATGTGCAGGAATTTGGCTTAAGAACATTTATATTTAAAAAAAAAAAAAAACAAAACAAAAACAAAAAACAAAAAAACAAAAAGTGAGATGAATTCCAACAGAACAAATATACCACGGAAGCAGAAAGTTTGATGTGTGGTCAATTCAGTGCTAGCCAGTTCCAGCACTGGACGAAATTCCTTTGGTCACTGCAATTTCATCAAGAATGCTGGTTCTGAGCCTTCTGACATCGCAATGAAGTAATTGTTGCAAATCAATAACAAAAGAAATATAATAGTTTCCCACTCAAGAGTGGTCGTAACAATAACCCAAGACAAGTTTATTTAAGAGGGGTTTTTCCCCCCTATTTTGAACAGTCACTCAATTAAAGCCTCAGAGACTTTATGGAGTTGGCTGTTGGAAACTCGTCCAGGTAGCAATGCAACAGTGTTTTGTAGGTGAAAAAAAAATAAATCTAACAGTCAATGCAGAGGTTTCATTATTTTTCATTTTCTTGGTCAGCAGAAGAAATGGTTGTTGAGAATATAACATAAAATAAAATAGAATGAAACATAATCATCATCATCTAAGCTTTATCCCAATTAATTGGGGTCAGCTACATGAATCATGTTCCGCCATTCCACTCTATCAAGGGCCAAACCTTCAATTAGACCATAGGTCATCAAGTCTTTTCTTACCACATCCATCAACATCCTTTTGGGCCTTCCCCCTTCCCTTTTAGAGCCTTCGACTTGTGCCAACTCACTCCTAAGTCGTAACCAGCACAGTTCTTAGTCTTCGTTGCACATGACCAAACCATCTAAGTCTATTTTCCCTCATCTTATTACCGATTGTTACTACTCCTAGGTTCCCTTGAATGCACACATTTCTAATTCTACCCTTCATTGTCTTTACGCTCATCCATCTCCACATTCTCATTTCAGTTACACTCATCCTATGAACATGTTGTTTTACTGCCCAACATTTTGTTCCATAAAACATGGCTTGTCTTATAGCTATTCTACAAAATTTCCCTTTCAGTTTGAGTGGTACACAATAATCACATAAAACTCCAGAGGCACATCTCCATTTCTTCCACCCAGCTTGAATTCTTTGAGCAACATCCTTCACAAGGTATTGAAAGTGGTCACTTTGGGAAACTTCTTGGTCAGTAATCTTAACCAAATTCAGATGCGGCAGGTCAATCCCCAAAATATGCAGGTCAAAAGCAACATCCCCCATACACAACTGGACTTGTCACCTTAACTCACCAAATGATCCACCACTCGTCATCATGGTCGGCATCGTTGTCTTCATAGCCTTGGCCCAGCTATTTGGGGACAGCTTTATTTCTTTTTACGATTGCTTGGCAGAAGTTCAAGGACTGGCTGCCTAACTGACATCAACCCTACTCTACCTGCAACGGGGACCAGCTAGCTCATCGCCACCAGGAGTTTAACAAACACCAAGACACCAACTACCGAGACAAACTGAAAACAGAGTATGGCTACAAGGTCAAAAATATAAACTCATGTTCATCAGTATTTGAAGAAAAAGATATTGATATTTTATCTCATTTATCAGCAATATAAAATTAAAAGCGTCTAGCATCAACCCTCCTCTATTCGGGCTGAGGACTGCCTGCCTCATTGTTCCAGGCAGACTTTATCTAGAAATCCCATAACTACTTGGACAAAATGAAAATGGAGTGTGGTTGTAAGGTTCATAATATCTTCTTTTAGTGGTTACAAGGTTCAAAGTACCAGCTGATGATCATTGGTATTTTGAAGAAAACATATCAATATGTTTTATCTCATTTATCAGTAACATAAAACTAACAGTAGTCAAAATTCACATTGATATAGCCAATCGGTGGTGCATAAGAAACATACCAATTTTGAAACTGGCCAAAACTAAAACAAAATCATGAGTAGCACATCATCTTCATCATCATCACCACCAAAATGAGCAGCAACTGTTTTGTCTCTTTTTAAAAAAAAAAAAATCTGAAACTGATTTTGTTTTCTTTTACCTTTTGAGACCGATATATTTTTTATTCAAGCAATGAATGATACATCAAGAGAACAGGAAGCAGCTCCCATACAAAGGGAGAACCTACCACCCATGGTTGGCAGACTTGGACTTGAATTCAGCTCCATCCACCTACAACGTTTGACTCAGGTTGGTTAACAAAGTGACTTGGACAAGCCATGTTTCCTAACATGCAATGCACGTGGAGACACTTAAGTGGTTTACAAGACGTGACAGAGAGGGATGGAGAAGCAGTCCTAAAGGGGAGTTATTTGATACTCTAGCAAGGCGTCATGGTTGATACTCAGACACTTTGAAATTGTACACCTGGCATGCATCAACTCATTCGAACCATTCAGGTTGTGGGACACGCATTAGATAGATATTTTCCAAAATTCAGATTGATTTACAGTTTCTAATCTCTGATTAATAAGCATTTGTTTCTTGAATTTGGACCATTGACTGTTTTTATTCAACCTCAATGAAATATCCACGAATCAGCCAGTGAGGAAATCAGATCAATATAATCTTGGCTAAATACACTTTCCATGTCCTTTAACAAGGCAAGGTATTAGCTCTTCCAAAAACTGTGTGGGAAGTTTTTCCCCAAGCTATTTGCATTATATACAGTTGACATTATGGATTACCTGTGATGAATGGTGATTCCTGTGATGTTTGATTAATATGTAACAAAATCCACACGCACGCACGCACAAAAAGATAGATGCTTGAGTTTCCATTTTTCCTGCTTCCCATTATCTTTTGGGAAAAAACAAATGACCTATACAGGACCAATACGCCCATATTGTATCAGTTTTGGGCCAAGCCGCTATGCTTCCCGATGCCATTCAGACTTCAGAGCGTTAACTTTGACGCTTCCATGACAAAATGATCTTTGAGATCCTAATAAATAGTTGGTTGTTGAAGGAAACAGTTCATTTGAAGTCAAAGATTGAAAAGCTTAGTTTATGCATTGTGATGTGGCAACATCATACTTGTCAATGACCATGTTCTGACTAGTCATTAGGGGATAAGACCATCATGCATTTGCAACCAAACTTCATGACTTGTGTTGGAACCGTTGATTTTATTAATGGGTTGGCAAACCTGAGAAAGCTGGGTTGTGAACTTAGCACCTAACCAATACAAACTAAATTCAATCTATGAAACTGAGCTGGTTGGGTGATGCAGGACAAATAACCACTTGCTCTAAAAGCTCAAACTGATAGAGCGTGGTGAATCAATCCCCTTATCTTCACAATCACATATATAATTAATATAGTTCAAAACTGAGTCAACTCAGTATCAGTGAAAATTGATACAAATCATTGGACAAGTCATTTCCCAGAACCAGACTGTGTCAGAATGAGCCTGACCGAGTTAGAATGGGTTGGGCTAAGTTTTATACCAGTTCCAGTCTCTGAACGAATCAGTCCAAAACTGCTATTTACGACCATGTTAGCAATAAATACCATCTTCATCGCACACTTAAAAAATTATAAAAATAAAAATAAAATAAAATTTAAAAAAAAAAGAATTATCAAGAATTCTAACTGCGCAAAAGGTGACCAAAGTTTGAAAACTGACGTTCTACAAAACAGGTAATACATACAGCCACAACTTACAAGCTGATGGACCTTCTTGCTGACAGCATGTTTTCTTGAGAGGAAGGGCTTCTTTTCTAAGTGCATACTCTTTGGAGAAATTTTCTTCCAAAAACTGATCAAACACCAAACAAATTTTTGGGAACCCTCCAGGATGCAGACTTTGACAAATTTGACATCGGAGACTTTCATCCACCATAGTAGCTATACAGGATTCACAATATACTGTACAAAAAGATAATCAGAAGAACATATCAAGGAATTTCACTGGTTTTAATGGCATGCAACCTACTAATAGCTTCCAACATCAAAGTAAGAGGGAAAAACTCACCATGGCCACAGTTGAGAACTGCAGGTCGAAACAGCAGCTGCTTGCACGCAGCGCAAAGTACATCAGTGACAGAAACCTGTTTGCAGATTCCACTGGCAGTACCATTTTCTAGGAAATTATTTTCTTCCAAAGCTAGATTTCTATGAGTTCCAGAACTCCCAGGACAAGATTTAGCAGGAACAATTTTCACATTATCAGGAGAGGAAGTGTCACAATCTAATGGGTTGGCAACATCACCAAGGTTGCTTTTCTCTGGGGAGCAAGCATCTGAATATGGGTCTACCTGAGAATGGCACTCAGTGGAAGAATATGGAGAACAGACAAGGAGATCTGGTTCTTTACTAGAATGTACCATCTTTGTGGCTAACTGATCATCAATCTGGGGAGCGAAGCAGTCAGCTTTCCTTTCTTCCTCTGAAAAGTGTAGTAACAGTCAATGCTGTCAAAACCGTTATCACATCACAAATCGTAATAAGAGTTGAATCATATCGAATCACAAATCGTATTATAAATCATAAGATTTGTTATGGTTTTCTTAAAAATCGAAAAAAAAAAAAAAAAAAAAAAAAAAACTCATCAATCATTCACTTCCCATCAATATGCACCAAGTAATACCAGCATACGATGATAGTGTTAAAGATTCTCGTCTTTTCATTATTCTGTCTTTCAAGAAATTTACCTTAAAAAACATACAAGAATCCCTTAATAATTTGTGTTCATTTTACCTTTCTTAAGCATAGAATCTAGTTAGAAAGCGGCATTTGATTCTGTAGACCAGTGAAAAAAGATATTTTGATTTCTAACCATCATTACCACAATACATATAGGTCAACATAATCACAACCAGCTATAAAAAAAAAAATAATAATAATAATAATAATAATAAAACATTCTAGATAAGTTATGCACTAGGTATTCAAAAAGGGTTACATTACGACTGTAACGGATGTAACATAATGATAATGGTGGTGCCGTTATGCGATATGGGGCCATAACGGACTGATATGGACCTGTACAGGGATGATGCATTTTTCCCTTTTAAAAATAAAAAAAAATAAAAAATAAAAAATAAAAAGGATACTACAAGGCCGTAACGACCGTTACTGCCCATGTTATAATGGCCATAAAGCTGGCCATTATGCCCACCATTACTGTTATTGAACGCTATATCAATTTGGTGTTTTGATCAATTAAGAAGTAAGAAAGTATAAGAGAATGCAAAATGATTTAAAGTCGAAGAAAATATCCATCATGTAATCCCTTATAAAGAATAGAATAAAGTAATTGACCTCTTCTAAATGATTCTTAAAGCCCCCACCAATTTAAAAACAGAAACTGAAAGCAAACTGAAGCTTAAAATAAAAGAGAATAAATATAATTTGAATCATAAATCAGGATTTGAATCGTAAATTGTAGGATTCAAATCATAGAATCATAGGATTCATCTAAAAGGGGATTCAAGATGGGATTCAAATCATTTTCATTAAGATTTGACCCAAATTTCGTAGGATTTTGACATCATTATGCAATGATGAATTATGACTGCACCTAACAATTTGTAACAAATCATCCCAATAGTATCCAATTAAAACCCACATCAGTCCAGCAAACGCAATACAATGGTGGTGGTGGTGGTACTGGTGATAACAACAAGAAACTTCCTATAGGTCAGTAATGAGTACAAAGGGAACAGCAAAAAAGAAAAGATAAAAACCACTTAGCAGCCATGAAGAACATGTGTAGTGCCAAGCAAAAATCAGAAAGCGCACCTTCCAAGCAGTAAGTGCATGATAAATCGAAAGGGGGCTTTTCCTACACCTGCCTATGTTCTCTGACAATCGCATTCCACCGCCGCCCTGACCATTCTACACTTGTTTGGGCAAAATGATAAAAATGCCATCGCCCAACATCCTAAATTATTCCCAAAAAAGTTGGGAAAAAGAACCCCACAAAACCCCAAAAGTCACTTGAATTGAAAAACCTCCTTTATTTCCTAGAAATCAAAAGAAAGCTCCAAAACCAACCCACAACTCAAAATCCCTATTTTTCAACAAACAATCAATGAAACCATGAAACCCTGACCCTAATAAATAAATAAACAAATGGATGAATAAAACTCAAATACCACCAAATAAAAAATGTAGAAACCCAAATCCCTAACCAGGAAAAAAGTCAAATCAAATCAAATTCAAAACCTGAACCACAAACGCACTAATTTAACCCCATAGAAGTAGACACAACAGAAGTAAAAATACATAAAGAAAAAAGAAAAAGAAAAATCAAAAGCTCCTTTCTTTCCACCTTGATTAAAAGAAAAACAATGAAAAAATAAAAAATAAAAAAAATCCCAATTCAAAAATCCCCTCCCCTTCCCCAAAAAATAGAGAGAGGGAGGGAGGGAGGGAGGGAGAGAGAGAGAGTGTGTGTGCGTGTGTGGGGCACAGAAACAACATTCATGAAGCAAGATTGGGCAAAGAAAGAAATTCATAACCTACATAGGTAAAGTCTATGCATGATGTTGTGAAAGGAAAAACTCATAAAGAAGTACAGCTCCAACTGATAATGGGCCTTAATTTCAAGCAAACATGCCTAAGTACATGCATATAAGAACATTTAGACTCTTGAATATTAAGTAGATACAATCATCGAAAAAAGGACAACATTCTGAACTAAAGCTCACCTGGCACTTTTACCCAAAAAAGAAAAGAAGAAGAAGGAAACCTCACCTAGCACTTGCATTTCCCTTCTTTTATATGCTACGGGTTCAACTTTCATGAGCAAGAAGTGGAGCAATTCACAGATGCCAGGAAAATGATTATACGGGTGCCTACATATAGGACAATGGGACTGCTGCGAAGTATTCATGGCTCTATGAACACACCAAAAACATGAGATGTGGCCACATGCTGCATGAAAAGAAACTTGAAGATGAGTATAGGGAACCTTCCAATTCTAAAATTTATAGGTACAACTCACAGCAATGCCTACTTACCAAGCACAATTGGCTTGTACAGGAGATCCCTGCAACATAAAAAAGAAACAAATGATAAATGATATTTACAAAAAGTTCCACAGAACCACTAACATTATCACCACATGGAATAATGGAAGCTATTCACAATCTTTGTAAATGTTTCTATAAAGTAGAACCTGTAAAAGTGAGATTTTATGCTCTATCAATCTTAATTTAATCTGAATATCATCCACAGGATCCAAGGATATTTTATTTTTTCTATTTATAATTGATGATTAAAATCTCTCTATGAACATAGTGCGCTGTTTCCATTAATGTGTGGAGTGGGCCACACAAACACATTGTATGGGTGAGTTCTACAGCAGCCATGGCACGGATATCTTCCGTTTTTTAAGAAAGCAATAACTAAATGTATTGAAAGAATTATGATAATGGAAAGAATTCCCATACAAAGAGCCAAATGGCCCACTCTTTTAGTGAATGCATTTGCAATGTCATTAGCCCATCTCCCATACAAGTAAATGAAATGTTTAGCATACAGGTGAGCAACCTAATTTCATCAAAAATGTAACAAAGATCCCACACTCCAGACAAGCCAATGTTGCCCACATCAGAAATGTAACAAAGATCCCATGAAGCACCCCTTCCAAAATGCAAGATGTCTTCCATTAAATTAAAGAAACAGCAAAACAAAACAAAAGGTGAAAATGCTGTCCACCAGTCAAGCTTTTGAGCTTCAAAAAAGTAGAACAATACTTGCCAAGAGGGTTCAGAGGTATTTTTTTGGACTTGTCTGGATCCTTGTCTTCATAATGATCATGCATATGAAAAGTACTCTAAGACATGCCTTGACTACATATGGCCAACTATACATGCCAAAAAAAAAAAAAAAGGAATGGACCAATGACATGAAGCAAAGGGCTTTCTTGGAGGCAACTTTTAAGGCCACAAATGCTACACAAGGTCAAAGATCAATGGAGAAGTCTGACAACATATGGCTGTTCATATCTTCTTTCCCTATCCATGAGCCTGTCAGGCTTACTTCATGAAGATTTCTTTTTTCGGCCAAAGAGTGTTACACGCATGGTGTGCCATAAAGGCCATTATGAGGCTGTAAAGGCCGTTACGTAAAGGTCACGGTGGCAACCATTACACGTTACGGGATTGTAACAGCTGTAACAGCCATTATGGAAAAAATAACACGTAAGGGCCATAACCAGGGTGTCCTAAAACGGTTACGTATCGGACGTAACGGCTGATACGTAACGATAACGGTGGTACCCGTTACGCGATACGGGGCCGTATCGGCCGAGTCCCATTTTTGTACACGTAACGGCCGTTACAGTCCCGTTACGGGCGTAACGGCCGTTACTGACCCGTAACGGCTGTTACGGGCTAGAAAAAAAAAAAAACCCTTACCTTTTTCATTTCTTTTCCTCTTCTTCTCTTTCTTCTTCTTCTTCTTCTTATTCTTCTTCTTCCTCTTCTCAGCCTGTTGCGGCTGCGGCCCTGCTGCGACTGCAGCCTCCACCTCCTCCTCCTCCTCCTCCTCTCTCTCTCTCTCTCTCTCTCTCTCTCTCTCTCTCTCTCTCTCTCTCTCTCTGTTCTTTCGCTCTTTCCCTCTTTTTTTCTTTTCTCTTATTTCCCTCTTTTTTCTTTTCGGTTTCCCCCCCTCTTTTTTTCTTTTTTTTTTTTGACGGGCGTAGCTGCTGTAGGTACGTGTCACGCGCTGAGACGAGCGCTGACACTCCTCGAGCTGCGAGTTGTATGAACGGTTCAAAGGAGATCAAAGTTATACGGGCTCCACAGTAATGTATTTATTATATCTACACCGTTCATCTATTTTTAAATATTATTTTATAGCATTAGCTAAAAAATGAATCGTATCCAAAGATCGTCTGGACCACACCAAAAATAGCAGCGGATATGATGATTTTCACCGTTAAACAATTCGTAGGCCCACCGTAACATTTATTTTCCATCCCATCTGTTCATAAGGTCAAAAAGACCTGAATGAAGAGGAAAAACAAATTTCATATTGATCTAAAAGTTATGTGATCCCAAAAAAGTTTTCAATGGTAGACGTTCGATCCCCTGCTACTTTTTGCAGTGTGGTCCACTTGATAATTAGATCTGTATTATTTTTCGTGTCAAGCCTTAAGACGATCTCGTCAAATGAATGGACGGTTTAGATATAACACATTCATCATGGGTGGGGCCCAAAAAACTTTAACATGTGTGCTACACTTCTCGATCCAAGTCTCACCTAATTTGGGCCCTTAAAAAATTGTATACGAGACATATATTAATTTAAAATTTACCAATTAAATTATAAACTGCAATTGCTAACTCACAATGCCAAAATCAAATTATTTGAATAATTTTAATTATTATTTTGTATACTTTAATTTTTTTAAATAGGGCCTTTTGATTTTTTTTTTATGATTCACTATCCAATAAATGTCCACCAATACATAAGTGGAATAATGGCAATAAATTGCATGAATTTGAGGCTAATTTGGAGTATAAATTGATCCTCCAAGTCAGCCCGAAATTGACAACGCCATCTACCTTAATTTAATTTCATTTTTTTAAAGAATTATTGGGAGAAAGATATTAAATTGTTAAGTATATAAATTAGATATTTAGAAAATTAAATATATAAATTTTGTAATTAAATTCAGGTTACCTGGTTCAAAAATTAATCAGACAGTCCGATACAGCTTTTCACCAAAGAGTGGACCGTTACACCACCATAAACATGTTCCAATTTATAAATGAATGCATATTTGGAATGCTTAGAATATTCTGGATTTAATCCATCTTTTTTCATATTTTTTTAGCAAAAAAAAAAAATTACGCCATTACGAGCCGTTACGCCCCCGTATCGCCGTTACGCCCCCGTATCCGTATCGGTTTTGGAAGTCACCGTTATGCCAACCGATACCGATACGGGACACCTTAGCCATAACAGTCCCGTAATAGTCTGTTACAAGGCAGATATAGGTTTTTCGGATTTTTTTTTTCAAAGTTACTGGACAGATAAAGGTTTTTAAGATTTTGTTTTCAATAAAAGAAGAGACCATAATGGCTGTTACGAGGGCTGTAACAGTCGTTACCACCCGTATCGTAAAGGTAACAGTGTCAGTGGTGGCCATTATGGCCACCGTTACCGTTACAGGATACCTGTACACATCAAACTAGCATAAACAAATATATCCATAGAAGTGAACCAGTTCAAAAACATAGAATATGCACGGAATTGGATGGAACATGATGCCACTCAATCTACAGACTAACTCTTGCAGTGACCTGCTTATCAACAGCTGCACAAGCCTTGCAGCAAATGTGAGTTGCATTCCATGCAGCAATCAGCTTCAATGGCTCCCAACAGTTGTCCTGTGTGTTTGCAGTGTCACGTAAGTGCATTAATCACGGAGATGGAGTCATTTTTTATCTGTCGGGAATGGTGTGTAAACATATAGGACCAACTAGATGCCTAGGTACAAAGCATTAATTCAACAAAATAAGATAATGTAGTTTGAGAAAAAAAAAATTTAGCAATGAAATTCCTTGTTGATCATCCTGGATGGTTCCACCAGTGCCATTCCTACCAGCATTTCCCTAGAGACATCAAAGTCAAGGTTTACCGTTGCGATAATGGTGGGCATAATGGTCCCCACAGTTACCAATACGGCTACGGGCTGTTACGGCCAATACGCCCCCTCTAACAGTCTTTTTTTTTGGTCAAAAAAAGCTGAAAAAATATCCATTAAATCTAGAAAATTCTAAATATTCTAAATATGCATTCGTTCATAATTTTGAACATGTTTGTGTGGTGTAACAGTTCACTCTTTGGTGAAAAAGTTGTATCGGGCTGTCTGATAAATTTATGAACCTAACAACCTGGAATTGACTGCAAAACTCATAGATTTAATTTTCTATCTAACATCAATGATAAATATATTACAATGAATGTAATATCAAAATATCTCACATGTATACATGTTTGTTATTATTTTTCATAATTTATTCCATATTACATACCTGAGAACTTGCATAAATTACAATGTTCATTCTATTTAAAGTCTTCAACATGTCAGAGACTCCTATTCTATGATTCTTGTCTTGTCATCCTCAAGTCAAGATACGTGTGTGTGTGTGTCTATGATTCTTGTCTTGTCATCCTCAAGTCAAGATATATATATATATAGTAGTGTCTGATATACTCCCTTTCAACTTAATTAAGGATTACTTAATTGGTTGTCAAGAGAGTTATTTTAAGTACAAGTTCGGCAGTGTTAAGTGTGTGCTTGCTTGGTGAATGTGTATGTAATGAGTATATAGCAATACTCACCTTAAATGTAAGTAATGTTTATAAAAATATATACTTACCATAATAAAATTCCCGAGAAAATTTTCCTTGTTGTGGTTGCTCGACCTCCACATCATCATCATCATCAGACTGTGGTTGTGGAATAGGTGTTGCATATCTATAATATCCAGTGTCAGAGAGAAAGACCAGGTCAACGAAACCAAAGGATGACCGATCCTGACTAGGCAACGACTCCGACCCGAGTAAGAACATCCACCACTGCCCGTCGAATAGCCGTACTGGTGCCCGTACTCAGGTTGTTGAGAATCTTGAGATTGAGAATGTGTCTATGATGAGTAACTTGGATATGGATCTAGATATCTATAATCATATGGATATGGATTAGGAGGACTACTCCAACATGAATGTGACGGAACAGGATTCGTATAACTATAATCCCATTGGCCATAAGAATATCCATCATAATACCCAGGACTATGGGATTGCTGATGTTCCGAACCTCCCGGTGCACCGCTATACCTAGCTTCCGCTTGTTGGTTGTATCGTAACTTTGTACACTCATAAGTCCAACCTCGTGTACCCTGTCGATGTTTATCGGCCCTGCGATCTATAGATGGTTGTATGGTGTGCTGAGCAACACCAAAAGTGGAACTAGCATCAAGTGCGTCATCACCACCACCATCATGAATTCATGATCATCCAGCACGGTTTCGCTATTACTACTGCTCGTACTCTTCCGTTGAGCTAGACTTTATATGAACTGTGCCCTCTCTTTTTGGGTCCAACACAGCTACACTACTCTCTTGTTGCGATGTGCGTATTAGTGGATCATTAACTTCCAATTCTTCACTATCCTCTTCAATTTGTTTTTCCATTGCTTCCAACTAAGGTAGAAGCGGGTTGTCTTCATCATAAATATTATCCAAGTTTATTGAACAGTAGTCCGTGTCACCGGCGCCTGTAATGCTCCTATGATATCATTGCATTCTTAGCCTCATGTTGTAGTGCATGACAACAAGTCTATCCAACGTCCTAGTCTGCAATCTATTTCTATTCTTTGAATGAATAAGTGCAAAACTGATGCAGGACATTAAATTTAAGTATGAGATGCAAGAATTCAAGCTTAGATCATACCAATTCAGAAACGGTTACACAAATACCACATCCCACATGACAATCCAAATCATTTAATTAAAATGGGGAATCTATGCGGGTCCAAGCCGACACAGGTTAGGATTGGACCAATAAAAATTATAAACCAAACGATGTAAAAGGGAAATAAAAATCAACCACACATGCATAAAAATCAGTCTTTAATCCAAGGGATTCCCCAATTTCAATTCAAGGAACCCTAGAGTGAAAAAAAGGGCAAATAAATTAGGATTAATGCAAACTAAGGCTAGGATTTAGGAAATATGAATGAAAAGAAGAAAACCAGAGGAAAACCTGACTTGGAGAAAGCTCCTGCATGCAGATGGTGACCCGGGGCTTACGCACATGCGCGGGTGGGCTGGCCGCACGTGTGATGGAAGTCCGCCTCCACAAAGTGACACTTAGGCCTTGGTCAGCCAAGAGAAACCTCCAATCCCTCCAAGTTTGACGACGATCCGACATAAGATCGAAGCATAGTGCTCCGCCGAAGTTTCAGCCCTCCTACAGGTCTAGATTTTGAAAACTGTCTGTAGGGGGATGAATAGTTGCAAAAGCTGAGAAATTCAAAGCAATAATGATGATAGAAGATGAGATATATGGATGGAAGAGGGTAGTGGCAGATGGGGATAGATGTGGCTTCGCACTACAGTAGTTAGCCCTTCGAAGAAGGGAGGGCTTCGCACCAACTTTTGAATTCTTCTACAACTCACGAACAGAGCAAAAAAATAAAGCAGAAATTTTTATTAAACTTGAATGAATGATACAAGGGACACCTATTATAGGAAAAATCCTATACCCCAAAACTCGCACCATGTGCGCAACCTATTACTTGGCGGTAAAGTAAACTAAAATAAAAATCAAACAAAGAAATTCAAAGCATTCACGATATTCTAAATAATAACAATAAGCAAAACTTAAAATATGACATCAATCTGACGAGTGGGCCACGAACATGAGATCCCATGATGGGCTTTTCTTTACTATCGAGCCCACCCTTTTGAAGCAAAACTTCGTCTTCTAGCTAGAAGGCTCTCCCTGGACGTCGTCATTGAGTCAGATTGATGGTGGGGCCCTCCTGCGTACGTACGTGCGTAGGGGGGTGGTGTGCATGCGCATGTGCGCATGATGTCCCCATCAATTCTCCCCGGCTGCGAAGATTTCGCCACTAGCGAAATAAAACTCTTGAATCGATTCAGGATGTCAGGATCAAGTCTCTAAAGCTCCTCCTCAGTGAGCCACGTGCTGTCTGAAGCTGGGCGTAACTTCCATTTAACCAGGTACTTATGAAACCCGTTGTCCCACGTGGATATTATCTGATGGTACAGAATATCCTCTATTTCCTCTCTAGATGTGGGAAGGGTAGGTATGTGAGGTAGAGGCTGAGAAAATGGGTCAGGAAGGGTGAGTATGGAACGTAGTAGCTGGGAAGATGGGTCCGAACAGGTAGGTATGGGAGGTAAAAGCTGGGAAAATGGATCAGGATGGATAGGTATGGGAGGTAGAGGTTGGAAAAATGGGTCGGAAGAGGTACGTATGGGACGTAGTAGCTAGGAAGATGGGTCCAGACGGATAGGTATGGAAGGTAGAGGCTGAAAAAATGGGTCAAAACGGGTAGGTATGGGAGGTAAAGGTTGGAAAAATGGGTCGGAACGGATAGGTATGGGAGGTAGAGGCTGGAAAAATGGGTTGGGAGAGAGTCATGGATCAATGGAAAGGTCTAATGAATCAGGATGATTGGGTAAAAGGCTGGACAATGCATCAAAGGCCCCTTGAAATGCAACTAGATCATCCACATTGAATGTAGAACTAATTCCCAGGTAAGGTGGAAGATTTGCCACATAGGCATTGAGACCGTTTCGTTTTATAATTTTGACGAGTCCAGCGCTACGCACGTGTAACTTATGAACGGCCCTCAGAGGATACCGCTCGGGCCTTATGCAGACCATCACAGAGTCCCTTATATTGAATTCTTTGAAACATTTATGCTGGTCTATAGAAAATTTGTAATACTTATTACTAGTTGTGATCTTCTGCCTAATTTCTTGATACCATGAATGAATGTGATGCACAAAAGACTGCAGGCTCTAACGGCATATGAGATGGTGACATAGGGATAAGATCAATAGGTTTTTCAAGTTTATAATCAGTAACAACTTCATAAGGACTGAGACCTGCGGACCTATCGATAGAACTATTAAACGCAAACTCAACTGTAGGTATTACGGTGTCCCATGTTCTAGTGTGCTCTACATCCCTCCTAGGGGGAGACTCATCCGATAGATCATCAGGAAAGACATCATGAAACTCATCTACTACAGGAATGGCCTTAGTGGGTAACTCTATACTAGCCTCTGGTGCACTCTCTCTAGCCACAAGGTTGTACATGTTATGCCACTCAAAATAGTGGTCTTGATGCCCCTCTTGGGGTGGGTGCACGGGTGCATACCCATGACTGATTCCTTGGCCACTTCCATTCATTGGTCTATCCTCCTGGCCACCTGCCTGAGATTGGACATCTACCCCAATGCTGAGATTTGTCCCGGCAAAGCCCTTTAGTTGGATAATGCGCACATCAAATTGATCAAAGCGTTGGTCTATATATTGTTCATAGCGCTTACCCAAATATTCGATCTGCTGAGACAACTTGTTTAATGACTCTAGCAGTTGCTCCATATTTAGTGTAGGGTGCAAGCCAAAACCACAACCCGTACGTGAGGGCATACACTGACTTACCCAACCTAAGGACCTACTACGGCAACTATACGCGTCTAAAAACTAAATAACCCTACGAGACTATATGAAGGAGACTACACACCGTTACTAAAATTTAGCTATATATGATGGAATGAATGCATGAAGGACTCAAACAAACTAAACCCTAAATATGTGGTGAATTCCCCTACAAGAATCCTAAGCTCTGATACCAAATTTGATGCAGGACATTAAATTTAAGTATGAGATGCAAGAATTTAGGCTTAGATCATACCAATTCAGAAACAGTTACACAAATTTCGCATCCCACATGACAATCCAAATCATTCAATTAAAAAAGAAAATTTATGCGGGTCCAGGCCGACATAGGGTAGGACTGGACCAATAAAAATTATAAACCAAACGATGTCAAAGGGAAATAGAAATCAACCACACATGCATAAAAATCAGTCTCTAATCCAAGGGATTCCCCAATTTCAATTCAAGGAACCCTAGGGTAAAAAAAGGGGACAAATAAATTAAGACTAATGCAAACTAAGGCTGGGATTTAGGAAATATGAATGAAAAGAGGAAAACCTGACTCGGAGAAAGCTCCTGCGTGCAGATGGTGACCCGGGGCTGTCGCACGTACGCAGGTGGGCTGGCCGCACGTGTGATGGAAGCCCACCTCCCTAAAGTGACACATAAGCCTTAGTTGGCCAGGGGAGACCTCCAATCTCTCCAAGTTTGACGACGATCCGACGTAAAGTCGAGGCGTAGTGCTCCGCCAAAGTTTCAGTCCTCCTACAGGTCTAGATTTTGAAAACTGACTGTAAGGGGATGAATAGCTATAAAAGCTGAGAAATTCAAAGTGATAATGATGATAGAAGATGAGAGATATGGATGGAAGAGGGTAGGGGCGGATGGAGATAGATATGGCTTCACACCATGGTAGTAACCCCTTCGAAGCAGGGAGTGCTTCGCACCCACTTTTGAATTCTTCTACAACTCATGAACAGAGCAGAAAAATAAAGCAGGAATTTTTATTAAACTTGAATGAATGAAAAGAAATACAAGGGGTGCCTATTTATAGGAAAAATCCTATACCCCAAAATTCGCACCCTGTGCGCAACCTATTACTTAACAGTGAAGTAAACTAAAATAAAAACCAAACAAAGAAATCCAAAGCATTCACGATATTCTAAATAATAACAATAAGCAAAACCTAAAATATGACATCAATCCGATGAGTGGGCCAGGATCATGAGATCGCATGATGGGCTTTTCTTGACTATCGGGCCCACCCTTTTGAAGCAAAACTTCGTCTTCTAGCTAGGAGGCTCTCCATGGATGTCGTCATCGAGCCAGATCGATGGTGGGGCCCTCCTGCGTACGTACATGTGTAGGGGGTGGTATGCGTGCGCGTGTGTGCATGATGTCCCCATCAAAAACAACTCAAGTTATTTTCGCAACTAGAAGATGTTTGGCTCAAAACTTTTATTACAATTTTTTAGAAAACCTTCATACTTGCTCCGAAATTCATCCACCATTCAACCGGTTGTAACTTAGATACTGCATATTGTGCAAGAGCATCTCCAAAGCTACCCTGACGATTTTCAAATATATATAATTCATTCAAAGCCTTTATTTGTATATTTAAGTCAAAATCTAATCTCTTTATCACATTCTTTAGCCCAACACGAATTTCATTATCCGCAACAAATGATTGGGCATATTTGTACCTAGGATTTAGGTAATAACCTGCTGCATGAAGATCGTGCTTCGTCAGTTTCAACAAGACGAAGTACCCTCATTAGTGGCCCCATCACCTTTAGAATCCTCTAGACCTTTTTCCAATATTTGTTGTCCCTCATGGTGTTCACAACATCAACCGGTGTTCCTGATGTCTTCTTCCCATGTTTTGTGTTGAACCAATCTCGAGAAGTGAAATATCTCACTCAACTCTCCCCTATGCTAGTATAAACTCTCCAAGGCTATAAAGTTTGTTGCAAATCTAGTCGCCACAAGCCTCAGCAACTCTCATCCCTTTGTGAACTTCCCCATTATTGCGACTACTTGATTATGGTTGTAAATAAATGTCGCCACTTGTCTTACCCTTTCAACCATTTCCCTAACACTCATCTTCTTCCCAATATCTTCCAATATAAGATCAATACAACGAACAGTGCATGGTGACCAAAATATATATGATCTCTTTATCATCAACTTTTGTCCTGCAACCTTATATGTTGCTTCGTTATCTATAACAATATGTAGCACCACTTTGTCCATTAGGAAAAAATATATAATTAACATTTTTTTGTTTCTTCCGATGCATCAATTGACTTATGGTACACCGTTCCCAAGTGGTAATACACTATGAAGTTGATCATATTGTGTTTGGTTGGGTCAGTCCAACCATCGCACATGATCGCGCATCCTCTAGCATGCCATATGGGTTTAAGGTTGTCACGTGTGCTTTCACATCCGCATACTCTGCATCACTCTACATCGGTCTATTTTCCCCTAATCTCCCTAGTCGTGGGAACTTTAATTCATTCGCCTGCTTCTGTTACTGCATCAATTACCACCTACCAATACGGAGAATTGGCACGCATCAATTACCTACCAATTCATTCGCCCTAACTAGCTTCTTAATGGAAGTTTTACTCCACATTTGTTTTATCTTCTTTTGTTTAGTTCATTCTTTCCTAAACAAGATTAGATCGACAAAGGGTCTCTTGGACTCATTTACTTCTTCCACGTGTACAGGGGCATCATGTGAAGATGTCTCCCATTGGCTACCAAACATGCGTCGTAATCCACCCAACCTACCCCCAGCCCGACTTGTAGATGCAGTCGCACTCCTAGTTGCATTCTCACTCCCACTACCCTCCCCCCTCCCCCCTTGTATCAAGTATAGAACCCCTCGCACTAAACATGCATAAACGTTATTCCTCTTCATGAGCAAAGCGCAAGGTCTCTCTTAACTATAGTTGCTTCCTAATCTGAATCTTCGTCATAATCAATATCTTCATCACGAACGCCCATATATTCAGGACCAAACACATCCTATCAGGCAGCCTTAGAATCCCATCTTTCTTTTTCTGCACAGTAGCACGTTTCTCATTCGACTCATCCAAACCAGCTTGCATTAAGGTCATTATCTCTTTTGGTACTCTGGTACATCCTGCAACTTGACCCTTTCGATGTGTCAAATGTTGTTTGAGTCGCGTAATTCCACCAGTTATTAGTCTATCATAATTGTTGCCAATGTTTTCAAAACGCATATGCGATCCCGTGCGATTGCATATGCGTGTGCGCATATGCGGTCGCATATTTTTTATTTTTTTTTTCCGCATTTTCCAAATTTAAAAAAAAAAAAAAATCAGAAAAATCAGAAAAAATTCAAAAAAATTCAAAATAAATTATTATATGTCATTGGGACATGAAATACATTTAATTTAAGTAAAAAAATAAAATAAAACCATACATGATACATGATACATAACATCATACATACATTTACAATTTAGTAATTTACAAATTACAATATAGTTAACTTCTTAAATGATCTTAAGTCTTAAGTTCTTAACATTAACAATTAACATTTTAGTTAGTAGTTACTAGTTACATAACTTACATTTAACAATAAGTCAATAACAAATATGTAATATGAAATTTGATTTATGAAATATCAAATATGAAATATCTATATTCAACATTCAACAGTCAACACTACATGTACTGATGTACATGAATGCTAGATAGATGATACAAATACAATCATACAATACATAATATATCAAGTTAGTTATCAATGATTCAATATCAAGTTATCAACAAACAATTGACAACATCAACACACTTAGACTTATGAGACCAATTTAAACAAAATTAAGAAGTTATGTATTTATTATTTATCTAATCAATAATCATGATATACATTGATCTAGCATCCATTGTGGCACATCACCACAAGGTCCACCACCACGACCATCATCATCATCATTCGAGTCATCTCCTTCTTCCACATACACTTCTTTTTCTTCCGTTTCTTCATCATCTGTACGTAGTAATACTTCATCAACATCCAATGGTAGATGGTCTTCAATTTGATCATCATTATCACCTTCTCCTTCATCAATCTCCTCAATCTCATCAACGGGTTGACGGCTACTACTTGCCCCCCGGCTTCCCCTCGTCCTTTGCCTTCGAGTGGTACTACTACCTTCATCAGGTGTCGATCCATATGCGACATCTTCAACTTGTGTCCATGTCAGATCCTCTCCAGCAAATACCGGGTCCTCCGTCTCTACGAGCCACTCGTTATCTGCATCCAACTCATCTAAGCAGATAGGGTCAAAAAAGCCGGGCTTTTCTTTTCTACTTTGGAATCATTCTCGGAATTTTTTATTGTATTGAACGAAAACCAAGTCGTTGAGCTTTTTTTGCTCAAGGCGATTCCTTTTCTTGGTATGAATCTGCAAAAAAGAAAGCGCATTTGGCATTAGCTATTTAGGTAATTAATTTAGCTTACTAGCTTAGGCCACTAAAAAATTAAAGTTTACAAAAAAAAATTACTAAACAGTCTAAACTTACCGCCTCGAACGTGCTCCAATTGCGCTCGCAACCACTGGCAGAACACGTGAGTCCAAGAATCTTCATAGCCAGCTTCTTTAGAGCTGGATCCTTCCTATTCGGGTCCACTCCATAGGCAGCCCACCAATCAGCTGAGAAAAACAGTTTAAGTATAGGTTAGATCTCTTAGAGACACTTTGTAGAAAAACTTTTTGTAAGAGTTCAGTACACAGTTGACAGTGTACACTAACATTCATTCATAGAAGTTCAAGTACTTACTGGGTAATTTCATTGTCCGATGTCTTATTACGATATCCCTTGAGAATATCCCTTCACTTTTTGTGTAGAAGTCCAGCAAAGTTGAGATCTTGTCCTGTTCTCCTCTATTTGTAATCATTCTTTCCAAGACATCAATAAATCCAACCATATGCATAGTTAGTGCTTCTACTGGATCAGCAGAAGCGAATAAACAAGCTAGGTTAAGAATGTAAGCAGCCGAATACAATAGGGATGACATTTGGATGCCCCATCTTCTATCTATAATTTCTAAAATTTGCCTATAATCATGGTCTTTATAGTTAAAATGGTCCACGATCTTATTTTTCGCCCTCTTCATCGCATCATATATGTAGCCCATTGCGGGCTTCTCATCCCCGTCCACCAATCGCAACACAGTGATGAAGGGCTCGGATGATTTTAGCGCATTTACCACTTGAGTCCAAAAACTTTGAGAAAGAATTGTTTGTTAAACCTGTTTCCCTTCAGCCTTCCTTGACCAAGGCCCACTTGTAAAATCGGCCGACACTACAAAGCTTCTAAGTTCTGATTTCTTTGCATATAGCCTTTGTAGTATTAAAAAGGCTGTAGCGAAACGGGTGACTGCTGGACGTAGCAAGTTATCCCCAATGTGTTTTCTCATTCGACTAAGAAGAAGGGCGTGTTTGTACATAAAGACCGTGATTCTTCTAGCCCTTGCAATCACATTTATAAATAATCTACTTATATCTTCTAACATGAGATCAATACAATAGGCCGCACAAGAGGTCCAAAATAAACATCGCCTCTTCTCCATAAGAAGACGACCGGCCATTACGTACGAGGCTGCGTTATCTGTAATTACTTATATAACGTAGTCCTCACCTATTTCTTCAACTACACTATCTAGTAAGCTAAACAAATATTCTTTTGTGTGTGAATGACCCGACGCATCCACCGATTTCAAGAACATTGTCCCAACTAGACAATTTACCAAGAAGTTAATGCGAGACCGACCGGATTTATCGGTCCATCCATCAGCCATTAGTAAATAACCATATATTTTCCATGATTCCCTATATTCAGCTATGAAGGATTGTGTATATTCAACTTCAGTTCTAAGGCATGTCTCCCTCATTTCATGATATGAAGGAGGTTTAAGCCCAGATCCAAATTGACCTATAGCCTCAATCATTACTTTGAAGCTTTTCGATTTAACGGCGTTGAAAGTAACGCCGGTTTGGTAAAACCACTTAGCAATATATTGAAATGTGATTTTCCTATCTTTTTGTTTATACCGTTTCTCTAAAGTTGTTTGAGCCGGCCCTTTCCCTCTATCCCTTTGGTCGACCACATCCTCGGGGTGTGGTCTACACCTTCTATCTAAGGGTCCATGCCCTCGGGCTCTTTTCGATGGTTGTACTTGTGGTCTAGAGCGGCCTGTCAAAGTAGGGGGAGTGGGACTAGCTTCATCGACATCTACTACATTTATATCTTCATATGCATCTTGTTCCATATATTCCTCCTGACGTATGGCACTATCGTATTTCTTTTTTTATTATTTTTGCATATACTTCACGATCTCCCTTCGGATTTCTGGAGTAATCTTCTCACATGCTTTTGCATTGGACCCGAGTAAATGTGCAAGGTGTTGCTTGTGCCTTGCAATGCCACTGGAACTCACAAATCCAAATAAAGCACATACTATATGAGTCTTTTCGGTAGCACTACGGTAGTGCCCATACTTCCAACCCGAGTCATTCGACTTGGGCCTCAAAGAGGAAGATTGGGAAGAAGACATTATGATGGTGGATGGTGGTGTGTGTATCTATTAGCACTAAAAAGTAAATAGCTAGCTACTAACTAAAAACTAGAAAGTAAACTACAAATAAAAAGAAAACTAGAACTTGGGACTTAGGGTTAGGGGAGAGAGAGAGAGAGAGAGAGAGAGGGAGAGAGAGAGAGAGAGTTACACACTTACACTCACACACACACACACACTTACACTTATAGTCTTGTAGAAAGAGAGAGGGAGAGAGAGAGAGAGAGAGAGTTACATACTTACACTTACACACACACTTACACACTTACACTTGTAGAAAGGGAAGGAGAAGAGGGAAAAGAAAATGAGAAAAAGAGAGAGTTGTTACACTTGTAGAAAGAGAAGGAGAGAGAGAGAGAGAGTTACACACTTACACTTACACACACACACTTACACACTTACACTTGTAGAAACTAGAAAGGGAGAAGAAGAGGGAGAGAGAGAATTGAGTTACACACTTACATTTGAAGAAAGGGAGAAGAAGAGGGAAAAGAAAATGGGAAAAAGAAAAGAGAGAGTTGTTACTTGTTACACTTGTAGAAAGAGAAGGAGAGAGAGAGAGGGGGGGAGAGATTTACACAAATAAAATTAAAATTACAAATCTAAAAGAGGTTTGGGTTCCTAACTTCCAACTTTCAACTTCCAAAATTCCAAATTCTTGTCTAAGTTGTCTACTTGTCTTCTCTTCACCTTTGCCTCTTCACTTGAGTATTGTATTTGTTCTTGAATTCTTGTTGTAAGTTGTACTTGTAACTTGTAAGTTGTAAGATGTAATGTAACTTGTAAGTTGTAACTTCAAAGTTCAAACTTTTAAGTTGCTAATGCTAACAACTAACAAATGAATCAATTAACAAACAAAATAATAATAATAAAATGATAGAAAGAAGTTGTTAGAAATTAGAATTTAGAATTAGAAACTTGGAAATTAGAATAGAAGTTAAAACTTAGAACTTAGAAAACTTAGTGGATGGAGATTGGAGAGTGAGGAGTCTCTTGAGTCTCGACTCTTGTCTTAAATCTTGATTCTTGAACAATGAATATGGATTGGATCAATGATGTATCATGTATCTTGTTGGTGGATTCTTGATTCTTGTATGGTTGTACACTTGTACCCTTCCTTGATTCTTGAATGTTAAAAGAAAAGAAAACAAATATGGAAACTTGGAAATGGAATTGGATGGAGAGGAGTGGATCATGTAACTTGTAAGACTCTTAGAATGTATGTAGGAATGAGTAGAGAGAGAGTTTGAGGTTTTTTTGCATTTAGGAATGCTTAGAATGCATCTTTATAGAGAACAAATCTGGATTTTTTTTAAAAAAAAAAGGTCAAAAAACGGTCAGAAATCTAACTGTGGGCCAGTATGCGATCGCATATGCAATATGCAATCACATACATCGCATATGCTGGCTCAAGTGGCACATCGCATACTGGCCAGATCGCATATGCCACTGCCGCATATGCGATCGGCCCACTAATATGCGAATATGCGATCGCATATGCGCATATGCGATCGCATTTGACAAAATAAGAAAATATAAGCATAAAGTCATTAGTTCGGAAATATATATATATCAGCAGCATTATAAGTTAAATGCACATTGATATGTGCTTAAAACAGAAAAAGCTTGAAAAAAAAAATGATTTTTCCTCATTTTTAAAAATCGACCGAAAATAGTAAGAAAATAAAAATTAAAAATTTTTAAAAAATATAAAATCAGTTGCATAATCTGTGAAATACATATTGATATATTTTACTATGATTAACACATCATATTCAACCATTAAAACAGAAAAGGATTGAAAAAAAAAAAAAAATCAATTTTTCCTAATTTTTAAAAATCGGTTGAAAATAGTCCAAATATATATATATATATATATATATATATATATATATATATATATATATATATATATATATATATATATATATATATAATATCAGTTGCATAATTTGTTAAATGCATATTGATATGTTCTACTATGATTAACACATTATTTTCAACCATTAAAACAGAAAAGGATTGAAAAAAAAAAAAATTTTGATTTTTCCTAATTTTAAAAAATCAGCCAAAAATAATCTGAAAATAAAATTTTAAAAATAAAAAATCAGTTGTATAATATGTTGAATGCACATTGATATGTTCTACTATGATTAACACATCATATTCAACCATTAAAACAAAAAAAATTGAAATAATAATAATTTTTCCTAATTTTTAAAAATCGGCTGAAAATAATCCAAAAAAATAAAAAAGAAAATTAGAAAATCATTTGCAAAATATGTTAAATTCACATTGATATGTTCTACTATCATTAACACATCATATTCAACCATTAAAAAATAAAAAGATTGAAAAAAACAATTTTTTCTAATTTTTAAAAATTCGTCAAAATAGTCCTAAAAAATCAAATAAATATAAAATCAGTTGCATAATCTATTAATTGCATATTGATATATTCTAATATAATTAACACATCATATTCAACCATTAAAATAGAAATTTATTGAAAAAAAAAAAAAATTCTTAATTTTAAAAAATCGGCCAAAAATAGTCCAAAAAAAAAAAATGAAAATCAATTGCATAATCTGAAAATTGTACATTCATATGTTCTAAATTGAATAACACATCATATTTAACAATAACCCGTGTTCGAAATATCAATACTATCGGCCGATATTATCGGTATCGCACCAGTGCGAGACGAAACTTAGCCGATAACACGCGGAAGATACCAAAAATCCAAAACTCCAGAAATCGTGGGATATTATCGTCGATATCGTGTGATATATCGCGGAAGATAGCCAACAACCCACAAAGATAAAAACCCGATGCCGTGGGTTGCCGAAAATCAAAAAAAAACTGAATTAGAAAAGAGAGAGAGAGAGAGAGAGAGAGAGAGAGAGAGAGAGTACCTGTAGCCGTAGGCTGTAGCGGTGATCGGAAGTGGGCCATTCGACAGGTAAGTACCTGTATCCCTTTTTCTTCGAATTTTTCTCGCTATTTTCTTCATTTTTTCTCTTTCTTCGCTGATTGGAGCATGCCTGTGCGGATTTCTCGGAGATACGACGAGAAATCAGGCCAGATTTCTCAGAGATTCGACGAGAAATCGGGCCAGAGAGGGAGAGCGCTCGTGACAGAGAGGGAAAATGAGGAAGATAGGGCAGGAGGGGTGAAATGGGGACGGAAACGCTCACCTGCGAACCAGTTCGTACGTACTACATACAAACTTTTTTGACGACTCATCATATCTGATGAGTCTCGAAAATCTGAACGTCCACATGAAGCAGAACCTCGTGAAACCCCCTGGTACGAATTTTTACTTTGATCCAAAACTTCGGTGGGCCATGAAAAATGCAAACAGTTTATTCCCTTGATTTGAATTTCTCTTTTCTATGGCCCACCAAAATCTTAGATCAGGGTGAAAATTCACCCTCTAAGGTTCCATGGGATTCCACATCTTATGGACCGTTCGGATTTGACACCCATGACACGTGTGTAAAGGTATGCACGTGCGTAGGTGCGTAGGTGAGCATGCTTCGAAATGGGGGATTGGCTCGGTGTGGTTTACTGAGCACGCTCCTATCGTACTCAGTAAACTCAGTTGGGGCCCACCTTTAATGTATGTGGTCTATCCACGCCGTCCATATGTTTTCCCATCTAAATTAAGGGGTTTATCCCAAAACTTAGAACAGGAAGTGGATCATACCACAGGAAACAATGGTAACACTGATTTTCCACCGTTGAAACCTTTCTGGCCCCTGCAGTGATGTTTATCAGTCATCCAAACCGTTAATAAGATCATATGGACGTGGATGAAAGGAAAATACGAATTTAATAAGATCATACGAGGCCTGCAGTGATTTTTATCGGTCATCTAAATTTAATGGTAAACGTCACTCTCTCCACTGTTTTCTGTGGTGGGGTCCACTCGAGCTCTGGATCTGACTCATTTTTTGGCTCACGCCCTAAAATGATCTGTTAAAATGGATGGACGGTGTGGATAGAAAAAATACATCATGGTGGGACCCACGTAACTTGGTGACGTGACTTCAGTAATCCGCTGGAAGCGGATTGCGTATGCGCGAAGCGGATTGCGTGGGGCTGGTGGTCGGTGCTCTGTGGGCCCCACCATGATTTATGTGTTTCATCCATTCCGTTCATCCATTTTTAAAGATCATTTTATTGCTTGAACCCAATAATGAGAGGGATATAAATCTCAAGTGGACCACACCACATGAAAACAATAGTGATTGGATATACCATTAAAATCCTCCTATGGCCCACTATACTGTTTATTTGACATCCAATCTGTTGATTAGGTCATACAGGTCCAGATGAAGAGAAAAAACAAATATCAGCTTAATCCAAAACTTTTATGGCCCCCAAAATGTTTTTAATGGTCTACCCTCATTTAACACTGTTTCTTGTAATGTGGTCCACTTGACATTTGGATATATCTCATTTTTAGACTTATACCAAAAAATGATCTGTAAAAACAGATAGATGGCATGGATGAAACACATACATCATGGTGTGGCCCACATAGCACCGACCACCAGCTATTGGTTGGTGTCAGGCGGAGTAGCCCATCCGTTCCCAGATTGCGTACTGAGTAACTCAGTGCCGTTAGGGTACTGAGTAAACTGTGTGGGGTCCACTTTTATTTATTTATTTTATCCACTCCGTTAATCCATGTTAAAAGATAATTTTAGGGCTTGATCCCAAAAACGAAGCAAATTAAAATCTCAAGTGGACCACACCACAGGAAACAGTTTGATTGAACCTCTACCATTAAAAATTTTTTGGAGGCCAAAGAAGTTTTGGATCAAGCTGAAGTTTGTGGTTTCTCTTCATCCATGTCTTTGTGATCTTACGAACAGGTTGGATGACAAATAAAAATTAATTTAGACACTAGGAAGGTTTCAACGGTGGAAATCATTATTCCACATTGTTTCCTATGTAATGGTCCACTTGAGCTTTGTATTTACTTCAATTTTGGGATCAACCCCTAAAATTATCTGTAAAATTAGCTTTGTATTTATAAATATCATGCATTCAATTTAAAAATAGTTGCGTTAGTTCAGTTAAACATCGCATAACTTAAGAACCTACACAAAGGAAATTTATTATGTGCATCTTTTTTTTTGAGATATTATGATTTAAAAGTGTGTATTAAGGGCCTTTTTAACAATCCCCAAAGTTTCATTAAAAAATTCAACCATTTTCCCAATGTTTCCCCATGTTTCCCAAAAAGTGCGATAAACTATGCGATACAAACGATATATCTCGTGCGATAACCGATACGTATTTGTATCCCAAGAGTGCGATACATTGTGCGATACCGATATTTCAAACACTGACAATAACAACAAATTCAAAAAAATGTATAAATACCTATTTTTGAAGATTTTTCGGAAAATAGCCCACAATGCTTCAATTCAACAAAATCCTTGAAATAACTTGTTTTGATCCTCAAATTCAAGTTAAGAGTGGTCGGAATTTGCAGTAGAATAGTTTAGGAAACAATTTGGAAGAGAAAAGTGCCAAAAAAAAAAAAAATCATTTTTTATCATTACTATTTGACCGTGACAGGGGTAACGGCCGTTATGGCCCTCATAATGGCCGTTTCGAGTCCAAATTTTAGGGGGTCACTATTTCGAACCCTTATCGCATAACGGTGTCAACCGTTACCTACGTAACTGATTTTGAATACCTTAGTTAAAGTTGGGCTAAAGAATGCCAGGATAGAGGTTCATATTTTCTGTGATTAGTTTAGAACAACTTGCTTTGTTTCCAATTCAACTAGATCAATACCTGGTGAAGAACTTTTGATAATGAGCCTGGATAACAATTCCTCCAGACAATTAATTCATAAAGGAGCATTTACCACAGTTTTGGACAAATTTGAATGAGTTGTGGCAGTTACAGTCCCTGGACATGTTATGCTTTGAAACCGATTTTCAATTCTTTGAGGGCATAATCATGGGTTTCGTTTGAAGAGTGCATGCGGCCGAGTTTTGGTTCCATACCACAGCTTTGCGATTTCCAAAACCCCATGCTTATTTTAGTAACAAGTAAAATAAAATAATTGAAATCAAATCATGCAAAGCAATGGCCAGTAATCAATTGCTAGTCAAATGGACCAAAAAAAAATATTTGAAATTGAACAAACTTCTTTCAACCTAAACCTATGCAGATTATAAAACCTAGCAATCAGGAACAGCAAAACTTCTCTGTTTTCCAGAGTTCCCATTAACTTAAAAGATTCATATAATTACAACAAAGACATGCAGTTCTCAATCAGATCCTAAAATATCTAGAGAAAATAGGTTTTGAAACAAAGCCTAGTTGAATCCATATTTGGAACTTCCAAGGGGCTGTGTGGATTTGGGTAAAGTTGTTTCCTGACTAGTAGTCATGGACAAAAGTACATGTCCATGGTTTGTCAATCTCTTGTGCATGGACACTCTGGGAGTTTTGGACAAGTAGTCATGGACATGACCGTTAAACCATGGAATTAGAAAGGTGAAACTACTAGTCAATGACACTTTACGGTTCGGTGCACATGATGATCACCCTCATATGTGCACATGTTACATGTTCCAATATGCCATTTATGCGACCTCTCAAGTTCAAGCATCCACGTGCATGTGTGCCACCATAATCTTCGAGCACTCAAAATGGTGGCACGTGTCAATGTGCCACCAAACAATCTTTTGAGTTCCCTACGTTTTTCACAATCTATCATGTCCATGTTCCAGGGTGTTTGACAAACAAGTGGTGAAGCAACAATTCAACAACAGCATGTCCATGACCAGCTTGCTGCGACATCATGCCATGGACTGCTAGTCGCGACACAACTTTTCCCAAATCCAAACAGGCCATAAGATCCCCAAATTCAAGATAAGGGCATAATCACATGTGGGGGTGGTACTGATTGAATTAAATAGAATATCCTTTTCTGATGTGGTTCTTGCCCACACATTGTGATCTTAATGATGTTTGGTGTCTGACTCTTTGACTTTATTGGATGTTATTTGATATCTTTAGTTAGAGAAATATTGGTTGCTCTCCATTTCTAATACAGGACACCATGAAAACCCCTTTGTTACTGTGTACCAGGACTTTCAAATGATTCCATGAGAAAAGGGGGAGTTATTTGATACTCCACCGGAGTATGATGCTTGGCAGGCACTCACAACTTGTACACATGGCGTACGGGGCCTCAAACTGTGAAACCCACCAGCAATAAATCAGGGTCCCAAAATCATATTTGTTGAGCTGAGCAATCTTGACTTCTTCATTGTGGACACTTGTTTGTTGAATAGTTTCCATTTTGAGCTGTCCAATAAATGTTCCCCAATCTGATGGTTAGCGTAGTTTTTGGTTCATTATACATCTAAGGGATATGACAATTTAAGTTGAATTACTTATATGATTATGCCATTTATTTATTAATATATAAGTTCCTAATATCATCCATCACAATCCAAAGTATCAAAGTTTTTCCCTTGTGCAAGACAGATATAGATATCTTCCATCTCTGAATTTCAATAGGCATTGGGGAAAAAAATTACACCTATGGCAAGAGTGCATTTGAATTAGTGAGCCCAAAGCTTTACTGAGGTGAGCTCAACCTAATGATCAATGCTGCATGAAGTCTTTATATATCATCTGAAGATTTTATAAAAATTTACCTCTCCAAGCTCTATCTGGTGTGAATACCCCATTACGAGCTATAAACACTTCACAGATTATCCAAACATAGACAATTGTTTGCTCTTAAAACCAAACAAGGCAGGCTGTAAACACTTTATACATGTTTCAAGCATAAGTTTCAGTTGTAAAGTGTTTATAACTTAAAATTTAGGGGTCGTTAAGCAGCATGGATTCGATACGAATTAGAATCCAAATGACAATTACCATAGAATTCATGTTAAATGAAATCCTCAGTAGTGTATGGCACTATGTAGATGGAATCCACGTGAGTCACATTTGGCACATTCCCTGCATCAATGAGATAGATTCTACGAATTCTCACATGCAGCCAACTATGATGTTTATGTGAAATCAACCTCAATCACCAGGTGTGTCACTCCATTTTAGCCATAGGGCCCAAAAATCAGCCAGTTCTGTATTTCAAGTGGACCATAGAATTGAAAACAGTAAACGGGGCATCCGTCTCCCAACTATTTCCCTTCGTGTGGCCCACCTAAATCACAGAAATGGCCCTATAGCTAAAATGGAGTAACACACTTGGTGATTAGGGTGCATTTCACTTAAACATCACAGTAGAGCCTACTAGTTCTTGAAGTCAAATTCAGGCGATTCTCATGCAAAAGTCACTAACATGAACCACATGCACAATTAAAAAAATTCTCATACATAGTCCACCATGATGTTTATGTAAAATCCACCTCGATCTCCAAGTGTGTCACCCCAATTTACCTGTAGAGTTCAAAAATCTGCCCCGTTTGTGATTTAGGTAGGCAATATGAAGGGAAAACAGTAACGTTCACCCTCCAAATTGTCTCCCTTCACGTGGAACCTAAATTACGAATGGGATTGATTTCTTGTCCCGAAGCCTAAATTTTAGCTTAGCATCTAATGATTGGAGTGAATTTCATATAATCATCACAGTGGGCCCTGAAAAAATCAAGGGTGGCCATCCCTTTCCTGTGTCTTTTCTCTTTGTATGGCCCAATTGAATCATGGACAGGGGGGATTTTTGGAGCCCTAAGGTTAAAATGGGGTGACACACCTGATGATTGAGGCGGATTTCACTTAAACATCATGATAGGGCCCACTAATTCTTGAAGTCAAATTCTGTCGATTTTCATGCTAACATCATCGGTGGTATTAGGTGTTAATCAGTGGTAGTCGGGCTTCAAATCGCGCTTCATGCTAGTGATTTCAAAACGGATAAATTGGTGGTAAATGGAATCCCTTTACCACCTCCATAGGCCCTGCCGAATGTGACCACTCTTTGTTATTCCATTGATTATCACTGATTACCACTGAATCCATGCTGCCAAACGATCCCTGACAGGCATCCAAATGACCCCTAGCTCTTAGGAATTTCATTAGGGACTTGGTTTGGGTAGTCCATTTATCAAGTAGATATTGTTTTCTTGTTTGAGCAAAGATTATTGTAAAATGCAGACTAATGGAATAATGAAATCAGTGGATTTTATCCCAACGTGCAGTTGCATGAGATGAACAACCCTTTCCCTCTACACTATCATTCTGAGAGAGAGACAGACAGACAGAGAGAGAGAGAGAGAATAGGGGAAAAAAGTGCCCTTTTATCGTGTTTCCACTTCCGCCGAGGAAGAATTTGTTGGGGTCCCTCCTCATGTGCAGGAGGGACCCACATGTGTGGGCTTAAGTATTTTACTGCCACATGTGTGTGAGGGGCATTTGGTCTTTTGGCCAAGCAAAGTAAAATAAGAGAAAAAGGGCTTTTTATTTAGAGAGAGTTCTAGCAACGAAGGGAGTTTTTCTTTCTTGGAGAAAATGGGAGAAAGAAGAAGAAAAATGGGGTTTTTTATAATATGAAGAACAAGAGCCTTCTACAACCAAAATATTCACATCCGAATTCATGAGGATCGGTCCACAACGTCAGTTTCTTCAATTGCCTTCTCCAAAGGTTGTGTTAGGGATTTTCTACAAACCCTAGTTGGTGAGAAAATTCATTTCTTTAATGTTGCTTGTAATCCACCTTTGGGTGATGTAATTTGAGTATCCAAGAGAGGTCTCTTGATGATTGTTC
The DNA here is from genome assembly GCA_037074715.1 of Magnolia kwangsiensis. Lineage (NCBI taxonomy): Eukaryota > Viridiplantae > Streptophyta > Magnoliopsida > Magnoliales > Magnoliaceae > Magnolia > Magnolia kwangsiensis. Next base: position 35,019,215 of record CM073573.1, read on the forward strand.
TTCCATTATTTTTATTATAATGGATTTGTGTCGGACTAGGTCATGTAGTTTTTCCCTTCGCATCGGAGGGTTTTCCACATAAAAAATCTTGGTGTCATGTCTCTTGCATTGCTTGATGATTTGCTTGTTGTGTTAGAAGTATTTTCATCCTTTGAATCTTTTATATGGTCAATACCATTGATTTTCACATAGAAGGAAAAGTTGTGTCGTTTCCCAACAGAATTTGATAAACCAAACGGCCAGCTTATTTCGGAGGAAAATCCCAAAAAACGAAATCAGGATCCACCCTGTCCAAACAGATCATAAAATGCATAGCAATGACATATAATTGAAGCTAAAAGCTACAATTCTCATCCGGAAACAGACCGAAATCCAAAACTACAACCCAGTTCAGCTCATCTAATTCTAGAATTACAGAAAACACCAAATCCCCAGAATCCCATGAAAGACTAACACCATCTTGAGACGAAGAGAAAAAAAGAAAAACCGCAGAAATGCGAATTCGAAGATCAGAAATGTGTATATACACACACAAACACACACATACACATTCATATAGATGGAAGGAAGCGGCAAATGATGTCGAATCGACTTACAGGCAGACGCAGCAGCGAAAGCATTCGAGGATGTTGTCGTCGTCGTCGTCGATGACGCGGGAATCTAGGGTTTGATCTTCCTTCGACGCGATCCAAGAATCCGGAGCGGCTTTCTTTCCGTCCATGAGAAAGGAAGGGAATTTGCAGAAACCAAGTTTCCGGGAATCGATGAGAAGGATATAAGGACTTTTGCCGCAAAATCCCTCAAAACCTAGGATTTTAATAAATAGCGCCTCAACAAACTGACACGTGGGAAGTTCTGTTCTGAGATATTAAATTACCATAATGCCCATCATGCACTTTTAACTTGAAGTGGAGAATTGTGGAGCCCACTTGATATTTTTATAACATCCAACCCGTCTAATAGAAATAATCCACTATAAGACTTATAATACCTAAATATTTGATCAATTTAAATATAATTTGAACCACAACATAAATAAATTTAAAATACACCACTTAAAAACATCAAGATAAACATGCAGTTCATACGTTGATTCAATCAAAAAGATTTTTTCTCCATGTAATTATCATAATTGGATGCGCATATTTGATAGGCTTGATACTATATATATAACACGTGGACCATTAAATTTTTATTTTATTAAATTTTATGTATATGGTACTTTTGTAATTTCACTCTTTAAATGTTTGTCTTCATAGTCCGTTTGGCATGTCTGAATAACTTTTCCGAAAAATCCTAAATATTTAGTTAATTAAAATGAAAGCGTCAAATCTGCGAAGGGGATGTGATATTCTGGGACGGATGACGTTGTGTACGTGTACTATATTTTCACTGAATTAAACTAAACTATGAAAGAATAACCTATGATTCTTGGACACTTATTCATTGAAATTAGGCCCATAGGATATTTTTTGTTTTTAGCCGTCCAATAAATGTCAACTGATCCTGCTGTCACATAAGTAAATAAGTGCTATTTGTGTTTCATGATTAGGTAATCAATCCGTTGGAAAAATGAATGGTTAACAGTGAAATAGCAAGTGTCGATAAGAACTCTATAAGGTGGGCCTTATTGATTAATGGTTCGGATTGTCCGAGGGTTGGATAATGTGATCGGGTGCACTAGTAGGCCCCACTAAGATGTGATACATCTAGAATTCGTCTCAGGAGTGATGTGTTACTACTATGACACACACACATTCTTAATAGAATTAGGATTACAAGTACTTGTATAGCCTTTAGGGAAAAGAGTTTTGATAAGTTTCAAACTCCTTTATCTTCTACGTTATAAACCAGGGCTAGGTCCCCAATCCAACACCATCGACAGAAGCAGCAATCCCATTTTGGACAGTGGTATTAAATTGTATTAAACGAGATTGCATTACTAATCCCACTTTGAAATTGTGAATGACATATTTGAAAGGAGTGTTAGATGAAATTACAATTAACCTTGTAGGCTTTGGAAAATGAGTCTCGTGTTAGAAGGTGTGAGATGGGATTACTAATCCTATTGATGATGGATTTTTGCTTCATCTAGATTCAATCCAAATGCAATTTGAAAGTAAATCCTGAAATTTATTTTTTAATGCATACATTCCAAACATAGTATTAGAAAACATGGGATACACTAAATTTAGGGACAACGCTTCGCTCTTCAGAAGTTAAACATAGCCATTGATGTGACTTATGCTCTGGATTATCTTCATCACCATTGCCAAACGCCCATTTCTCACTGTGATCTCAAGCCAAGTAACGTTCTTCTAGACAATGACATGGTGGCCCATGTGAGTGATTTTGGTATCGCAAGGTTCCTTTCTGTGGCTGTTGATGATAACTCCACAAATAAAACCAACTCCATTGCGGTGAAGGGATCCATTGGGTATGTTGCGTATGTTGCTACAGGTAAAAAATCCATCCTTTTTTTATTTTCCTATTCTCTTTTTTCTCTTGTTGTGTCTTGTTTTGAAAATTCTTGATAATTTCATATCGCTAGATGTGAGGATATATGAAGCTTTTTTTCTTTCTTTTTTTCATACTGATCCTAACTTGTCCCAATCTGATCTGACTCGGTTTTCCTCACCAAGTCAGATTCGAATCGGTTCAGGCCAGCATAGGTTAGGATCGGATCGAGTCAGATGACCTGGACTCGGTCCCGGATCGGACTGAGTTCGGGTCAGGCCATGCAGAACTCGGACCGAGTCGAGTTAGACCCAATCCGATTCGACTCAGTCCGATGCCCAGCTCTATGAAGATGTGATGGTTGACCACACATTTAAAAAATGAAATATTATAATAAGGATCCTTCCCTTAAGATATTCAAGGGAAGTTTGTGTGGGCTATATGGCAAAGGAGTTGAGCCGCTAGGGTGGGCCTCACGTGATGTCTATGTAAAATTCAACCTGACAAGTAGGTGAATCATTCTACGTTAGAGGTATAGCCTAAAAATCAGCCCTATCCATTTTCAAGTGTTTATGTTAGATGTATAGCCTAAAAATCAGATCTATCTTTTTTCAGGTGGACCACATGATTGAAAATAGAGTATAGGACAACACTCCTTCGAATTATTTCCTTTTGAATGGCCCACATAAATAACATATGTGCTTGATATCTGCGCTTTAGGCTGAAATTTTAGTTTTGCATCTAATGATTGTAATGGATTCTATATAATCACCACGATGTGCTTGATAAAAATCAAGGGTAGAGGCTTCTAGACTAATTATTTCCTTTTTTGTAGTCCACTTGAACTATCGATCAGCTTGATATTTTTGTCCTTACACCTAACATGGGTTAATGCACTTAATTGTCCAAATAAAATTCATATAAACATCACAGTAGACCCCACCTAGCCTCAGTCAACAGAATTCGGATTGCGTACTGAGTTACTCAGCAGGCTCTTATCGTACTGAGTAAACTCAGTTGGCCCCACCGTGACTGTACGTAGTCTATCCACACCGTCCATCCGTTTTTTCATATAATTTAAGGCGTTGAACCCAAAATTGAAGAATATACAAAGATCAAGAGGATCATACTACATGAAACAGTGGGAGTAGTGATTTTCACCGTTGAAACCTTGTTAGGCCCCACAATGATTTTTATTTGTCATCCAACCTGTTCAAAAAATATTACAGACATGGATGAAGGGAAAAAATAAAAATACGTTTGATCCAAAACTTCTGTAGCCCCCAAGAAATTTTCAACGGTAGATGTTCAATTCACACTATTTCCTGTGGTGTGGCAAATTTAAACGTTGGATATACTTAATTTTTGGGTTGGAATTCTAGAATTGCCGCATAAAATGGATGAACGGAGTGGATAAAATACATAAATCATAATGAACATCACAAAGTTTACTCAGTACGTTAATCGTACTAAGTTACTCAGTACGCGATCTACTTCCCAGTCAACATTAACTTTCAGTTAAGAAATCTAAAATGAAAATTTTTTGGGTATAAACTTATCCAAAAACCTTTTAGAAAGAGGCATGGAATGTACAATATTTCATACTTACAAAAAGGTACAGTCATTTGTAAAATTCCTATTTAAAAGTCGAGGGAACTTTCATCCATATGTGCGGCGTGGTTGCATGTGAATCCAAAAAAGGTCAAAATATATGATCCAACAGTGGATGGATCTTAACTAGGAAAAAAAAGAAGGAAAAAACACTGAAGAGACCAACAATGGTCTGATTTTCGTCTTCTAATCCAGGACATTGTAATGTATTATGCGGAATTGCAAGGACCGTGATATATATAGGATATGGAGATTTGATGAACTATACGACGTACCTTGTTGGGACACCATTGTTGTATGTCATATGCTGGAGTGTTCTTTTCTTTACACCAACAATAATAAAAATCAAACACATAGCAACAATGATGATTGATATGATTACTTTTAGGCTTATGACCTGAGTGAGTGGCGAGCGTGCCGTGTCACGCTATAAATTTGGAAACCTGGCTCACAGAATTTTCAATCGCTGAATTCGGCGCCGACAACCTCCGTAGTACTCCATTATCGGCTCCCAACGCTCATATATCAGATTCCAATCCTGGGATCATATAAAGAGGATTTTCCAACGTACATTTATCTCGTAAAAAGCATAACCACAAGTTTACCTAAATCACAAAGGCAACATTACAACATGGTGGGTCCTAGGAAGGTTTTAATGGTAGACGTCATTACCTCGCCGTTTTCATAAGGTGAAGTCCACTTGAGATTTGGATTTCCATCATTTTCTAGTCCGATACCTAAAATGATATGGCAAGGTAGATGAACGGCATGGATATAATGCATCATAGTAGGCCACACATACATATCATCATCATCATAAAAAAAAGGAGAGTGAGAGAGAGAGAAAGCGGTGAGATAGAGAGGCCCCACCACTATGGGCCCCTCTAATACATACATCAAGATGGGTCCCAAATAGGATCCATACCATTAATCGGTAAGCTCCATTTGGTCCATCACAAAAATTAAAATCTAATCCTATAAAACACCCATCGATTGCTAATCTTCCAGACTCATTAGAATGCTAAGTTCCCCTACTTCGATTTTAATGGAGGATTATGAAGATTGAAGGGTTAGGATGAAAGATTTGGGGGGTGGAAAGTGAGCCACACACTCGGCTCTCCTTGGAGCTTCTCTTTGGTTGCTTTAGAAAAATGGTGGAGAAAATGTGAGAGAGATGACATATAAGGAGAGAGGGATGGGTGTGTGTAAGGAAGGGATGGGTGAGAGTTAACTTTGGAAATGGGAGAAGTATGGGTTGCCATGCATTGTTGGTAAGAGAGGGATGAGTTGTATTTGATTGATTGATGTGATGTTTGGGTAGAGATTCTCTCGAGATTGCAATGGGCGACATTTCTTCGAAATAAACGCGGGTCCGCAACTCTTGGCATGCGTATCGTATCGGTGTGCAAGTCGCGGCATTGGAACCACGGTGACGACGCGGTCAGTAGGGTACAAGTCTCGGGTCAAATTGACTCAGATTTATGGAATGTGACTCAGGGTCGCGGGCAAAACACTGACTACAGGTCACGGGTTTCTGAAATTAGTCGGAGAGAATTGCGGAAGTTTAAGGAACGGTACGGTCTAAGATACGAGCCTTACATGCGGGGCTGCTGAGCGTACCGGGCTGCCTGTGTTAGGGTAGAGAGGGTTTGAGGATTTAGGGTTCGACGCGGCAGGCGTTCGAGTAGAAAGGGAGGGTAGGGTAAAAGGTAAAAATAAAATAAGTTTTTTATATATATATAACCGATCCAAAATCCAATCTATTTGGAATTGATCCAATTCAAACCGGATGTATAATAAGTATGTATAATTACTATTTTACCCGAACTTATATATATATATATATATTTATATATAAAAGTTCGGGTAAAATAGTAATTATACATACTTATTATACATCCGGTTTGAATTGGATCAGTTCCAAATGGATTGGATTTTGGATCGGTGCGGTCCAATTTAACTTTGAGCCGACCTTGATCGAATTAACGGCCGGATCTGCTTGATCCTATTCGAACATAACCGATCCAGGCCGTCAGTTTGGCTCGAATCGGGTCAGACTTAGTCGGATCCACCGGATTGGGTCAGGTTTGCCCAGCTCTACATCTTCACAAGCCTACCTAACCTTGGCATTAAGGAGAGCAGATTAGCTATTACCTATGTAACAACTTAAGATTGTTTGGAGCCCACCTTGATATAGTTTTTGTATATCCACACCGTCTATATGTTTTTACCTCTTATTTCATAAGAAGATCCAAATCTCAGGTAGACCTTACCAGTAGAAACAATAATGAATAACCATTGAAAAAATTATTATGGGCCACAAAAGTTTTGGATCCTTCAACAAACTCTGAGACGTGAAATTACCATAATGCCCATGGTGCACTTTTTTCTTAAAAAATATGGAAGTGGAGAATTGTGGAGCACACTTGATATTTTTATAACATCCAACGGTCTAATAGATATAATCCACCATAAGACATGTAAGAACTAAATATTTGATCAATCTAAATATAATTTAAACCACACCATTAATAAATTTAAAATACACCACTTAAAACATCAAGATATACATGCAGCTCATACGCTGATTCAATCAAAAAGATTTTTTATCCATGTAATTATCATAGTTGGATGTGCATATTTGACCGGCTTGATGCTATATACATACCATGTGTGCCATTAAAGTTTTATTTTATTACATTTTAAAGAAACAAGGTACTTCTGTAATTTCACTCCTTAAATGTTTGTCTTCATTGTACGTTTGGCATGTCTGAGTAATTTTACAGAAAAATCCTAAAGATTTATTTAATTAAAACGGAAGCGTGGTCAAATCTGCGGAGGGGATATGATATTATGGGATGGATGACGTTGGGTATCGTGTGGCATATATTCATTGAATTAATATGGAAGAGTAACCTATGATTCTTAGACACTTATTCATTGAAATTAGGCTCATTGGATATTTTTTGTTTTAAGCCGTCCAATAATATCAACTGATCCAACCGTCAGATAATTAAATAAGTGCTATTTGTAGTGTTTCATGACTACGCAATCAATCTACGGTGAAAATGACTGGTCAACGGTGAAATAGCAAGTGTCCCAAATTAGGAGATGGAAATAACAGATGAAAAGTCCCTCCACTCTTAAAATGGAAATTTACAAAGGACTATATACTTTCTTTTTTTAAGTATTACAAAGGACTACCTACTTTCTTTTTTAAAGTATGGAAATTACGTTCCATGCCTCTTTTTAAAAGGTTTTGATTAAGTTTATTTCCTGTTAATTTTGAGTTTAGATTTCTTAATTGTAAGTTAGTGTCAACCAAAGTTAGGTGGGGTCCACCATGATATTTTATGAAATTTATTCAAATTTATTCATTAACCCATGCTAGGTCCAAGGACAAAAATATCAGGCCGATTGATAGTTCAAGTGGACCACAACAAAGGAAATTGTTAGTAGCGAAACTCATGCCCTTGATTTTAACGAAGCCACTCTGATGATTTATGGAATCCAATGCCCTTGATTTTAATGAAGCCACTGATGATTTATGGAATCCATTCTGGTCATTAGATGCCAAACTAAAATTTAAGCTTAAAGCCCAAATATCAAGCACATTCGTTATTTATGTGGGCCACACGAGAATAATTCAGAAAAGGATGGTCTTATAAACTATTTTCAATAATGTGGTCCACCTAAAAAAGGATAGAGCTGATTTTTAGGCTATAAATCTAACATAAGCACTTGAAAAAGATTAGAGCTTATTTATAGGCTATACCTCTATCATAGAGTGATACACCTACTTGTCGGGTTGAATTTTACATGGACATCACGTGCGGCCACTCTACTGGCTTGAACCCTTTGCTCCATAGCCCACACGAACTTCCTTGAATATCTTAAGAGAAGGATCCTTTTCGTAATATTTCATTTTTTAAAATGGTGGTCAACAATCACAAGCCTATTTAACTTCGCCATCAAGGAGAGCGGCTTAGCTGTTACATGTGTAACAGGTTATATTGTGTTGGGCCCACCTTTATATATTTTTTTATATCCACACCGTCCATCTGTTTTTACGTATCATTTTAGGTTGTAATACCAAATCATACGTAGATAAAAATCTCATGTGGACCTTACCAACAGAAACAGGATTAATAACCATTAAAAATATTTTATGGGCCATAAAAGTTGTAGATCAAGATAATATTTTTATTTTTCATTCATCCAAATCTTATTGACATTATCAATAGGTTGGATTTCGAATAAACAATATAAAAGCCTTACTATGGGCCACATGGATTTTTTAACAGTGAGGCACTCAATTACCACTGTTTCTTGTGGTGTGGTCCATCTGAGATTTGGATCTGCATAATTGTCTTCGAAACTTACTAAAATGGGCTGAAAAAAATGATAGATAGTTTTGATATATAATACATCATTAAGGTGAGTACTACGGTAGGGGTAACACTAACACCCACTAAACTGTTACCCGGGTAACACCTAATTCGCGCCTCAAGTCATAGCGTGGAAACGAGTTTCACCGCACGAAAACGTTTTGGTGAGTTCTGCGGACGCAGCCGGAAGCACTTTTGTGGATAAGATCCCCTGTCCAGCAGTCGCACTATCTGTGTTTGGACCGGGGCCTAAAGATCAGGCCCATCATGGTGTATACTTGTCATCCAATCACTAATCTGATGATGCCGCATCTGGATGAATGGATTCCCTGAAAATTAGTACATTCCAAGACTCATGTGGACCACACCATGCCAATGTCAATTTAAAGGATTCAGGTATGATTTTATAGCATTCTTATTGTGTTGGCCACGTAAAACTTGAATTGAACTGATTTTTAGGATCCATGATAGAAAAGGCACCTGTTGAACGAGGTGGATCTGATGCATGTTTGCCCATTCGGTGCTCAGTCAGCACAGAATGGCAAAAAGTTGCGTCGTGCCATATCTTCGGGCCTTTTTGTTTCCCGTAGAGCCATCTGGATGTTCGTTGAAATACATCCAGTGGATTGCAATACGATACATGGGGAAATACATCCAGTGGATTGCAATACGATATATGGGGAGATTTGGATTTGAGAAATTTACAACTGTACAACCCATTTATAGCTCATTTCCGAGATGAAGCCCACCTCATTTTACCTTCCAAGAATAATCCCTGCCTATACGGATGACGTGTGAAAGGTCCAAAATGCCCCTGCTTTTCCGCTTCAAGCGGATCGGTTGGTGCCCCTACGGATTATATCTACGGATTATAAGCGTAGTCATATCTACCAAAATCCGTAGCGAAAGAAGACTATCCGGGGTGGGCGCACTGAACTAGCGGCGCCCGCGCCACTCGCTAGCATATCCGGCGAGGGCGCGCCAATCTGGCGGGGCCACGCCCACCTGGCAACTCCTATAGCTACGGATTATAAGTAGCCATAATTGTAGTCAGTGCCATTTTATGAATTTTATTTTTTATTTTTTATTTTTTTTACATGGAGAACTTCATTCTACCAACAATTTTCTCCAATACATATTTATATAAATATGTATATATAAGCATATAATTTTTTTTTAGCTTTTTTCATTTAACAAGAATATCTTCTAAACCAAAATTAGTTACTTGACCTACCCTATATGATTTTGGGGTAGGAGAAGCTACTTTAGCCAACCAACCTAGTTATTTTTCAAGATTCCATCAGGTCAATGGTCAAAAATCCATTTCATTCACTTCACGGTCAATTTCAATCAGTTTGCGGTCAATTTCGCTCATTTCATTTACTTCGCGATCAATTCCATGCATTTCACTGTCAATCCCGACGATTCCGTTTTGATTCACGGTCATTTCCATGCATTTCACGGTTAATTTGCGTGGAAATGACCATGAAGTGAAGTGAATTGATCGTGAAGTGTGTCGAATTGACCGTGAATCAACACGAAATTGCTGGGAATGACCGTGAAATGCATGGAAATGGACGTGAAGTGAAGTGAATTGACTGTGAAGTGCGTCGAATTGACCGTGAATCAATACGGAATCGCCAGGAATGACCGTGAAATGCATGGAAATGACAGTTAAGTGAAGTGAATTGATTGCAAAGTGCGTGAAAATGGCCGTGAAGTGAAGTGAATTGACCGTGAAGTGCGTCGAATTGACCGTGAATCAACACGAAATCGCTGGGAATGACCGTGAAATGCATAGAAATGACAGTGAAGTGAAGTGAATTGACCGCGAAGTGCATGAAAATGACCGTGAAGTGAAGTGAATTGACCGTGAAGTGCGTCGAATTGACCCTGAATCAAGACGGAATCGCCGGGAATGACCGTGAAATGCATGGAAATGGGCGTGAAGTGAAGTGAATTGACCGTGAAGTGCGTCGAATTGACCGTGAATGAACACGAAATCACCGGGAATGACCGTGAAATGCATGGAAATGACAGTGAAGTGAAGTGAATTGACCGCGAAGTCCGTGGAAATGGCCGTGAAGTGAAGTGAATTGACCGTGAAGTGCGTTGAATTGACCGTAAATCAACACGGAATCACCGGGAATGACCATGAAATGCATAGAAATGACGGTGAAGTTAATTGAAATAACCACGAAGTGCATGGAAATGACCGTGAAGTGAAGTGAATTGACCGTGAAGTGCGTCAAATTGACCGTGAATCAACACGAAATTGCCGAGAATGATCGTGAAATACATGAAAATGGGCATGAAGTGAAGTGAATTGACTGCGAAGTGCGTGAAAATGGCCGTGAGGTCAAGTGAATTGGCCGTGAAGTGCGTCGAATTGACCGTGAATGAATACGGAATCGCCGGGAATGACCGTGAAATGCATGGATATGACGGTGAAGTGAAGTGAAATGACCGCGAAGTGCATGGAAATGGCCGTGAAGTAAAGTGAATTGACCGTGAAGTGCGTCGAATTGACCGTGAATTAACACGGAATTGGCCGTGAAGTGAAGTGAATCACGGTCATTCTCGGCGATTCCGTGTTCATTCACAGTCAATTGGACGCACTTCACGGTCAATTCACTTCACTTCACGGCCATTTCCACGCACTTCGGGGTCAATTCACTTCACTTCACGCCCATTTTCATGCATTTCACGGTCATTCCAGGTGATTCCGTGTTCATTCACGGTCAATTTGACGCACTTCGCGGTCATTTCACTTCACTTCACCGTCATTTTCATGCATTTCACAGTCATTCCTAGCGATTCCGTGTTCATTCACGGTCAATTCACTTCACTTCACGGCCATTTCCACAACCTATAACCTAAACGAAAACCAAAACCTATAACCTAAACCTAAATCAAAACCTTAACATAAACCTATAACCTATAACCTAAACCAAAACCAAAACCTATAACCTAAACCCGAACCCATTCTCAAATCTCAAAACCTATAACCTAAACCAAAACCAGAACCTATAGCCTAAATCCGAACCCATTCTCAAATCTAAAAACCTATAACCTAAACCTAAACCATTAACCTATAACCTAAATCAAAACGTATAACTTAAACCAAAACCAAAATCGATAACCTAAACCCGAACCCATTATCAAATCCCAAAACCTATAACCTAAATCGAAACAAAAACCTATAACCTAAACCCGAACCCATTATCAAATCTCAAAACCTATAACCTAAACCCGAACCCATTCTCAAATTCCAAAACCCAAACCCAAACCTAAACCTAAACGTAAAACCTAAAACCTAAACCTAAGCCTATAACCTAAACTCAAATCCCTAAACCTAATCCTATAACCTAAACTCAAATCCCTAAACCTTAACATATAACCTAACCTAAACCTATACTTATAACCTAAAACTATTCTCAAATCTCAAAACCTATAACTTAAACCTAACCTTTCCTTAAACCTATAACCTAAACTCAATTCCCTAAACCTAAACCTTAGCCTAAACCTAAACTCAAATCCCTAAACCTTAACCTATAACCTAACCTAAACTGATACTTACAACCTAAACTATTCCCAAATCCCAAAATCTATAACCTAAACCTAACCTTGCCCTAAACCTATAACCTAAACCTAACCTTGCCCTAAACCTATAACCTAAACTCAATTCCCTAAAGCTAAACCTACACCTAATCCTAATCTCAACTCCCTAACCTAAACCTAAACCTAAACTTGAAAACCCAAACTTAAATCCAATCCTGAACCTGAACCCAATTTCCTAAACTTAAACCATAACCCATTCTTAAATCCAAACACCTATAACCTAAACCTAAACCAAATCCAAAACCTATAACCTAAATCCAAACCCATTCTCAAATCCCAAAACCTATAACTGTAAGACTCCGGATTTTGGCCAATCTAAGATTAGATGTCCTTAGGCAATGGGTCAACTAAAACACCTAAAAAATCGCTCAGAACCCAATTCCATAGCCAAAGAAACCACTGAGGATTAATTCCTTTAGAAACTAAGCATAAGTTAGCTAGCGCAACGCTGGAGTAGCTGGGAAACAGTCCCTGATCACTTTAAATACGTTCTACAAGACCCAAATAGAGTAGAACCAATGACTCTATAATACTCTATAACCTCGGACCAAACTCTGAGCAGGTTTGTTCTCTGGACCACTTTGAATCTTTGTATTGGATCTAGACCGCGCGTCGAAAGTCCGATATCTCCTATCTTAGACCGTTAGAACCGCCTTGCTGGACTTGACAATCATTTCAAAAATCAAGTCCAACCGATAGACACATGCTATTTCATTGAGCCCGGACTGAAAGAGAGTGCGAATAGGGACAGATTTGGAATTTGAAATTCAAATCTTGCACACGACTTGACGTGTTAGTATTAAGCATTCTGACCGTCAGAATTCATCCAAATTACACTCTCGGATCAGGAAAAATTTCTATTTTATATCATGAGACTTTCAGCCCTGATCTACGTGTGGTGACCGCTGAACTAAAACTGGTCCGCCACGTGCGATCTGCGGACCCAGCCAGACTGAAAACTTAATACGTGCTAGATCTGGTACGCGTGAGCTTAAGTCCGATCACATTCGGCCAGGGGACTACCAGAAAGCATCTTTTGGACCGAAACAGCCCCGAATTGGATATGCACTAAGTAAACTTCGTCCCCGAGCCTATTTCGGGCATTTTTAAGCTTATAAAAGAGGTTGAAACCCTCACTCCTCTCTCCCATCTGAAATTGCAAAAAGCCCTAGATTGGGAGAGAGAAAAGGTGAGAGTTTGTGAGAGAGAGTGGGAGTGACTTTTCTGCCACCCGCTGCTGCTGCTGCACGTGCTTAGGCGATGCACTCCGATCACTTTCCCGGCGATTCCAACGCACTTCTAGGTAAGAAAAATCCTAACCACTTGCTGATTTGGGGATTTCTTCGATTCAAATAGAATAGTAGCTGATGTACATGTGTATCAGGTTGTCTAATCGCCGTTGACGAAGCGTATACGCTCCGTTCGAATCACTTCACCTATAAGGAAAAAGGTGCGGATATTAGACGCTTTGATTGACTGTTTTCAAAGCTTTCAATGTCGTTTAATAGTAGATTATTGACGGCGACGCCGTTTGACATGTACAACATGCTGTCCGTTTCCTGTTTCGTAAATCAACGAAGAATATGAGATTTAGGGCATTTTAGTCATTTGTAGGAAGTACTGATTTCATTCATATTTTGTTGATGTGATTGACATGATTTGTTGTCGCATTAGAATGTTAGGAATACGTGCATAATTAGTTTGACGAAGAGATTCGCCTAAATGCGTACTTCGGGTCGACATACTATATGTAGACTTAAGTGTGTAGTGTAAGTGTTTGTATGAATGCTTGTATTAGTATGTATTGAATTAAATGATGTTATGGATTAGTTTGAGATTGGTTTCTAAATTAATATGTTGGTGTAATGATTTCCTACATGTTAGCCATATGCATGATTTCATAATGTGAATGAAATGCACGTGCTTGACAATTTGCTTAAGCTGTATGTTATAACATGTGCTTGATGATTTCATTATGATTTAGTTTGAGATTGAATTCTCAATTAATGTGCTGATGGAAATGATTTCCTATATGTTGGCGATATGCATAACTTCATTATATGTATGAAAGGCATGTATCAGGTGATTTGCTTAAGTTGTATGTTACAACATGTGTTAACATGCTCATATGGTTGTGTTTCATTTCAATACTCTCACATGACTTGCTGATGTGATTCCACATGTTTGGGACTATACTTAGTCCAGGCAGTCGGTAACCGAGCGAATTCGTGGTTGGCTTATCTTTGCCACGAAGGACGCGTCGATGAACGCAAGTCGTGTTTGGAGTTGGCGGCAGTGGTTAGGCCACGCGAAGTGTTTTACGCACTTCATGTCGTTCGACTTGCGAGGTGCTCGTGCTAGTCAAGCCCGTCAAGTAACCCGACTGGCCATTGTATGTTCACCCTGCATGAGTCATAACTGCTTGAACCTAGGGTACTGAACTTACCATTGTAAACTCTGTTAACCATGGTACCTTGATCCACGAAGACTCATGAGCCGGGCATGGTGGTATGGGACACCGTGGTCGAGCTGTCGGCCTACGCTGGGGCCACAAACCTCCCCGTAGTGACCAGTGAGCACCTAGACTCGTGAGCAAATTATGGTGGTATGGGACACTCTATTCTTACTGTCGGCCTACACTGATCAGGCGACGAGTCCTTTGTAGTGACCGCGAGCGTATTCTGAGTCTACGGGAGGCGACGACCCTTCCGTAGCAGTAGAGTACAGTAGGCCTGTATTGATAAGGTGATGGGGGAGCGGAGCAACGAGTGCGTGCAACAGCCCTGACAGCCTTGCAGCGACCTACAAAATATACATCGTATGAGATTACTAGGAGTGACGACCCTAGACAGGATCTGTGTTGGGATTGATATAAGGGACGTACCTTAGTTTCCCAATCTTGCTGTTTGAATGGACTAATAACAACTCAGAAATCATATCACCATAGCATTGCATGTGCCTGAAAGATGTGGAGCACTCTAGGGAGTGTGGCATGCCGCGGTCGTAAGATGTTGCCGTATGAGGGAGATCGTCGGTGAGGGCATACATCACGTCATATCATAATTGTATTAACAACAGTATTAGGAATGTTTGAATTACTACTTTACTATTATCGCATGATTGATTTGATAACATGTTAATCTTTGCTCTATTATTCCACTGAGTTAGCTACTCACTCCCACCTTACGGGACGGTGTTCCTGGACACCCACCAGACCTTTTTGTGATTGCAGATGATGGCGCGGCCTGTGAGGCGGAGCTGGATTTGATGATGATGAGGAGGATTCCTCCTATATGCGTGTTCTGATTGACGGGATTACAGGGAGGTTGATTAGATACTTTGACACTTGTCATTTTATATTTTTAGCGCACTCATGTATATTTGTTTTGTCTACTTTTGGAGTATACATGTATGTATATAACCTGGTAACATGTTCACACTCTGGAGACATACAACAGTTTATATATGGTATACATACTATCACAGTCTTCCGCTTGTTAATTTAACTGTCTCTGGAGTATGATATGCTGTTCTGGCTTAATTTCACTCATGTTTAATACATTATCATAGACAACATTCAATCATACATATTTATGTTACATAAATAACATTTTGGAACTCAGGAGTTGGGTTTTTGCTCGACCCCCCGATTTTCGGGATGTTACAATAACCCAAACCAAAACCAAAACCTATAACCTAAACCCGAACGCATTCTCAAATCCCAAAACCTATAACCTAAACCTAAACCTTAACCTAAACCAAAACCTATAACCAAAACCTATAACCTAAACCCCAACCCATTCTCAAATCTCAAAACCTATAACCTAAACCTAAACCAAAACCTTAACCTAAACCTATAACCTATAACCTAAACCAAAACTAAAACCTATAACATAAACTCGAACCCATTCTCAAATCCCAAAACCTAAACCTAAACCTTAACATAAACCTATAACCTATAACCTAAATCAAAACCAAAACCTATAACCTAAACCCGAACCCATTCTCAAATCCCAAAAGCTATAACCTAAACCAAAACCAAAACCTATAGCCTAAACCCAAACTCATTTTTAAATCCAAAAACCTATAACCTAAACCTAAAACTTAACTTAAATCATTAACCTATAACCTAAACCGAAATCAAAACCTATAACTTAAACCTGAACTCATTCTCAAATCCTAAAACCTGTAACCTAAACCAAAACCTATAACCTAAACTAAAATCAAAACCTATAGCCTAAACCCGAACCCATTCTCAAATCCAAAAACCTATAACCTAAACTTAAACCGTTAACCTATAACCTAAACCGAAACCAAAACTTATAACCTAAACCCGAACCCATTCTCAAATCTCAAAACTTAAACCTAAACCAAAACCTATAACCTTTGGGATTTGAGAATAGGTTTAGGTTATAGGTTATAGGTTAAGGTTAGGGTGTAGGTTAATGTCATTTGCTATACGTTATAGGTTTACGTTAAGGTTTAGGTTTAGGTTTAAGTTATAGGTTTTGGGATTTGAGAATAGGTTTAGGTTATAAGTATAGGTTTAGGTTAGGGTGTGGGTTAAGATTTAGGGAAATGACTGTGCATCAACACGAAATTGCCGAGAATGACAGCCGAGAATGACAGTGAAATGCATGGAAATGACCGTGAAGTGAAGCGATTGGATCGCAAAATGCACGAAAATGACCGTAAAATGCATGCAAATGACCATGAAGTGAAGGAGTTTGGCTATGAAATGCCTCGAAATGACTGTGAATCAACACAAAAATGTTTGGAATGACCGTGAAATGCATGGAAGTGATCATGAATTGAAGCGAAATGACCGTGAAGTGAAGGAGTTTGACCGTGAAATGCCTCGAAATGACCATGAATCAACATGGAATTGTTTCGGACGACCATGAAATGCATGGAAGCGATGATGAATTGAAGCGAAATGACCGTGAAATGCATGCAAATGACCGTGAAGTGAAGGAGTTTGACCGTGAAATGCCTCGAAATGACTGTGAATCAACACGGAATTATTTTAGACGACCGTAAAATGCATGGAAGTGATGATGAATTGAAGCGAAATGACCGTGAAATGCATGCAAATGACTATGAAGTGAAGGAGTTTGACCGTGAAATGCCTTAAAATGACCGTGAATCAACACGGAATTGCTTCGGACGACCGTGAAATGCATGGAAGTGATGATGAATTGAAGCGAAATGACCGTGAAATGCATACAAATGACCGTGAAGTGAAGGACTTTGATTGTGAAATGCCTCGAAATGACCGTGAATTAACACGGAATTGTTTCGGATGACCGTGAAATGCATGGAAGTGATGATGAATTGAAGCGAAATGACCGTGAAATGCATGCAAATGACCGTGAAGTGAACAAGTTTGACCGTGAAATGCCTCAAAATGACCGTGAATCAACACGAAATTGTTTCAGATGACCGTGAAATGCATGGAAGTGATGATGAATTGAAGCGAAATGACCATGAAATACATGCAAATGACCGTGAAGTGAAGGAGTTTGACTGTGAAATGCCTCGAAATGACTGTGAATCAACACATAATTGTTTCGGATGACCGTGAAATGCATGGAAGTGATGATGAATTGAAGCGAAATGATTGTGAAATGCGTGCAAATGACAGTGAAGTGAAGGAGTTTGATCGTAAAATGCCTCAAAATGACCGTGAATCAACACGAAAATGTTTCGGATGACCGTGAAATGCATGGAAGTGATGATGAATTGAAGCGAAATGACCGTGAAATGCATGCAAATGACCATGAAGTGAATGAGTTTGACCGTGAAATGCCTTGAAATGATTGTGAATCAATACGGAATTGTTTCTGATGACTGTGAAATGTATGGAAGTGATGATGAATTGAAGCGAATTGACCGTGAAGTGCATGCAAATGACCTTGAAGTGAAGGAGTTTGACCGTGAAATGCCTCGAAATGACCGTGAATCAACACGAAATTGTTTCGGATGATCGTGAAATGCATGGAAGTGATGATGAATTGAAGAGAAATGACCGTGAAATGCATGCAAATGACCGTGAAGTGAAGGAGTTTGACCGTGAAATGCCTCAAAATGACCTTGAATCAACATGAAAATGTTTCGAATGACCGTGAAATGCATGGAAGTGATGATGAATTGAAGCAAAATGACCGTGAAATGCATGTAAATGACCGTGAAGTGAAGGAGTTTGATCATAAAATGCCTCAAAATGACTGTGAATAAACACGAAATTGTTTCAGATGACCGTGAAATGGATGGAAGTGATGATGAATTAAAGCGAATTGACCGTGAAATGCATGCAAATGACCTTGAAGTGAAGGAGTTTGACCATGAAATGCCTCGAAATGACCGTGAATCAACACGAAATTGTTTTGGATGATCGTGAAATGCATGGAAGTGATGATGAATTGAAGAGAAATGACTGTGAAATGCATGCAAATGACCGTGAAGTGAAGGAGTTTAATCGTGAAATGCCTCGAAATGACCGTGAATCAACACGAAAATGTTTCGAATGACCATGAAATGCATGGAAGTGATCATGAATTGAAGTGAAATGACCACGAAATGCATGCAAATGACCGTGAAATGCCTCAAAATGACCGTGAATCAATATGGAATTGTTTTGGATGACCATGAAATGCATGGAAGTGATGATGAATTGAAGTGAAATGACCGTGAAATGCATGCAAATGACCGTGAAGTGAAGGAGTTTGACCATGAAATGCCTCGAAATGACCATGAATCAACACAAAATTATTTTGGATGACCCTGAAATGCATGGAAGTGATGATGAATTGAAGCGAATTGACCGTGAAATGCATGCAAATGACCGTGAAGTGAAGGAGTTTGACCGTGAAATGCCTCAAAATGACCTTGAATCAACATGAAAATGTTTCGAATGACCGTGAAATGCATGGAAGTGATGATGAATTGAAGCAAAATGACCGTGAAATGCATGTAAATGACCGTGAAGTGAAGGAGTTTGATCATAAAATGCCTCAAAATGACTGTGAATAAACACGAAATTGTTTCAGATGACCGTGAAATGGATGGAAGTGATGATGAATTAAAGCGAATTGACCGTGAAATGCATGCAAATGACCTTGAAGTGAAGGAGTTTGACCATGAAATGCCTCGAAATGACCGTGAATCAACACGAAATTGTTTTGGATGATCGTGAAATGCATGGAAGTGATGATGAATTGAAGAGAAATGACTGTGAAATGCATGCAAATGACCGTGAAGTGAAGGAGTTTAATCGTGAAATGCCTCGAAATGACCGTGAATCAACACGAAAATGTTTCGAATGACCATGAAATGCATGGAAGTGATCATGAATTGAAGTGAAATGACCACGAAATGCATGCAAATGAATGTGAAGTGAAGGAGTTTGACTGTGAAATGCCTCGAAATGACCGTGAATCAACATGAAAATGTTTCGGATGACTGTGAAATGCATGGAAGTGATCGTGAATTGAAGCAAAATGATCGTGAAATGCATGCAAATGAAATGAACGAAATTGACCGCCAAGTGAATGAAATGGATTTTCGATCATCGAGCTGATGAAATCTTGAAAAATAACCAGGTTGGTTGGTTAAAGTAGCTTCTCCTACCCCAAAATCATATAGGGTACATCAAGTAACTAATTTTAGTTTAAAAGATATTCTTATTACATGAATAAAGAAAGAAATGGAAAAAAAGAGAAATCTTTTTTATATGCTTATTTATACATATTTATATAAATATGTGTTAGAGAAAATTATAGGTAGAATAAAGTTCTCCATGTAAAAAAAAAAAACCACAAAAAAAATATTAAAAAAAAAAAAACTAATTGTTACGGATTTTAGCTACGGTTATTATCCGTAGCCATAGGGACCACCCAATGGGTGTGGCCCCACCAGATCGGCATGGCCGCGCCGGACAGGCCAGTAAGTGGCACGGGGGGCCGCTAGTTCGGTGCGCCCACCTCGGAATGGCCATATTGCTGCGGATTATCGTATCTATGGCTATGGTTATAATCCGTAGTCATAGGTCTGACCGTAATAAATGACTTTACCATTCCACTTTGAACGTCTACCGTTGAAACCCTTTCAGGGGTCACGAAAGTTTTGGATCATTAAGAAATTTATTTTTTCTATTCATCTAGGTCTTTGTGACCTCATGAATAGTTGGATGGAAAATAAATGCTATCATGGGCCCTACAAAAGTTTCAACGGTGAAAATCAATTTTATGCTGCTCTTTGTGGTGTGGTCCAATTAATCTTTGGATATGATTTTTTTTTTTTAGGATAATGCTCCGAAATGATCTCGAAATATGGATGAACGTTGTGGATATAATAAATACATAACTGTGGGGCCCATGTAACGTTGATCTCTTTTGAACCATTCGTATAACTCGGAGTTCGAGGAGCGTCAACGCTCGTCTTCGAGCAGCGGCCGATCCGCTTGAAGGAAAAAGTAAGGGCATTTTCGACCTTTGGGAAGGCGTCCGTACACTTGGGGAGTATTCTTGGAAAGTAAAATGGGGTGGGCTTCGTCTCGGGAATGGGCCATATACTGGTCGTATAGTTGGAAATTTCTCTTTGGATTTTCTTCTTATATATGGGCCACACTTTAATCGATGACATATACACAGATGGTGGGCCCAGCATTTCTGAAGTTTTGTTAGTGGATGTCACCCTCCCCAGTACCCTCGGTCATTGACTTTTGTATTGCCCATTACAAATAACATTTATGGAGGATGAGAAAGGTTAGAATTAGATGGGATCAAATTGCATTTAGTCCCATGCAGGATTTCCATGGATTTTGAAATCCACTACATATGTGGGCCCTACATTGATGCATGCATTTACTCTTGATGTCCATCCGTACGCATAGTTTACATGTGACATTCCGCTTATATATGTGTACAAGTGAAACAAGATTTTGGTATGTTGATTACAACTTTATGGTCCAAACGAGATTTTGTTTAATCCAATGTTTTCCTATAGCAAAAGTTTTATCTCAAACATAGGATTGGATGGCTAAAATATCATGGTATTTCTAGACATGCAATCATTGTGCAATAATGATGTTAATCCTATCTAATACAATTCAATACCATTTTATTCCACAAACCAAACGTGCGAGCAAGCTTAGTCTTGGCATGTTAAGCTTAGGTTGATGGAAGTTGCTCCCTTATGAAGGTGACCACGTTAGCCGAGAAGGTATGTAATTATTATATGTAAAATGTATGTAATAAATTCCTTTAAGTTTGTAATCATTGTAATTTTACATTATAATCTGTTGAATCACAATCATTGCAATTTCATATTATAAAGACTTAAAAATAATGAAAACACGTCATCATTGAAATAAAATATATACAATGATAACAAGTCATCGTTGTGTATATATATATATATATATATATATATATATATATATATATATATATATATATATATATATATATATATATATATATATATATATATATATATATATATATATATGACATCTATTTCGATAGGAAACGAATGTATTTAATTTGGGAAATAATTTTATTCAATAATAACAAAGAATAAATGAAAGAACAATTGTCACGATATATTTTATTGATTCTGAATTCATTTACATCCTCGTTTTCCCTTGATTCCAAAATAAAGTATATAAAATTACAGAATATATAAATTTAACAAGTTCAAATATCAATTCCGGCAACATTTTAGCTTGTGATACATTCATCTCAATAGAGGAGTGTTGTGCGGATCTGAACATCTTTCATTCTCTCCTTCAACTCATCTAGAATAACAACTTTCAAGTGTAAGAGTACTAAATTCCAAAGAAACTTGCAGGAGTTCAGAAAATTCGACAGCATGTACACAACATCTGTCATTTCCGTGCAACAAGAACTTGTTGCGTGGTCTAGCACAATGGGCATATCCCACTGTCTATTACTTGTTATTCATTCTTCTTCTCTAAGTACCTGTCAGGGGTACTCAAAGGTTTTTCTTATCAGGAGCTATGATCTCTTGTGTGTGTTTAAATGAAGGGGTAGTGGCGTGTTTATAGGCATTCACATGTTTAAATCCTCGAATTTTGTGCCATGGGACCCACCTTGTACAATACTTTCATTGTGTGATACGCAACCACTATTCTACTCTTCACAATGTTGGGTGAACTCACTCAACCACTATTTGTTGCGCAGTCACGCGCAACACTAATATGTTTATTTTTCATTTTTTCCTTTCTTCTTAATTTTATGTCCCAACAGATGCCCCATGAATCCTTCATTTGATATTCTCTGTTAGATATCTCCAACAATCGCATCTTTAGCAAAAACCCATCTCCAAAAACCGCATCTTTAGTGTATGTGTGTGTGTGTGTCTGTGTATATTTATATATCTCCAACAATCGCATCTTTAGCAAAAACCCATCTCCAAAAACCGCATCTTGTGTGTGTGTGTGTGTGTGTGTGTGTATATATAAAACCAACCTGCATTCCCGACGAAAATCCTATTTTTGACAACCGCATCTCCCGCAAAAACCCAACCCACATTCATCACGAAACCCCCAACTTGCATTACTCACGAAACCCCCAACACCCATATTAAACCTGACCTCCATCAAAGAGAGCGGCTACCCATTGTTGTCATACCCATTCATTGCTTTCTGTTTAACAACAATTGATTTCAGTAGTCCTCTCTACAACAACCAATCACATTGTTACCATTCCTGTTGTGGTATCCCTTTATTGAAAACCACAAATCGTCACTGCTTCTTGTGCCTTTACACCTATCCGAAACCATCCGTCGCTACCATCATCTCCGTCACCTCACAACAGCAAACCCAATCTCATCTATGGTTCATGCACCCACTACCATTGTGCACCCATTTTGTATGCCCAATCACACGCCGGATTAGAGGTTCATTGCCTCATCCGTTGCCCTTCTACCCATACCATAAAATCCAGGTATTGTCGTATCTTTATGACCCACAATAATCTCTTTTCCTATAGCATCATTTTCTTTGCCTCCAGCCTAACACAAAATCATAGTTATCCTAGCCTTCGACCGACACTGATAAGGGCAATAATTTCCATAGTCCATTTTTCTTGCACTATTCAGATAATCCAGGAGTTATACTCTCCCAACCCATGACAGGAGATAATTACTCCACTTGAAGTCTAGCCATGAACATGGCTCTTAAAGCTAAACATAAGATATGATTTATTGATGGAAGCATTTCAAAACCATATATTATCATTGATTCAACTTATGCTCAATGGATACAACGTAATAATATCGTTTTATCATGGATTTTAATTTATCTCTAAATATTTGCCTGCCAGTGTTATCTATGTTGAGTTAACCTATTTAGTAGATCTCAAAGAACATTTTATTCACAAAATAATACCCCTAGAATATTTCAAATACAGAAAGCCATCTCTTCTCTTTATCAAGAGTAATTATCAATGGGGACCTATTATGCAAAACTAAAAGGATATTGGGATGAGCTTGCAACCTATCACCATTACCTTCACACTCTCGTGTAGTGAAAATGTTAATTGATTATCATCGACAAGAAAAAAAATCATAAAGTTTCTTATGGGTCTGAATAAATCTTTTACTACCATTCGTGGAAGAATCCTTCTAATAGATCCACTCCCACTACTTTACAAAAAAAATAAATTCACTAGTACTCTAAGAAGAGAGGAAATGTGAAGTTTCAATTCTACCACTACCTGCAACCGAAGCTACCACACCTTCCTACCAAATTTGCTCCTATACATGACAATTGCTGTACACAAACAAGGAGCCAAATCTCTTGGCATAAGAGGACCACTTGCACCCATTATGGATGGGTAGGACATATAGTTGATAAATGTTTTGTTCTTCATAGATATCCACTAAGGCATCATCTTAAAAAAGATGAAAAATACAACTCTGCCAAACAAGTTGTGACTGTGAATCATGTTTGAAGCTCATCTGCTGAAGAACTGATCTTCCTTAATCAAGCCTTCCATTTATTCATGACCAGTATCGTCGACTCCTTGCGCTATTCAACATTACTAAATCATAAACTATGGCTCACCAAGCTGGCACTTGACAACTATCAACCAACCTCTCTTCCCTTTCGGGTATATCTGTTTGTCTTGCATCTCTCCATAGTTCCACCCTTTGGATCATTGACACTAGTGCACCTGATCACATGGTTAGTTTTTTTACCCATTTGTCCTCCATTTCTTCTATTGGTTCTATGCCAGTCAAACTTCCTAATGGAAATCTTGGATTAGTTTCTCACATTGGTATTGTTTCTCTATTACCTTACTCTAGCTTTACAAGATGTGTTGTGTGTTCCTACATTCAATTTCAATCTTTTATCTGTTAGCAAACTGACTCGTAAGTCAAATTGCTCGCTAACATTTTTCAAAATCTTTTTTTTTTTTCAAAATTATCAACTTTATTCAAGCTTCTTAATTTTTTTCAAAATCTAGATTTATTAAATTATGATTTTTTTTTTTCAGAATCTCAATTTTTCTCAAATATTGTCAATTATTTTTTTAAAAAAACTTTTCAACTAATTTTTTCAAAATCATAATTTTTAAAAACTTTTTATTTTTCTTTTTCAATTTTTTTAAACTTAATTTTCTAAAATCTCGAATTTTTATAAAATACTAAGGATGTAGAGTGAGATTTTTCATGTAATATTGCAAAGTATTTAAATAGCAGTTTTAAAGCAAAACAAAATAATAAATTCCACTCGATACAAAAACAACAAATAATCGATGCATTCAATCAATTAATACAACAAATTCTTAGATATAAATAAATAAAATTAACCACTTAAATTCTATTAAAAATCACTTCTTAGGCTATAACAAAGTACAAATTTCCACCAAATTCTAAAAAAAAAGAGGCTTGGGACAAAAGTGAATTTAATTCAGACCATGATCTGTCGCAAAAGCATATAAAATTCATCGCTAAATATTTTAAGTTAGTTTTTAGCATATTTTGTTGCAGAATCTTAAGTTGTGACGGACCTAATCCGTCACAAATTTTTGACAGACCAAATCCATCGCAAATCACATTTCAGCGATCCCCACCGCCATAATCAGGTGCGGACATTTTCTGTTAGGAAAAATCCATTGTAAATTTGCAACTTTGGCGCAGTGCCAGGAATTTGACGGAAGAATGATAACTATTCAAAGAAGATCATTACCCTCGATTTCTTAGAGAAAATCGATCGAGCAAATTTGTTAGGCTGAGATGAGCAATGATGATTGGAAAGCTCCAATCATAAAATATCTTCGATCCCCATAGACAATGGTTGGGCGAGACATTAGAAGAACGACCATGAATTACGTTTTGATTGATAATGAATTATATCGAAAGGGGGCCGATGGAGAGTTGTTATGATGTTTGGGCATAAAGGAAACAATGTTAGCTATGGGGAAGTACATGAAGGAATTTATGGAGCACATCAATTTGGGAGGAAAACAAGGCTTACGCTCGGATGTTATGGATATTTTTGGCCAAAAATATTAGTCGATTGTACCCAATATGTCAAGGGATGTGAAGCATGTCAAAAATATAGGCCTATATAGTATGTACCTATGGCCGAGTTGCATCCAATCGTCAAACCTTAGTCATTTCGAGGATGGGGCAATTGATTTGATAGAAAAAAATTGTCATTCTTCATATAAAAGAAAAGAGTTTCATTATTGTGGCCACCAATGACTTCACTAAATGGGTAGAGCAAAACCTATGTTGGGAACCAGTTATCAAGAGATTATTGAATTTATTGAGATTCATATAATTCATTGATCTGGAATTCATGAGTCGATCACTATGGATCGAGGCACAACTTTTTTTCTAAGGAAGTCAAAGCGATGACTTATCAATATAAAATTAAATTATTGCATTCATCACCTTACTACATCAGCCTTGTGTTTCACCTCTTTCTTCTGCTCACTACTCTCACACGATCGAGCTTGATAGATTTCAAGCTGAGAGGTGATGAAGTTCAAGAGAATACGGAAATAGTATCAGTCCTTACTAGGATAAAAGCACTCAATTTCCTGGATGTCATCATCAATTACCTTACGCTGAACTCGAAGGGTTCACAACATCACCTTATTGAAGTGATGCTGGGGCGTCCAGTGCATGCAATGATACCAAGAATCATCGTATTGGTCGACAAGTATATTTGTTTCCCTATGAATGTCAATATACTTATTCGCATGAGCATCCAGAAGAACAATGTCTTTATTGGCAATAAAGTAAGCATTGCTGATATGTTGGAGCCTAGTTAAAGAATCTAAGACTTCTTTTAGGGGCATATCACTCTCCGCAATGGTCTGGAACTCGTGGACGAAGGGATAAATTTAGAATTGGAGAGTGAAGTTTGCAAACGAATCAATCTTAAGTAAAATAATTTTCCTCGAGACAATTTGAGCATGATCGATAGGGGACATGGGTATAACAGTCATGATAACAAGCAAATGAAGTTTTTAGATTTGAAAATAAGAGAACTTGGTTACATTGGGAGAAAAAAACCAAGAATCCCTTTATATGGGGGCTTGGGGAACACCAATCGTATTTAAAGCCAAGGAGACACCTTGATTGGAGTACCTATTAATGGTAGGTAGCGTTTCCTAGGTAGAGGAGAAGACTGGTTGCTTTGAAAGTTATTGCTAAGGATATTAAGCATTGCTTTTAGTCTTGATCCCATGTCAACAACTATTCATATTCCACATGAACAGAAGAGAAATGTAAAATTTTTTTAAGTATTGGAAGCAGTCGAGCATATAGATAAAAAGAAGAGGGAGGCACTATAGACGATTTCATTAATCATGAAGTACAAAATTACAAAAATTAGAATTAAAAAGAAGAAAAATGGTTCAAAAGCTCTGCAATTTTTGCCCTCCTATCCAACTTTTTGGCAAGATGTGCTTGTGTCTTCACAACCATTTGCATTACTTGAGCACGAGAAGAAGTCTTCTGATTCACAAATTTGGCCAGTAGTTTTACTTATTTCTCTTATGTCAAATACATATTATCTATTTCTTCATGTTCTTTCTTCAAGGCTTGTAACTGTTCCATCAATGCTACTTCACGAGCATAAAGGTCAACCTGCTTTCTTTCAGTTTGTTGAAGACAACTAACAATTTCTCCCCAATAACGCTTACCTCTTTCATTTCGAGGTTCGCGGTCGAATTCTTGCTTTGAAGCTCTTCGACCGAGATGGAAGGTCTCTGATAGTCTCGTGCAAGACCTAAAAACTCTTGAAGTGTTGGTATTTTGGTCGAGATGGCTTCAATCATTTCCATAAATTCTTAAAGACATTCGATTAAGGAGGTAAATTTTTTGACCATACTCGAGAACACAATGTTAGTAACCCTAGACTGAACAAGTGTTTATATCTCATCTTGAATTTGTTGAAGCTCTAATGAAGGAAGGGGTCAATCGGCCACAAGGTATTCACTGTTCAAAGCTTGGCTGAGAGAAGATAAAATAACTTCAATATAGTTTTTTATGCTGAAGGGGTTATAATTGTCGTATCTAAAAGAGGTGGAGGTGGAATATGCAATGAGTCTGAAGATAGAGGCGCTGGATGAATTGTGAAAGCAACTAAATAGTATACTTGAGCCTCAACAATCAGAGAAGTTTCAGTAGAC
Organism: Magnolia kwangsiensis; assembly: GCA_037074715.1. NCBI lineage: Eukaryota > Viridiplantae > Streptophyta > Magnoliopsida > Magnoliales > Magnoliaceae > Magnolia > Magnolia kwangsiensis. The sequence continues at coordinate 35,046,969 of CM073573.1, forward strand.
AGGGTGAATTCTCCTTCTTTTTCTGTGACCGATGTATCAAGAGCTGGTACTTCAATCACAACAATAAATTGCAAATCCTAATCGACCAAAGGAGGAGTTATGCAAGGCGTGTTGGGTCGAGAGGTTTGCACCGGCACGAGAGGCTCATCATTCTCTTCAAAGGCTGTAAGCTCTGCGGCTTCTTGACTTTAATATTGGACAACCGATGAAGCCATGGAATGAATAAAGAGATTAAAAGACTCTTTAGGCTTATTAGTTATTTATACATCTTGTGGTTGGCTTTCTAGCCGAGGGGCTTCACTTATGGTCTCTTCAGAGTCAAAGCCATCAATTACTAGAGTTGGAGTTGTTAGATTAGCTAAAAAAAAACTACGAAAGAAGTGACCGATACTTCGTCTAGTTCAATTGATGGAGGACATGAGGAAATAACTTTCTTTATGGCCGTAAGTTCCCTCATTACTGCACAAAACAAAAGTTAGTAGGAAAATGAGATATAAAATAAAAAGGGGGTAATAAAAATGGTCTCCACGTAAATTAGACTGAACAACAATAGCTATGAATTTGTCATTTGATGATGAAATTTTAATGGGATCAATGACCAAAGTTAAAGCCCGATTGGAATGAGGGAAAGGAGGAGGTCTATGTCAATAAGGTTTAAGAAATAAGTCGAATGAGAGGTCAAGAACATTCAACCTTTCTTTTTTCCTTTTTCCATTTATGAAAGGCTTTATTAAAATGTGTCTCTTCATATTTCTTAAAAGCCCCATCCATTTTTCAAGAGTATTTTGAAAGGAAAATCCCTAGCCAGAATTTTGCATTGAAGTATTTTTTAAAAGCCGAAATACCATTCGCTTCGAAGGATATACCTCAGGGCTTCTTGATGGTTTGACTACCCCAAGTAGTAATTGAATCATTGATTGGTGTGTTCATTGTGGCAAGAAGTGTTGGAGCTAGGCCTAGAAAAGGCCCAAGACTGAAAATTATTTGAGTACCTGAGTTATTGGAGTAGGGGAGGATTGGTCAGGTGGTAAACTTGTTATTGGATTAGGGACCGAGACTTTCCTATGCTTATGTTCAGATGTCTTGTGACCTCAACCATCTTTATCGGAAAAGAGGAGACGATCGAGACAGTAATTGCTTTTCGTGACCAAGTTAACTTGTTGGTTAGAGGAAGACTGGCTTCGATATCACCATTTTCTTGGAAGTTATTTTCTTTTTCCTGGCCGCTGGTTTCTCTTTCTCCGCTAAGAGTGGGAGTGCGCACGGGGTGATGATAAATTTAATTGAATTGGTAACTAATCCCATGTAATTTTTCCCACCATTTATGGAATGTCATCATCATTTGCAGATGGGGATGACATTCAAATGGAGGGTGTAGGAAAGTGCACTCACTGATTGGAAGCTATTGTATAGAGATAAAAATTGACTAATTTTGCCAATGAACATTTAAATGGTGGTTGATTTGAAGTAATGTGAGTCTAAGGGGTAAGGAATACACTGGGACAATTCAAATTAACGTGCAAGGAGATTGGACAATATTATTCGATTCATAATTTAGCATTAACACAAGAATCGATGGAACCACTGTATACGAGATCTCTGTTGATGAGAAAGTTTTTCCATGCTTTTTCTTCTTTTTTCCCAATGATTCAGTATTAGTCCATTCAGAATTTTCTGACAAAAGCCAAGAAGGGTCGATATCTTTATTATATAATAGGCAGAGAAACGATGGGGAAGATTATGGAGAGAAAAAATAGTTCATGCACTCAATGAATGAATGAGAGATTCCTTAGTATGAGAGAATTTGTTGTCCATAAGAAGAAGGGACAGTCGAAGATTAAATAAGTTGACAAAGGACTTAGAATATTTGAAAAACCACATTTGCATAAGCTACATCGGGCCGCCACTGCTGTGAAGACCTTTAGTGGTTGCTTCGTATAAATTGTGATAAAGATGACCGAGCACAAAATGAGAAAGTGCTAATTGTCGGCCGTTAGCCAATGCCTCGGCCAAATGGAGGTACTCTTTGGTGATTTGGATTGGATTTACACATAGTAAATATCGACAAATTCACATAAGAATAAATCTTGCATGCACTGGGTGGCCGATGGTATTTATATTTTTGTGGACGTGAAAAAGGACTGACTGCATTAATTGCATCGGGTAATGAAGCAACATCGTCTTCACCTTTTTTTAAAGGCGAGATGACGTGGGGGCAATGTTGTAGCCTATTTTTGACCGATCGGAATAGAGTTAATAAGGGAATGGCGTGTGACATTACACAAAGGGTATGGGGTGTATGAAAATATTTTCTTAGAGATATAGTATGATTTTATAGAATCATGGTTGGTACCGATTTGGCGCTACACATCATCTGAGGACAAGGCGTAATCAATAAGGCATTACAGTCGAGTTAAGTAAAATCTTGGAGTACGACTGAGGGGTAAAATGTGATTAAGAAGGCAGAATGAAGTTCAGTCGAGGGAAGACGAATAATCGAAAGAGGAATGCACATAAAAGAAGGATCTAAATGGTGACTCTTCAGCTGTTGTAACCTATAAATTAAAATAAAGAAACATACGAGAAAAAGTTGTGGGAGACATCTATAAATAGAAAAAGAAATTAACAAAACAAGGTGTCTCACACCAATCAAACCAAATTAAATGTATCAATTTACTTTTATCTCATTCTATCCTAAGAGTGGTGATAATCCAATAGAAGTAATTCGTAGTTATAATCTAAGTCTACGCTCGTATGATGGAATTGATCTTTTTCAAATATCAAGCAGTTCTTTGAAGAGATGCATTCTTCTTGTTGCTCCTAGTGACCAATTGTGAGTTTTTCTTTCTGTCTGATTACACAGGTATGATAAAAAGTCATTTCTTGTGAAAAGAAAAGCACAACATACTTTTGAAGGAAAAATACCACATTTTGATTATTGCCTGATCATTATAAAATTCTACAAGTGGTTGAGTAGGCTACCAATCTTCTCAAATTTCGGTCATATACATTCCTAGTGCATGTATTTGCTTATTTTTCCATTTGGGATCAAAGTTTATCGGTTTGAATCTGTAACGTCTCAGATTTTTTGATATTTTGAATTTCTAAAAATTCTTGAAAACCTTCGATATGACTAGCTTATGTTGTCACTTATTGGCCCTTGACGCTCGAAGTGAGCCTATACACGGGTGGTACCAGTACAGAACCGTACAAATTCGATCAATCAACTGTAGGAAGCCAACGAATTCGCCCGATCACTTAAACATCGAGCTTAGCCTCGGGATTTATTCATATAGGGTCCAAATCTAGCCAACATATCACTGACTAATCGAGACAACCCTAACCAAATAAAGATCTATCCAAAGCCGAGACAAGTAGGGGTCATATCTTAATTAACAAACCAAATCAATCTAGCTACTCCTTTAGCCTAAAAAGAAATGGTTTAGGGTTATTAAGAGCGAATTACCATTTTCACTAATTATAAATTGGCCACACTATAAACTTAACTAATCCAGACCCTAATCATTGCGCATAAGAAAATTTTGCTACCCAATTTATTCAAAAAATGCCCCAATTATCCGAATAAGTTCTAGACCACTCGTTAGTGGGCCGTTAGTTCCAAAACTATAGAATAATGTCTGTCTCACTGGGCTTAATGTCCATCGTGGGTGGAGAATCAAGATAGTACCCAGAAATGTGCAACTTGGGCTAGAGGCTGAGTGCTTAAAATGCACAAATACCATAGGCTGAAGCCTAAAACTTAAGTGAAATAGATTTTCTGCTCTTTCGCGAAGTTGTGGCTTTCCGACCGTTAGATCACAACCAAACTTGATGTATGAGTTAAGGATATTTTTCTGCTCATATTCGTATAGCCCCTCCCCAGATCAATCATTAATGACCTTCCATCGTAAGTGGGACCTCCACGGTTGATCGAAGTATCTGATTGCTGCCCGATTCTGACAAACTAAAGATCCTATAGTGGGGCACCTTTCCCCTGACGTGGATGAGCTAATGGCCCCTTGAAAAGACGCTATAAGTGGGAAACAACCTCTATTAGGGTTACTATAATGGATAAATGGCTGTTAGGGTCATTTGCACCACTTCTGTCACTATATAAGGGCCTTGTTTGGGCACCCCCTCCTCCCATATGAATTTCAACAAGAGAATAAAGGAGAAAGGGAGAAGAGAAAGAAGAGAAAGGAGGGGAGAAAGAGCGAGAGAGAGAGAGAGAGAGAGAGAGAGAGAGAGAGAGAGAGAGAGAGAGAGAGAGAGAGAGAGCTTGGGGTGGGAGTGTTGGTGCACTTCCACCCTCTCATCCCCTCTCTAGCCGCCTCACCGTCGTTGGAGCTTTTCTGGCAATGGTTGGAAGTAAGTGTTAAATCTCAAATATAATTTAGGAATTCAATAGTTGTTTATGGCTAATTTCATAATCTTGTATGCTTGTTTAGGTCATTCAATGATTTTCTCTAAAAACCTAACCCTATGAGCTCAAAATAAAAGATTCCTTCTTGAAGGTACATACCATTATGCCTAGGTTTCCATTTATCGACCATCGAGGGTCTCAGTAATGATGTTTTATGCTAAATGGGTTGTAATATCTAGCATGTTTATATTTAATGTTTGATTGTATTATATGCTGTTGGTTAGATATGGATGTACACATGTTCAATGAAATGTCTAAGTAGTAGAATGTGTTATTTTATTGATGTTCACATGTTTGATCTATTACCTAAGTGATTGTATTACTTTATGCATGCCCACACGTTTGATTTAATGCTTTAATGGATACTCACATGTTCGATGAAAGGCTTGAGTGGTTGTGTAGCTATAATTGTGTGAAGTAATGTTTAGTCTATATCGATACTTAGGATTTCTATGATGTTAGGTCAGTTGGCTAACCGCCTGAACTAAAAGGGTGGTCCGAGTTAGAGTGGCCACCTTAGGTGTTACGCCCCAAACCAGGAAATCAAATTCACAGGAATCCCGATCGCAGAATCTGGTGCTGATAGCCTTCGTAATACCCTATTCTCAGCTCCCAGCGTTCATACGGCAGGTTCCGATCCTGGGATCATACAAGGAAAATTTTTTAATGTACATTTGTCTCATAAGAAGCATAACCACAAGTATACCCAAATTATAAAGGCAACATTATCATCACATATCTACTAATATAATCATTTGAATACAATGCTGAAAGAGAAAATACATATGTCGAAATCAAAGCTCCAGAAGACAGCTGCACGCTCCAAGCTCAATGCTGTTGCAACCTAACGCCACCTGCACGCATCTATCGTGTATAAGCTTATAGAAAGCTTAGAGGGTGGTGAAAGTGTGTATAAGATAAGTGCCAAGTATACAATAAAGCCCATAAATCATACATCATTGGAAAAAATGGAAATACTAATAAGATCATGAATCATACGATATCAGAGTAAGCAGAAATATATTAGTAAGTCCATGAATCATATAATATCAGAGTAAGCAATGCGGATTGATTATGCAAATGCGAAATCATAGAGAGCTAAATATTAGATGTTAAGGGTACGATGAAATATGTAAATCCTGTTAAGTCTGTCTAGGCCATATAAGTGTAGAAACATAGTAATCGAAAATGCTACGTACTGCGGATGCAATGTAATATGCAGTGCAAATGAAATGACCATGCTGAAGTGTATAGTTGGGATGATAGTTCGTAGTATCGCAGGCTACGGGGTCCATCACAAGAGACTTCTATTCAAACCAGTCTTATACCTAAATTTGGATAGTCAGAATCAATATGGTAAACTCCTGATCTCAGGTTAGTCGCATGCCCAACCGAAATTCTGGCCATACAAAAGTACATGTAACAAATAGTTACGCACCACCAGCCGAGTGGATAGTAAATAAATGAATGAATGAATATACAATTCCTGCTCAATAAGTCCACATATCAGTATGGTTACTCTCTAGGGAAATCACCGGGGTCTATTACACTCCAAAACAAATTGTCGTTCCATCATGCGCAATAAGGTGAGTGGAAGAGACCTCATTATCTTCCTACCAATATAGGGCCCGACTCGTCGATAGCGGACCCATTCCTCGAGCTAGTCAGACTCAGCCTAGCATTGTCCCTTCCTCTTAGGCAGGTAAGGCCGTACCCCCTTCTAACTGACCACGACACAGTGGGAGACATGGCTTAACGATATATGACCCTCATGCGCTCATGCATCCACTCGGTCTACACATTGGAGTAACCTCTAGAACCAAGAGGATTTATGAGTTTTCACCCAGGGCCATTTATGGCAGCCCGATGCTATAACAGATTTCTGGTGTCCTATCTGACCATCCACGATATGCCTGTGGAGGCTACCACCCTAGTGTCGCTAGAGCGTATAGTGATCATAACTCACAATGCAAGATGCATGAGTCATACAATCCAGTCATGCATCAATCCTGCGTACACCATACATTCATGTGAGATAATCTCCACTTATCAAGGAGTCTCATAACAACCTGCCCAATGACATATGCAATGGTCAACCACATCTCATAACAAACATGTAGATGATGTGTATGAGCATGTATCGTGATGCTATGTTGTCACATACTCATAATCGATATCAATAACTGGCACTAACAATCGACCTCGACAATGTGAACATTTAACCAACATTATCCCCAAGGAGTAGTCCACATAGAGCTTGACATATAGTGGACCCATGACCTCACATAGGGCCTGATATATAACACCATGGGCCTCACTCATGAGCTTAATACACATCACGATGGGCCTTTCACATGGGCCTAACATACATCACAATAGGCTCCATCGCCTGGCCCTCAAATGCATCACAATGGGCCTCATCATATAGGCCTCAACAATCAGCCTCGGTAATCAAAATCAGCTTCGACAAATGAAATCAGCCTCAACAGTCAGAATCGACACTTGGAATCGGCTTTGACACTCGGTCTCGACAATCGGAATCGACCTCGACAAATCAAAATCAGCCTCGATACTCATCCTCGATAATCAGAATCGGCCTATATAATTGGCCTCGACAATCGAAATCGGCCTTGACAATCAAAACCTGCCTCGACAATCAGAATGGGCCTCGATTATCGGAATCGATCGATAATCAGAATTGACAAATTGGGCACGTCAACCGAAATCAGCAATCGATCATGATAATCACCATCGATCGCTAATTGACAATCGAAATAGATCGATAATCGAAATCGAAAAATTAGTCACGTCAATCGAAATCGGTAATTGGTCACGACAATCAGAATCAATCGATAATCAGAATCGATAAATCAGTCACGTCAATCGAAATTGACAATCGGTCATGACAATCGGAATCAACCGATAATCAGAATCGGTAATCGGTCACGTCAATCAAAATCGGCCTATACAATCGGCCTCAACAATCAAAATCAGCTTATACAATCGACCTCGACAAATCGGAATCGGCCTCGACAATCAAAAACAGCTTATACAATCGGCCTTGACAATCGAAATCAACCGAACAAGGCCTAAGGGAAAGGTCATGTGGACTTTAAACCATCATTGCTTAACAATGTGGCCATTTAACCAACATTACTTCCAAGGAGTGGCCCATACAAGGGATTCATACACAACTTAACGGGCTATACATACATCGCGCTGGGCCTCAACCATGGGCCTTGAATACATCACAATGGGCCTCAACCCATGGGCCTCAAATACACAACAGGTGGGCCCTGCACCTGGGTCTCAAAAACACAATAGGTGGGCCCCGTTCATGGGTCAAAGATATATCATGATGGGCCACAAGTATATCAAAGTGTAACACCCTGAAAATTGGGGGTCGTGTATAAACTCAACTCCTGAGTTCCAGACCGTCACTTATGCAACAAAAATGATTATGATTCAATGTTGTCTGAGTTAAAGCATTCACATGAGTAAAAGTATACCAAAACTGTAATTCATACTCCAGATTCAGTGATAAAAGCAAGCGGAAGACTAAAAGATATACATATCACTGTATGAAAAACAAAATAGATCTCAATTGTCTCCAAAGTATGAATATATCTCTGAGTCTCATATACATGTAAATAAACAGAATCAAATGTCTAAAAAGAGTCCCGCTGAGAAGTCCCGTCAATCCAGGCCACCTAAGCAAAGCCGTCGTGGTACTGCATATATGAGAACTCGTCCTGGTCTTCATCATAATCCGGCTCTGCCTCCTGAATCGCTGCCTCACCTGCATCTAAGACAGGGTCTTGTGGGTGTTGTAAACACCATCCTGTAACGTGGGAATGAGTAGCTAACTCAGTAGAATAATAGAGTAAAGATTAGCATGTTCTCAAATCAATCATGCGATAATAGTAAAGCAGTAAATCAAACAATCCTAATACTGTTGTTAATGCAATATGACATGACATGATGGATGCCCTCACCGACATTCTCCCTCATACGGCACCATCTGCGTCCGCGGCATGCTTGCGTACCGCTCAGTGCTGCACATCTTTCAGGCACATGCAATGTGATGGTGATATGATTACCGAGTTATTATTAGTCTATTCAAACAGCAGGATTGGAAAACTAAGGTACTTCCCTTATATCAATCCCAACACAGATCCTGTCTAGGGTCGTCACTCCTAGTAATCTCATACGATGTATATTTTGTAGGTCGCTGCAAGGGCTGCCAGGGCTGTTGCTCGCACTCGTTGCACCGCTCCCCCATCACCTTATCAATATAGGCCTACTTGTACTCTCGTCGCTACGGAAGGGTCGTCGCCTCCCGTAAACTCAGAATACGCTCACGGTCACTACAAAGGACTCGTCGCCTGATCAGTGTAGGCCGACAGCAAGAATATAGTGTCCCATACCAGCATAATCTACTCACGAGTCATAGGTGCTCACTGGTCACTACGGGGAGGTTTGTGGCCCTGACGTAGGCCGACAGCTCGACCACGGTGTCCCATACCACCATGCCCAGCTCATGAGTCTTTATGGATCAAGATACTATGGTTAACAGGGTTTACAATGGTAGTTCAGTACCCTAGGTTCAAGCAGTTATGACTCATACAAGGTGAACATACAAAGGCCAGTCGGGTTACTTGACGGGCTCGACTAGCACGAGCGCATCTCAAGTCGAACGACATGAAGTGCGTAAAACACCTCTTGTGGCCTAACCACTGCCGCCAACTTCAAAACACGACTCGCGTTCATCGACGCGTCGTTCGTGGCAAAGATAAGCCAACCACGAATTTACTCAGTTACCGACTGCCTGGACTAGGTATAGTCCCAAATATTTATGAATTCACATCAGCAATCATGTAAGAGTAATGGAAATGAAATGCAACAATGTGAGCATGTTAACACATGTTATAACATACAACTTAATTAAATCATCTAACACATGCATTCCATACACATAATGAAATTATGCATATAGCCAACATGTAGGAAATCATTTACATCAGCATACCATTTGAGAATTCAATCTCAAACTAATTCATAACACCATTTAATTCAATATATACTAATACAAACATTTATACAAACACTTAAACTACACACTTAAGTCTACATATAGTATGTCGACTCAAAGTGCGCATTTAGGCGAATCTCTTCACCAAACTAATTATGCACACATTCCTAATATCCTAATGCGACAAGAAGCCATGTCAATCACATCAGCAAAATATGGATGAAAACAGTATTTCCTACAAATGACTAAAATGCCCTAAATCTCATATTTTTCGTCTGCTTATGAAACAGGAAACGGACAGCATGTTGTACATGTCAAACGGCGTTGCCGTCGATAATCTACTATTAAACGACATTGAAAGCATTGAAAATAGTCAATCAAAGCGTCTAAAATTCGTACCTTTTCTCATATAAGTGTATTGATTCGAACGGAGCGTGTACGCTTCGTCTACGGTGAACCGTGAACCTAATACACAAGATCTGTAAGCTACTTCGCTATGAAAATGACGGAACCTCAAATCAGCAAGTATTTAAGGTCTTTTCTTACCTAGAAATGTGGTGTAATCGTCGGAAAAGCGATTGAGGCGTGTTGCTTAAGCACGTGCAACACGTAGTGCAAGCGGCAGGAAATTCTCTCCCACTCTCTCTCACAATCTCTCACCTTTTCTATCTCACCAGCTACGGTTTCTAACAAATTCGGATGGGTGAGAGAAGTGAGGGTTTAAGCCCCTTTTATAACCTAAAACTTGCCCGAAATAGGCTTGGGAACAATATTTACTTGATGCCTAACCAAATCGGGGCTGTTTCGGTCCAAAAAGATATTTCTGGAGGTCCCCTGGCCGAACACGATCGGACTTAAGTTCATGCACGTCGGATGTAGCTCACATCCTATTTTCAGACCAGTAGTGTTCGTATATCGCACGTGGCAGTCCAGTTTCAGTTCAGCGGTCATCGTACATAGATCAGGTCTACAAGTCTCATGATATGAAATAGAAATTTTTCCTGATCCAAGGGTGTAATTTGGCTAAATTCTGACGGTCAGAACGCTTAATAATAATGCGTCAAGTCGTGTGCCAGATTTGAATTTTAAATTTCAAATCTAACCCTATTCTCACTCTCTTCACTCGCTCACATCCCATTTTTGAAATGATTGTCAAGTCCAGCTAGGCGGTTATAACGGTCTAAGATTGTAGGTATCGAACTTTCGACGCGCGGTCTAGATCCAATACAAAGTTTCAAAGAGGTCCTGAGAACAAACCGGCTTAGAGTTTGATCCAAGGTTTTAGAGTATTATAGCGTCATTGGTTCTACTCGCTTTGGTTCTTGTAGAACGTATTTAAAGTGATCAGGGACTATTTTCCAGCTACTCTAGCGTTGCGCTAGCTAACTTACACTTATTTTCTAAAGAAATTAATCCTACGCAATTTCTAGTCGAGTTGGTACTTGAGCTCAAGTACGGATTTTTTTCAGGGCGTACACTCTACCTCCCTTAACAAAAAATTTCATCCTCAAAATTTATACCTTTTCGTACTCCTCGAGAAGCTATGGGCAGTTCTTTCTGATCTAGGCTTCTATCTCCCAAGTAGCCTCTTCCTCAGAGTGATGCGTCCACAATACCTTCACAAGGAGAATCACCTTGCTACGCAGTACCTGCTCGTTCCTGTCTAGGATACGCGTCGGTCGCAGGATATATGTAACATCCTCTCCTAACTGCACCTGCTCCCATCTGATGATATGGGAAGGATCAGAAACGTATTTCTTCAACATAGAAACATGAAATACATTGTGAACGCTCGCGAGAGGCATGGGTAAAGCCAAACGGTATGCCACTGCTCCCACACGATCAAGGATCTGGAATGAACCAATGAATCGCAGTGCCAGCTTCCCCTTCTTCCTGAACCGAAGGACTCCCTTCATAGGGGAAACTCGCAAAAATACATGATCCCTAACTATGAACTCTAGTGGCCGCCGTCTCGTATCGGCATAACTCTTCTGTCTGCTCTGCACTGTGAGAAGCCGACGTCTAATAATATCAATCTTCTCTGACGTCGCCTGCACTAACTTTGGGCCAATCAAGCTACGCTCACCGACCTCTGCCCAGCAATGCGGTGCGCGACAAGGTCACCCATACAACGCCTCGTAAGGTGCTATACTGATACTTGCCTGAAAACTGTTGTTGTATGAGAACTCCGCATATGCAAGATAGTCATCCCAACTGTCCTTGAAGTCCAGTGCGCAAGCTCGCAACATGTCCTCTAAGATCTGGTTCACCCGCTCTGTCTGTCCGTCTGTCTGTGGGTGGAAGGCAGTACTGAACTTCAACTTCACACCCATAGCTTCCTGAATGTGAGTCCAGAAAATAGAAGTGAACCGTGTGTCTCTGTCCGACACGATCTCCAATGGAACTCCATGCAGACGCACAATCTCTCTGATGTATAGTCTAGCCAGCTCGTCTGCAGAGTTCGTGACTCTGATCGGTAGGAAGTACGCCGACTTCGTCAGACGGTCGACGATCAGCCATATGGAATCATGTCCTTTCCTCATCTTTGGCAGCCCTGAAATGAAATTCATGGAAATGAAGTCCCACTTCCACTCTGCGATCGGCATAGGCTGCAAGAGTCCAGGTGGTCGGCGATGCTCTGCCTTCACCTGCTGGAAAGTAAGACAACGGGACACAAACTCTGCTATGTGGGTCTTCATACCTTCCCACCAATAGGTCCTCTTCACGTCGCGATACATCTTCATACTGCAGGGATGCATCGCGAGTCTGGTACAATGCGCAGCCTCGAGAATCTCTCGTCTCAAGTCAGGGATATCTGGGACACATAGGCGGCCACGTTAACGTAAGCCCCCATCTGTGCCAACTCTCCACTCGGCGTCCGCATCATCACTGGCCTGCTCTCGAAGCACAGTCAGATGCGCATCATCCCTCTGCGCCTCGATGACCCGATCATCGATCTGAGATCGTACCTGCACATGTGCGATGAACTCATACGGCTCCTCTACAGTGAGTTTCGGCTCAAAGTCTCGTAGAAACTCAACCATATCCCACTCAGCAACCATCAGCGGAGCCGCAAACTCTATCACCTTCTTGCGGCTCAACGCGTCAGCCACAAGGTTCGCCTGCCCAGGATGGTAAGAGATTTCGAACTTGAAGTCCTTCAAAGTCTCCATCCATCGCCGTTGCCTCATATTCAAGTCTCGCTGCGTGAATATGTACTTGAGGCTCTTGTGGTCGCAAAAGAGCTCGAACTCCTCTCCATAGAGGTAATGTCTCCAGAGTCTCAGTGCGAATATGACGGCTGCCAACTCTAGGTCGTGTGTAGGGTAATTCTCCTCGTACTTCCTTAATTGTATCGAGGCATACGAAATTACCCTGTCCCTCTACATAAGGACACAACCCAGACCAACGCTAGACGCGTCAGTGTATATAGTGTATCTAACCCCTTGCTCTGGCAATACTAGCACAGGGGCGGACGTAAGTCTGTCCTTCAGCTCCTGAAAAGCTAACTCCACCTTGTCATTCCAGGCGAACTTCACATCCTTCCGTGTCAACTGAGATAAAGGTCTCCCAAATGAAGGGTCGATAATAGCCAACGAGACCCAAGAAACTCCTCACCTCAGTGACAGAACCAGGCTGCTCCCAGTCCTGAACTGCAGCTACCTTAGACAGGTCAACTGTCATCCCATCCTTGGACACCACGTGTCCCAGGAACTTCACTTCCTGCTTCCAGAAATCACACTTCTTGTACTGTGCGAACAACTGATGCTGTCTGAGTGTATCCAGGACCAAGCACAAATGCTCCTCATGCTCCTCTCGACTCTTGGAGTATATCAAAATGTCGTCAATGAACACAATGACGAATCGATAGAGGAAAGACCGAAATACCCGGTTCATCAGATCCATGAACACGGCTGGTGCGTTCGTGAGACCGAATGACATCACAAGGAACTCGTAATGGCCAAAGCTGGTCCTGAACGCTGTCTTCTGTACGTCCTCATCCCTGACGCGCAACTGATGATATCCTGACTGAAGATTAATCTTCGAGAAGTACTGCGCTCCTCTCAACTGATCAAACAAGCCATCGATCCTGGGTAAAGGGTACTTGTTTTTCACCGTGATCTAGTTCAGTCTGCGATAATCAATACACAATCGCATCGAACCATCCTTCTTCCTTACGAACAGGACTGGTGCTCTCCAAGGAGACACACTAGGCCGTATAAGGCCAAGCTCCAGCAAACCATCAATCTGCGTCCTCAACTCCTCCATCTCACACGGTGCCATGCAATACGTCGGCAGTGAGACGGGCGTGGAACCAGGCACCAGATCGATAGTGAAATCAATCTCTCATCGAGGCGTTAAACTAGGAATCTTTCTGAACAGATTCCCAAACTCACAAACGACTGGAGTATGCTCAAGCATCGGGGCATCAACGTCCCGAAGTAAAGAAGCGTAGCTAAGTATGTGGAAAGGAAGATTTACCCGAACTGAAAATGTGAAAGGCGTGCCCTCTGGCTCGTACACCGTCACCATACGAGTCTCGCAGTCAATCTCGGCCCTCCCAGTAGTCAACCAGTCCATGCCAAGAATGAAATTGAGATAAACAAGAGAGGGGTCGACGATGAGATCAAGAGCCATCGTCCTGCCCCCGAGATCCATCAAGCAACCCTCACACATCAGGGTGGCATCAGAAAAATCTCCATGAGCTGAAAGAACTCACACTCCATCCATGCGAATGGTCGGCAGTCCAAGAAGCCGACAATGGAATGCGATATCAAAGAAAGTGTAGATCCAGTATCCACCATCACGAGAATAAGAATACCTCCGATGTAGGCAGTGACCTCGAAGGCCTAATGCTGAGAAGTCTCTGTCGCGGCTGCCTCAGCTGTCAAGGCATGCACCCGCGCTTGCTGTAGCCGGTTCGGCCGCTGTGCCGTGGGCCATAGAGGTGGCCTGAACTGAGATACCGGAGGTCTGAAGGAAGGGTGCGCAGGAGCCAACCGTAAAGGCGGTGCTGATATAGCTTGTGGGCGTGTACGGTCGATTTTCTACGGCGGCGAAAACCCATTGTCCCGCATCCGAGCGAAACAACTCTGTACCGAATGGCCCGATCTCCCACAATAAGTGCATGACAAATCGAGGTGCCACAACGGTGGTACTGGCGCTGTAGCCCTAGAAGGAGGGTCGACGCGAGGCCTCTTGCCCGCAAAGGGCTTGTCCTACAACTCCGTTCGTGGCCTAGGAGCAACAAGGCCACGTGATCGCGTAAGTCGATCCACATCCTGCTCTGCCAGCATGGACATATGAATCAGATCCGCATAGGAGGGAATGCTCACGCAGCACATCTTCGACCGAATATCCGGTCGTAAACCCTCAGAAAAGCACCGTATGCGCATCTGCTCATCTGCCAGTATAGTCGGGACGTATCTGCCCAACTCAGTGAACCGATGTTCATAATTAGTCACTGTCATGCCTCCCTGTCTGAGGCGCAGAAACTCATTCTCCCGATCATGCCTATATGTCTGGGGATAATATTTCTCGTGGAAGCGGAACTCGAACGCTGCCCAGGTCCATATGTAGTCAGTGGCAACGGTCCGCAACACACTGTCCCACCATAAGCTGGCCTCTCGCTCGAACAAGAATGTAGCCAACTCGACCTGCTCAGTCTCTGAACAATGAAGCATCCGTAGTATCTTCGACACACGGTCGAGCCAATACTCGGCCTTCTCGGGTCTATGAGAACCCGTAAAAGTGGAAGGCCATAAGCGCTGAAATCGCTCCAATAAGCTCCGTGTGTCAGCGGCATTCCTCGAAGGATAAACAAGTGGTACAGGATGAGCCATGCCCTTATCCTGAGCATATGTATCGGCATCCTCAGCTGGATACGCAAGTGGTGCAGGTGGAGCCACACTCCCACCCTGGGCTAGAGCCCCCACTAAAGTAGTCAGGAGCTGCTGCTGCTGCTGCATCATGGCCATCATCTGCTCAAATCTATTTGGAGGTGAAGCAGGCTGTGGCATGTACCGCGTCGAAGAAGACGCACGGTACTGCTCTCTGACGGGCGGTGTGAATGACGGTGGTCCAACTGCAGGACCAGTAGTAGGCTAAGGCGCACGTGCTGTCTCAAGAATTGGGCCCACAGCAGGGTCCGCATGAGCATCAAACTAAAAAGGAACCTGATCTATAGGCTCACCCAGTGTAAGCCGAGCTGTGCTCCGTGTAGCCTTCGGCGGCATTCCCTATATTAAAAATAGGGTGCAACCTTGTCAGTCTCAATAGCATAAACACACCGCAATCATTCACATAAAGAGTCAAAGGCATTTCATGCATTTTATTTAATCAAAATTATCACAATACAAGGGATATCTCCTTACAAGCATCATGACAGGAAGTACATGGGAACGAAGACAGTTAAATCTGCAACAACAACATAAGTAAACTACTAGCCTTAACATGCTTACACAACATAAAGCAGGAAACGACTAACTACTAACAACAACAACTAAAATCTCATCGCTAGTCTGAGTCGGGTGACGGAGGAGGAGTACCCTTATCCTGCAAGCAGCATAGGATCGCCTTCAAGGTGCGAGTCACCTTACCGAATTTTCTCTTCATAACGGCCTTGGTATCCTTGACCTTAGCCCGAAGTTCCTGAACTTTCCTTGGCAAGGTGACCTGACTCTCCTCAATTCGGGCAATGCGATCATCACTAGTAGCCTGAGCAGAAGGAGGAGGGCTCTCATCTGTATCCTGAGCCTCCTCTTCTACCTCTTTCTGGACTTCTTCCTCTACTTCCGCTCTAGGTTCTCCCTCACTTGGATCCTCTTCGTCATCAAAATCGTCCTCGCTATCCTCATCAAGCTGAGTCTCACGGTACTGAGACCTAATCTTCATCTTGACCATGGTAGACTCATCAATGCAGTGAATCGGAACTAGCAACTCCGGCCCAAGTCTGTAAGCAAACTCAAGCGCGATCTTGCATATAAGCCGGCCAAAAGGAAGCGACTCAGACGTTCTCCTTGATTTTGCTATGAGGATAATCTGTCGCAACACGAAAGTGACCATACACACATTTTCTCCCTGGGCCACCTGATACAAGAAATCAACCATAAGGCGCGTACACTCAATGCGATTTGTCAACCTGAGATACACGTTGAACGTGCAAATGTGGTGTAGCAGGCGCAAATCATCAGACATATGAAACGCCTTGAGGCTATTATTAGGCTGCCATGTAACTAGACTACCGCATAGGAACCTGGTACGGAGATCTCACTCACGCCTACTCCTCAAATTCTTTGCACTGGGATGAACATCACCAATGAGCACGTTCAGAAGTCGCGCTATCAACCGAACATCGATCGTAGCCATCTGGTCTCTACCAAAAGGAATCTTAAACTGCAATGGCTCTAATGTAGAACTCTGGATACGAGCGTAGAAGGCACGAACGGTGCTCACATTAGCACGAGAACGGGCTTCAAAGAGCGGACCCCAATGTGTAGCTTCAATGCGCTCGAATAACAGGAATTCGCCGAAGAGTCGCCCTTCCACTTTCACCTCAAACAAACCTTATGGTCAGTATATTCATAGTGAGGCATCTCCGATAATATCACTCGCCCAAGTTGAGCATGGGGATCCAAATCCCACTTTGTATGGAACTCTCGGGCTGTACTTGGACTTGCGACGGCGCTTGAGCTAGCGGCGCCACCCCTCTGTCTTCTTGATTGCGTAGGGCGACTAGGCCCAGCCTCATCAGCTGCGGTCTTTCTCTTTTCCATCAAAGAGAGGATGGTGGAGAGAGAGAAAAAACTCAAAATGACTTCAATAAAAGCCATGAAAAATGTAGAGAAATGGCTGTCCAAACAGAAAAAAGAAAATCTAAATGTTGTAGAGGGATGCTTCAAGCTCCCCTAGGCTAGATTTTCATAAAGAAAAGAGAAGGAAAAAGGAAAATGGAGCGACTCCAAATCACTCTCAAATCCTCTCATTGCTGAAAACGACCATATCCCATACCTCTAACGTGATTAGTAACCCTCTCCCTCTCCGATCTCGTCCGTTGGAGCTCCTACAACTCCATTTTAAGAAACTAAGGGTCGTCACTCCTAGTAATATTAGGAAATTAAGGTACTTTCCTTATATCAATCTCAACACAGATCCTGTCTAGGGTCATCACTCCTAGTAATCTCATACGATGTATATTTTGTAGGTCGCTGCAAGGGCTGCCAGGGCTGTTGCTCGCACTCGCTGCACCGCTCTTTCATCACCTTATCAATACAGGCCTACTTGTACTCTCGTCGCTACGGAAGGGTCGTCGCCTCCCGTAGACTCAGAATACGCTCATGGTCACTATAAAGGACTCGTCGCCTGATCAGTGTAGGCCGACAGCAAGAATATAGTGTCCCATACCAGCATAATCTGCTCACGAGTCATAGGTGCTCTCTGGTCACTACGGGGAGGTTTGTGGCCCCAACGTAGGCCGACAGCTCGACCACGGTGTCCCATACCACCATGCCCGGCTCATGAGTCTTTATGGATCAAGGTACCATGGTTAATAGGGTTTATAATGGTAGTTCAGTACCCTAGGTTCAAGCAGTTATGACTCATATAAGGTGAACATACAAAGGCCAGTCGGGTTACTTGACGGGCTCGACTAGCACGAGCGCATCTCAAGTCGAATGACATGAAGTGCGTAAAATACCTCGTGTGGCCTAACCACTGCCGCCAACTCCAAAACACGACTCGCGTTCATCGACGCGTCGTTCATGACAAAGATAAGCCAACCACGAATTTACTCAGTTACCGACTGCCTGGACTAGGTATAGTCCCAAACATTTACGAATTCACATCAGCAATCATGTAAGACTAATGGAAATGAAATGCAACAATGTGAGCATGTTAACACATGTTATAACATACAACTTAATTAAATCATCTAACACATGCATTCCATACATATAATGAAATCATGCATATAGCCAACATGTAGGAAATCATTTACATCAGCATACTATTTGAGAATTCAATCTCAAACTAATTTATAACACCATTTAATTCAATATATACTAATACAAACATTTATACAAACACTTAAACTACACACTTAAGTCTACATATAGTATATTGACTCAAAGTGCGCATTTAGGCGAATCTTTTCGCTAAAATAATTATGCACGCATTCCTAATATCCTAATGCGACAAGAAGCCATGTCAATCACATCAGCAAAATATGGATGAAAATAGTATTTCCTACAAATGACTAAAATGCCCTAAATCTCATATTTTTCGTCTGCTTACGAAACAGGAAACGGACAGCATGTTGTACATGTCAAACGGCGTTGCCGTCGATAATCTACTATTAAAAGACATTGAAAGCGTTGAAAATAGTCAATCAAAGCGTCTAAAATCCACACCTTTTCTAATATAAGTGTATTGAATCGAACGGAGCGTGTACGCTTCGTCTACTGTGAACCGTGAACCTAATACACAAGATCTGTAAGCTACTTCGCTATGGAAATGAAGGAACCTCAAATCAGCAAGTATTTAAGGTCTTTTCTTACCTAGAAATGCGGTGTAATCGTCGAAAAAGTGATTGAGGCGTGTTACTTAAGCACGTGCAACACGTAGAGCAAGCGGCATGAAAGTCTCTCCCACTCTCTCTCACAATCTCTCACCTTTTCTCTCTCACCAGCTACGGTTTCTAGCAAATTCGGATGGGTGAGAGAAGTGAGGGTTTAAGCCCCTTTTATAACCTAAAACTTGCCCGAAATAGGCTTGAAAATAATGTTTACTTGATGCCTAACCAAATCGGGGCTGTTTCGGTCCAAAAAGATATTTCTGGAGGTCCCCTGGCCGAACGCGTTCATGCACGTCGGATGTTGCTCACATCCCATTTTCAGACCAGTAGTGTTCGTATATCGCACGTGGCAGTCCAGTTTCAGTTCAGCGGTCATCGCACATAGATCAGGTCTACAAGTCTCATGATATGAAATAGAAATTTTTCCTGATCCAAGGGTGTAATTTGGCTGAATTCTGATGGTCAGAACGCTTAATAATAACGCGTTAAGTCGTATGCTAGATTTGAATTTCAAATTCTAAATCTAACTCTATTCTCACTCTCTTCACTCCAAGCTCATTGAAATAGCCTCTCAATGTCGGTTGGACTTGATTTTTGAAATGATTGTCAAGTCCAGCTAGGCGGTTATAACGGTCTAAGATTGTAGGTATCGAACTTTCGACGCACGATCTAGATCCAATACAAAGTTTCAAAGAGGTCCTGAGAACAAACCGGCTTAGAGTTTGATATGAGGTTTTAGAGTATTATAGCGTTATTGGTTCTACTCACTTTGGGTCTTGTAGAACGTATTTAAAGTGATCAGGGACTATTTCCCAGCTACTCTAGCGTTGCGCTAACTAACTTACACTTATTTTCTAAAGGAATTAATCCTATACAATTTCTGGTCGAGTTGGTACTCGAGCCCAAGTACGAATTTTTTCAGGGCATTACACAAAGTGGGCCTCTCGAATGGGCCATAAAATATATCAAAGTGTGCCTGATGGATGAGCCACAAAGTACATGAAGGTGGGCCTCAACAACGGGCCTCATACATATCAAGGTGGGTCTCAACCCACGGGCCCTAATATTACAATGGGCCTCAACCCTTGTGCCCCAAATACATCACAATGGGCCTCATAACATGGCCTCATATGTATATATATATATATATATATATATATATATATATATATATATATATATATATATATATATATATATATATATATATATATTAAGGTGGGCCTCAACAACGGGCCTCATACATATCAAGGTGGGCCTCAACAACGGGCCTCACACACATCAAGGTGGGCCGTATCAATGGGTCGCACTAATGGGCTTCTATACACAACAGTGGACCTTACACATGGGTCTCAAATACTTAACATGTCGGCCCTATGCGTGGGTCTCATATGCATCAAATGGACCACGCCAATGGGCTTAACATATATCACAATGGGCCAAGTATACGTCACTTTGGGTCCACGTCCAAAAAGGGACAGTTTGGATATAAAACAAATACATCAATGGTGGGAATAAAACTAGTATATCACGGTGGGTCCCACACATCAAAAAAATCAGATGGACGACGGGGATAAAATACGTACATCACGTGGGATCCACAACCCATGGGTGGCTTGAATTGAACACGCACATCCTGGTGGTTCCCACCGTCCAGAAAGCTAGACAGTGTGAATATAAAATACATACACCATGTGACCTAACATCCCACGTGTGGACAACACACATAAGTGCAAGGTGGGTACTACCGTTCTCTGGACGATGTGGATGTAAAGTACATATGTCATGAGGGTCCCTTGGAGAGACGGTATGAATGCAACGCATCATTAAAGTGGGCCGCATAAGTGGACGGTATAAATGAAACATGTATAACATGGTGGGCCTTAGGATTACACAATAGGTGAGCCCATCGATCATGGCCGGACATTGTGGATCATACAACACATATATCATCAGCGGTCCATGTCCCATGTGGACAGTATGGATGACCACACACGTGACTAGCCTTACGCCCGACCCTGGACAGATGACCAGGATATATAATACATCACCGTAGGTTCCGCAACACCGTCCAGAGATCTCTAGACTGTGTGCATATAGAACACATTCATCAAAGTGGGTCCTACCACCTGCACGTGTGACACGTGTAGGGTTGACCTCAAATGGGTGGACGGTGTGCATGAAATACATGCATTAGGATGGGGTCCACATTCCTGGACAGTTTAGGATATAACACATACCCCATGTGAGCTCCACCGCAGGAGATGGATGGACGGTGCAGATGGATCCCATACCTCACGTGAGGTCCACACAGATGGATGACGTGGCCAAAGAATACATACATTGAGGTGGAGTCCCACCATCAGGACAGATGGACGGTGAGGATGTAAAGCGCATGCATTACAGTAGCATCCCATAGCAGTAATATGCTGCTGTAGTCCAGCCAATCCACAACCAAAAAGGCGGGTCCCATGTGAGGCCCACCATAACGTTTATTCTCCATCTAATCTGTTCATAAGGTCACAGAGACCTGAATCAAGGGGAAAAACAAATTTCACATAGATCTAAAACTTTTGGGACACACAAAAAGGGTTGCAATGGCAGATGTTCCATCTCACTGTTTCCCGTGACGTGGGCCACCTGAGTTATATACATGGCTAATTTTAGCCTAAGGAGGGCCCACCAAATGCAAGGTGTTGATGCCAAACACACATCATGATGGGGCCTACAGTCCCTGTCCATTTCTCCGCCCACGCAGTAGGACGCTACCGACGTCCTCTGACGGTTAGCAGCAGCAGCAGCTGTTGCTGCCTTAATTTTTTTTCTAAAAAATATATTTTTTTTGAGGTTTTTTCATGGTAGGGTTCGCACCAGAAGAATCCACCCCACTCATTGGATTCTACATTTCATAATAGATCCATTGAGCCCGATATTGAGCATATTTCAGTGTATAGAAATGTCGGAGTGGGTTTAAACGGTAGAAAATATTATTTTCTGGGAAATGGCCTGCCAAGTAATCGAATTGGCTCCATTTTTTTTGCTCAACACCTAAAATGAGCTGAGGAATGGAATGGATGGCGTGGATAAGGTTCAGACATCAAGGCGGGGCCTGCATGAGCGGCTCAGCCCAAAGCTTTCAACCAAGCTGATATTTTTATTTTGGTTCACGGCAACATCCAGACATTGCTGGACGGTCTGGATAACAGACGTCTAACAAGTTCTGGGCTGCCCATCTGGCCATGTTGGAGTCCACAAAATGCATGCACTTCTCCATCATCTAGACCCTTCAAGTAAGTGGGTAGCAAGGTGGGTTGATCCCACTGGATGGATGGTAAGGATATTACATGCATCATCAGGTGGGTCACTTATCATAAAAGAAAGGAAAAGAAAGTGAGAAGCACCCACAAACAATGAAGATTCACACACCTTTAATCTCTTCTTCCTTCTTCCGCCAACACGATCTAGAGCTCTAAGGGGACGATTTCAAAGGTCAAGATGTTCTTTGGATGGTGGAGATGTGAGGTAGGAAGTCAGCCACACAAAGCTCTCTCATGGAGCTCTCATGGACGTTGGGTTACTTGCTTGAAAATAGGAAAATGTGTGTGTGTGTGTGTGTGTGTGAGAGAGAGAGAGAGAGAGAGAGAGAGAGAGAGAGAGAGAGAGAGAGAGAGAGAGAGAGGTGTGAGTGATGTAAGAGGGTAATGGGTGAAAAGGTGAGTGATGGGTGATGTGTACTTTGACATGTGAGGGATAGGTTTCTTTGACTTTAGGGTTGCTTGGGGATGGAGTTTTTTACTTAACATGAGAGGTGATTGATAAGATTGATTTGACATGTTATAGAGATTCTCTTGGGATTATAAATGCGTGGTATTTTTTTGAACTGATCGGGGGCCCACATCTCCTGGCCCAGGTATAGCCTCATAGGAAAAAATGCGGCGTTAGAATTGCCGTGATAGTGCGGTCGCTAGGGTACAAGTCTCGGATCGCGCCGACTCTGATGTACGAGACATGACTCAAGATCGCGCGTAAATGCCGGTACAGATCGCGACTTACCAGAATACGGGCTTTACACTAGGCTTGTTTAATCGGCCTGGGTTGAACATGAATGACCAATAGTAGCAGGACTATACGGGTTGCACCCAATACTGGTTGCATCGAGGTTCTCCCATGTTAATCAAATTAGTCCACTAGTCGTCTGATCATGTATGTTCACAATATAAAATATGACCAAATCGAATCAAGGATACTCCATTCCCAATGAATGAGTTTATTCATAACCGTTAGTGTGATACGATCCCACTAAGACTCATAAGCTGAGCATGATAGTATGAGACATTGTATTCGAGCTGTCGGCCTACGCTAGGGTGACGAACCTCCCTGTAGTGACCAGTGAGCACTAATGGAGATGATATATCATTGTTCGAATGACTCCTGTCAAATTATCCAGCTGATGGTTTGGTGCCAGAGTACCATTCGAACAGCTTGGGCGTGAATGAAATTGGGTGACGAGCCCTTTCCTTATAGTAATTTAGTTTTATGTAATAAGATCGCACATCTGTAATGCCCCAGCCACTGTTCATCCGGGCTGTGGTCTGAGCATGGGTTGGGAGAGCCATTTGATCCGGACCCCCTTCAAAAATAACGCTCTAGTCAGTTAAGGCAGCATGCTATGGTTGTTACAACCTCAAAATTGAGTGATCATACTCGGTTTGGGTGACGACCCATATTGGGTTGATCCTCATACATTTATGTATCATACTGTACCTTTATAATTGTTAATTTGTGAGATAAATGGGTGACACCTAAATTTAGGTCAAGGGACACTGGTAAAGAGTCGCTACGTGCGGTAACGAGCCACGTAATCCGAATAAGGACTCGTGATATAACGTTGGTATCCTAGCTTCATTAATATACTGGATAAATGGAACTTAATAATTACTTGGCTAACATGCGCATCAATCGCATTACATTAGATAAGATGTGACGATCTGACGTTGGTGTCGCGTGATGAGGGGGTGTTGACATTTGCAAAATAGGCATTGAAGTCACGTGTGGGGGAGTGTTGTTTGGAAAGGGCATGCAGCATGTCGTATCTTCATATGTACATTTAATAATAATATTTAAGAATTTTTTAATTTCTTGTTTATCATTAGTTGCAATGATTATGTTGATAACATGTGTAACTTAGAACTAATGGAACCAATGAGGTAGCTACTCACTCCCACTTGGGATGGTATTTTAAAATTCCAACCAGGCATATCATTGGTGCAGGTAGTAGTGAGACCTCAGATAGGTACGCTTGTATCGAGTTGTGCTAACGTCATTATGTTTTGGAGAATTGGGTGCAAATTGAAAGCTTTACACTTTAATCATCTTGGGTATGTATATTTTGGCTTGTATGACCCTCATTTTGGGCAATCACCTTTATTGGAATTGTATTTTTACTCTTAGCCTTATATTTATTGACTATTGTTATCTCTACCTCGTTTGGATCTGCTAATTTGAATTGCGCTACTATGATTATCTGTGTGTGAAATAAATTCGATTTTAAATGAGGACATATGTGCATTTTCATTTGGTTAACATCAGGGAACTCAAGATCGAAGTCTATGTACTCGGGTGTTGATTTTCAGGGCGTTACAAGTTGGTATCAGAGCGAAGTATTGAGATAACCAGGACCTTGGGAATGCAGACTACAAAAACCACAATAACTAAGGTTGAGACACTTATGATTCGAGGTTAGTCGTGTGGGGGATCTTCCTGATTTTAGGAGTATCCGTGATAGTAGAAAATCTAATAAATTAGAAATGATGAACTTTAGTACCAAACTCCTCGGTTTGCTATGGTTCGAAACTCGAAACTTAGAAATTAGAGTCTAGGGTTAAATTTCCTATTATGTTGATGATTTTGAATTTGAACTTAGAAATGATGAACTATAGGATCAAATTTTCAATTTTATGATGCTTTCGAACTTTAACTTAGAAATCAAAAACTTAAGACCGCCCTGGTTAGTTTTATCGCTTACGAAGTGTTTAAGTACGGGTGATTTCGATTTGAAACGAGTGAATTTGGTAAATCATCGCTTGACTAAGTAAGATTCGACGTAAGAGTTCAAAGACTCAGTAGGATGAGTGATTTGAGCTTGATAGAAACTCAACCAACAAGTACAAAGTTAACGTTTTACGAAATATGGACAGTGGGGCTCTGTTCCTCGAAGTAATAGTTAAGGGTCGTTTGGCACCATGGATTTGGAGGGATTTGAGGGGATTTCAATTCCCTTGGTTGTTTGGTACCATAAAGTAAATATGAGTGTCAAATCTCCTAAAAGTGGAGGTTCGAAATCCTCAGTGAGAGCTTGGATTACATTTAAATTACTTCCAAGAGTTGAATGTGTAATATGTGTGTCACTAGACTATTAAACCATTCAACACATGACCCACTAATGATATCCTAAGACAACTAGATTTTCAAATGCATCACTATAATTACTTTAATATAGTGATCAACGTCGTTCGAACATTGTCTATGTAAATAAACAGTTAAAAATCATTTGTTAGTCACTCGGACATGATCTTGTGCTTGTGGCCCTCCGATACTTGGAATCTCAACATTTTCAAGCAAAATATATATTTCAATAGACTTATTATAACCATTATATCAAACATTACATATGTTCACAAATTAGATATATTAAAGTTGATTTAGAAATCAAATTCAAGCCCTTATAAATATACCATGAATAACTACTCTGAATCTACGGAGCTTCTCTGGACTCCTCACATAGATACCTCGAATTCACGAGGAAAATAAGAAAATAGAAATAAATTCTAAAAATTCAAAAATTCATTGGTAGATAATAAAAATGAATTTATAATCCTTTAAACAGTGATACTAAACCGTTTAAGAAGTTTCAGAATCAAACTCTAACTCAAACTCCCTAAAATTCATAACTTAATGTAAATAGTAAATTTATTATTTATAGTAATTGTCCTATCTAGCTTTACCACATTATTCTACTAATTTTTCTAAGTACTTTTCATGTTATACACAACTCCTAAAACTCAAAGGATAAAGAGTTATAATTAAACTAAAACTTAATATAAATAGTAAAAATGTAAATAAAATAGATTTTAGACCATTGATCTAATGAATTCTCACAAAATAACCAAGTTTTTTGGATAAAGTGGCTCATTCTACCCCAAAATCATATATGACACGTTGAATAACTCATTCTGGTTTGTGAGATGCATCGTTTTTCAACAAAGAGTGGCGAGGCCACTGCCAAAATGGCATGCGAACACCAATTTTGACCAATGGGTGGTGGGGTCATTGCAGATTCTGGACAAAAAATCGCTGGGGCCACCATGGAATTGGCGTGCTACCGTTAGATTTTTTTTTTTTTTAAAATCAGATTTTGGGTGAACTTTAAAAATTCATATCTCCTACAATATAACTCCGATTTATGTGAATTTTTAATAATTTATCTACAATTCCAAATGTGATGAAATTTTGTGAGTTGTCTTTAAACTTAATGATAAAATATCATAAAAATTTTAAAAATAATTCAGTTACTAAAAGTATAAGAAACATTATAAGAATTAGAGATGTTTTAGAATCATACAAAAATTATTGGTTTTGGACAACTGGTACTTCTAGAATTTTTATAATTTTTATAGAACTTCAAATGAAATAAAATTTTATGAAATAAAACCAAGACTAATAATAATTTAGTAACTGAATGTGACAAAGATATAACAAACAATAAATGGGTTGAAACCAAAACTTTCTACAACTTCGAGTTGCCGATGGAGCGAACATATCTATTTTATATTAAAGATTTGGTATTCAGTGTCTATTTAGTAATTGTTTCTAATCATACTAAAAATCACCATGTGTGATTAAATTATATTTTTTATATAGTTTTCTATTTTAAGTAGTTTTTAGTATAATTGAATTAGAACCCTCAAGTAGGATTGAGTTTCATAATTTGAGGCTTTATAAGCTCGTATTAGAGGCGGACTATAGTAAAAAATTTTCGGTTCTTATTCTCTTATGAATTTAAGGTTCATACCACATTGAGGAGATGTTCTTCCTCTTTCCTTTTCCACGACCTTCCTTACGTCACTAGCACTCAAAACCCCTAAAATATCTTAGAACTCTCGATTCTTCCTTCCCTCTCGAAGTCAACGAAACTGAAGCGTGGTTTGCTTATAACTCACTGGCTATAAGATCGAAATGGTAATGTCCAGAGAAAACCTTAGGCTCTTGGGAACTTTTCTAGGATAGTCGTTTGATCATAGGAGTCATGGGAGACTCATCACCCACTAAGTCGAACGTAAATTAAATAAGAACCCACCTTGAAAAGACCCAATAGACAGCCTTATAAATGTAAAACTTGAACTTCCTAATAAATTCTGATATTCCTCAAATGTGCATAATAATCAGATAATGGAATTACGAAACCATATACCTGCAAGGCATTCACGGCTTGACCTAATTCTCAATCCTGGGCAACTACCAATGCACTCACTGCTTTGACTGAGCAGAAGACGAGGATCTACCAGGACTAGGAAGAGATACAATGAGCTTTCTACCCTAGTCAGGTAGATGATTGACGTATCAGGTCAAAGCCCACTACAACCGTCTCTCCATGTTAGCCGAATACTGAAAATAAAAATTTTTGCTTTAGATATAGGGGAAGTGTCGGCATAAGTCCAAATCTTTTGAAAAGTTATACTAAATCGTTAGGGTGAATATTTTTTAAAAAAGGGGGTAGACGTTAATAAGTAAGGCTAGTATAGTTAGAATACAACCTACCACTCATATAAACTTGAAATCAATAAAACTTAGGCAAACAAAATGATAATATCTTTATTTATTACTCTTAGGCAATTTTGGAGACGAAATTATTTTTAAGGGGGATAGATTGTAACGTCCCAGATTTTTTGATATCTTGAATTTTCAAAAACCTTTAAAAACCTTTGATATGACTAGCTTATGTTGTCTCTTATTGGCCCCTAACGCTCGAAGTGAGCCTATACATGGGTGGTACCAGTAAAGAACCACACAAATCTTATCAATCAACCGTAGGAAGCCAACGAATCCGCCCGATCACTTAAACATCGAACTTAGCCTCGAAATTTGTTCATGTAGGGTCCAAATCTAGCTGACCTATCACTGACTAATTGAGACCACTGTAACTAAATAAAGATCTACCCAAAGCCGGATAAGTAGGGGTCATATCTTAATTAACCAATCAAATCAATCTAGTTACTCCTTTAGCCTGAAAACTAACGATTTAGGGTTATTAAGACCGAATCGCCGTTTTCGCTAATTAAAAATTGACACACTACAAACTTACTAATCCAGACCCTAATCATTGCGCCCAAGAAAATCTTGCTACCCAATTTATTTAAAAAATGCCCCAATTACCCGAATAAGTTCTAGACCGCTCGTTAGTGGGCCATTAGTTTCGAAACTATATAATAATGCCTGTCTCGCTAGGCTTGACGTCCATCGTGGGTGGAGAATCAAGATAGTATCCAAAATTGTGTAACTTGGGCTAGAGGCCGAGTGCTTAAAATACACAAATACCCTAAGCTAAAGTCTGAAACTTAAGTAAAATAAATTTTCTGCTCTTTCATGAAATTATGGCTTTTCGACCGCTAGATCACAACCAAAATCGATGTATGAGTTAAGGATATTTCTCTGCCCATATCCGTATAGCCGCTGCCCTGATTAATCATCGATGATCGTCCATCGTAAGTGGGGCCTCCACGGTTGATCGAAGTGTCTGATTGTTGCCCGATTCTGACAAGCCATAGTTCTTATGGTGGGGCACCTTTTCCCTGACGCGGATGAGCCAGTGAGCCGCTGAAAAGATGCTATAAGTGGAAAATAACCTCCCTTAGGGTTACTATAATGGATAAATGGCCGTTAGGGCCATTTGCATCACTTTTGGCACTATATAAGGGCCTTGTTTAGGCACCCCTCCTCCCATAAGAATTTAAATGAGAGAATAAGGGGGAAAGGGAGAAGAGAAATGGGAGAAAGGAGGAGAGAGAGAGAGCTTGGGGTGGGAGTGTTAGTGCACCTCCACCCTCTCATCCCCTTTCTAGCCGGCTCGCCGTCGTTGGAGCTTTTTTGGCAATGGTTGAAGGTAAGTGTTGAATCTTAAATATAATTTATAGTTTCAATAGTTATTTATCCGTAATCTCATAAGCTTATATGCTTGTTTAGGTCTTTCAACGATTTTCTCTAAAAATCTATCCATAGGAGCATAAAATTAAAGATTTCTTCTTAAAGGTGTGGACCATTATGCCTAGGTTTCCATTTATCGACCCTCGAGGGTCTTAGTTAATGATGTCTTGTGCTGAATGGGTTGTAATAAATAGCATGTTCATATTTCATGTTTGATCGTATTATATGTTATTGGTTGGATATGAATACTCACATATTCGATGGAATGTCTAAGTGGTAGAATGTGTTGTTTTGTTGATGTTCACATGCTTGATCTATTACCTAAGTGGTTGTATTATTTTATGCATGCCCACATGTTTAATTTAATACTTTAATGGATGCTCACATATTCGATAAAATCTTTGAGTGGTTGTGTAGTAAAACCCATGTTATAACTGTGTGATGTAATGTTTAGTCAATAACGATACTTAGGATTTCTATGATGTTGGGTTAGTTGGCTAATTTCATGAACTAAAAGGGTGGCTCGAGTTAGAGTGGCCACCCTAGGCTTGTTTGATCGACCCGGGTTGAACACAGACGACTGACAGTAAGTAGACTACACGGGTTGATTGCACCCAATGCCGGTTACGTCAGAGTTCTACTGGGTCATCAAATTAGTCCACTAGTCATCCGATCATATATGTTCACAATGTATGACACGACCAAATCGAATCTAGGATACCTCGTTCCCAATGAATGAGTCCATTCATAACCGTTAGTGCAATACGATTCTACTAACACTCATGAGTCGGACATGGTGGTATGAGATATTGTGTCTGAGCTGTCAGCCTACGCTGGGGTGACGAGGCTCCCCATAGTGACTGGTGAGCACTAATGGAAGTGATAAATTATTGTTCAAATGACCCCTTTCAAATTATCCGGCCGATGGTTTCATGCCAAAGTACCGTTCGAACGACTCGGGCGTGAATGAAACTGGATGACGCGACCTTTCCTTATGGTAATTTAGTTTCATGTGATAAGACCGCACCTCTGTAATGCCCTAGCCATTGTTCATCCGGGCTGTGGTCTGAGTGTGGATTGGGGTGAGCCGTTTGATCTAGACCCCCTTCAAAAATAGTGCTCCGGTCGGTCGGGGCAGCGTATTGTGGACTGCTACAACCTCGAAACTGAGTGATCATACTCGGTTTGGGTGATGACCCATATTGGGTTGATCCTCATACATTTAGGTATTATACCGTACCTTTGGAATTGTTGATTTATGAGATAAACATGTAACACCTAAATTTGAGTCAAGGGACACTGGTAAGGAGTCACTCCATGTGATTCGGATAAATACTCGTGATATAACGTTGGTATCCTAGCTTCACCAATATGTTGGATAAATGAAACTTAATAATTACTTGACTAACATACGCATCAATCGCATTACATTAAATAGGATGTAGTGACCTGGCGCTGGTGTCGCGTGATGAGGGAGTATTGACATTTACGAAATAAGCGTTGAAGTCACTTGTGAGGGAGTTTTGTTTAAAAAGGGCGTGCATTATATCGTATTTTCATATCACATTTAACAAGAGTATTTAAGAATTATTTAATTTCTTGTTTATCATTAGTTACGCTGATAGCATGTGTAACTTAAAACTAATGGAACCATTGAGTTAGTTACTCACTCTCACTTGGGACGGTGTTTTAAAATACCAACGAGGCATATCATTAATGCAGGTACTAGTGAGACCTTAGATTGATAGGCTTATATCGGGTTGTGTCAACGCCATTATGTTTTAGAGAATTGGGTGTAAACTAAAAGCTTTACACTTTAATTATCTTACGTATATATATTGTGGCTTGTATAAATTTTATTTTGGGTAACCACCACTATTGAGATTGCATTATTACTCTTAGCCCTATATTTATTAACTATTGTTATCTTTATCTCACTTTGGATTCGCTAATTTGAATGCGCTACTCTGATTATCTGTGTGTGAAATGAATTTGAATCTGAATGAGGACATACATGCATTTTCATTTAGTTAACACCTATGAATTCGGGCTTGGAGTCTATGTACTCGGGTGCTGATTTTCGAGGCATTATAGAATCGAGCTGTTGTTAGAGGTGTACACGAGTCGAGCTTGGCATAACTCGACTCAGCTCGGCTTGGTCCTCGATCCTGACTGCCCAGCTTAGCTCGGTACGATCAGCAGTTAGGGCCAGTTCGAGCCGACTTCGAGCTAAGATCGAGCCGAGTTCGAGTTAAGATCGAGCCGAGTTCGCCTATGCAGCATTTTCACAGACACATGTTCTTCACCTTCAAAATCTCACTGTATATAAAACAACAACCATGGTTTTACAAGTATTTTATCAAACACCTTGTAAGCGACATAAAAATTAAAGAAAAAAAGGGTATTTATTTCATATACGTACCTTCCTTGCCACCAGCCACACTTCATTGAGTCATTTCATCAAACACTTGGTGAGCAACAACAATATCAAAGTAACTGAGTCACCGAACAGAATCGATCTGAGTTTGATTTGAGTTGGGTTCGATCCGAGTCAAGTGGATCTTGGTTCGAAAATTTTTCAAGCTAAAAAAATCAGCTCGAACTCAGTTTCGAACTGAGTCGAATCACGCTTTTTTGAGTTGAGTTGAGCAAGCTACCGAGCCAATTCTGCTCATGTACAGCCTTAGCCACTATATCGACTTTGGCATGCCGGCACACACGACACATGACATAAAACAAACTGAGTGCCAATAATATTAACTCAAATTAAACCGTATAAATTGTGGAACCCACTATTACTAAGTTAGTCTCTGAAAATTGAATTGGTTTATTAATACTAGCCTCTTATTCCTAACCATTTACTTGTTGACACGGGACCATCGGATATTTTTCATATTTACCCGTCCAATTGAAGTCACCAATCTCATATTAAGATAATTAAATAAGTGTAATTTTTTGTTATTGATGCATATAAAATTGTTACACATAATTTAATTTAGACGGTTTAATTTGAATCACGTACATGTACTACGTTTTTTAGTAGTTTCTCAATGCTTGTGCAACATTGATCACACTCTGGCAGAGTATTAATGTCTTTCTCTTTATCCAATCAAGGACAATCGAGGGAGGGATCATGTGGTTAGTTCGGTTTCTCACTTTATCCAATCAAGCTTAATGATTTAGTGATCCAAAACGTTGATATGATGGACCTTACCGTGGATGGCCCACACACAAAGAAATATCCTTAGATATAACATCTGTTTCATTTTCATGATGACCATTTCGTAAGTTACTTATGTTAAGCTACTTATGCCATAAGAAGCTTATCTTGATTTTTTACTTATTAAACTGAAGTGATTAAGTAACTTTAAATTAATAAAAAGTTTTGGACCAAGATGATATTTGTGTTTTCTTGTTGTCTAGGTTTGTGTGACCTGATCAACAGGTTGGATGGCAAATAAAAATTACAGTGAGCTCTATTAAGTTTGTAATGATGGGCATTTGAACAACACTGTTTCTTGTGTTGTTGTCCATCTAAGATTTGGATATGTCTGTGAAACCTGAATTCTAGTTATTTGATAAATTTCAAGGCTAAGTTTGAATTATTAATTCATAATTAGAAGTTTTAAACATAGATTGATTCATGATTTCACATATCACATCTAGCTCAATTACACATTAAAGTATAAGTTTCATATTGAATTGTTAACTTAATGATTATTAAGAATAATAGAACTAAACCTTGGAAATTTGTCCATCATGTCCAATGAAAAGAAAAGAAGAAAAGAGTGAGAAAAAGAAAATACCTAGCAAAAAAATAGTTATCGTTGAAAAGGATTACCTATTAAAGTTCATTAAGGACTGTTGAAAAGAAGAAAAAAAAGTGAAATAGTGTGAAAGCCATCAATGGAAAAAATCAAAAGCTGGAAGAATAGAGAGTTGAACTGAAAGGCAAGTTTTGGTTATCTTGAACTTTTTTGATTATCAATGTTATCATGAAAATAGAAAATTGAACCTTTAGTTGTGATAAGTCTAGACTTCACTATACACTCATGGAACTCAATGTTTAGAATTGTTCTAATTAGAGGATTAATACTTTGAACTTGATTAGGAAATTTATAAAGTACTAGAGTTTAGGAGAAAGTAATACTCAACATTAATATATTGTAGATTTCTATCATCTGGATTATTTTTAGAATCGCTTGAGCTTATGAAAATTATACATTGATTTTCGAAACATCTTTCACATGTTTTGCTCGGGACTAGAAAAATATTAGTTAGGGGGTGTGTTGAGACTCAAATATTACATACTTAACCCTTCAATTACATTAATTTTTCCGACATTTAATTAATAATTTAATTTAATTATATAAGTTTTTGTCATGCGAGGTGATTCGAAAGCTTATGATGATTATACACTTAAAAGGATGGATTTAAAACTTTAAAAAAAAAACCTAATGAAGAATTGAAGATTTGAAAGTCCTTAATGAAGAATTCATATGCTAAAGATCCATCGAAACCAAGTGAGGAATGAAGAGAATCGAAGGTTTGAAGTGAAGAAAATGAATCCTGAAAATTGAGCAGAAAAATGATATTCTGAAACTCCGAGTTTAAAAGAGAAAGTCCTAAAATAATTCCAGATCGAAGTGACTTTGATGGAATCGACAATTTATGAATTTCGAGCTCAACTTATTGGACAGTTTTAGACAAATTTCGATGGAATTGAAGACAGTTCGATGCATTTGAAGGTGCAATCGAAAACTGTTTAATGCCATTGAAGATGCACAAAGTGCGTAAATTTGAGACAGTTTGTGAACTTTTCTGAGGCGTTGCGAAAATTTGAGTTGCAAAACTATTTAAAGGAGTCTCTAGGCTACTCTAAATCATCTTATAGGGTTTGAAAATGGAGAGAAGGCCTAGGTAGAGCGTCGACAATATTCTTCCACCTTGATTTCTTCATAGTTCTAATAGATCTTTCTAGTTTTTCTTTTATTTTTCTTTTAGGATGTTAGTCTTCTTAGGCTAATCTCTTAGCTGAGGCTAAGGG
This sequence comes from Magnolia kwangsiensis, assembly GCA_037074715.1. Taxonomy (NCBI): domain Eukaryota; kingdom Viridiplantae; phylum Streptophyta; class Magnoliopsida; order Magnoliales; family Magnoliaceae; genus Magnolia; species Magnolia kwangsiensis. The sequence continues at coordinate 35,081,242 of CM073573.1, forward strand.
ATGAAACTTGTAGTTTATTTTGCTTTGATTCAAGTTTATGTTAAACTTCATTAATTTCTAGTTTGATTTTAAGGAATATTTTCAGTTTGCTATGGTTTATTGTGACTACAATTATAGTAGATGCTGTGCGAACTTTGAATATCTTCTTATTTATTTTAAATTATGTGATGTGTATAAGTCATTGTTCACCATCATCTCCTGGGCATGGTACATGATTGAATTCGACTGCCATCATAGCAATTAGACGAATATTTGGGAACTAATCCAATGTAAGTTCAAATTTTGTTTTAACCACTTTATCATCCGATTGGATATGATAGGACTTCGATTCCAATCAAGTTATTGTTGAATCAAGTATATTAATATTGAGATTTATATAGGTGGATTCTTGGATCCTTAGTATTTTATCTTTATTATTCAAAACTCATTTTATCTTGCTGGATTAAAAACTCAGATAACCAAGTTAGATTTAGATTAGTTCTAGACCGTGTTCCTCATTCCCTGTGGATTCAATCTCGTTCTCATCGAGTTATTATTACATCGTGACCCTGCACTTGGGGTTGTGAAAAGTCTGCCTCATTTTTTTATTCATTCCCTAAAATGAGCTTGAAAAATGGACAAACAACATGGGTAAAACACATACATAATGGCGGGGCCCACCCACGACTAGTAATAAGATCACCATTGGGGAGGGGTTACTACTGGATTCGAGTCTCTAATAATGAGCTCGGTATTGGTTAGCATTATAGGCCTCTCAATAATGTATTTGTTTCACCCATGTAATCATCCACTTCATCAGCTCATTTTATGGCATTAGCCCAAAAATAAGGTAGATATAAATCTTAGATAGCCCACACAATAAGAAACAACGATGATTGAACGCCCACCATTAAAAGTTAGGAATCAAGTTAATATTTTTATCTCTGCTTTCCCTTTATCCAGTCTGTGTGACCCAAACAACACGTTGGATGGAGAATAAACATTACAGTTAACCCCATGGCATCCATGGTTAGGAATTTAAAGAGATTTTTGTTGCTGTTTTCCTATATGATGTTCCTAAAAATGATGTAGTTTTTAGTGTAATGTGTTCTAATACCATGCCACTTAACAGTGTATCTCTTTTTTAAGTTCGTCGACCGATAGAATCTTTTGGTGTTGAGGAAGTATGGTGAATTTGACGTTTAAAAGTATATCCAAAATTTTCTTGGCCTTGGATATGTTGAAAGTGTGCTGCCTTGAAGCTTTAAAGGCATTCTTTCTTAGATCGACACTGGCTTATGCCTTTCTCTCAACTTTTTTAAGCCCGAACACTCACATGATCGTGTGCCTACTATCTCGGTCATGATCACCTCATAAGAGATATTGTGGTCTTAGGCCAACCGTGTAGGAATTGTCTTTGTCAGGCTAGCTCATAATTCGAGTCATAATAAAATTATTGGGGATCGCATGGAAGCAAACCCGAATCGAATCAAATAAGATGAAATCAAACGCAAACAAAAGCACACAGAGAACACATAAATTTTACATGAAAAAACCTTCGTTGGAAAAAAACCACAGTACAAATTGATAAGCAATCCACTATGAAATGATTTTACAAGAGATGGATGGACTTACTAAGTCAAACAATCTCAAAATCCTCAATAACCTAATCTTGATTACATCCGACACACACACACACACACACACACACACACACACTATCACAATTGGAATTAGAAACAAATTGCGCACTTACTTAGTTCCGTACGCGCCATCAATAGGAGCTTCAATGGCATCAAGTAACAACTCCAAATCTATCCAGCAAGCAACTGAGATTTTTTTGAATTTTTAAAATAGCATCGAGTAGTTTGTCGATGGTATCGATAGACCCTTGATCTCAGTTAGATTGGAGACATCTAATAATATTCTCCACCAAGGATTCAAACTTCGTGCTCCATTACTCAACTATGTCATCACCATCTCCAATCGCCTTCCATCATATCTTCACTGTTGATTCTCATGTATATTTCGTCTTTATTATGCCTTCGTTAAGCCTAAAAAAGTCGCATAGAACTTGAACTTCTCTGTACGAACCACATTCGTAAGCATGTCGACCAGTGTCACGCCCCAAACTCAGAAACCGGGCTCATAAAATTCCCGATCGCCGAATCCGGTGCCGACAGCCTCCGTAGAACCCCATTCTCGGCTCCTAGCGCCCATTCGCCAGGTTCCGATCCTGGGATGCTACGAGGAGGATTTTCAACGTCAGTTTGATTCGTAATAAGCATAACCAATGGCATAACTCACAAACAACAACCAAGAAATCCATTACATTTCCACTATGATAAAAAACTTTACAAGTACAATGAGCATAAAGGGAAATACAATGGTAAAGAACAAAAATTTTAAAATGCGCTGTAACGTGCTCCTGCTCAGTGCTACTGCGAACCAACGTCACCTGCACGCAACGGTCGTGCATAAACTTATAGAAAGCTTAGAGGGTGGTGAAAGTGTGTGCGCAAGGTAGTAATATGATCAGAAAATGTCAGAATAATGCAGAATATGCAGATGGAACCATAAGATCATGAGCCGTACCAAGGCTATGTAATGCAAGACATGAATGGTATCGTCCATCCCAAGGCTATGTGATGTGCAATGCAACTCAAGCATACAGATCCTCATCTATGTCCACACATCAATACAACTCAAATATGGGATATCACCGGGGTCTAGTACACTCTAAACCAGATTGCCGCCACATCACGCGCAATAAGGTAAGTGGAAGAGACCTCACTATCCGTTTGCCAATATCGGGCGCGACTCGTCGATAGCGGACCCATTCCTCGAGCTGGTCAAACTCAGCCTAGCATTGTCCCCTACTCTCGTGTGGGTAAGGTCGCACCCTCTTCCAACCGACCACGACACAGTGGAGAGCTTAACCGTTTGGTAATCGATACTCAACGCTCATCTACCCACTCGGTCTAAACGTTGGAGCAACCACTTGGTACCATAAGGGTTTAGAAACTTTCACCAAGGGATATCAATAGCACCCCATATAGAACAAGATTTTCAGTATCCAATCCTACCAACCATGAAGCGTCTGTGGAGGCTACGGCCCTGATGTCGCTAGGGCGTACAATACCCATGTCACACAAATGCGAAATGCATGATTCACGCTATCCAGTCAAGCAACAAATCTTGCGCATATCGTGCGCTCATGTAGGGCAACACTGCCTAACCAGGAGCCCATAAACAACCTACCCGAAGGCATATGCTATGATCAGTCAATCCTCATATCAAGCATGTATATGATGCGTATGATCATGAGTCATGAAACTATACTAAACATATAAATGAGTGATGAACCATTCTTACAACGCAGATGGGCCTGGATGGCCTATACACAGTAAGTACGACCCAGTAATGGGCCCTAATGAGAGTCGTAATGTGGACATCCAACCAACATTACACTCGCAATGTGGACGTCGAACCAACATTGCCCCCAAGGCACGATCGTCGCAAATATCGTTACATAATCCATGTAGGGCTCACACATTGTAATGGACCTTAGGTACATCCCATTGGACCTTAAATACATCAAATGGGCTCTATCATATGGGCCTTTTATTCATCAATGGGTCACATCAATGGGCCACACCAATGGGTCTTAAGTGCATTGCAATGGGTCAAAACCCGTGGGCCTTGGATTGCATCAATTGGGCTTAGCCTCATCAGTCTAATATGTAACAAATTGGCCACACTAATTGGGCCCCCACATGTATATCAAATGGGCCTCAACCCATAGGCCTTATATGAGTCAAATGGGCCTAAATCCCTAGGCTTTAAACAAATCAAATGGGCCTAACCCATGAGCTTGCATGCATATCAAAGTGGGCCTAAACCCCTAGGCCTTATATATATCAAATGGGCCTAACCCATAGGCCTCATATAATCAAATGGGCATACTTTCATGAGCTTTAAAAACCCATCAATGGGTCCAATCCCATGGGCCTCATAATACACCAGATGGCCCCATTGCATGGGCCTAAGATCCACGTCAAAGTGAGCCCCAATGGATACCCATAAATGGATCAACATGAGCCCTATACACATACCAAAGTGGGCCCACTTGAACTATAGATCTGGCTCATTTTTTTGCCCAATCATAAAGATGAAAAAAAATAAATGGATAGTTTAGATGTAACACATGCATCATGGCGGGGGGGGAGGGTCCACATGAGCTAAGGATTAGCTCATGCCTTAGCTCACAAAATGAATGGACGGTTAGGATGCAACTCATACATCATGGGTGGGCCCACTGACAGTCCAGCGGCCCCCAAAGATGGCTGGACGGTGTGGATAATGCAGGGCTCCACCGTCCGTACGGACGGTGGATTTATTCACATACATCACTGTGGGTCTCATGTGGGGTCCACCAAATGGTTTACACACCATCTGACCCGTCCATTAGGTCACGCAGACCTAAATGAAGGGCAAAAACAAATTTCAGTTTGATCCAGAACTTTTGTGGGGCCCAAAAAGGATTTCAATGGTGGAATTCAGTTCACACTGTTCCTTATGGTGTGGGCCACCTGAGTTTTAGATCGAGATGAAATTTGGAGGGGGCCCACTTGAGGAGGGGACCCACCAAATGAACGGTTTAAATGGCATATAAACATCAAGGTGGGGCCCACGGCTGGAGGCCATGGGTCCACGTCGTCCGCCCGCCGCTGCAACAGTGCAGGCGCTGCCTGCGCTGGCCTGATAGCAGCAGCACATGGCTGCCTTACCCTTCCTCTCTCTCTCCTTCAATTTCAATTTTTTTTACCAAAAATCATGCGTGGGGCCCGCTACCTGGAAATCCACTCCAGCCATAGTGTTATACAGCTTGCGACAGACAAAAAGAGTCCAAAGTTCGAATTTTTTATGATTAGAAAATGAAAAAAAATCATAAAAGGATCCTTGAATGGTAATGATGCGTTCTTCGATACCATGGCCCACCAGGTCTTCCAATCAGCCCCAAACCTCTACCCAACGGCTAAAATGCTGTAGGTAAGAGGATGGACGGCTTGGATTGCTTAAATACATCACGGTGAGGCCTAAGCAAGTGGACCACCAAAGGCTTCTCATTTTCCTTTTTTTTTTTTTTTTTTTGTTACAGGGACGTCCGGCATCCCAAACGCTGGACGGTGGGCCTCTTTTAAAATAAATATGCATTGTGGTGGGCCTTTTTGAAGTGGGCCACCACAAATGGATGATGAGGGGTACAACATGCAAGGTGGGCCCCACTTGAAGGACTCTTGGACAAAATGAATACCTTAAGGTGAGGTCCATTCAAGTGGGCCACACAACCCTATTACATAAAATAAAATAAAATAAAAAGAAATAAGGAGGGAGAGAGAGACATGGAGAGTGGGACACGTCTTATGATGGAGGGCTCCGCCACTATGAGCCCTCCCTTGTAAGAAACTATACAATAAACGGATCCCTTTGTACATGGGACCATCAAAAATGTCAATCAACGGTGGAGATCCATTCCCCACCGATATGGACGGTCTAGATGACCTTTCTAAATGAAATAAATATCATGATGGGGTCCGTGGAGAATGGCCTCATCATGGAATGATCATGATGATCCAAGTGGTCCATCGACCACCTTTTAGGGTCCCAAGTGAGATCCACACCATGGATCGGTGGGTCTCACTTGGCCCATCATAAAAACAAGTAAAACTACCCTATAGAAGCACCCACCGTCCGATCTTCTTGCTCCTAGAGGTTCCTTGGCACCTTAGCTTCAACTTCAATGGATGAGATGATGAATGGAGGGTTAAGATGGGAGATGATGGGGTAGGAAAGTGGGCTACTTGGAGTTTAGGGATGCTTGAAAATTTCCATACGTATGGAGCTTGGAAGTTTTTGTTGCTTGAAGATTTGAAATGAGAAAGAGAGGAGTTGTAAAGGGAGAGAGAGAGAGTGATGGATGGATGTGGTGATGGGGTGTAAGAAAGTATTGAGTTTTGAGGCTTTTGTGTAAGAGAGGTATGGGTGGTGAAGACTTTTGTGGCTTTTTGTGTAAGAGAGGTATGGGTTTGGGAGACTTTTGTGGTTGCTTGGAAAAAGGCATGAAAGTGATATGTACTTGACATGTGATGGCTTGATGGATTGATTGATTAATGGGATTGATGTGATTGATGTGACACATCGTAGATATTCTCTTAGATTTCGCAACGCGCGGCGTTTTCTCACACCGAATGTTGGCCCACATCTCTTGACCAGGGTATCGCCTCGGCGCGCGAGTCGCGGCATCGGAACCACAACGACGGCGCGGTCGCTATGGTATTGGTCTTGGGTTGAGTCGACTCAGGTTGTCGGCACATGAATCAGGGTCGCGATTCGATATTGGTTAAGGGTCGAAGGTTGCCGAAATTCGACCGGTAAGACCGCGAAAGTCTACGAAAAGGTACGGACCAAGATACGGGTCTTACAACCAGGTTCACGCTTGTATAGATGTTCTCTAGAGTCACACCACCTTCCTCAAGCACTTGTTAGATAAAATGATGACGAACATCAATATGTTTAGTATGTGAGTGATAAACAGAGTTCTTTGCCAAATTAATCATGCTTTCGTCATCACAATTAACCGGTATGGCCTCCTATTAAAGTCCAAGATGATTTATCATTCATCTTAACTAAACACCTTCTTTGAATGCTTTTGTTACCACCATATACTCAGCTTTGGTTGTGAAAAGAGCAATCCTGGACTAAACCTTTGACATCCAACTGATCACTCCACCCACTAATACAAATGAGTATCCAGAAGTTGACCTTCCATTATTCATATTTCGTACATAATTGGTATCCACATAGCCTATCAATTTATCCTTAGACTTTTCAAACGTCATGACGTAGTCTATTATACCTCGTACATATTGAAGTAACTATTTCATTATTTTCTAGTATTATTTGTTGAGGTTAGCCATATATTGCTCATAACACTCATTGCATGTGAAATATTTGGTCTCATAGAGACTATGACATACATCAAACTGCCAATGATCACGAATAGGGCATATGAGACATTACTTGCGTTTCTTCATCTGTAGTAGGAAAATTCAGAAGAAAGCCTAAAGAGAGCAGCATGGGGTGTACTAACTGGTTTCACCTTGTTCATTCTTAACTTTATCAATACCTTCTCAAGGTATCCTACCTATGATAACTATAAACTGCTCCTCGATTTGTCTCTATGAACATCTATGCTGAGATTTTTTTTTTTTTTTGCAGTCTTCATATCTTTCATTTCAAATATCCCTAACAACTGAGTCTTCAACGTATCGATCTTAGATATATTATGGTTAGTAATAAGCATGTCATTTACCTATAATACCAGTACGATGAACTGTATATCATTCAGTGTCTTGTAATAAATACAATAACCATATTCTCTTCTAGTAAATCACTAACCCAACATGAAAATATCAAACATTTTGTACAACTGTTTGTTTCAGGCCTTATAACGGCCTCCTTAACCTGTAAGCTTTATTCTCAATTCTCTTTTACTTCGAACCATTCTAGTTACTTCATGTAAATCTTCTCTTCCAATTTCCTATATAGGAAAGCGATCTTCACATCTATCTTTTTCATTTTCAAGTTGTATTAGGCAGCTAGTGCCAATACAAATCTAATAGACACATGCTTGACCACAAGCACAAAAATCTCATTGAAGTCGACACCCTCCTTTTGCATATACCCTTTCGTGACCAATCTCGCCTTGTATTTATCATATTTCTTCTTATAAATTCACTCACAATCAATTGCTTTATATTTTATTGGAAACTTCATCAGCTCTCAAGTCTCATTCTTGTACGGAGAGTGCATCTCATCATGCATGACCGCCATCCACTTCTTAGCATTTGGATTATCCAGTGCTTCCCGGAAGGTAAGCGGATTCCCCTCATCCGTAATCAGGGTGAATGCAATATTTGAGTCATCTCTGTATCTGAATAGTAATTAATATGCAATCTCTGGGCATATTCCTTCTGAGAGGTGACTACTCCACTTGCTCTTCTACCTCTGCTTGCAGCTCAGGCTCTGCCAATGTATTAACCTTTTCATTCTCAACATCAATAACCATTGATTTCTCCAGCTCCTTGTATTCTTCCTTATGAAATACAGAATCCTCATCAAACTTGACATCTCTGCTACTTATGATTTTCTAAGTGACCCAGTTATACAACATGTATCCCTTCACTCCATCACTATTGTCCACAAAAAATACACTTCTTCGCCTTTTGGTTTAGCTTATCTCTCTCAACTGACAATACATGAGAGTAAGCATCGCAACAAAAAAATCCTTAATTGTAAGTAGTCAACGTCATGACCACTCTACACTTTTTCTGAAATCTTACAGTCAATTGACATAAATGGAGATAAATTCACCAAGTAACAAGCCATATTAATGGACTCAATCCATAGCTCCTTGCCCAATCCAACATTACTGAATATGCTTCGAGCTCTCTTCAAGAGAGTCTAATTTATTCGTTCAACTACAACATTATGTTTAAGTGTATAACTCACTGTATTATGACTTATAATCCTCTATCTTTATAAAACTGATTAAATTCCTTTGAAGTGAATTCACTTCCATTGTCTGTTCTTGAAACCTTCAATTTTTGCCATATCTTTCTTTCAACCATTTCCTTTTACACTTTAAATGTGGTAAACACATTAGATATAATTTTCTGAAAAGAAACTCATACTTTTCTGGAGTAGTCATCGATGAATGAAACAAAAATGATGACCCTTTAGCAAAAAAAAAAAGAGTAACGAGCCCTATACATTTGTATGTACATACTTTAGTATACGCTTACAAACATGCTTTTCAGTTTTAAAAGTTTGTTGTAATTATTTACCATATATACAATACTCACATATATGAAAATCAACGCTTTTAAATAAAGGAATAAAAGAACAATCAGAAAGTACCTTCATATTGTGCTCACTCATATGACCTAAACGTACATGTCATAAAACATGCCGATGTGAACTCACTATAGACGTTTCAACTCCAATTAATATGATATTTCCAATCAACTTGTAAAAGTTGTTATTCCGCTATACTTTCATTATTACGAGTGCTCCTTTAGAAACTTTAAGGACCCGGCTAAAACCTGTTAACTTGCACCCAAGTGTCTCTAATGCCCCAAGAGAGATCGGGTTCTTTCTAAGGCCCAGAACGTGTCTCACCTCAGGATATGCTCCACCCCATCAAACATCTTAATGCACACTGAACCGACATGAACAACCTTACAGGCAATGTCATTACCTATAAACACTTGTCCATCATCACACTCGTTGTAACTCGTAAACTAATCTTGTTGAAAAGTCATGTGATATGATATCCTCGTATCCCAAACTCACTTAGTAGTGAGATACCCATATTTGGATGTGATTAGAACATCACCACCATAAACTTTCTCATTGGATTTTGCTATGTTGGCTTCCTTCGGTGTATTATCATACTTCTCTCCCTTCTATGCCTTAGGATTCTGATAATCATTCTTCATATGCTTTGTCATTCCACAATTCTAGTACTCCATCTTTTCATTCCCCTTCGATTTGGATATAGATTGAGAATTCGCCTACTCATGTTTAGAATTCATTCTCTTGTCAACCAACGCATCTGTAGATGTACCTTTGCCACCGTCTTTTCTTCTCAACTGCTTCTCATGAAGGGCTTAGATGACAGTTTTAACATCGATGGTATCCCTATCATTGATCAAAGTGTCTACGAAATTCTCATAAGATGGTGGAAGTGAATTCAACATAATTAAGGCTTGATCTTCTTCTCCGATCTTAACCTTCGTATTAGTTAGTTTATAGAGTAATTCGCTAAATGTGCTCATGTGCTCATTGATATCATACTCTTTTATCATCTTAAGATTATAAAACTATTTCCTAAGATACAAATGATTGTACATGGATTTCTTCATGTATAAACTATTTAGTTTTGTTGATATCCTTATGACAGTCTTTTGATCCAAGATAATGTAAAGTATTGTAACGCCCGTGAAAAATCCGTACTTGGGTTCGAGTACCGATTTGACCCGAAATCGCGTAGAAATAATTTCCATGGAAATTAAACCTAAGTTAGCTAGCGCAACGCTAGAGTAGCTGGGAAATAGTCCCTGATCACTTTAAATACGTTCTACAAGACCCAAATCGAGTAGAACAAACAACTCTACAACACTCTATAACCTCGGATCAAACTCTAAGCAGGTTTGTTCTCTGGACCATATTGAAATCTTGAATTGGATCTAGACCGCGCGTCGAAGGTCCGATACCTCCTATCTTAGAGCGTTAGGACCGCCCAGTTGGACTTGACAATCATCTCAAAAATCAAGTCAAACCGATAATCACAGACGATCTCGTTGAACCCGGACTGAAGCGACCGCGAATAGGGACGAATTTGGAATTTCAAATTCAAATCTGGCACACGACTTGACGCATCAGTATTAAGCGTTCTGACTGTCAGAATTCATCCAGATTACACCCTCGGATCAGGAAAAATTTCTATTTATTATCATGAAACTTTTAGCCCTGATCTACGTGCGGTGACCGCTGAACTGAAACTGGTCCGCCACGTGCGATCTGCGAACCCTGCCAGACTGAAAACTTAATACGAGCTACATCTGGCACACATGAGCTTAAGTCTGATCGCAATCGACCAGGGGACCACCAGAAAGCAGTTTTTGGACCGAAACAGCCCCGAAATGGATAGGCACCAAGTAAACTTCGTCCCGGAGCCTATTTTCGGCGATTTCAAGCTTATAAAAGGGGTTGAAACCCTCATTTCTCCTTCCCATCCGAAATTCACAAACCCTAGGAGGAAAAGAGAGAGAGTTTGAGAGAAAGAGAAGAAGGGATTTTTCCCGCTTCCGAGCCCTGACAGTTGCTGCTTCAGCACTTCCTTCCAATCACCTGGCTGGTGATTTCTACACTTTTTCAGGTATAAAATAATCCTAAAAACTTGCTGATTTAGGGTTTACATAGATGCATAACATGTTAGCTAACGTATTCCATAAATCAGGCTTTCCTACCGCCGTAGACGAAGCGTACACGCTCCGTTCAAAATTCCGCAACCGTAAGAGACTAGGTGAGGATTTTAGACGCTTTGATTGACGGTTTACAACGCTTTCAATGTCGTTTAATAGTAGATTATCGACGGCATCGCCGTTTGACATGTACAACATGCTCTCCGTTTCCTGTTTCGTAAATTAACGAAGAATATGAGATTTAAGGCATTTTAGTCATTTGTAGGAAGTACGGTCTACATGCATATTTTGCTGACGTGATTGACATGGTTTGTCGCCGCATTAGAGAGTTAGGAATGCTTGCATAATCAGTTTGGTGAAGAGATTCGCCAAGTTGCGCACTTTGGGTCGACATACTATATGTGGACTTAAGTGTGTAGTGTATGTGTTTGTATAAATGCTTGTACTAGTATGTATTGAATTAAATGATGTTATGTAGTAGTTTGAGATTGAATTCATGATTAATATGCTGACCTAAACGATTTCCTACATGTTGACCTTATGCATGATTGCATTACATGCATAGAAAGTATGCCTTGAAGATTTGCTTAAGTTGAATATGCATGGGAAGTATGCCTTGAAGATTTGCTTAAGTTGAATGTTATAACATGTGCTAACATGCTCACATGATGTATTTCAATTCCAATACCTTTGTATATAGTGTTAATGTAATTCCATAGATGTGTGGGACTTGACTTAGTCCAGGCAGTCGGTAACCGAGCGAATTCGTGGCTGACTGGTCATAGCCACGAATGACGCGTCGATGAACGTGATTCGTGTTGAGAGTTGGCGGCAGTGGTTAGGCCATGCGAAGTGTTTTACGCACTTCATGTCGTTCGACTTGAGATGCGATCGCGCTAGTCGAGCCCGTCAAGTAACCCGACTGGCCGATGTTTGTTCACCTTGTATGTGTCATAACTGCTTGAACCTAGGGTACTGAACTTACCATTGTAAACCCTATTAACCATGGTACCTTGATCCACGAAGACTCATGAGCCGGGCATGGTGGTATGGGACACCGTGGTCGAGCTGTCGGCCTACGCTGGGGCCACAAACCTCCCCGTAGTGACCACTGAGCACCTTGACTCGTGAGCAGATTATGGTGGTATGGGACACTATATTCTAGCTGTCAGCCTACACTGATCAGGCGACGAGCCCTTTGTAGTGACCGCGAGCGTATTCTGAGTCCACGGGAGGCGACGACCCTTCCGTTGCAGTAGAGTACGGTAGGCCTGTATTGATAAGGTGATGGGGGAGCGGTGCAACGAGTGCGAGCAACAGCCCTGACAGCCCTTGCAGTGACCTACGAAATATATATCGTATGAGATTACTAGGAGTGACGACCCTAGACAGGATCCGTGTTGGGATTGATACAAGGGAAGTACCTTAGTTTTCCAGTCCTGCTGTTTGAATGGACTAATAACAACTTGGAAATCATATCACCATAGCATTGCATGTGCCTGGAAGATGTGGAGCACTCTAGGGAGTGTGGCATGCCACGGTCGTAAGATGTTGCCGCATGAGGGTGATCGTCGGTGAGGGCATACATCACGTCATATCATCTTGCATTAACAACAGTATTAGGATTGTCTGATTTACTGCTTTACTATTATCGCGTGATTGAATTGTGAACATGCTAATCTTTGCTCTATGATTCCACTGAGTTGATCACTCATTCCCACGTTACGGGATGGTGTTTGCAACACCCACCAGACCCTGTTGTAGTTGCAGGTGAGGACGAGATCCAGGAGGTGGAGCCCGAGATCGACGAGGACCAGGATGAGTTCTCGTATATGCAGTATCATGACGGCTTCCCGTAGGCGACCTGGATCGAGGGGACATCAATGGGACTTTCCTTTTTGAACATTATTTTTGTTATGTATATGTACATGAGACTCAGAGATGTAGTCATACTTTGGAGACAGTTGAGATTACTTTGTTTTTCCATACAGTGATATATACATTGTTTAGTCTTCCGCTTGCTTTCATCACTGGATCTGAAGTATGAATTGCAGTTTTGGTATACTTTTACTCATGTGAATGCTTTAAATCAGACAACATTGAATCATAACCATTTTTGTTGCATAAGTGACGGTCTGGAACTCGGGAGTTGAGTTTATACACGACCCCCGATTTTCAGGGTGTTACAAGTATGTTACCACTAGACACAATTAGATTGAGGTTGTAGTACTCTCATCAAATTTATCATACTCTTCATCACTCATATATGTAGGACGCTTCTCCTTACCAAAGAGAGCATGTTGCAATCTTTGGTGAATTATAAGGCCTATCATCTTCACCTTCCATAGTTCAAAATTACTTCTACCAGAGAACATCTCCATTTCATACTTTATATTAGAACTTTTTGTCGAAATGTTTCATATTAGAATTCAAAACCCTAACGTTAGCTATGATACCACTTGTTAGGGATCACATGAAAGAAAAATCGAATCCAATCAAATAAGATAAAATCAAATGCAAATAAAAGCATGTAGAGAACACAAATTTCATGAGGAAAAATCCTCATGGGAAAAAAACCATGGCACAAAGCAATAAGTAATCCATTATAAAATGATATTATAAGAGATGGATGAACTTACCGATCCGAAAAACCCCAAAATATTTTCTCAAAACCCTAGCTTTGCTCTAAAGTACCTTAAGAACATCTTAGAATTCACTTCGAATACCCTATCCCAATTACACCTGATATATACTATCACAATAGAAATTAGAAACAAATCATGCACTCACGTAGTTTCACATGCACGTTGTCAATGGGACCTTCGATGGCATCGACAACCATCGAAGACTAGCCAACGGCATCGAAGCCACCTTCGATGGCATCGAGTAGTAACACCAAAACTATCCAATGAGCAACTAGGTTTTTTTTTCAGATTTTCTCGATAGAATTGAGTGGTCTGTCGATGACATCGATATTGAAGACATCTGACAACAAAAATGTGCCCTGGGATGTGCTCATCCACTGCTTTTCCTCTCAGTGAAATCGTTCGTACTAGGTGGCCTTGTTTGACAGCTCAAATACATCTCTTGAAGTACATGCTTTTGAACTTCTTGGAAGCTTGAAACCCATGCCTTCTAAGGCGAGCATAGCAAACTCGGCCTCAGGGAGGATCATTGGGCAACAATTTTTTGCACCCTTTAAACTGGGCGATGAACTGATCGGCCGTCTCTTCAGGCAACTATCATGTCTTAAACAAGTCATCCATGGAAACCTCAGGCTCAGTTCGATGGAAATGCATATGAAACCTCTCTTCCATCTCGTTCCAGGTTTGGATCGAGTTGGTTGGGAGATATATGTACTATGTGAAGGTCGTCCCTATAAGGGAACTCCTAAATAGCTTGAGTTTTAGAAAATCATTATGAGACGCCTATCTACATTACTTGGTCAAGTGTTTGATATGCTCAATCATGGAGGTTTTTCCTTCTCCAAAGAAAATGGTAAACTCAATGAACCTAAATCCTTTGGGAAACTCATAATATTGGTCAACCCATTCGGGATCAAATTTTCTATAGATCGATTGAGCAATTTGTCGGCCATTCGCTTGGACCATGTACTCCTGGTTGAGCCATATGACATCATCTTGACAGAATGACCATTGCGGGTTTGCTAGTTCATCTTGACTAGGATGTTATTGCAGTTGCATAGGGTATGACCCTTGTGGTGCATGGTTAACGGCCACTAGGACTGTAACGCCCCGTGTTTTTAGGACTCGAATATATGACTCGTTTTCCAAAAACTCGAGTGTAAACCTATAGAGAACCAAATTTCATATATATATATATTTTATATTTCTTTTATTAGAGTTAACAGATTAATGTAGAATGGACAAGTCAGCATAAAGAAAAATTTACATTTACATTTAGAATATACAAAAGGTTGCTATAATGACTTATACAAACCAATGTCTTCGAAAGAACAAATACAATAATTTCATAATTTATACAAGAGAAATAAAAAAAAGTATATAAATTTGAGCCGCAAGATCACACAGCTCCTCTAAGTAAGTACGACCATGCATCCTTGTCAATTATACCCAGCTCCTCATCAGCCTTAACCTTAATATCACTTAAGCCACCTGTGCTACCTATACGGTTATATATTTGATGGATGAGTGACCAACTCAGTGTGAATTCCCCTCAAGATTACACACCGCCGTCTTAGCTAAGCATAATTAAAAACAACAAGACATTCAAATAAAACAGAATACAGTCTTATTTAAATGCATGGATGCGTGAATGCACATCGACCTGGGGATGCTCATCCAGTCGGACTTGGGCTCGTCACCCATGCAAAAGACTAGTCACCAGCATAACATATCTCGTACAAAATGGTGTCAAGTCACCGTACATATCTTGTATGTATGTCACTAGGGTAGCATAACTCGTACAATATAGTGACCAAGGGTCAACAGTCGGTGGTCTGGGAGCTAGCGAAATGATACCCCACTAAACCTAAGGGCACGTGCTATAACATCCAGAATTAGCCACCCATCATCGCCAATATGCTATGAATGCATGATTAGCCAAACAATTATTATTCCAATTACAATTAGCCAGTATGAGTAACTCAATGGTTACTACGGGGGGCTCATCACCCAGCGTAGGCCGATAGCTCGGGCATAGTGTCCCATGACCATCATCCCCGGTTCATGAGATTTTCTCATCTTAGGATGCTTAATAGATGCCTATCGACTAGTGGCCAATCAAATCCCATAAGTAGGGATTAACATCGCATGGTATAGGCCATCGAAGCCATGTCGACAAATCTCAAAACATAGGATAGAATGTCAAATTGCAACGGCAAAAAGGGTACATGAACATCAAATCAAAACGGAAAAAAAAGATCAGGCAAGGCTAAATCATTGCGGTTAAAAGGGATCATTTCTAAGCCACTCAAGCCGTATGCCTTATGGATGGTAAACCTCACATTAATGTTTCATGTCCCATATAACTTCTAAATCAAGGGCACATTTCTCACCATCCCATCTTGTTACATCCTAAGTATGAGTTCACGTACACAAGAGGGAGTTACCCACTAGGAAGTGTAGTGAATAAGGATTCATAAGCGACTCACAACAATTCATGTGAAAGCATGTAGTTATAGTATGATAGGCATATGTTAAACATAATAATTACAATAGCTCATGATGAGAACTATCAATCAAAAGAAGAGTTATCATGTAAGTAACTATCGCATGTAAGTATGGTTCATAACTATCAATTATAAATCAAATATAAATCATGTCTTAAGAGTTCATAACTAGTGTAAGAGGTTGCATGCTATGAGATAATAGTTGTGATGTTGGTAAAGACTATTACTTAAACTAATTTGAAAATGGAAAGCTTAAGGGGGAAGAATCATCACCTTATGTTTCAAACTGCCTACGTCATCGCTAGGAGATGCGTGCGCACTTAAGGTCGAACCTTACCACAAATCATGAACTTGTACCATTAGATCTCAGTTCTACGCACTATCTAGGGTTATGATCATAGCCTAGGGTTTGAATTATTTATTTTTAATATAGAATTAGGGCTTCGTCCTAGGGTTTAGTTCTAGGCTTAGATTTAGGGTTCAAGTGCTAATCGATGTGCTTTTGACCATAACGTTAATAATATTAATAATTTTATGGTGATCATTAACATTGAGGATATAATTAATATTATTTTATGTGACATTAATAATAATTGTGATGAAAATAAATAGTATGCTCTACTATCAATAATAGTATTTAAGAGCGAAGAATAAAACACTTATATTTAACAGTTGCAATTTGTCTGTAATAATCAACATTAGTATAGGTAATTTACTAATGGTTAATCATGTTTAGCATTAACAATCCTAATGATGATAATATTTTAGAGTGATGAATAGAATATAAATATTTAATAATTGTAACTTTGTTTATAATAACTAATATTAGCATAAATAATCTATTTATGGCTAATGATAGTTAAGGTCTTAACCTAGGGTTTGGATTACCTAGGTTTGAGGTTTTATCCATTAATCTAATCTTAGACTTTGGTTTAGAGTTTGAAATCTGACTCATGTAATTAATTTATAATAATATTAGAATAAGGTAAAAAATAAATAATAATTATCTATTAATACTAACAACGCTAATCTTATAATCAATAACTTACAAATGACAAAATAAGAATAGTATTAATAATGATAATTGTTAATATCAAGTATCAATAATAACTAATATTAGCAAAATTAACCTACTAATTGTTAACCACATTTAATGATTGCAATAATTATATTAACACTAATGATGATGATAAATCATGAAATTTACTTTGGGAGAGGAAACTAACTCACATTGGTTGACTCGACAGCAAGTTGGGTTCTAAACTTGATATGATCCCAACAACCCCACATCATCATCACTCCTCTCGTGCAAGTTCAACTCCAACTGAATCTAAACAAGGCTTAGCCTAAACACATCAGTCTATGCTTGACTCGGCAACGAGTCAACCCAACACTTCAAGCCCAAACTCTCTTCCTCTCTCCCTCTCTTCTTCTTCTTCTTCTTCTTCTTCTTCTTCTTCTCTCTCTCTCTCTCTCTCTCTCTCTCTCTCTCTCACCCATATTTTCTTGCCAAAATCCCAGCTGGACCTAGACTAAGCCCAACTCGAACCCAGACTCTTCAGCCACAAAAGGCAACAAGTCTACTCACTCTCAAACCCACTCTCTCTCCTTCTCATTTTCTTCCTTCCTTCCTCCTCTTTTTCTTTCCATCCTTCTTCCAAAACCCAATGCCTAGCAAGATGGCTAGATAAAACTAGGCCCACTTTACCTAGCCAACTCAAGGAAGAGAACTGAGTCAATGACTCATCTGACTCGGCAGCAACCGGCCCAACTCAAACTTCCTTTCTCTCTCTTTCTTCTTCCTCTCCCTCTTTATCTTTCTCTCTTCCACGGGCATGACCAGCAAGGATGCTAGGTCGAAACTTACCTAGCAAGACTCAAACACAAATCGCAACTCCCCTCGTTTTCAGCCCTGACTCGGCAGTAACCACCAACTTGCTAAAACATCCCGAGTACATGTTGGTGCTGCCATTGACGGAGTTTGGAGCTCCACCCAAAAACAGGATGCTCTCTGAGAAGATCCGAAGGGCCTGAATGACCTCAACTAGCCCATTTTGGACCTAGACTCGGTCGAGTCAGCTATGAGTGGCGGAGACTCGGACCCACACTCGGTAGCAATTTCTCCTTGGCCCAGCTCGGTGTGGCAGCACAACCACACTTCTCCCTCTTTATCTTTCTTTCATTGCCATCCAACAGTCTCTGGACTGAGACAAAGCTCGACCAGACACGCCCAGACCCAACTCGTGGCTCGGGCGAGTCGAGTCGGTGCAATGTACTAGTCTCTCTCGTCTCACTTCTCTCTTCTCCCATTTCCTTTTTCTGCTTTTCTGCTTCTCTGGAGGCCCAACAGATCTCCTGGCTCGACCTGATTCTGACTCGACTCGAGGCAACTAGTGCAGCTCAATCAGGGAAGAAAAAGGCTGCCATTAATGGTGTTTTCGTTGCCACCTCCTCTTCCTCCGATCTAACTCTTGCAGATGATCCGTATGGACCCTAGGAAGCTTGTAGACAAGCTTCATTGAAACTTGGAGAAGATTTGAGTGATGGTTTCTAATGGAGAAGGGGAACGGCCAGTTCTCTCTCTCATTCTCTTTCCTTTATAAAAACCTAGCTTTAAAGGGCTAGGATTGCATCTAACGGATGGCTGGGATTTCGAGAGAGCAGCTACTCGAATCGCCAAGCTGGCGGTGAACAGGTTTCAGTTTTAGAAATGGTGTGTTTGCAGGCCAGTTTGTAGCGAGTATAATGTGTCCACATGTATGGGAAAACCTGTTGTAGCAGTCGGGTTTTGGTCGAGCCCACTGCCTGAGTCAGATGAATGGTTTGGATCTCCCATTTGGGACGAGATGGTGGACCATATTTCAAACGAACGTCCTTCGTTCATTTGTTGATGAGAAACCAAAAGAGGAGAAACGGGTTTTCATCTTTGGAAGTGTCGGGTCAATGCGCCTTCACCGAGCTTCCCAGCTCAGTGCACAACAGGTGCACACCCTATTGTGCACTCACAACTTCGAAAGTGGGGTCCACCATATTGATTAGTGAAATCTGCACCGACCATTTCCTTTAGAGGTCCCAATAAGGGCCTCTGACCAAAGATCAGTTAGATCCAAAGCTTAGGTGGGCCATCCGAATTGATTTCTAGTCCTAATGGTGGTTTTACCTCGATCCAATGGTCATATCACATCAAAACTTATCATCGATGGTAAAAAAAGGCCCTAAGGGTCGTCTGCATGTTTTTACCGTGAATTTTACTACCCGAACAATATAAATTTCAGTTACCTTATTATAAATTATTTTATTTTATTTTAATCATATTGTGGCCCCCTTTCTGAAAGTGATTAGGGCCGTTCATCTTATGTTTGTTAAACTATTTAAATATTTTGGTAATAATGATATTATTTTTATTACCTATTCATTGTTATTCATTTATCCTTTTATTGTATTATTATTTGTATAGTTATATATGTGTTATGTTTTAATTTTATATAAGTCGTTAAATTGTTTAAAACATGTTATTCATTATAATTTTTTTCAGTATATTTTATTTTTATGTATTATAAATTCTATAATTTGTAATTTATATTAATGATATTGTAAGTGTATACATATAATATGGATTATAGTTACATATCATTTTAATATGAAAATTTAAATATTTATAAAGTATATAAATAACATTTCATAGAGTATATATTTATATTGTATTATTTTATTTATTATAAATGATTATTAACTAGTTAAATTACATAATACATATGTACAGACATACATACATACATACATATATATATATATATATATATATATATATATATATATATATAAATAAGTTATGTATATTAGATAATTATTACATATTACATATTCTGAATTGAATGACCAATCTAATGATCGGATATTTCCACAATTGATCCTAAGCGCATACAGTGTTTACCGTACTAGTTTAGGGAACTTTTGACAATTGCATTTATAAACCGATGGCTAACCTATGCAATTAAGCAGTTATCCATCCTATCCAGGTTGTGAATCTTATGCACTGCCGGAAGCCTCGATGGTTAGCTTAGATTGCAAGTTGGATGATTATATGAGACACAAACCTATCCCAATAAATCAAGACTTAACCCAAGGTAGATTGACTTTAAACCTTACGGATGTATAGTGGGTTGTTCTAGCCCAAATTCAGATGTTAAAAGCCATTAGAATCCAGGGTCTAAACTCAACTCTTAAAGGTTCATCATCGTCATGGACCGTGAATCGTTAAATGATGATGTGCAATATAAGCCATGTGTTCTCCCACATATGCTTGTGCTAAATTTGATTTAAATGGTAACACCTGAGTTTCGAAAAGTACGGGGTGTTACAGGGAGGGGGTGGCCAGAGGTTTCACTCGAGCGCCTCTACCTTACGATGGTCATTTTGGATAGGCAGACCAGGTGGAGGTTTCCCCCAAGTGTGTCTATCTTATTATACCCTTGATACATAGCTGGACTGATCGGAGGTTGCCCCCCTTGGTACTCGGCCCTCTAGAAACTGTTTTGAATGGGAAAATCGACCAGAGGTTACCCTCGATGGTGCTCGATCGTGGAACTATGAAAATATGGTGTCGACTGGATGACTGGTTTCCTGGCCATGTTATCCACACCAACCAAGAACTTTTCCCTGGGGTTATTATAATTCCGCCGATCAGGGTATTCTGGTTGGCCATATGAATGACGATCTTAGTCGTTCTTCGCTGTCACTATTGGCACTGACAGGTTGGCTTTGAGGTTCGATCTAGCTGGCTCTTGTTGGGAGCTCAACAGTCTATTCTACCTCCCACTCGACTAGATGATTGGGGATTAACTGTATAATATTATTGATCAAGAATCTCTGGATAAAACTTTCAACCGATCTCTTAAAGATTTATAGATGTGCCTTGGTTCTTTTGGCGAGCTGTTGCATACGTTCTTCCATGCGGAGAAAATGTGTGGAAAGGTCGCTAAAGAACGGCTGAGAAGATGATCCTGCGTCCACGTCGACTATGGGCTCATGCTAATGGCTGAGGTCTTGTGCCTCATCTACAATGTCGCCAACATGATTTAGGAGGCATCTTATTCTTTTGAGAAATACTAAAAGTAGCTTACTACGTCACAACGAGCATACCAAAAAATATGCTCACAAAATTCAATCAAACACTAGGTTGCATGTGTGAACGAGGGCCTACATTCGATTTTAGTGTGCTATTAAGAAGTGTGGGGGTGCTAGAGTCTTACTCGACTCAATGTTTGATTAAAACTTGATGACCCTCACACTAAGATAGACTAATTAAGACCAAGTTCTAGGACTTGGCAGCCCTCATCGACCATCGTTTATAATAACAATTAGGCAATTTGTAGATGGATAGGGGTTAATCTTTCCTGGTGAATTCTTTTTGCCTTGTGCCATAAGGACTTGTACAAGCTAAAGAAAAAAGGCTAAAAATAATGCGATCTTCTTTTATTAATTTGTAAATAATGCTCATTATAATCGATAAATAAAACTAGAGAATAAAATAAGGAGATAAATACCTGAACCATTCATATGGATAAACGATTTAGGCAAATGGTTAGTAGGATGCGACCATGATGTTTGATCTTCTAAATAAGAATTCAGTTGATTGGAATCTAGAAATGGAAGGTTGTTGTAACGCCTCAAAAATCGGCACCCGAGTACATAAACTATGATCCCAAGTTTTCAGGTATTAACTCAATAAAATGTACATGTGTTTTCATTCAAACTCACATTTATTCCATAAAGAATAATCAGAGTTGCGCAATTTAAAAACCAAAGCGAAGTAGAGAACAAAAATCCACAAATATAGGGCTAAGAGTCAAAATATAATTCCAATAGTAATAATCACCAAAATGGGGATTATACAAGCCACAATGAACATACAATAAAATCAATAAATGGAGCACACCCAGTCAGAGACTCTAACATATACAAGCACGAAATTAAATAAATGCAAGGTCTTTTATTTTCTTCTGACACTTCCAGGACACCATGATGAAAGTACAAAATATGAAAGTTTCTTCTCTGAGTTCATGGTTGCCTCGTCTTACGCGTCAGACTCCAAGGTGCCTTCATCTATGATAGGGTCTGGTTGGTGTTTTAAAACACTGTCTCAGAGTGGGAGTGAATGATCAATTCAGTGGTTCCATTAACTCTAAGTTATACATATTATTAAATCCATATGCACAATTAATGAAAGCAGCTTAAACATACAGTTCCTCGATACTTTTATTAATGCACATGCATTCTATTATGATATGATGCATGCCCTCGCCATCCAACACTACCTTATAACGACTCTAACTTCACATTCGTAAATGACCAACACTCCATCATGCGACCTCAATTGCTGAGTTGCCACAACTAACTAATGCAATGTGATAAATGTTCATGTTAGCCAAGTAAATTAATTAAGTCTGTTCATCCAGCAAGATTGAAAAAGTTGGAACATCTCTATATATATAATCAATGGCCTTATCCAGATTACTAGGCCCAGGGCGGTCGTAGCGGCTCTGTGCTTGCTATCATTGATCCATATTAGGGTTTATCACCCAGAATACAACTCCCCAATCAAAGTGAGGCTAACATTGACCCGACGGATCACTCAAGACCCGGATGACACAGCTCAGATACATAGGATTAAGCTGCCCATCAACAAGTGGAGAGTGCCCACAAATGATGTGAGGATCGTCACTCAAATGCAATTATAGAACACTCGCAACATCATTATGGTTTGATGTGTTGGGATCATGGCCTTATTGATTGCTCATTGGTCACTACGGGGAGGCTCATCACCCCAGAACACGACACAGTGTCCCATACCACCATGTCCGACTCATGAGACTTGGGGATTGTATCACTAATGATTATTATTAGGCCTTTCATGGGTATGGGTTGCTCCAGATTCATGTGGACATAATCGTACATGGTGGAAACACATGGTCGGTCGGCTATCAGGCTAGTTCGGTTGATTCGGGTGAACCTCGGCATCACCGGCATTGGGTACAAACATCCCATGTAGTTTAACTACTATCAGTTGTCCGCATTCGCCTTAGGTCAATCGGACTAATCTGGGGTGGCCGACCTAGTCAGGGCCACCCTCGTGGTTTGCGGTTTGCCGACTAACTCGACTAACCAAGTAGTCCCAGTCAATCAATGACATTAATAAATCAACTACGCAGTTATATGAAATGATCAAAGCAATAAATCAAAAAATTCTACTCTATTGAGTATTTTATCGAACATGTAGGCCGTGTTACGATTAACATAGTAATTCACATGAGGTAAGACAAATTGAGTATATAAGCAGGTGAGTAATAAGAACCATGAGTAATAAATTGACGAATTCAACCTATTCTAGCAACCAATCGAACATATAAGCTTCATTACACATGAATAGTAATTTATGAAAAGTAAATGGGCCATACGAATACACATAGGTTAGCATGCAATCATCTATTCACTACACAAATCATTAATCATGACATGGGGTTCAGTAAACGACAACTTAGGGGTAATGGTCCGCACCTTAGGTCAGTATATCGGGTTCAAGCTTGCTTCTAGTGATAGGGTCCCGCGGGTTGGCTCACCAACGCCCTATACCAAGACGGTTGGCTTGTAAGAGCTCGTATATTTGATTCTCAAAGGAAAATCTTCATGAAATTGTTCGTTATTTAACTCAAATCGTTGCCGGAGAGATTCCGGCAATGTGGCGTTATGCAGATGCATTGCTGGCTAGTTACGGGGGGGTGGATCTTCCACATTAGCTCCTCTCCCTCACTTTTCCCTCTCTTCTCCACTCTCTCCCCTTTTCTTGTAATGAAATTCGTGTGGTAATGAGGGAGGTGATAAATGAGGCTATTTATAGTGCCAAAAGTGTACACAATAGTCCTGGTTCTCTTTTTCCTATTAAACTTGTCCTAAGAAAGGTTAATTTTGATTTATAGGGTCTTTTTGGGGGTCCACTGGCTCATCCATGTTAGGAGAAAGGCGTCCCACTATAGGATCCATGGTTTGTCAAAATCGGGTGGTAATCTAACTCTTTTATCAAGCGTGTGGACCCTACTTACGATTGACGGTCGTCGATGCTCGATCGGGGCCGCGACTATACAAATATGAGTAAGAAAATATCTTTAACTCGTACCTCAAGTTTGGTTGTTATCTAACGGTCAGAAAGTCACAACTTCGTGAAAGAGCGAGGGGTCTATTTCACTTAAGTTTCATATTTCGACTTAGGGGATTTGCATGTTGCAAGCACTTGGCTTCAACCCCAAGTTGAGCAGTTCTAGGCACTTTCTTGCTTCACCACCCGCGATGAGCATCAAGCCAAGTGAGATGGACATTATTCTATAGTTTCAAAACTAGTGGCCCACTAACATGCGATCTAGAACTTGTTTGGATAATCAAGGCATTTTTTGAATGAATTAGGTATCAAGATTTCTTGTGCGCAATGAGTTGGGTTTGGATTAACTATGTTTATAGTGTAGCCTATTCACAATTAGTGAAAATGGTAATTCGGTCATAATCACTCCAAACTATTAGTTCGTACACTAAATGGATAATTAGGTCATTTTGGTTTGTTAATTAAGATCTGACCCCTAGTTGTCTCGGCTTTGGTTAGATCTTTAATTTAGTTGTGGTCGTCTTGATTAATAAATGATATGTCAACTAGATTTAGGCCCTAGATAGACAAATCATGAGGCTGGATTTGATGTTTCAGTGATCAGGCGGATTTGTTGGCTTCCTACGGTTGATTAATCAAATTTGTGCGATTCTTTATTGGTATCACCCGCGTATAGGCTCACTTCGAATGTCAAGGGTTAGTAAGTGACAATGTAGGCTAGTCATATTGAAAATTTTCAAAGATTTTTTTTAATATCTAAAATGGCGAAAATCTAGGATGTCACAGTTGTGGATATTTATCATACTCCTATGATATTATACCAGTAGTGTTGGACAATAGCGATCTAATCTAAGACTAGGCTAGACCATGCGATGATAAAAAGTAATTCTAAAGGTAAAACATGTTTAGCTGTGATGATTTTTGAATATTTGAAATCAATTTTAAAGCTCCATCTCATCAAATCTAGCTTGATCACGGACCTTGTTTAGATATCTCCTTTTGTGACCATGAATATTTGTGAAACTGGTGGAATCAATCCCACCAGATTCAGATTGAGCCTTAATCCGATATTGGTCCGATCTTTAAATCTTTAAAATCTTCATAATCATTGTAAGAGTTCCGACCATTTTTGAAAAAATCTCCTATTTTAAATTTGTGATATAATCCTTGCTTAGTGGGTCTTTTGTTGAGATTTATGGTTTTTTGAAAAAAAAAATCAAATATTCAAAATTTTGAGATTTTGCCATCAAAACATTTTTTGGGAATTTCAAATCGAAAAGTGCGGTGTATGCTTTTGTCTTACATCGAAAATGAAAAGAAGAAAATCATGGTTCATATGAGGATGTTGGTGTAGCATTCTTACATGGAGCTTTGGAGATTGTGATGTTTGGGAACATGCACGCTCGCGCTCGCACTCGAGCACAGGCGTGGGCAGTGTGGCTATAGTAGCAATAGTTGACGTACTTTGCACTTCACACGTATTGTAGAGGAATCGCTCCCTCACGACCTTACGTAAGACGGTGCGATCGCGGTACGAGTAGTCTAGTATGAGCCTCGGTTCGATGGATCTGAAATGAGCCAAGGCTTTATAGGCGACTGATAATGGTCGGATTATTAATCTGAAATGGTCAGCCGTTTCTGAAAACGATTAGCTTCCTTGAAAGTCATAACAGTTCGAAAATGGATAGGCCTTGATAATCCAGTGGTTAGATCTTTCGATCCGACGATCAGAAATAGTTGAAATTAATGAACAACAGTCAGAAACATTTTTTAAACGTTTTGAACTATTGATGACCACCTATCAATGGTCCACTCCCTGATGCCTATATAAACTGGACCATTCTGGTTCAAATTCCATCAACTTGAAATTAAATCTCTTCCCTTTCATCAGATCCTCCAGATAACATCTCCTTCGTAGAATATTGTAAACACATTCACGATTTATTTTAATTATCTTAGAAGATCTGCTTTGTTGAATTGTTCCTACCTATTGTGATTGCTGCATGTTGGATATAGATAGGTTTGTCTTATCCTAAAAATAATTCACTTATAACTCATCAACAATTAATAAGGAGGCAAATCATGCTTTAAAGACAACATATATTTTTACATAATTCAACATAGTGAAACGAAATAATTAAATTTTATTTTATTTTTTTGTTTTTCAGTGTATCCAAGGCAATTTCCAAAGATATTTTTTTCTTAATCATATGCTCATACAAATTAAGGATGCGTGTCACTCACCTCTTATTTTTTCAAAATGCACGTCCAATGCGACATTGATTTTACTGTGGAAGAGGACAAAAGATATCCTCAATCACGATTACACACGGGAAACTATTAAGTTGACATTGACCATACGTGACAAATTTTTATGAGCACGCGGCTCATTTAAAATACCACCAACTGGAGAGCACATACATACCATGGTACCATGGGGTCATACCATAGAGCACGTGAAATCTGTCCATACACGCACCTCCCACCACTCACGTTTGCCAGCAGAAACATCACTGGTTCCATCATCCAAACCATTGATTTTCCGGTCCTCACTTTCGAATCCCAATGCACGAAAATTACCCACGATTTCAAGATCAACGTATCACACATCTTAACCGTTTACTGGTTGACCACCTATTGAACTGACACGACTCTTTCAGTGTGGAACCCACAATATCAGCCACTGCTCGGAATCTTAGGGTGACGGAATCCTGGGCCCCACTCGCCCGACCGTGTCAAAAATCGGAAGCGGATTTCGTACTAACTCAGTAGCCTTGTACCATCTTATGTCTTCTATCCAGCCGTCCATCAGTTTTACCATCTTATTTTAGTTCAAGGCTCAAAATTAAAGTATATCGAAGCCACAGGTGGATCACACCACAGGAAATAATTTGAATTAAACGCCTACCATTAAAAATTTCTCCCAAAGCTATGGAGGTTTTGGATCAAGCTGATATTTGTGTCTTACCTTCATTTACGTTTATGTGTTGGACGACAAATAAATATCATCGTGGCCTTAAAAGAGTTGCGATGATAAATATCATTATTTCCACCGTTTCTTGTGGTGTGGTCCAGTTGGCTTCGGATATGATTCAATTTTAAGTTATTCACTTAAAATAATATGATAAAATGGATGTATGGCGTGGATAAGACAAATACATCCATGGTGGGGCCCACAGAGTTTACTCAGTAATCGGCTTGGGCAAACATCCGTCCGGGAGCGTTCCATCACGTTGAGCGAGAAAAGTTTGCAGTTGGAATTAAACGCGCCACGTGTCGGCATCGTGGTGGTTGGTGGGTTCTAGAAAAGTCCGGAGAGGCCTCACGGTCGACGGTCCACGAAGACTGGAGTGGAGAATTAGTTTAAAAGGGGCAGACACCCGCTCTTCGTTTCCTTCCATTACGTTTCATTGTCTCGCTCTCGCAAGGTCTCGGCGCTTTCTGTGCTGTCTCTTCAGGTAATTTTTTCAGATCTTATCCTTTCTCCACGAATGGATTTTCCTACTTTTCATTCCGAAAATGTAGTGAAATTTCCGTGGATTTTAAGCAGATTCTCGACATTTACTTCTGTAGACTGCAGATATCTTTTCTGTCGTTGGATCTGCTATTCATGTTGTTGTTTGGAGAATGATTTCTAGGGCAGATTTCCGTAGTGGATTTTCCTAGATTTTCACCAGATTCTCTAGATTATCCTCATGGAATGTGAAATTCTCTCCGGCATTTTGTTCTCCTATTGATTTTCTTGTTTGGGAAACGATTTCTGGGGCAGATTTCGGGAGCAGTTCTCCAGATCTGTGTCTTTTTTGGCTTTGAATTATTATTATTATTTTTGGATTTTTTCCTCCCAATTTGAGATCTCTGGTTTTCATAAGTCTTTGGTGTTGAATTATGTTTTCAACTTTCAATTTCGTGCTTTAGATGAATTCTAGGGCAGATTAGGCACCGATCTTTACACTGATGTCTTAATTCCATGGAAATTCTATTTATTTGTGGATGAATTGCTTGAAATTCTTTATTATCATCATCATCGCTGTCGTCATTTTTTACCTACCTCTTTTGACCAAATGCAGCAATTCTCCGAAATGGTTTTGACTCTCTGTTGATGCATGGATGTGGGTGGCGGTCCTGGTGTATTGATGTTTTCATTCTTTTATTGTTAATATTTCAAAAAGAAACTGAAATGATCTCATTGGAATTACAATTTCTAAGCTTGGTTTATTCTTGTTCATCATGACTTTTTCTAAAACTGGTCCTTAACAGTTCTATGAATATGGTTTTAACAGGCTCTCTTGATCTAATTCCCCAACAACTCTAGAAGGCAATTTTGTTATTTCTAGCTACTGAGATTCCTTTAGGCTCAGCTCAAGGAAGGATGGAGGAGGTGCTAATTCTTTTTTATATTTTTCTTTATGGTTCTCTCTGTGTGAGATACATGAAAGTTGCCGATTGTGTTTATGTGTAGTGAAATAGGAAATGTATAATGTTCGATCACTCGGCCCTATAAACTGTACATGTGGGGCTTACTTTTGGGGATCCAAATCATTCAAACGGTTGCCCCAAGGCGGATGAGAGATACCAAAAAAATCTCACACATCCTATCATTCTAACCTCTGGATTGGCACCCTGTTAGTTGTGGACCATAGTTGCTGAAATGAGGGGCCCACCTTTTCCTTTGCTGGCCTGAACAAGAAAAACATTGCTTCCATTGTCTTTACATCACGCAATACATGTTATGAAAATGCCATGTCAGTAGAGAGTACACATCAATTCTGATAACGATTGATCTATCATTGTGCACAACATTTTTAGGATCGGTTGACATTACAATGTTAATGCTTCCTAAGAATGCTAGGAAAATCAGACATTTTTTTCCCTTTTTCTGTGCATTTACACTATAGATGTTGATTTTATGCAGGATGGTTATAAGGTTTCCTTGAATGTGTATGATCTCAGCCAAGGACTTGCTCGTCAGCTTTCAACGACATTTCTGGGGAAAGCTATTGATGGCGTTTGGTAATCATTTTTTTTTTTCTTTTTCCATTTTGACTATGCTGTATCATTGCTTTGTGGAACAGAAATGATGGGCAGTTAAAGAAACAACATGTTCATAGGATGAGTGTAGCTGAAATGAGGATGTTGAGATGGATGAGTGGTAAGACAAGGAAGGATGGAATTAGAAATGAATGCATTCGTGTGTAGCCTATGCTACATGATAATTTGTATACGTTACATGCTATATAGACTACGCGTAGCTATTTTTCACTACAACATTAAAAGCAATTAATGTTTTTAAATGATTTTTTACATTTTTCTATTTTCAATAAAAAAAAATTAGTTAATCTTTTAAATGCATTTAGTAAAATAATATAAATAACTATTTTAAATTAGTTTCTTTGCTCTTTCTTTTCCATTATATTTAATCAGTGTACTTTCCTATTACTTTAGGTTGAGTTTGGTTGCACCAAATATCATGGAACTTTTAAACTTTGTTAAATTTCATTATTAATCATTCTAATTTGGTGCAGAATATCATGAACTTGGTGCAACCAAGTGCAACCTTGAAATTCAGAAGCTCACTTATGTTACATGCTATGTAGCTTATGCTGCACACTTTAGAGAGGTGAATGCTATTTAAACAATCGCTGTACCGCATCAGAAATGCATCTCCCAAATTACAAGATTTGAATTTATGCACTTGTGGCAGATACAATCATATATGAAGAACACTTTTGGATACTTACTAATATGCTTACTGAAAATTATGGTATTCTTAATTGCATAAAACATGTTTATTGAAAATTGTAGTATTCGTACTTTATTGATAGTTGAGTTACATAGAGGTTACGTTAGTGTGAGATTTGAAGGGGTTCAATCGCTTGTGGCTTCGGTGATCGCCAAGGTTAAGTGGAGAATGTGGTCGTTGGTTCCCTCGAATAGGGGCTCATCTCGATATCTCCACCCTTGGCTTGAGAGACTAGGCATCCAGGTTACCTCCTCTTCCCCCTTTTTCACAAAAATTGTTAAGTGGGCTAGACCGAGTAGCGGGTTTGTTAAGCTTAACATCGACGGATCTGCCATGGGCAACCCCGGGAAATCAGGAGGAGGTGGCATCTGCAGGCACAACAACGGGGAGTTTTGTTTCGTATTCTCAGTGGGCTATGGCATCTGGTCGAATACCAGAGCCAAGCTCGAGGCAGTGTACAACAGTCTAGTGTATTGCTTGGAGTTAGGATTCAGCAAGGTCGAGGTCGAATCCGATTCCAGGATTGTGGTAGCCCCTTCTTAATGGCTCTTCGGAGCCCAGTTGGCGCTGGGAATAATGGCTCATGAGGATAGGTAGGCTGAGGGTAGTCGGGGCGTTCACGTTCAACCACCTCCTCAAGGAGGGGAACGGCCCATGCGGATGGCATGGCCCGTTTGGGGTCCAACCTCCAACATTCCTTCGTGACTCGTCATGTTGCTAACCCCCCCCCCTCCTAAGATCAGAGGTTCAATTTTCCTTGATAAGATGGGTCTTGGAGTCATCCGAGTGGCCTCTCTATCAGGGCACAGTCCCAGTATATAGTCTTTTTTTGGTTTTCCTCTTATGATAGGCCATTGCCAGAGCCTTTTTTTCGCCTAGCTTGGGCCCGAATGAGTTGTAAAGGTCTATTATTGGAATATAATCTCTCCTTTTGAAAAACAAATGGCAAAAATAAATAAATAATAAATTGACATTAGGTTCCATGATTACCGTTACCAATTGCTTTCAGGGGTTGTTTGGATGTGTGTGTGTGTGTGTGTGTGTGTGTGTGTGTGTGTGTGTGTGTGTGTGTGTGATCCAGGGTTCAATCCCTGGCAGTGTTGCCTTTCAAGAAGAAAACAAGGACCCAGACATTTATCCCTCTCTCGGCACAATCCTTGGTGCCCAATGATAGATGGTGTATGTCCCTCTCATCACCATATTAAAGTCGGGACCTTCATGATGGATGATCTATACAATGGAAGCTTTTCTAATATAATCAATATGGCCAATACATTTTCTATGTGATTGATAGGGTATAATTAGGATCATCGTATCAAACTTAATTGTTTAAAGGATGGGCAATAAAGGTTGGTCTTGCATGATCAACGATTAAAACCGTTGTCCGATTCTTTTCTAGTATATTTAGTATGAAAGTTCCATTTTTTAGCCGCTGATCAGATGGTTAGGATCATCCGATTGAAGTGATTTTTGAGAGGGGTGGGCAATCATAGTGGGTCCTACATGATGGATGATCGAAATCGTTGATCTGATACGACCAATATGGACGCATATGATGTATGATCGAAATCAATGACTGGTCCTTTTTTGGTATGACCAATATGGCCACCCATTTTTCTAACCATTAGTTACATGGTTAGGATCATCTGATCAAAGTGATTTTTTCATAAGAATGGGCAATAAAAGGTGGGCGCCCAACATGATGGATATTCCATATCAATGATTAGACCTTTTCTAGCATAATCAAAATGGACAATCCATTTCCCAACTACTAGTTGGATGATTGGTATCATCTGGAGTTGACTTTTGAGAGGGATTCTCAATCAATGCTCTACGTGATCAATTGATTAGGCCTTTTCCAGTACGATCCATGTGGTTCATCCATTTTCCTAGTCACACATCAGATGCTTAAGATATGAGAAAGTGTCGATAGATCTTTGCTCCTAAAAGCGGAGCCTAAAACAGCCGTGTAAATGCATGAATCAATGTGTATGCTAGTTCAGGCAGTACTTGCATGTATCCGAAAGAACTGATCTTATGATGATTGTTGATGAATAAAGCTTCTCCAGTGCATTAACAAATTTCTATATATAACATGGATTATTAGGATGGTCATATGTTGTTAGATGGTTTTGGCTTCTACAGGATTTTGTTTGTGATATAACGTTGTATTGATATTCATGAACAGAAAAGAACCGCAAACATTTTGAAGGTGCAACATGCATATGTATAACTAGTTGTTGGTGTTAGAACTTAAAATTATTGTTTTACAAATGAAAAGGTATTTTTGGTTTTGCATGACTGGACTTAACGAAACTCATTTAGTACTACCTAAGGCAACTGTAATTTTATGCTACTGGAAGTTCTCTATTAACATTAGTGAATCTTTGTAAAGAGTGACCATTCTTCACCAGTGGGTAATACACTGCATGGGTCACATTCACCATTCTTTGCCAGTGTCAAATATCCCTGTAGGCATGGGATACCCATTTGTTCGCCGTATGGTGGGGCCATGGGGGTGGAAGTGATAGTTGGAGTAGGTGAGTATTTGCAGTTTGGAGGGTGGACTGAAGAATAACTGGATAACTGCATTGGACTATCCCAGAGAGGCTCCAGCATGGTGCTTTAGTCCCATTTTATGGTGCATGTTGGGGTCTAATGGATATGAGGCTCGCACCTTGTTTGACAGTATGGACTGGCTGATGAAGTTTCCGCTGCTGAATTTGGACCTCTATGTATTTCTTTACTATCCTTTGGCAGTTTTGGTTTGATGGTTAGGACCCTCTAATAAGAGCGTACATTTGGCCGTATGCAATCCAAATAGGGCGTACCTATCCAAAGGTCACAATAAAGGTGGGTCTGTCACCTATCTGTAATGTGGTGTGTGAACTGTACTGGATCGTTTCTCAATGTTTAATTTGTAAATCCAAATAGGGCTTACCTATCCAATGGTCACAATAAAGGTGGGTCTGTCACTTAACTGTAATGTGGTGTGTGTGAACTGTACTGGATTGTTCCTCGATGTTTAATTTGTAAATGCCTCTACCATTCCAATTCTGCATCCACCCACCCACAACCCCCCCCCCCCCCCCCTTCTCTGCTGGCCATGATCCCCAGGGATAAAAACTGACTGTAATAGAAATTGAGATTATTTGTGTTGGATTTATATGGTATAGGCCTTTAGCAGGTATTCATTAAAGGACAAAAGGCTTTAACAGGTTTTATTTGACAATGCTACAGGCACACAGGTGTAGTGGTATATGGAAATGAGTACTTCTTTGGGGGAGGCATCCAGCATACTCCTGCTGGAACTACACCCTACGGAACACCAGTGCGGGTGGTGGACTTGGGCACCACACATGTGCCCAAGGAGCTATTTGAGGAGTATTTGCAGGAGATAAGCCCACGATACACAGCTGAAACCTACAGCTTGCTAAGGCACAACTGCAACAATTTCAGCAATGAGGTTGCTCAGTTCTTGGTGGGAGCCACTATTCCAGATGACATCCTGAAGCTCCCTAATGAAGTGATGGACAGCCCAATGGGAGCTATGATATGTGAGTCCTCCATCGCCTTGTAAGATTGAACTTCGTTTTGTCGTTGGTGGAAGATTGGTTCCATCACTGTTATGCTTGCTTCATGGAAAAATGAATGTTGTGTTTAGCATCGTTAGCTTTACAATCTTTCAACATTTTGTATGACTGGTGGTGGTGTGCAGTGCCCATGATCCAACAGCTAGAAATGACATTGAGACAAGGTGCCGTTCCTCAAGCCCCTCAGTTCAGGCCGTCTGCAACAACCCAGCCACCACAACGTAAGACTACTGTTTCTACTACTGTTTCAGCACCAAAAGCATCCGGTGGCTCTA
Organism: Magnolia kwangsiensis; assembly: GCA_037074715.1. Taxonomy (NCBI): domain Eukaryota; kingdom Viridiplantae; phylum Streptophyta; class Magnoliopsida; order Magnoliales; family Magnoliaceae; genus Magnolia; species Magnolia kwangsiensis. The sequence continues at coordinate 35,115,187 of CM073573.1, forward strand.
ATACATCAGCCAAAGGCGCACCCAAGAACAACAATGATGGCAAGCCTGCGGATTCCAGCAGCCATGCCAGTGATACTGGAAATGCATCTGAAAAGAAGCTGCTGGACAGTAATGTGCCGCCTGTAGTCAAGCCAGCTGAAGTGCAAGAGAAAAAGGTGAATGGAGTTGCAGTAGACCCTCTGGGAGATGCCCGGAACAGGGTGCAAGAAGAGATATGCAAGGAATTTGCAGCAATAATGGCGACTGGGACACTGCATGCAAGCGAGGCAGCAGCACTTGCTACCAGGAGAGTGATGGAAAGACATGGGAGGACAAACATTCCTTTGACACGGGGTTAGAGAAATAAGAGGTTTTACGAGAAAGGGACACCATTTTAGAAGCAATATGGTAGTTGAATTTCTCAACTGTGCAGATCATACCATTGATCATTACACCACCCCCCTTTTTTTGTTGTTTGTCGGTTTAACTATGCCTGTTTTCTCTACTGGGGTTCTTTTACCATGTTGTGAAGTGACTGAATTTTCTCGAGGACTCGCAGCTGGAGTTTGTGCTCTCTCTCTCTCTCTCTCTCTCTCTCTCTCTCTCTCTCTCTCTCCATTTATCAGTCTTTCTGGCTGGTGCTAGCTCTCATTCCCTGAAAACAGTGGGACCTAGTTTGGAGGGTTGATTCTATCATGGGTGTGTGTCCATTTGAACGTGTTTGTGTCCGCGGTATTTCCTGTGACAGTTGGGCTAGGGTTTTAAGTATCTATGTGGTGTCTGCCCTCGGCAATATTATCCATTGTGTTAATGAAGCATCGCTGGGGCCCTTCTCCACGTTGGGTGATCTTATCCAAACGTGAAATCCATGGTGCATGTGGTGGGTTGGATTACAAATCGACTGAGGATGGCTTATGATTAGCATTATAGCCCTCACTCGTCTTCATTTTATCCCATTGAATATTTAACCGTTGGCTTCTCTGCCATCTATTTTATCTTAATTATCAAGAGGATTGGAATGTGAAATAGATGTGAACTCTGAATCACAAGGCATCAATGGTAGGGTCCAGCATATGGATGGACCAAATCAGTCTATCCATGTACCTTGTATCTTGGAAGGCTTTTCCTTGTTTAGAGAGATGGCAGTGGATTGGATACTACCTCGGGGCCCACCTTGATGTATGTATTCTATATCCATGCCTTCCATTCATTTAGGGCAGGTGGACCATGCTATGGTAAACCGTGGTGATTGAATGCCCCACCATAAAAAACTAATTAGGGCCGACCTTAATGTTTATTTGCCATCCAACCTGTTAATAAGGTTACATAAACCTGGATAAAAGGAAAAAACAATATATGAACATGATCTAAAACTTTGTGGCCCATAGTAAGTTTTTAATAGTCAATCACCACTGTTTGCTATGGTATGGTCAGCCTGTGATTGGGATCTACTTCATTTTTAAAATGATCTGGAAAAATGGATGGATGGCCAGGATATAGTATACTTATATCAATGTGGGCCCCTCAGTAAGGACTGCACCCAATCCGATCCCCAGAGAGATGGAATGCTTCAGTCCCTTGGTCTTTAACCGTGCATCTTGGAAGAATGCTTTTTATAAGATAAATGAGAAAGGGGAAGTGAGAACTGGAATTGTCTAATAATTACTTTCTTTTACAGGTTGCTGTTTGGATCATTTGTCCGTGAGGAGGTGAGAACGGATTAGGTGAGGCCGGGACGGTTGCTGCCCTTACCATGGGGCCCACTTTGATGTACCTATTCTGTATCTATGCTCTCCATCCATTTTTCTAGATCATTTTAAGGCTTGATCCCAAAATTGAAGAAGATCCAAATATCAGGTGGACCATACTCTAGGAAACAGTATTGACTGAACGCCCTACCATTGAAAACTTCTTAGGGCGCACCTTAATACTTCTGCCGTGTTTATTTGCCATCCAATCCGTTCGTAAGGTCACGTATATCAGCTCGATCCAAATTAGATACATCAAGGTGGGCCCCACAGTAAGGTCCGCATTGATCTGGTGAGGCTCGGGTCTCACATAATCCGCTCCCGAGAGTCATCACCCATGACCAAGTTGCACGCACACGTGCCAATATGGCACCATGTTCAAGAGATCCCTAACCATCCATCATCATTGAGAAATTTACAACTGTACGACCCATTTTTGGCCCATTTACTTTTTTAGGGCCATTACTTTTTACGCGAGAATAATCCCCATACGTACGGATGACTTGTCAAAGGTTGAAAATGCCACTGTTTTTTCAAAAGCTGGGGCTCTATGGCTACGGATTATAACCGTAGCCCATGTTTTTTCCATATGTATAGAAAGTCTTTCGATATGTACTTTGATATGTATCGAAAGTCTTTTAATATAATAAAAAAAGGTCCAGAACTGTCCCGCAAATTTGCCTTAAAAATCCTGCAATTTTTGATACATATCGAAGAGTATTCGATATGTATTGAAAGTGATTTTCCCAATGGTCACGAATTATATCTGTAGCCATAACTGTAGTTCGTTGCATTGTACATTTTTTTATTTTTTATTTTTACATGGAGAACTTTGTTCTATCTACAATTTTCTCTAATACATATTTATATAAATATGTATATATAAGCATATAATTTTTTTTTTCTCTTTTTTTTTTCTTTCTTTATTAATTTAACAAGAATATCTTCTAAAACAAAATTAGTCACTTGACGTACCCTATGATTTTGGGGTAGGAGAAGATACTTTAGCCAACCAACCTAGTTACTTTCCAAGATTCCATCAAGTCGATGGTTGAAAATCTATTTCATTCACTTCGCGGTCAATTTCAATCAGTTCGCGGTCAATTTCATTCATTTCATTTACTTCGCAATCAACTCCATGCATTTTATGGTCAATCCCAGCGATTTCCCTTCACTTCACGGTCAATTCCCTTCACTTACGGTCAATTCTGTGCATTTCACGGTCAATTCCTTTCATTTCACGGTCAATTCTATGCATTAATTCCGGCTATTCCCCTTCACTTCACAGTCAATTCCATGCATTTCACAGTCAATTGCCTTTACTTCACAGTCAATTTCCTTCATTTCACAATCAATTCCATGTATTTCTCGGTCAATTCCGGCGATTTCCCTTCACTTCACAGTCAATTCAATGCATTTCACGGTCATTTGCATGTATTTCACGGTCAATTCTCTTTACTTCACGGTCAATTCAATGCATTTCATGGTCAATTTCCTTCACGGTCAATTCTCTTCACTTTGCGGTCATTTCCATGCATTTCACGGTCAATTCCCTTCATGCCACGATCAATCCCGACGATTCCCCTTCACTTCGCAGTCAATTCCATGCATTTCACAGTCAATTCCCTTCACTTCACAGTCAATTCCGTGCATTTCACGGTCAATTACCTTCATTTCACAGTCAATTTCAGCGATTCCCCTTCACGGTCAATTTCATGCATTTCACAATCAATTCCCTTTGCTTCACGGTCAATTCAATGCATTTCATGGTTAATTCCCTTCATCTCATAGTCAATTCCATGCATTTCACGGTCAATTTCGATGATTTCCCTTCACTTCATGGTCAATTCCCTTTACTTCACGATCATTTCAATGCATTTTATGGTCAATTTGCTTCACTTCACGGTCATTTCCATGCATTTTACGGTCAATTCACTTAACTTCATGGTCATTCCATGCATTTCACTGTCAATTTCCTTCACTTCACGGTCAATTCCCTGCATTTCACGGTCAATTCCCTGTACTTCACGGTCAATTCAATGCATTTCACGGTCAATTCCCTTCACTTCACGGTCATTTCCATGCATTTCATGGTCTATTCCGACAATTCCCCGTCACTTCATGGTCAATTCCATGCATTTCACGGTCAATTCCCTTTACTTCACGGTCAATTCAATGCATTTCACTGTCAATTTCCTTTACTTCACAGTCATTTCAATGCATTTCATGATCAATTCGCTTTACTTCACGGTTAATTCCCTTTACTTCATGGTCAATTCAATGCATTTCATGGTCAATTCACTTTACTTCATGGTTATTTCAATCCATTTCACGATCAATTCGCTTCACTTCACGGTCAATTCCATGCATTTCGCGGGGTCGACCGGGTCTAGTTGGGGTTGACCCCATTCGGCTGAAAACTGTTTGGGCTCTACTTCTTCTTTATACCGAGAACCATTGAAAGCAATTGGCGTGAAGGTCAATACAGAGAATGTATGTGAGATAATTTCAGAGGGTCTAATATTAAATTCTTGGAATCACTGTATATTAAGAATTTATAGTTTCCTCAACAAGTTTGGGTGGAAACTAAAATCACAAGATAAATCTATAACTCAGGTATGACCCAAAGAGCTTTGAGGGGGAATGAGATCGACCCCATTTGGACCCGGTCGACCCGATCAATTCCCTTTACTTCATGGTTGAAGAAATGCATGTATTTATAGCACGACGTGTCCACTTCACTTCATTCACTCCATTTCCTTCTTTCTCTGCGGCGCATCCACTCCCAGACAGCTTTTCACATGTCAAAAATACCGGTGTTTTTTCAATTTCACTCAATTCACTCCCTTACACTCAAATACACGTCTAAACTCATTTTTGCCATCCTTATTCCTTCTTTTCACCCATTTTCTTCATTAAATCTCCATAGGGATGACAAAGATGAGTTGGGACATGTATTTGAGTGTAAGGGAGTGAATGGAGTGAAATGCATGGAATTGACCGTGAAGTGAAGGGAATTAATCGTGAAATGCATGAAATTGAACGTAAAGTGAAGGCAATTGACCATGAAATGAATTGAATTGACCGTGAAGTGAGGGGAAATCGCTGGAATTGACCATGAAATGCATAGAATTGACCGTGAAGTGAAGGGAATTGACCATGAAATGAATTGAATTGACTGTGAAGTTAAGGGGAATCGTTGGAATTGACCATGAATGCATGGAATTGACTCTGAAATGCATGGAATTGACCGTGAAGTGATGGGAAATCACTGGAATTGACCGTGAAATGCATGGAATTGACCATGAAGTGAAGGGAATTGACCGTGAAGTGAATTGAATGGACCATAAAGTGAAGGAAATTAACCGTGAAATGAATTGAATTGACCGTGAAATGCATGAAATTGACCATGAAGTGAAGGGAATTGACCGTGAAGTGAATTGAATGGACCATAAAGTGAAGGAAATTAACCGTGAAATGAATTGAATTGACCGTGAAGTGAAGGGGAATCGCCGAAATTGACCGTGAAGTGAAGGGAATTGACCATGAAATGCATGGAATTGACCATGAAGTGAAGATGAATAACCGGAATTGACCGTGAAATGAAGGGAATTGACCGTGAAATGCACGAAAATGACCTTGAAGTAAAGGGAATTGACTGTGAAATGCATGGAATTGATTGTGAAGTGAAGGGAATTGACCGTGAAATGCACAGAATTGACCGTGAAGTGAAGGGGAATCGCCAAAATTGACCGTGAAATGCATGGAATTGACCGTGAAATGAATGAAATTGACTGTGAAATGCATGGAATTGACCATGAAGTAAAGGAAATTGACCGTAAAATGCATGGAATGACCGTGAAGCGAATTGACTATGAAATGCATGGAAATGACCGTGAAGTAAGGGGAATTGACCGTGAAATGCATGGAATTGACCGTGAAGTGAAGGAAAATTGCCGGAATTGACCATGAAATGCATGGAATTGACCATGAAATGAAGGGAATTGACCGTAAAATGCATTGAATTGACCATGAAGTAAAGGGAATTGACTCTGAAATGCATGGAATTGACCGTGAAATGCATGGAATTGACCGTGAAGTGAAGGGGAATCGCCGGGATTGATCGTGAAATGCATGGAATTGATCGCGAAGTAAATGAAATGAATGAAATTGACTGCGAAGTGAATGAAATGGATTTTCGACCATCCACCTGATAGAATCTTGGAAAATAACTAGCTTGGTTGGCTAAAGTAGCTTCTCCTATCCCAAAATCATATAGGGTACGTCAAGTAACTAATTTTGGTTTAGAAGATATTTTTGTTAAATGAAAAAAAGTGAGAAAAAAAAATTATATGCTTATATATATACATATTTATATAAATATGTATTAGAGAAAATTGTAGATAGAATAAATTTCTCCATGTAAAAAATATAAAATAAAATAAATTGCACAAACTACCACGGACTGCATTATGGCTACGGTTATAATCCATGGCCATAGGAAAAATACCTTCGATATGTATTGAAAATTGTGGGATTTTTGAGGCAAATTCGCTGGACAGTTCTGGACCTTTTTCGATTATATCGAAAGACCTTCGATATGTATCAAAGTACATATCAAAAGACCTTTGGTACATATCAAAAAAGTATGGGCTACGGTTATATTATGTAGCCATAGGAAGCCCCAGCTTTCAGAAATCACATTTCTGAAAAAGCAGGGGCATTTTTGACCTTTGGCAAGTCATCCGTACATATGGGGATTATTCTTGCGAGGTAAAAAGAAGTGGGCTTAAAAATGTAAATGGGCCATAAATGGGTCGTACAACTATAAATTTCTCATCATCGGTGGGTCTCTTTGTTTAGATCTCTGCGCCGAAAGATTAGGTAGTTTTCACTTTTCAAATGGGTTAGATACACAAAATGAACTGTTTTGAGAGCTTTTGTTGAGCCCATCGATCATAGAAAGATTTGTTTTGACACTTCCATTTGTTTATCAGCAGCTGTTGTCCGCCTGAGGAGTAAAACAGCCTAAAGATCTAGCCACTGTTGCCCACCTGTGGATAGAGCTCCAATCTCGACTTGCATTTCTGTACGTATGCGCATGAGCTTACATAGCTCCATGCAAGCTCTGTATGGGCCACCTTTGATGTAAGTCTTATCCACACCGTCCATCTATTTTTTCCATCTCATTTTATGGCCTACACAAAATGGAAGCATATTCAGAGCTAAAGTGGACCATACCACATGAAACAACGGTGATAATGATTTCCATCATTGAAGCCTTTGTAGGGCTCACAGTGATGTTTATTTGTAATCCAACCTGTTCATAAGATCACAAAGACATGAATGAAGGGAAAACATAAATATCACCTTCATCCAAAACTTCTTTAGTCCTCAACAAGTTTTCATGAGGTAGGTGTTCAATTTATACTGTTTCCTGGTATGGTCCACTTGATATTTGGATATGCTTCAATTTTGGTCTTACGATCTTAAATGATATGATAAAACAGATGCACGAGATGGATAATAGACATACATCACGTTAGGCCCCAACAGAGTTTACTCATTAGAGTTCCTCGGTACGTACACTATAAGAAAAAGGGTTTGTAGCGATGAAACTTTTAGCGACGAAACACATTTTCGTCGCTAAAAGTGACTGTTAGTGACAAAATAAATTTTCGTCGCTAAAAGTGACTGTTAGTGACAAAATAAATTTTCGTCGCTAAAAGTCTAAAAACCTGTATGAGACTTTTAGCGATGAAAATTTTCCTCGCTAAAGGCTGCAAACACTTTTTCAAAAAATTCGGATGGAATACTTTTAGCTACGAAAATTTTCGTAGCTAAAAAACGTATATGTGACTTTTAGCGACGACAATTGTCGTCGCTAAAGGCTGTTTTTTCATGAAGGGAATGGATTACTTTTAGTTACGGAAAAATCATGGATGAGACTTTTAGCGACGAAAATTTTCGTTGCCAAAGGCTACAAATAATTTTTATTACTTTTAGCTACAAAAATTTTTGTAGCTAAAAATCGTGGATGTGACGTTTAGCGACGAAAATTGTCGTCGCTAAAGGCTGCAAACAATTATTTAAAAATCAGAATGGATTACTTTTAGCTATGAAAATTTTTGTAGCTAAAAATCGTAGATGAGACTTTTAGCGACGAGACGTGTTGTCGCGAAAGGCTGCAAACATTTTTCAACAAATTCGAATGGATTACCTTTTGCTATGAAACTTTTCGTAGCTAAAAATCGTGGATGAGGCTTGTAGCAACGAAAAAGTTTCGTCGCTAAAGGCTGCAAACAATTTTTCAAAATATACGAAAGGGTTACTTTTAGCTACGAAACGTTTCGTGGCTAAAAAACATGGATAAGACTTTTAGCGATAAAAATATTCGTCGCTAAAAAATGTTACTGAGACTTTTACCTACGAAATATTTCGTAGGTAAAAGTCTCTTTTTTTTTAAAAAAAAATATTCCATCTCAAATTTCCTAATATACACACCTGTTAGAATATAATTCATCATATTTTTCCTGATATACACCTGTTATATAATATATTTCATCATATTCACATTCACTTCCATCTAAACCCAAACTACGTAAATTCATCTAGACATAAACTACATTCATCCAAACATAAACTACATCCATCCAAACATAAACAATCTTATGGAAAAAAACAAATGAAAAGAGAAAACATATGAGAGGTGATCCAAACAAATGAAAAGAAAAACAACCTTAACCTAAACCTAAACCTATAACCTACACTTATAGGTTTAGGTTTAGATTTTAGGTTTAGATTAAGGTTAGGTTATAGGTTATGGGTTATAGGTTATAGGTTAAAGTTTAGGTTATAGATTTTGATTTAGGTTAAGGTTATATGTTTAGGTTTAGGTTTAGGTTATAGGTTTAGGTTTAGATTTAGGTTATAGGTTATAGGTTATAGCTTTAGGGAATTGAGAATAGGTTAAGGTTTAGGTTTAAGTTAGGTTATAGGTTAAGGTTTAGGGAATGAAGAATAGGTTAAGGTTTAGGTTTAGGAAATCAGGTTCAGGTTTATGTTTAGGTTAAGGAGTTGAGATTAGGATTAGGTGTAGGAGTAGTTTTAGGGATTTGAGAATACATTTAGGTTTTAAGTTTAAGTTTAGGTTATAAGTGTCGATTATTAGTTTAGGTTTAAGTTAGGTTATAGGTTATAGCTTTAGGGAATTGAGAATAGGTTAAGGTCTAGGTTTAGGAAATCGGGTTCGGGATCGGGTTTAGGTTTGGGTTTTCAAGTTTAGGTTTAGGTTTATGTTAGGGAGTTGAGATTACGATTAGGTGCAGGTTTAGGTTTGGGGATTTAAGAATACATTTAGGTTTTAGGTTTAGGTTTAGGTTTAAATTTTAGGTTTAGGTTATAAGTTATAGGTTATAGGTTAGCTTTAGGGAATTGAGAATACGTTAAGTGTAAGACCCGTATCATAATCCGTACTGTTCCATCGCTTCCCGCAATCCTTCTCGTCAGATTCCGGCAATCCGCGACCTGTAGTTGACGTTGCTCACGACCGTAAGTCGTATCCTATTCATTTGAGCCGGCTTAATTTGAGACTTGTATCATTGCGACCGCACCATCGCTGCGGTTCCAACGCCGTAACTCACGCACCGATCCGATACCCAGACGATGAGATGTGGACCCACGTTCAGTTTGAGCAAAAACACCGCGCGTTGCAAATCCTAAGGAATCTCTACAATATGTCTCATCAATCCCATCAATCACCTCTCATGTCAAGTACACCCACCCACGCTTTCTTTCTCCACAAGTTAAGCAACCACCAAAAGTCAACTAACACATCACCTCACCCATCACTCACATCCATCAAACATCACCCCATCACTCACCTCACATCTCTCTACATCTCATCTCTCCCTCTCTCTCTCTTTTCTCACACCAAACCCAAGCAACCAAGAGAGCCTCCCACGTCCAAGGCTCCCCATGAGAAAGGTGTGATTTTGGTGGCCCACTTTTCACTCCCAAATCTCCCATCCTAGCCATCTATTTCCCATCTCCACCATCAAAGTGAAGCTCTAGGAGACCGGCTATCCAACGGACCAAGAAGATCAAGTGGTGGGTGTTTCTTTAGACTACTTTTATGTTTTGAAGATGGGCCAAGTGAGGCCAACCGATCAATGGTTTGGATCTCACTTGGGACCCTAAGATGTGGCCAATGGCTCATCTTGATCATCAAGATCATTCCATGATGGGGCCATTCTCTATGGACCCCATCATGATGTTTACTTTCCTTGTATTGAGGAGGTCATCTAGATCGTTTATTTTTAGTGGAGTGGGATCTCCACCGTTGATCTTTTATTTGGAAGGCTCATATGCAATGAGACCCATTGATGTATGATTGGATGGTTGAAACGGAGGGCCCATAGTGCCGGGGTCCCTCCATCACGCGTGTCTCACTCTTTCACTCTCTCTCTCTCTCCCTCTCTTCTTTATTTATTTTTCTTGTATGTTAATGTAGCTATGTGGCCCACTTGAATCAGCCCCACCATGAAATATGTATTTTATCCAAGCCGTCCATGGGTGGGGCCCATCTTAAATGTACATCCATTTGGGGTAGCCCACCTAATCAGGGCCCACCTTAAATGTATTTGCTACAGCCCAACAAAAAAAAAAAAAAGGAGGAAAAGAGTCCAGTGACGTCCAGACGTCACTGGAATGAAAACCAAAAGAAAAAGGCTTGTTTCAAGCCATTGGGGTGGGCCATTTGTATAGGACCCACCTTAATGTATGTATACAATCCGAGCCGCCCATCCTCTTCCCCAACTCATTTTAGGCGTTGAGCCGAAAAATGAGGATAATCTGACTCTCAGGTGGGCCATAGGATAGCAAATAGTGTGTTTGCCATTGAAATTCACCCTGACAATTTGATTCGCCAAAAAAATATGCAATATCGGACTCGTTTGGCTTGTCTTGAGTCATAGAGGCCATTGAGCGGGGTGGATCCATCATATGTGGGCCCCACAGGTGAAAAACCGTGGAAAAACCGCTTTTCAAATATATATATATATATATGCAAGGCTGCTGCCGCAGGCAGCGCCTGCGCTCACGCTAGCAGGCGGATGGGACTGACCCATGGCCCCTGCCGTGGGCCCCACATGATGTATATTCTGTATCCACGTCGTCCAATAGGTGGCCCACATTCTGAGGTGGGCCCTCCCCAAAAATGAGGTCATCCAAGACTCAGGCGGCCCACACCATGAGAAACAGTGTGAATTGAATTCCACCATTAAAATGGGGTCCACAGAAATTTTGGATTAAGCTGAAATTTATTTTTTTCCTCCTCACCCAGGTCTGAGTGACCTTATCAACGGGTAGGATGGCATAAGAGCATTGTGGTGGGCCCCACATGAGACCCACAATGATGTATGTGTTGTATTAGTACCGTCCAGCTGTGGACGTTGGTGGTTTCCACCGTATTTTGGGTAAAGCCGTCCAGTCAGTTGCTGGACGGCTAGTAGGCCCACCCTCCAAACCGTTTATTCAATTGGTGGGCCAGGTGTGTGGACCCCACCATGATGCGTGTGTTGCATCCAACCATCCCAACCATTTGAAAGCTCATTGCATGAGCTAAAGAATGAGGCAGATCTGAAGTTCAAATGGACCTCACCATTTAGGTAATGGTCAATGACGCCCGTCGTTCAAAAATATCTAAGGGTCATTGTAGCTTCCCAATTAAGTGGATATTTGTGTCCCACTTCATCTATCATTATGATAGTTTATGAATAGGTTGGATGGGAAACATATGTCATAGTGGGCCTTAGGAATTTTTAATTGCAGAAGTCTTTTCACCACTCTTATTTGGTGTGGCCCATTTGGTATATTTAAAGCCCATGAGAGCAGCCCATTTGATGAATGTAAGGCCCATTTTGATGTATTTTAAAGCTCATGGGTCGAAGCCCATTGGTTTATATAAGGCTCACGTGATGGTACCCATATGGGTGTATTTGTGGCCATCCGTGGAGGCCCACCTTGACGCATTTGTAGCCCTTATTTATGGCCCATTGTTATGGTTCATTTTTAGGTGTATAAGGCCGTTGTTGAGGCCCATGCTTCTATGAATGTAAGGCCCATACTATGAGGCCTATTGTGATGTGTTTGGAGCCTATGGATTAGTCCCATTTTGATGTATTCTAAGGCTCATGGGTTATGGCCATTGCAATGTACATAAGGCTCATTGGTGAGGCCCATTAACGCAGCCCACTTGATGAATGTAAGGCCCATGCGATTCGGCCCATTTGATGTACTAAGGCCCATGGATCGAGGCCCAACGGATGTCCTTAGGGTCTATTGCAATGTGTGATTTCCCATGGTTCATGTAATGATATTTATGGCGGGTTGTGCCTAAGGAACAATGTTGGTTTGACATCTACATTGTATGTATAATGTTGGTTAAATGTCCGTATTGTAACTCTCCTTAGGGTCCATTGATTGGCCCATACTCGTTAATATTCATCGCTTTATAACATGCTTAGTATAATCTCATGACTCATACCTATACGCATCATATGTGTGCTTGATATGAGTAATGACTGATCATAGCACACGCCATCGGGCAGACCATTTACGGGACTCGTTATGTGACTGAGTGCCCCACATGATCGCGTAGTACGCGCTGGATTGCTGCATGTTTTGACAGCGTGATTCATGCATCTCTCATACGTGTGACTTGATCACTGCACGCCCTAGCGACATCAGGGCCGTGGCTCCACAGGTACATCGTGGATGGCCATATTGGATACCGAAAATACTTATTCTAGCACTATGGGCACTTAGGATGTCCTTGGGTGAAAGTTTCAGAACCTTTTTCGTACCAGGAGATGCTCCAACGTTTAAACCGAGTGGATACACGAGCGCCCGAGTGCCGAATACCAGTAGGCCGCATCTCCCACTGTGTCGTGGTCGGTTGGAAGGGGGTGTGGCCTTATCCGCCTGAGTGAGAGGGCTATAAGCTAGACTGAGTTTGACTAGCTCACAAATGAGTCCGTTATCGACGAGCCGGGTAGGTATTGGCATACTACTGGTCAGGCGGATAGCAAGGTCTTTTCCGCTTGCTTGACTGTGTAGCTAGGGAGGTGGCAGTCACTGCGAAGTGTATTAGACCCCGGTGATATCCAGAGAGGAACTATACTGATATACGTACTTGAGGAGTACTGACTTGCTTGGATTGCATTTCACATATGACATTCGGCTATGTAGGCCTTGCATTGCATCGGTGTGGCCGATGGCATTCATATCTCGCATCATGCCTTGCATTACATAGCCTTGGTATATTCATGGACTTACCACATACTTCCGCATTACCTGATCTTGTACACTCGGCGTTTGCCCTCCGCACACACTTGCACCACCCTCTAAGCTTTTGTAAGCTTATGCACGACCGTTGCATGCAGGTAGCATTGGACAGCAGCAGCGCTGAGGCAGAAGTGTATATCAGGACCTTTTTGGAGCTCTTTGATCACCTTGTATTTCCCTTTCTGCATTGTACTTAAAGATTCTGATATAGTGGATATGTGGTGATGTTGTTTTGTGACTTGGTTATGCTTGTGGTTATGCTCCATTACAAAAAAAAATTTTATTCTGAAAATCTTCCTTGTAGGATCCCAGGATCGGAATCTGACATTTGATTACCAGGAGCCGAGAATGGGGCACTATGAAAGCTGTTGGCACCGGATTCGACAATCGGGATTCATGTGAATCCGATTTTTGAATTTGGGGCGTGACATTAAGGTTTAGGTTTAGGTTTAGGTTTAGGAAATTAGGTTCGGGTTTGAGATTGGGTTTAAGTTTGAGTTTTCAAATTTAGGTTTAGGTTTAGGTTAGGGAGTTGAGATTAGGATTAGGTGTAGGTTTAGGTTTAAGGATTTGAGAATACATTTAGGTTTTAGGTTTTGGTTTAGGTTTTCGATTTTAGGTTATAGGTTAAGGTTTAGGTTTTACGTTTAGGTTAAGGTTAGGTTATAGGTTAAAGTTTAGGTTATAAGTTATAGGTTAAGGTTTTAGGTCATAAGTTTTGGTTTAGGTTAAGGTTATAGGTTTAGGTTAAGGTTTAGGTTTAGGTTTATATTATAAGCTATAAGTTTCGGGAATTGAGAATAGGTTAAGGTTTAGGTTTAGGAAATTGGGTTCGGGTTCGAGATCGGGTTTAGGTTTGGTTTTAGGTTTTAGGTTATAGGTTATAGGGTTAGATTTTAGGTTTATATTATAGGTTTAGGTTTTGAGAATTGAGAATAGGTTTAGGTTATAAGTATAGGTTTAAGTTGGATTATAAGTTAAGGTTTAGGGATTTGAGTTTAGGTTTAGGTTGAGGTTAAGGTTGTAAGTTTATGTTAAGGTTATAAGTAGAGGTTGTAGGTTAAGGTTAAGGTCTAGGTTTAGGTTATAAGTTTTGAGATTTGAGAATATGTTTAGGCTAAGGTTATAAGTTTAGGTATAGGTTATAAGTATAGGTTTAGGTCTAGGTTAAGGTTATAAGTATAGGTTAAGTATAGGTTATAAGTTTAGGTTATAGATTAAGGTTTTGGGATTTGAGAATAGGTTTAGGTTAAGGTTATAAGTATGGGTTATACGTTAAGGTTAAGGTCTAGGTTTATGTTATACGTATAGGTTTTGGGATTTGAGAATAGGTTTAGGTTAAGGTTATAAGTCTAGGTTTAGGTTATAGGTTAACGTTTAAGTTTAGGTTATAGGTTGTAAGTATAGGTTATAGGTTAAGGTTAAGGTCTAGGTTTAGGTTATACGTATAGGTTTTGGGATTTAAGAATACGGTTAGGTTAAGGTTATAAGTCTAGGTTTAGGTTATAGGCTAAGGTTTAGGTTATAAGTATAGGTTATAGGTTAAGGTTAAGGTCTAGGTTTAGGTTATAGGTAAAGGTTTAGGTTTAGGTTATAAGTATGGGTTATAGGTTAAGGTTTAGGTTTAGGAAATCGGGTTTGGGTTCAGGATCGGGTTTAGGTTTGGGTTAAGGTTTTAGGTTTTAGGTTTTAGGTTATAGGTTATAGGTTTATGTTTAGGTTTATATTATAAGTATAGGTTTTGAAATTTGAGAATAGGTTTAGGTTGGGTTATATGTAAAGGTTTAGGGATTTGAGTTTAGGTTAAGGTTATAAGTATAGGTTATAAGTTAAGGTTAAGGTTAGGTTTAGGTTATAGGTTAAGGTTTAGGTTATAGGTTTAGGTTTAGGTTTAGGTTTATGTTTAGGTTTTTAGGTTATAGGATATAGGTTTTGGTTTAGGGTTAGGGTTAGGTTATAGGTAATAGCTTTAGAGAATTGAGAATGGGTTTAGGTTATAGGTTTGGGGATATAAGTTTAGGTTAAGGGTGTGATACTTGTAAATACAGATATAAACACGGCTTGTCCAAATGGCTAGGACCCTCCAATGTGGTCCATAGGAAATGGACAGCTTCATCATGGTCATAACAACAGTTTTCACCTTCCAGAGACCCCCGCTCATCCGGATAGCTCCGACACACATCCGGATTTGCTCCATTAATTTCGAGCAAATACATAAACACGGTTTGTCCAAATGGTCAGGCCCCTCCAATGTTGTCTATAGAAAATAGACAGCTTCATCATGATCATAACAACGGTTCCCACCTTCCAAGGACCCCCGCTCATCTAGATAGCTCTGACACACATCCGAGTTTGCTCCATTAATTTCGAGCAAATACATAAACATGGCCTGTCCAAATGTCCAGGCCCCCTCCAATGTTATCCATAGAAAATGGACAGCTTTATCATGGTCATAACAGTGGTTCCCACCTTCCAGGGACCCCCACTCAACATCCGGATAGCTCCGACGCACATCTAGGTAATGTGTCACCATGTGTCATTTTCAATATTAATTATCATTTGTCAAAAGACATATATAAACCAAATCAAGTCATTATCACGTGATTCACATCAACAACTTTCTAAGCAAACTACTTTCATTAATAATGTTTAACTGAAACCACAAGTCATACGTATGAAAAGAAATTAAAATCCCAAAGGTTGAGAGTATAAAGTAAAAAATACAAAATACAATTATCTTTCATTAAAAGAAACACAATGTGTGTAATGTGTATTGGACCAGTATCAAAGCATAGTGGCGTTTTCTTTCTTTTTTACAAAAAATGTGAAAATATCATAGGCAAAAAAAAAATGGAAAATGAGAAATACAAGAATAATGCAACCAAATATCCATATAAGATGGTGAACCAAAGATTTGACAAATACCTCTACATGGTATATGGACCCTCTAGAAGGCATTTCCCTTCCTTCATGTAATTCTCAAACCAAAGATGGTTAACTATTTTTATTCCCAAATCCTTAGCCAGACTATATTTCCTTCCTTCAAACTCATCAAGCTCATCACTCAAACCGGTACTATAATTGATTCCTTTATTTCAAAACTCACCAAATGTGTCGTCGATTTACACATTGTCCTGACATAACTAGCACCCGTTTGATTGATGAGCTTGATGAGTTTAAAAATGTCTCTAATCCATGGTAGCCGCTCACTATAAAAATGATAGATTCCAAGCCCCGAAGAGGATATCTTTTTATCACTAAAATAATAAGAAAATGTACAAGGGATAAGCTTCAATAGAAACAAATTATTGTTACTTCTGCTTTGTAAAAACCTAAAGTTCAAAATATTAGGAGTCATACAAATATGGTGGCCATTGTGGAACAACAAAGTGTAAAAGTTATGATAATGGATGATTCAAAATAGTAATAATAAGTTAAAAAACATGATTATACATGGAAAATCCCAAAAGGCCCATTATATTGGTAGTGTAAATGTTTTAACGGCCATTAAGAATGTTTTCATTCATGTGTTGGTTGCTAGTGGAGAAGGGAACCAATTTTATAGTAGAGATGCTTTGGTGTGTGTTTTATGGAGTTTATCATAAACCACATTGTCATAGTAACGTTCCTCAAATAGGAAATCAGGGAATCCTTTGTCAATCCACCCAAATAATGAAATTTGGAAGTCTTTCTTCATATAATTGTATCATAATTTCTAATGCTAAAAGGCATATTTTTCCTTTCATCCCAGATTACACAGGATTCTCTACAATTCTACCTAACATCCACACTAAAACTTAAAAACCACAACCAACATTCAAGCATTTTTGATATAGATATCAGACACCACCACCACCAGCGCCACCATCACCATCTTAACCTTTCTCCCATCAATTGGGTTTTGTGGGTATTGTAAAATCAGAAAATCCCCAATTTCAAAAGTCCTCAAATCCCCAAAATCCTGAAATCCCTAAATTCCCAATTTGTAAAATCAGAAAAACCAAATTTGGGGTCCACATTCAAATCGAGAATCTACAAACTACTAACTCCCAATTTCCTAAATGGACATTAATATTGAGAGAGATTGAAAGAGAGAGAAAGATACCTCATTGTCGTGAATGACTTCAACCGAGCTTCAGAGAGAGAGAGAGAGAGGGCGTGCATGGGTAGGGCATTTGGCAATGGTCTGCACCTCATCCTCTCCCGTTTGGTAAGAGAGACAGAGAGAGGAAGAGAGTGACAGTTTGGAGAGAGGAGGGACAGGAGGCGAGAGAGACAGAGAGAGGAAGAGAGAGAGATAGAGAGCGAGAGGAGGGAGAGGGTGCGAGAGAAAGAGAGAGAGGAGACTGCCGCTGATTAGGGCAGTCTCTCTCACGGACACGGGTTAGCTACTACTGCAACGACGTCACGAAGTTGTGTGGGCCCCACTATGATGTATGTGTTGTATCTATGCCGTCCATCCATTTTGAGATATTATTTTAGGGCATGACCCAAAGAATGAGGTAGATAAAAACATGTAGTGGACCTCACCATAGAAAACACGGGAGAGAGTGATTCCCACCATTGAAACTATTCTAAGGCCCACCATAATTTTCATTTGAAATCCAACCTTTTCAAAAGTTAAAAAAGACATGAAATAAGGTAAAACACAAATATCAGCTTGATCTAAAACTTTTGTGGCCTTTACAAGTTTTTAATGGTGGGTGTCTCTGTCCCCACTGTTTCTGTGTCGGGGTCCACTGGAGCTCTGGATTTAACTATGGATATTGCCCTAAAATGATCTCTCCAGATGGATGGAAGGTTTGGATATAAAACATACATAATGTTAGGGCCCAAAAATGAGAGGTATATAAATATCAGGTGGACCGCACCACATGAAAACAATAGTGATTGGATATCCATCATTAAAATCCTCATAAGGCCCACTGTACTATTTATTTGGTGTCCAATCTGTTTATTAGCTCATATGGGCCTAGATGAAGGGGAAAAACAAAAATCATCTCGATCCAAAACTTTTATGGCCCTTACATTAACCACAAACATCAGCATGGATTAAACACAAACATCGGCTTGATCTGGGACTTGGATTGGGTAATAATGGCCCTTACCATGGGGCCCGTCCAGATGTATGTAATTGGTTGCAATGGTAGGTGATTGTACATTTCCTAGTGTTATAGCCTACTCGAGATTTTTCGTCTCACATCATAACATTAACCAACAAACATGTGTGATATGGA
Organism: Magnolia kwangsiensis; assembly: GCA_037074715.1. Classification (NCBI taxonomy): domain Eukaryota; kingdom Viridiplantae; phylum Streptophyta; class Magnoliopsida; order Magnoliales; family Magnoliaceae; genus Magnolia; species Magnolia kwangsiensis. The sequence goes on from CM073573.1 coordinate 35,133,497, forward strand.
TTTTACAATGCCATTGCAATGGCCCTGCAACGACTCAGTTACATAGTATACCTACTTTTATGCTCCTTGATGGCTCCACACAGAGAAGAAGTTCGAGGAGTCTACTTGCATCAAAAAATTGAAAAGATAAAAATACTTGGTTGCAAATCAAATGTAGGGCACATGCGGTAGCCTATAAATGAAGTTAAATGGAAAATGAAAATGGAGGTAAATGAATTGGGAATAAATGACTTACTAGTTGAAATGAATTGGGAATAAATGACTTACTAGTTGTGTTTGGATGGGAGTACATGAAATGTGTTGATGCAGTTTTCCAGCAGACCCTTTGTATAGACCTTTCCTGGACCTGAACAAGTAGAAAGAAGAACAGAGGAGGCCCTGGCCAATACAGGGGACTCTCTGATGCCTAGGTTAGTATTGAGGTCTTATAGAGTAGGGTAGGATCTCCAGAAAAGATATATCAATCAAGTAGGTTAGGATTTCTCAGTGAATGTACCTTGGATAGTGGAGGTACCTCTATATTTATAAGAGAACCAAAATACAAGTTCAAGAGGACTCTCGCCTGATATTGATGTTTTAATTTAAACCAATCTGATTTAAATGATTTTATCTCGCAAGTATACGAATCAGATGTAAATATGGTACGTATTACGAGATCGTTCCCACGAGGATTGGTTGTTACAATTTAAAATTTAAGACTCTTCTTAACTAATCCAACGAATGATTTAACAAACTATTAAGTAAACTAGCATAAATCTATGAAAAATAACTGAGAGCAATGAGGAAAATTCAATCAAGGAGGAGACTAAGACTTTCGAATCCACCCCTAATTATCCTAACCCTTATTTTACCTGTTGATTCACCCTAATTCAGATTGATATCAAAATAAATAAAGCACATTATATGTCCTTGGTCGGGCACACAGAATGTATAATCTTTTAAAGCATGTGGATCACATCTTTCCATCCATGGTCAGGCATGGAGAGATGTAAATCCTGTTTCTTCCTCTATAGGAAACCTGTTCATGGTCAGACACAAGCACCTAGAGTAACATTCCAAACAACATCCATATCTAGACTTTAGTCGAGCTCATAGAATGGAGAAGTACAGACATCTCAGGAAAGCACACTAGAAAAAGAAACAAATCAATCAAATTAAAATAAATTCAACAGTAAACAAGAGTTATTCAAATCAGGGGCTTCATCTCAGCCCTAGCTAAGAAGTTTAGCAATCCATAAAATTAATTAGAAAAAAGGGAATATAAAATAAAAATAATAAAAATATCTCCCTTATCTCTCTTCTTCCTTCTTCTCTCTCTCTCTTCTCTTTCTTCCCTTTCTGGATCTTCCCCAGGGTCTAGATCCTCCTCCCCACTTCCAAAACCTCCTTATATAGTTGCTAAAGTGGTGAAAATCGGATTTGAATTGAATTTGGAAAGCTATGCATGCTCAAATAAAGCTTTTTCGCAGCCAAGTTCGGTGCCTCAAAAGTAGCCACTTTCCTCTCTTAATTTCCAAAGAAACACCGTCTCTTAGGACATTTTTGGGTCCTCTACATGATAGACGGTTTAGATCTGTAATATGATCAAAGATAGTGGGCCACAACCGCCTGGAAAAGTCAGTTTTCGCGGATGTGCGAAACCTTTCGCACCATTTCACTGTTGTGATTGGTGGGCCCCACAGAAGCATTTTATGGAAAATCCACTCCGTCCATTGCATTCAGAATGAAATTTCAGTCAAGAATAGGTGGTTTTGAACGTCCATTGACGCGGACCAGAGAAGGTATCACAAAAGGATCAGTTTTGAACGTTGCAGGGCAGTCCTCTTATGACTCTTGTATCGCACACATGTGTATGCATGGACGAAAAATATTAACATGGGTTTATAGTTTTTGCAGCTCTCTACAAGGTGGACGGTGCGAATTTTCCTGACGGGGCATGTGTGGGGCCCACAGTCGATCGCAAAATAAAAAGCATCCATTCATTCGCTGTTGCTGGAAACGGCAGTTGCCGTTTTTGGAAGACGGTCGTGCAAGTGCGGGTCAGCACTGCTGACTAACTTGGTGCTCGCCACCACTTTATACAGTGTATATGCACATGTATACGTGTGGGACCAACTGTAATGTTTTTGTAAAATCTGCACCGTCCATACTTTTTCTCATGTTATTTCAACCGTCAAAAATAATTTTGAGGCAGTTCCAGATATCAGGTGGGCCCAGAATCAACGGTTTATGGGTTGATCTGTCAGTTGGGGTACTTCCATAGTGATCTAATGATTGAAATTTTACGTGTACGGTTAATTTATGGCCCTCATCCCATGTATGAAGTTTCAGGTCAATCGGATGGCGGAAACCCTGTGATCTTGCATTTTGGACCAATTTCAGGCCTCTTTAACGTGAACGGCTTGATTTTCTTGGATCCCTGGCGTGTAAATTCTTTAATATTGGTCCTTTAGAGTTCGTTCCTTGTTTTGATAACTTCGGAGCGTCAAATCCATGCTTTTAATACACTTTTTCAATCAACGCTCCTGATTACATCCTGCATTAAAAACACATTTAAAATACAACTTTAGGCTTTATCATGTACATAAAATTAGGCAATAATCGGGGTCTAATATGTAATATTTGACCCTCATCAGATATCTTGGCTGTAATCTGGGATGTCCGCGAGATGAGTAGTTCTCAAGATCGTCGGGATCCGATATTATCTTCTAAAGATCTTCAGTGAGATATTTTAGGACATTAAAGGATATCCTGAATCCTGGTGGATGTTCCATCAACACTGTTTATTGGGGCACACAGCGGTGGATGTTCCATCAACACTGTTTCTTGGGGTGGGCACACAATGGTTTTGGATCAAGCTGATGGTTGTGTTGTCCCAAAACCAAGTTTGTGTGACCATAATTCAATGTGGCCCACTAATGAGCTGACTTGGCCTGGGCAAGTTCATGATGTGGTGTCGTTGATTAATGTCCTGGATCTTCCTCATAAATGTATCTTTTAAATATTTTTTCTGAAGGTGATTGAGCAAGACATGATGGAAACGTTCCTCCGTCCATTCGAGATGTGTGTGAAGGAAGGAGGAGATTGGGATCTTCGTGGGTAATGTTGTTTTATTTATTTATTTTTAAACTTTTTTTAAAAAAAAAAGAAGCTATGTTGGTATTTCCTTATTTCAATCATATAAATGAAAATGGTTTTGAAGTATCCACATGTAGGTACGAAAATCAATAATTATTATTTTTTTCCACTTAGTTCATTTAACTTGTAAATTTCTACTAGCTATTTTGTTAATCATTTCCTAATATATTTGGCATTTCTTCGCATGATCCAACCATTGTGATTTTTTCAAGAGCATTGCCCATTATTGTATGGAATGAATGGAAAGTCCACATTGAAGATTAGATCATCCAAAATGCTCAAATCAACTGTCACGCCCCAAACTCGAAAACTGGGCTCATAAAATTTTCGATCGCCGAATCTGGCACCGACAGCCTCCGTAGAACTCCATTCTCGACTCCCAGCGCCCATTCACCAAGTTTCGATCCTGGGATGCTACGAGGAGAATTTTCAACATCAGTTTGATTCGTAATAAGCATAACCAAGGGCATAACCTACAAACAACAACCAAAAACTCCATTACATTTCTACTATGATAAAAAACTTTATAAGTACAATGAGCATAAAGGGAAATACAATGATAGTGGACGATAACTCCAAAATGATCTACAAAGCGCTCCTGCCTCAGCGCTGTTGTGCTCTAATGTCACCTGCACGCAACGGTCCTGCATAAGCTTATAGAAAGTTTAGAGAGTGGTGAAAGTGTGTGCGCAAGGTAGTAATATAATCATACAATATCAGAGCAATGCGGAATATACTGATGGATCCATGAATACCGTTAGCCTACTAAGGTTATGCGATGCAAAGCATGAATGATGTCGGCTATACCAGGGCTATACGATGCAAGAGCAAGTCAAGCATACAATCCTCATTTAAGTTCACATATCAATACAGCTTAAATCTGGGATATCACCGGGGTCTAGTACACTCTAAACCAGATCACCGCCCCATCACGCGCAATAAGGTAAGTGGAAGAGACCTCACTATCCGTTTGCCAAAATCGGGCTCGACTCGTCGATAGCGGACCCATTCCTCGAGCTAGTCAGACTCAGCCTAGCTTTGCCCCTCGGGCGGGTAAGGCCGCACCCCCTTCCAACCGACCATGACACAGTGGAAAATGCAACCATCTGGTAATTGACACTCAATGCTCATCTACCCACTCGGTCTAGACGTTGGAGCAATCTCTTGGTACCATAAGGGTTTAGGGACTTTCACCCAAGGATATCTATAACACCCCATATAGAACAAGATTTTCGGTATCCAATCCTGAATTTTTGGTATCCAATCCTGCCAACTACGATACATCTGTGGAGGCTACGACCCCGATGTTGCTAGGGCGTACAGTAACCATATCACACATTGCGAAATGCATGAATCACACTATCCAATTATGCAGCAATCTTGTGCGTATCGTGCGCTCATGTGGGGCAACATCGCCTAACCGGGAGCCCCTAAATAATCTGCCCGAAGGCATATGCTATGGTCAATCACTTCTCATATCAAGCATACATATGATGCGCATGATCGTGAGTCATGAAACTATACTAAACATGTGATAAAGTAACAAACTATCCTTACAATGTAGATGGCCCTAGATGGCCTACACCCAACAAGTACGGGCTTTTCAATGGGCCCTAGGGAGAGTCGTAATGCGGATATTTAACCAACATGATACTTGTAATGTGGACATCAAACCAACATTGCTCCCAAGGCGTAACCCATAATGAATATCATTACATAAATCAAGTTGGGATCACTCATTGCAATGGACCTTAGGTACATCTCATTGGGCCTTAAATACATCAAATGGGCCTAATCATATGGACCTTATATTCATCAAATGGGCCACATCAATGGGCTGCACCAATGGGCCTTATGTGCATTGCAATGGGCCATAACCCATGGGCCTTAAAAGGAATCACAATGGTTCTCGACCTATGGGCCTTAAACATATCAAATGGGCCTAACCCCATGGGCCTTAAAATACATCAATTGGGTCCAATCCCATGGACCTTGAAATACATCTAATGGGTTCACTCCTATGGGCCTTAAATTACATCAAATGGGCCTAATCCCATGGACCTTGGAATACATCAAATGGGTCCACTCCCATGGGCCTTAAATTACATCAAATGGGCCTAATCCCATGGACCTTGGAATACATCAAATGGGTCCAATCCCATGAGCCTTATAACATGCTAAGGTGGAGTCCACTCGGACTATGGATTTGGCCCATTCTTTAACTCATTTCATAAAATGAGCTTTTAGAATGGATGGACAGATTGGATGCAGCACAAGTATCAAGGGTGGGGGCCCACATGAAGGCCCACCATCATGTATATTATATATAATATAATATATAATCTACATATTATATATATAGAATTTATACAATATTATATATATATATATATATATATATATATATGCACGCACACGCTGCACACATACATACTGCACACACACACGCTGTAAACCCACACGCGCGTGCACGTATGCATACGCACCATAGTGGGCGGACGGTGGAAATGAAACACATACATCACTGTGGGCTCCACGTGGGGCCCACCATAATGTTTATCTTCAATCCAACCCGTTGACAAGGTCACACGGACCTGAATGAAAGGAAAACACAAATTTCATCTTGATCCAAAACTTCTGTGGACCCAAAATGGGTTTCAATGGTAGACACTCAATTCACACTGTTTCCTATGATGTGGGCCACCTAAGCGTTGGATGTGATTGAAACTCAGAGGGGGCCCACCTCAAGCAGTGGCCCACCTTATGAGCCGGTTGGATGACAAATGAACATCATGGTGGGGCCCACGACTGGAGCCGTGGGACCCTGCTCGTACGCCCGCCCGCTCAGCCCTGCTGCTTCCTTTTCTGATTTTTTTTTGAAAACACCTGATTTCCGTGGTTTTTCGCAGGTGGGGTCTGCATCAGAAAAATCCATACCAGCCATTGGATTCCACGACTCGTATCAGGCTAAATGAGACCAATGTTCGAGATATTTCGGGTGTATAGACACATCAAGAGAGTTTTTAAGGGTAAAACATACTATTTGCTAGACTATGGCCCGCTTGAGAGTCAGATTGACCTCATTTTTTGGCTCAACGCCTAATATGGTCCGCTGAATGGGATGGATGGCATGGATTGAATATATATGTCAAGGTGGGGCCTGCATGAGCAGCCTACCTAAAAATAAATATTCTTTTTTTTTTACTACTGGCGTCCACGCTAGTACACGTACTCCATGTTAGCCACCACCAAGGATCGATACAAAGACCTCTAGTGCTGAAACGAGGCATCTTACACTCGGTCTGCCACCGAGCTAAGGAGCTGGGTGGGCCCAGCGTTAAAACGAGGTATCTTCACTTGGTCTGCCAGTGAACTATGGGGCTGGGTGGGCACACATGGATCACACTTCACTAGCGGCCACCCCCACTATTAGCCACCACAAGGAAGGTCCCCAATGGATGGTTGGGATGGCATAAAAAAAAATATCATGGTACGTCCCACATAGATGGGGTCCACCGGTAGATGGCATGGATGACATACACACATTAGGTGGGCCATAATCATAGAAAGAGAGAGAGAGAAAGAAAGAGAAAGACACCGGCAAAGATGGAAGGGCCCCGCCACTATGGGCCCCTCTTGATACAAAGCCTACATCAAGGTGGGTCCTACTACATGTGGCCCTTAAATCAAACAAATGTATGAAAACAAAAATTCAAAAATCACTCACCGCTTAATCTTCTTGCACCTATGGGTTCCTTAGCTCCTTAGCTTCTATTCCAACGGAGGAGATGAGGTTTGGATGGTTTGAGATGGAAGATGAAAGGGTAGGAAAGGTGGGCCACACTTGGAGTTTTGGAAGAGAGGGAGAGGCTCATACGTATGGGATTTTTGGTTGCTTGGAATGAAGCTTGAGAAATGAGAGAGAGTTGTAAAGGGAGAGAGAGAGAGAGAGAGAGAGAGAGAGAGAGAGAGAGAGAGAGAGAGAGAGATGGGTGATAGATGTGGTGAGTGATAGGTGTGTAAGAAATTCTTGACTTTTGTGGCCATTTGTGTAAGAAATGCATGGGAGTGTAAGAACTTTTTAACTTTGGAGGCATTTTGTGTAAGAAAGGTATGGGCTTGTAAGAACTTTTAGAATTTTGTGGCTTGCTTGAGAAATGGTGAAAAGTGATGTATACTTGACATGATGGGATTGATTGATTGATGGATTAATGGATTGATGTGACATATCGTAGAGATTCTCTTGGGTTTTGTAACGCGCGGCGTTTTCCTCGCATCGAACGTTGGCCTACATCTCCTGACTAGGGTAAGGCCTAGGCGGGCGAGTCGCGGCATCAGAACCGCAGAGACAATGCAGTCGCTATGGTAAAGGTCTTGGGTTGAGTCGATATGGGTTGACGGCATATGAATCAGGGTCGCGTGCAAATATCGGTTAAGGGTCGAAGGTTACTAGAATTCGACCAGTAACACCGCGGAAGTCTACGGAACGGTACGGACTAAGATACGGGTCTTACAGCTCTCCCCTCCTTATAAAAATTTCATCCTCGAAATTTACACAATCATCGTAACTAGGCATAACTCGCAAGGAATAAGAGACATAACATCATTATATAGAATCAGAGATAACATACAAAATACAATACATGATCAATCATCAAAGAGATAGGTATAGCGCTCTCGAATCTCATCCTCGCGCTCTCAAGAAGCCTCCTCTACAGAATGGTGACCCCACTGAACCTTCACCAACGGAATGATCTTAGTTCTGAGGACCTGCTCCTTCCGATCAAGGATACGGACTGGCTGCTCAACGTAAGAAGCGTCCTCACGAACCTCCAGCGGCTGCCAATCAATAACGGGAACTATGTCTGACCCACACTTCCTCAACATGGAGGCATAAAAAATGTTGTGGATGTCAGATAACTGAGATGGCAAGGCAAGCCGATAGGCTACAGCGCCCAGTGATCTCAAAAGGTCCTATGAATCTCGGGGCAAGCTTGCCCTTCGCTCCAAATCGAACTAGTTGAGAAATTGGGTATGATCCATCTGTGATGGGGAATAAGTTCAGTTATTTACCGAATCGAAGATTGGATTATCCAAAATGCTCAAATCAACTGGTCTCATAAATTTCACCCATCAAAAATTCGGATTGACTGGAATATTCCAGTTATTTACCATCCCTCGTCAGGCAAACAAGTCTTGTCGGATTGCCTTTCCTATCCTTCACTCCCACTCCTAAGTTGTACATTGTTCCACTCATTTGCATTATAACAATATTTTAAGCATTTATGTCAGCAAATCACTTCTCAACCCCCCTATTACCACTCAGCATGAGGGGACCCGTGGCAGCGACACATGCTGGTTAGAGAGTGGCGACGGAGGCGAAGACTATTATTAAATGCTAATGAGTTTTGCTAATGAAGTGACGTCAACAAGTTATAAATGCCCCACCATGATGTATGTGTTGTATCCACACCAGAAATTCATCTATATATATCATTCCAGGGCAAGGGTCAAAGAATGAGGCAAATCAAAATCTCAAGTTGACCCACCATAAAGAAATAAAAAATAAAAATGTTGAGATTGAACGCCTACTAAAAAAAAAATCCCAAAAAGCTACAGAAGTCTTAGATCAAGCTGATATTTGATTTTTCTCTTCATCCATGTCTTTTTTTTTTTAACTTATTAACAGGTTAGATCTCAAATAAACATGATAGTGGCCCTTATAAAGTCTTAATGGTGGGTGTCACTGTCTCCAATATTTTCGGTAGTGGGGCCACTTAAGATTTGGATTTAACTTGTTCTTTTGATCATCCTATAAAATGATCTCTCTAAATGAATGGACAGTGTTGATACAATACATTTGCGCCCACCGTGAATTTATCTAGTCTATCCACACCGTCCATCCATTTTTCCATCTTATTTAGGGGCTGAGACAAAAATTTATGCATACCCAAAGATCAAGTGGACCATACCACAGGAAACAGTTGGAATATTGATTTCCACCGTTGAAACCTTTATAGGGTCCACTGTGATGTTTATTTCTCATTCAACCTGTTCATAAGATCATAAAAACATGGATGAAGGGAAATCACAAATACAAGCTTGATCCAAAAATTCTGTGGGCCCCAAGTAATTTTCAATGGTAGATGTTCAATTCACACTGTTTCCTGTGGTGTGGTCCAATTGAGGTTTGGTTATACTTCATTTTTTAGTTCAAGCCCTAAAATATTCAGGTAAAATGGATGGACGGAGTGGATAAAATACATAAATCAAGGTAGACCCCATGGAGTTTACTCAGTACAATAAGCGTACTGAGTTACTCAGTACGCAATCCGCTTCTTGAAACCAACTACTCCCAAAACCAAATCCCGCGCCCTCCCAATACCCAAATCCCTCTCAAAACCCAAATCTCGCCCCCACCTCTCTCCCAAACCTTCTCTCTCTCTCTCTCTCTCTCTCTCTCTCTCTCTCACGCGCGCGCGCCCGGTCACCAATTTTCCAACCTCTCTCCCACAAGCAAATGCGCCTGGCCCTCTATTTCCCAACACCTCTCTCTCTCTCTCTTGGTTGGGTTTTGAAATCCCAACACTCAAAAGAAGAAGAAGAAGGAGTGGAAATCCTGTGAACCTTCTACGATCTCTAACTCCTCAAAACAACGGTTAGTCTCTCTCTTTCTCTCTAAATGCCGATTTATGAGTTTGGGGATTTAGTAATTTATGGATTTTTATACTCTGGTTTCCTGTCGTGTGTTCCACCTAAGATTTGGATTTTCTTCAATTTTGAAATCATGCCCTAAACTGAGCTTTCCAAACAGATAAACAACATGGATTTAAGGAAAATACATCAAAGTGTGCCCCATAATCAGGGATCCGTAGCAGTCGTGCCCCCTCCATCTGTTTTGAAAGATGTAAATAGGACTTGATCATAAAATCATACGGTAATAGGCTATAAAATTGATGGTCAAGATTACTTGTGAAAATGTGCCTAGCAAGTAATTTGATCCATGTATAGGTTGGGTCCTCATGGATTGCTGATGGTTCTAAAGAGTGGAATTTGTTAGAGAATCCTAACCATCCCATCTATGGCTTGAAGAATGGATTAGCTATAAAAGAAAATCCCAACTCATAGATGGATCAAATCATCTGATTATTGTGATTTTCATGTAGTAAACAATGAAGTGTGTATGTGTCAAGTGGACTATCCAAGTGTCCTGATGCAACTTTGAGCATCTCTCTCTCTCTCTCTCTCTCTCTCTCTCTCTCTCTCTCTCTCTCTCTCTCAGTTCACTGCACAACCCCAAAAAACAGGCTGATCCAAAACTCAGGTGGCTGCACCATGGAAACAACAAAACCGAATCCTCTAAAATCACATGGTGTGGTCCACTATAATTTTGGAATGGCACGATATTTGGATGTCCCTCTTAATTCCTTGGACTCATCCTTCAAGAACAATGTTCAAAATACATCAGGTTTGAGCATCTTTTAGGCTAAATTCATTCAAGCAGCTGCATCTAAGTCTTTTTGCAATCTCAGCTACAACTACCTCAATTTTCAAGAATCAATGAATGGGACATAGATACCAAACTGCTATATAAAGGCCTGTCTTCCTAGTTTTGCATGTAAACCACTAGATGGCTTAATGAAAGGTTCATTTTCATTTGTATTTATGTCGTGACATTTAAGAATCTGAAACCTATATAAGGTCTCTTTGAATGAAAACTCCTCATTTACATAATTAATGACATGATTGAGTCTTTTGATACATGGCATGTTAGATTAGGACATGTGAATTATTATTCTCTTGAAAGCATGATTGGTAGTAATTTAGTCAATATAAACATTCCTCATTTTAAATAATTTAACTATTTACAATTGTTAAATATTCTGTTAGTCATTATACACCCAGTAAAGTCCGAAGACTATGATCAACCTAACAATCTTTTTACCCTTCATTTTAGGGCATGAGCTTAAAATTGAATCATTATCCAAACTCAATTACACTATACCATTGGAAATAGTAGGAATTGGAGGCTTGTTGTCGAAAACTTATTGAGGCTATTAGTCTTGGATCAAGTTGATATTCGCTTCATCCATGTCCCTTTGTTAATAATGCAGCTTATATTGTTCCATGGTCATCTGTTGCCTATAATGGTCCTTGCAAACCTTCATGAGCTTGTATATTACATTTGTTTGTCTTAAATTATTATTATGATTAGTTAGTTTATAGTTGTGACTTGTAATTTATAGAATTGTAAGTTAGATAATTAGTTACTCGTTTGAGAATTTTTATAGGGCCTTACATAGATATGGTGTGTTTTTGCTGGCATAGAAATCTCTCAAAAAGTCTCATTTTGGACAGTTCAAGGTTAGATGGAAAGTATGCTTTCATACAATTTATTTAAATGTTCATGCCTGATCCACGATCCTTCTTGTTTCTCTTTAGATATATTTCGTCTATTCCGTATCCAATGCCAAATATCTTTACATTATTTTAGATATTTGGCATCAGAATGTAACGTAAGATCAACTTATCTGGAGAGGCATGGGGAGATGCTGTCGAATTTTCAGCGTGGACATGTAAATAGGAATATGAAAGTATTACATTCTATCCAACCTTGGATGAGTAACTAATTTAAGATTTAATTGTATTTGCTTGAAATTAATGGAGCAGATCTGGATATGTGTCGGAGCTATTCAGATGAGCGGGGGTCCCTGGAAGGTGGGAACCACTATTATGACCATGATGAAGCTGTTTATGTCCTATGGTCAGGCCTTGTTTATGTTCTTACTCGAAATTAATGGAGCAAATCCGGATGTGCGTTGGAGCTATCCGGATGAGCAGGGATCCCTGGAAGGTGGGAACCGCTGTTATAACTATGATGAAACTGTCTATTTCCTATGGATAACATTGGAGGGGCCTGGCCATTTGGACAGGCCGTGTTTATGTTCTTACTCGAAATTAATGAAGCAGACCCGGATGTGCGTCGGAGCTATCTAGATGATCGGGGGTGCGTGGAAGGTGGGAACCGCTGTTATGACCATGATGAAGTTGTCCATTTTCTATGGACAATATTTGAGGGGCCTGACCATTTGGACAGGTTGTGTTTAGGTTCTTGCTCAAAATTAATGGAGCAGACCCGGATGTACGTCGGAGCTATTCGGATGAGCGGGACTCCTTGGAAGGTGGGAACCACTGTTATGACCATGATGAAGCTGTCTATTTCCTATGGACATCATTGGAGGGGCCTGACCATTTGAACAGGCCGTGTTTATGTTCTTGCTCGAAATTAATGGAGCAGATCCGAATGTGCGTGGGAGCTATCCGGATGAGCGGGAGTCCCTGGAAGGTGGAAACCACTATTATGACCATGATGAAGTTATCTATTTCCTATGGACAATATTGGAGGGGCCTGACCATTTGGACAGGCCGTATTTATTCTGTATTTACAGGGACCACACCCTTAACCTAAACCACAACCTAAACCTATAACCTAAACCTATTCTGAATTCCCTAAAGCTATAACCTAAACCTATTCTCAATTCCTTAAAGCTATAACCCAAACCTAAACCTAACCCTAAACCAAAACCTATAACCTTAACCTTAACCTAAACATAAACCTAAACCTATACTTATAACCTTAACCTATAACTTATAACCTAAGCCTACACCTAAACCTAAAACCTAAAACCTAAACCTATTCTTAAACGTCAAAACCCATAACCTAAACCTAAACATTAACCTATAACCTAACCTAAACCTAAACCTATACTTACAACCTAAAACCATTCTCAAATCCCAAAACCCATAACCGTAACCTAAACCTATAACCTATAACCTATACTTATAACATTAACCTAAACTTATAACCTTAACTTTGACCTATTCTCAAATCCCAAAACCTATACCTATAATCGAAACCTAGACCTTAACCTTAACCTATAACCTTAACCTAAACCTATACTTATAACCTAAACTTATTCTCAAATCCCAAAACCTATAACCTAAACCTAACCTAAACATATAACCTATAACCAATAACCTAAGCTTATACCTAAACATAAAACCTAAAACCTAAACCTAAACCTATAACTTAAACATAAACCTATACTTATAACCTAAAATTATTCTCAAATTCCAAAACCTATAACCTAAACCTAACCATTCCCTAAACCTATAACCTACACTTATAACCTAAACCCTAACCTAACCCTATAACCCATAATAACCTGTTCTCGAATCCCTAAAACTTAACCTATAACCCCACCTAAACCTATACTTATAACCTAAACCTATTCTCAAATCCCAAAACCTATAACCTAAACCTAACCTAAACATAGAACCTATAACCTATAACTTAAGCCTATACCTAAACCTATAACCTAAACCTATAACTTAAACCTAAACCTATACTTATAACCTAAAACTATTTTCAAATCCCAAAACCTATAACCTAAACCTAACCATTCCCTAAACCTATAACCTACACTTATAACCTAAACCCTAACCTAACCCTATAACCTATAACCTATAACTTAAACCTATAACCTATTCTCAAATCCCTAAACCTTAACCTATAACCTAACCTAAACCTATACTTATAACCTAAAACTATTCTCAAATCTCAAAACCATAACCTAAACCTAAACCTATAATCTATACTTATAACCTTAACCTAAACTTATAACCTTAACCTAAACCTATTCTCATTTCCCTAAGTTATAATCTAAACCTAGACCTTAACCTTGACCTATAACCTATACCTAAACCTATACTTATAACCTAAACCCATTCTCAAATCCCAAAACTTATAACCTAAACCTAACATATAACCTATAACCTATAACCAAAGCCTATACCTAAACCTAAAACCTAAAACTAAACCTAAACCTATAAGTTAAACCTAAACCTATATTTATAACCTAAAACTATTCTCAAATCCTAAAACCTATAACTTAAACCTAACCATTTCCTAAACCTATAACCTACACTCATAACCTAAACCATAACCTAACCCTATAACCCATAACCTATAACCTAAAACTATAACCTATTTTTGAATCTCTAAACCTTAACCTATAACTCAACCTAAACCTATACTTATAACCTAAACCTATTCTCAAATCTCAAAACCCATAACCTAAACCTAAACCTTAACCTATAACCCAACCTAAACCTATACTTATAACCTAAAACTATTCTCAAATCCCAAAACCCACAACCTTAACCTAAACCTATAACCTATACATATAACCTTAACCTAAACCTATTCTTAATTTCCTAAAGTTATACTTATAACCTAAACCTAGACCTTAACCTTAACCTATAATCTATACCTAAACTTATACTTATAACCTAAACCCATTCTCAAATCCCAAAACTTAGACCTTAACCTTAACCTATAACTTATACCTAAACCTATACTTATAACCTAAACCTATTCTCAAATCCCAAAACCCATAACCTAAACCTAAACCTTAACCTATAATCCAACCTAAACCTATACTTATAACGTAAAACTATTCTCAAATACCAAAACCCATAACCTTAACTTAAACCTATAACCTTAACCTAAACTTATAACCTTAACTTTAACCTATTCTCAATTCTCTAAAGTTATACTTATAACCTAAACCTAGACCTTAACCTTAACCTATAATGTATACCTAAACCTATACTTATAACCAAAATCTATTCTCAAATCCCAAAACCTAGACCTTAACCTTAACGTATAACCTATACCTAAACCTATACTTATAACCTAAACCTATTCTCAAATCTCAAAACCCATAACCTAAACCTAAACCTTAACCAATAACTTAACATAAACCTATACTTATAACTTAAAACTATTCTCAAATCTCAAAACCCATAACCTTAACCTAAACCTATAACCTATACTTATAACCTTAACCTAAACTTATAACCTTAACATAAACCTATTCTCAAATCCCAAAACCTATACCTATAACCTAAACCTAGACCTTAACCTTAACCTATAACCTATACCTATAACCTTAACCTAAAGCTATACTTATAACCTTAAACTATTCTCAAATCCCAAAACCTATAACCTAAACCTAACCATTCCCTAAACCTATAACCTACACTTATAACCTAAACCCTAACCTAACCCTATAACCCATAACCTATAACCTAAACCTAAAACCTATTCCCGAATCCCTAAACCTTAACCTATAACCCAACCTAAACCTATACGTATAACCTAAACCTATTCTCAAATCCCAAAACCTATAACCTAATCATATAACCTATAACCTATAACCTAAGCCTATACCTAAACCTATAACCTAAAACCTAAACCTAAACCTATAACTTAAACCTAAACATATACTTATAACCTATACTTATAACCTAAAACTATTCTCAAATCCCAAAACCTATAACCTAAATCTAACTATTCCCTAAACCTATAACCTACAGTACTTATAACCTAAATCCTAACATAACCCTATAACCCATAATCTATAACCTAAACCTATAACCTATTCTCAAATCCCTAAACCTTAACCTATAACCCAACTTAAACATATACTTATAACGTAAAACTATTCTCAAATCCCAAAACCCATAACCTAAACCTAAACCTATAACCTTAGCCTAAACCTATTCTCAATTCCCTAAAGTTATAACCTAAACCTAGACCTTAACCTTAACCTATAACCTATACCTAAACCTATACTTATAACCTAAGCCTATTCTCAAATCCCAAAACCTATAACCTAAACCTAACCTAAACATATAACCTATTACCTATAACCTAAGCCTATACCTAAACCTAAAACGTATAACCTAAACCTAGACCTATAACTTAAACCTATACTTATAACCTAAAACTATTCTCAAATCCCAAAACCTATAACCTAAACCTATAACCAACATTTATAACCTAAACCCTAACCTAACCCTATAACCCATAACATATAACCTAAACCTATAACCTATTCTCAAATCCCTAAACCTTAACCTATAACCCAACCTAAACCTATACTTATAACCTAAATCTATTCTCAAATCCCAAAACTCATAACTTAAACCTAAACCTTAACGTATAACCCAACCTATACCTATACTTATAACCTAAAACTATTCTCAAATCCCAAAACCTATAACCTTAACCTAAACCTATAACCTATACTTATAACATTAATCTAAACCTATTCTCAAATCCCAAAACCTATACCCATAACATAAACCTAGACCTTAACCTAAGCATAAACCTATACTTATAACCTATATCATAAACATAACCCTAAACCTTAACCTAAACCTATAACCTATACTTCTAACCCAAACCTAAACTTATAACCTTAACCTAAACCTATTCTCAAATACCTAAACCTAAACCTAGACCTTAACCTTAACCTTAACCTAAACCTAGACCTTAACCTAAACGTATAACCTAAACTTAAACTCAAACTTAAAACCTAAACCTATTCTCAAATCCCAAAACCTATAACATATTCTCAAATCTTAAAACCTATAACCCAACCTAAACCTAACCCTAAACCTTAACCTAAACCTATAACTTACACTTATAACCTAAACCTAAACTTATAACCTTAACCTAAACCTATTCTCAAACCCCAAAACCTATATCTATACCTTAAACCTAGACCTTAACCTAAACATAAACCTATACTTATAACCTATAACGTATAACATAAACCTAAACCTAAACCCATAACCTAAAACCTAAACCTATTCTCAAATCCCTAAACCTAAACCTACACCTATTCCTAATCTCAACTCCCTAACCTAAACTTAAACCTAAACTTAAAAACCTAAACTTAAACCCGATCCCGATCCCGAACCCAAACCCGATTTTCTAAACCTAAACCTTAGCATATTCTCAATTCCCTAAAGCTATAACCTAAAACCTAAACCTAAACCTTAGCGTATTCTTAATTCCCTAAAGCTATAACCTAAAACCTAAACCTAAACCTATACCTATAACCTAAACCTAAACCTTAACCTTGGCCTATAACCTATACTTACTGTAAGTGCTATGATTTCATATCCCTTTGGTTGTCAAATTTTATCGTGCCAAAACCTATATCTATGTCTTGTATATCTCGTGTTTCTTGTTTGAGACTATTCATTGCTTCAAGACATCGCATTTCAAGACATGATCTTAAATGAAGAAAGTTTCAAGTCATGGATGAAGAATTCGAGAATAGAAGTCTTCAAGTATGCATGTTCAAGATACAATCAAGCTCAAGAAGACTTTGTTCAAGTCAAGATCAAGCTCAAGAAGGCCTACTACAAGATTCGTATATTCTCAAGCTTCTCTTAAGGGTCATCTGAGTGTACAAACTTTCAATGTCCATCTCACTTTTAAGGTTTGTTTGACCTTAGATTGACCTTAGGATGGGCTTTACTATAGGTCATTCTGGATACTTATTTCATATATTTTAATATGCTTGTTTGGGTTGTTCTAAGACCAGTCGTAGGGACTTCAAGACCAGTCCTAGCACTGCTACAACCAGTCTTAAGTTTTTCAGGACCAGTCATAGGTTGTTGAAGATTTTCGGATCTTTCTGTTTGTCCTACGACCAGTCCTGTGAGTTCTACGACTCATCCTTCGACCAGTCTTAGCCCTACAACTCAAACTCCATCAACTAAACTGAGGGTCCTACGACCGGTCGTAGGCTACCCAGGACCGGTTGTGGAACAATAAATACTTATCCCACGAAAATTTTTGAAAATCTTTGAATCTACGACCAGTCCTATGATCCTAAGACCAGTCGTAGATGAGATTTTTTAGGCTATAAATAGAGCACGAACTTCAGAGTTTTAACAATTCAATTCAATTCTTTTCAAGCATTCTTTAGGTTATACTCTGAGATAAGTTTATGTTTGTTTTAAGCTACTTTGTGCTTATTTAATATTCCTTTTGCTAGCTTATTTTTTATTTGATTTTGATCTACATTCCAATCTTATTTGAAAAGGGAAATTTCTGATATTCCTTCTTCTTGGATTCAAAATCAAATAGAACTAGCCCTTTTGATTTAAAATCAATTAAACTTAGAACCATTCTTAAAGTGAGTATTAGACTTTGAACGTTGAATCGAACTTCTACTCCGACTGGTTCTACCGAGCTACTTCAAAAGGTGATTCAGGGATTTTACATTTTTGTAATTTACTTTCTTTGGTTTTGTTTAAGATTTTTCAGAAAAATCTCATTGTATTGGTTATCTGAGGAGAGCCGAAAAACTCAGATTGTGGAATTTTTTGGATTGTGTAAACCCGAGATCAAAGACACAATTGTGAAGGTTTTAGGTGAACCTGTGAAACCTATTTTGATAGTGCATGCTAATATCCCCTGTGTGAGGATATTAAGAGTGGAGTAGCATTCTGTGTGGCTGTTGGATAACAATTGGTGTACACACAGGCGAACCACTATATATCGTTGTGTTGTGGATGTTTTATTCTTTCATGTCTTTATTCATTCAGTTTTGTGATTTGTGTTTGTGGATGAATGTTGTAATCATTTTATTTCAAGCAAGTGTGGATGAATGTTGTAATAACTTAGGATTTATTTCTGCAAGTTATTTTGATTTCATTGCTTTTTATTCATCATTGGTTTGTGATACAAGGACGTTCTAGAAATAAGGTTGTCCTACCTTAAACCTTTGATTTTTGGTGTAAGGTTGTCCTTAGAACTGATAAAGTATCATTCTCTTTATTTTAAGCTATTGAGATTACTTTAAATTCAGCATTGTGCTTTATTTCTTTTATTATTCCGCTGTTATTAGTTTTATTTGGCATTGCCTATTCACCCCCCTCTAGGGCAAATAGCTAGGCCCTTTCAAGTAGTATCAGAGCCTAATAGCTCGTGCTTATTGTTTATTTATTGGATTTATTTCCTGAGCTAACGATCTAAGCTATATTAAGATGTCAAATTTTGATATCATATCAGTCACTAGGCCACCACCTTTTAATAGCACAAACTATGCCTATTGAAAAGTCAGGATGATGATCTTCCTCAAATCCTTGGATGAAAGTGTGTGGTTGGCCACAGTGAATGAATGGAACCCTCCTATCACTGAAGTAACTAATGGCGATGGTTCAAAATCAATGAAAGTAACGGTTTATTCTCTTTGGATCACACTTCAGAAAAGTGAAAGTAGTGTCAATACAAAAGCAATAAATGCAATCACTTGTGCATTATCACCAGATGAATTCAAAAGAATCATCTCTTGTGAAAATGCAAAACAAGCATGGGATGTATTAGAAATGACACACGAGGGTACATCTATTGTCAAGAAATCTAAAGTCCAACTCCTCACAACTAAATTTGAAGAAATTCATATGGAGGAGAATGAGAT
This sequence comes from Magnolia kwangsiensis, assembly GCA_037074715.1. NCBI lineage: Eukaryota > Viridiplantae > Streptophyta > Magnoliopsida > Magnoliales > Magnoliaceae > Magnolia > Magnolia kwangsiensis. Next base: position 35,152,984 of record CM073573.1, read on the forward strand.
GTTTATGAACTTCTATATTAGATTGAATGACATTGTGAACTCTATGTGGGGTCTTGGTGATAGAATCTAAGAACATAAAGTGTGCGCAAAGATACTACGCTCACTTCCTGAACGGTTCAATTTTAAAGTAACCGCGATTCAGGAACTTCGTGATACAGATACCATGAGGGTTGAGGAACTAGTTGGTTCACTTCAAACCTATGAGTTATCCTTTAAAGCTCCTAAAGGAAAATTGATTGCTCTCAAATCATCTAAAAATATTTCACAAGAGAGCACTTCGGATTTAGAAAATTCTGAAGATGATATAGCGCTTTTAGCAAAAAAGTTTTATAAAATTTTTAAAGGCAAGAAAAAAGTTGATTTTCAAAAGTCAATTGATAAGAGACGATCTAAACCTAGAACTCAAAAATCTTTGAAAGATCGTCAATGTTACAACTATCAAGAGTATGGGCACTTAGCTAACAAATGTCCTAAAAAGGACAAATCAAAAAAGAAAAGCATGATGGCTACTTGGGATGAATCGTCTGATTTTGAATCCTCTTCTAAATCAGAAGATTCTGAAACCGAGTCGGGTGAAGATGTTAAAGCCCTTATGACTCTAGCCAAAATCACCTATTCAGATCATGATGATATATCTAGTGAAGAAAATCTGAATAGTGATTGCGATAATGAAGATGATCTTCAGGATGCTTATAATGCCCTTTATAAAGAGAGTTGTAAAATTGCCGTTACGCTTAAATTACAAAAAGAAAAATTTTCTAAGCTTAAGAAAGATTATGAGTCTCTTATTTTAGAAAAGTCTCATATTTCCGATTCTTTTAAAAAGATCAAATGTGATTTAGATTTCAAAATCTCCCAAAATGAAGATTTGAAATCTGAAAATGAGAAACTAAAAAATGAGGTAGCTTCTCTTCTGAGTTTACACATGGAGATATGCCCAAGGTGATCCAAAATTGAAAAAATTATTGTCCGAATCAATAAAATGTGGGGATCGATCCGAGTTGGGCTATGATAAGAATACATCTTCTAAACAAAAGAACATTACTCCTAAATTTGTAAAAGGAGAGTCTTCAACCTCAAAAGAAAATAATAATACTTATCAAGGTTTTTCCAAAAATTCAAGGTCTTTCCAAAAATTCAAGGTCTTTTCAAAAACCAAAAGGTGGCCATGTCAACTTTAATTTTCAAAACTGAAATCCTATAGCTAAAAAAATAATTGATCTACTCAAGGAGCTATTAAAGTCTAACTCTATAGGTCACTCCTATAACAACAGACAGAAAAAGACCATCTATACTCCTAAACCTAAAACAGTTCTAAAATGGGTTCCTAAAGTTTCCAGCTTGGTTGCCCACACTGCTTTCAAAGCTACAAGCCATTCAAAGTGGTACCTAGATAGTGGTTGCTCGAGACATATGACAGGTGACAAAGCTTTATTCACCGATCTAAAAGATATGACTGACGGGTCAGTCACATTTGGTAATGGAAGCAATTGTATGATCATTGGCCAAGGTACGGTTCAGCTTTATAACCTTTCCTTATTTAAAAATGTTTTGTATGTCGAGGGCTTGAAACACAACCTACTTAGCATTTCTCAGATATGTGATAACAACCATAGTATGAAGTTTTCTAATCAAGGTTGTGAGATTTTTAATAAAAAGGGTCTGTTATATTAACCGGTCGCAGAACTTTTGAAAACTGCTACATCGTTAGTGATGCAAGCTCATCTACTCAATCGTGTTACATGGTCTATACCAATGAAACTGAATTATGGCATAAACACCTTGGACATGTACACTATCGAAACTTATTTATATTGAGCAAAAGAAAACTAATTAGAGGTCTACCCAAATTATAAAAAGTAGACAAAATATGTGGTGAATGCCAGTTGGGCAAACAGACTACGAGCTCTCACAAGAAAGTGAACTCCAATACCACATCTACACTACTCGAGCTTCTCCATATGGATCTTATTGGACCAACTAGATCAGAGAGTCGAGGAGGCAAAAAATACATCTTGGTTATCGTAGATGACTATACCAGATTCACTTGAATATCGTTCTTAAAAGAAAAAACTGAAATCCTGGATGAAGTGAAAAAGGTCATCAAACGAATCCAAAATGAAAAAGGTTCTCATGTTAGTAAGATCTGTAGTGATCATGGATCCAAATTCGAAAACAGTAGTTTTGAAAAATTCTGTAGCGATCTGGGAATATCACATGAATTCTCTACGTCCAAAACACCTCGACAAAATGGTATAGTTGAAAGAAAAAATAGAGTGCTTCAAGATATGGCTAATGTTATATTGAATATCATGAAGCTCTTTAGAAATCTTTGGGCTGAAGCAGTTAATACCGCATGTTATATTATTAATCAGGTTTATACCAGTAAATCTGATAATAAGACTGCTTATGAATTATGGTTTGAAAAGAAACCTACTGTCAAATACTTTCAGGTTTTTGGCAACAAGTGTTATATTTTACGTGATCGTGAAAATTTGAGAAAGTTTGATACGAAAAGTGATGAAGGTATTTTTCTTGGTTATTCTTTGAACAGTCGAGCTTATAGGGTTCTAAATAAGAGAACTGGTGTGATTCAAGAGTCCATCAATGTGGTCATTGATGATCATTTGAATGCACTAACTCCGAGTTTAGATGATGATGAAGCTCTTATTATTGACAATCAAGATACCTCATCAAGTCAAAAAGAATCTGAACCTAGGACTGTCAAAGATCATCCAACCAATCAAATACTTGGAAACCCTCTCACTGGAGTTCGTACTTGTAAAAAACTTGAGAACATATGTAATTATGTCTATTTTACATCCCAAATAGAACCGGTCAATGTGAAAGAAGCACTATCTGACGAAAATTGGATAGTTGCTATGCACGATGAACTTAATCAATTTGTTCGTAATGATGTCTGGTATCTTGTTCCTAGACCTAAAGATAAACACATTATTAGAATAAAATGGATCTTTAAAAATAAGTCTGATGAGCTTGGAAATATAATTCGAAACAAGGCTAGACTGGTTGTACAAGGTTACACTCAGATTGAAGGCATCGACTACGATTAAACCTTTACTCCAGTCGCCCGTCTTGAATCAATCAGACTTTTTATTTCCATCGCATGCTTTAGAAAATTTAAGATTTATCAGATGGATGTAAAGAGTGCCTTCTTGAATGGCGATTTACATGAAGAAGTGTATGTTGAACAACCTTCAGGGTTTGAAGACCCCAAGTTATCTGACCATGTATTTCGTCTCAAAAAAGCTCTCTATGGTCTAAAATAAGCACCCAGGGCATGGTATGAGAAATTGACTAAATTCTTACTTAGTCATAGCTTTCAAGTAGAAAGTGTCGATAAGACGCTCTTTGTTAAGAAGCATAACAATGATATTTTGATGGTTCAAATTTATGTTGATAATATTATTTATGGATCAACTTGTACTAACATGTCTATTGAGTTTGCAGATCTTATGAAATCAAGGTTCGAAATGAACATGGTTGGTGAACTAAATTACTTCCTAGGGTTGCAAGTAAAACAACAACCTGACAGAATTTTCATTTTCCAAACCAAGTATGCTACGAACTTGGTTAAAAGGTTTGGATTTGAGAATGGTAAGAACTTTGATACTCCTATAAGTATAACGTTAAGACTCTCAAAAGACTCTACGGGTAAAGATATAGATCCTAAATTATATCATAGTATGATTGGTAGTTTATTATATCTAACTGCAAGTAGACCTGATATCGCATTCAGTGTTGGTATTTGTGTGAGATATCAGTCTAATCCTAAGGAATCACATCTTACTGTTGTTAAACGAATTATTAGATATGTCGCAAGTACTATAAATCTGGGTCTAAGTACCCTTTTGATACTAGTGTTCAATTAGCCAGGTACTCAGATGCTGATTGGGCTGGTAATATGGATGATTTATTTGATGATATAAAAACTGATTCGCCAAATGATCCTGATTATGATCCATCTAGTCATGATGCACGCCTTCGTACATTGAAGGAGAAGGTTGATAACATGAGTATAGCCCATGATATGCAATTTAAGTACATGTGAAAATATCTTCGTCGCATCAATAGGGGCTTACACCAGATTGATCCGACTATCCCTGCTCCCTCCTCTGGATCTGATTAGGCGAATTATCTTCTGGATAGTATAACATTATCTTTTATTTTGACTATTGTATTATCTTTTGGATATTGTATTGTGGATTGATGATAGCTTGATACTTCTGGTTTATATTTTAAAATATGCTATGTCCTTTCTTATGTCTTTCTCATTGTTACTCTCTATGTTGATGTTCTCTTTCCTATTGTGACTTTCCCTTGTCATTTTGTGACAAAAAAGGGGGAGTAGTATGGAAAGATGGAATGGGGGAGTAATTGATTGAATGAGAAGGATATGTGGATGAGAATATTTTGTATTGATGTTATTGATTGATTACATGAGCAATATTTGTATTACTCAGGAGGAGTAGAGTAATTTGTGATTTTATGGCACATGATTCCTTCTTATTCTTTATGCTATGTGTTTTGTCACAAATTTGACAAAGGGAGAAATTGTAAGTGCTATGATTTCATATCCCTTTGGTTGTCAAATTTTATTGTGCCAAAACCTATATCTATGTCTTGTATATCTTATGTTTCTTGTTTGAGACTATTAATTGCTTCAAGACATCGCATTTCAAGACATGATCTTAAATGAAAAAAGTTTCAAGTCATGGATGAAGAATTCGAGAATAGAAGTCTTCAAGTATGCATGTTCAAGATACAATCAAGCTCAAGAAGACTTTGTTTAAGTCAAGATCAAACTCAAGAAGGCCTACTACAAGATTCGTATATTCTCAAGCTTCTCTTAAGGGTCATCTGAGTGTACAGACTTTCAATGTCCATCTCACTTTTAAGGTTTGTTTGACCTTAGATTGACCTTAGGATGGGCTTTACTGTAGGTCATTCTGGATACTTATTTCATATATTTTAATATGCTTGTTTGGGCTGTTTTAAGACCAGTCGTAGGGACTTCAAGACCAGTCTTAGCTCTGCTACGACCAGTCTTAAGTTTTTCAGGACCAGTCATAGGTTGTTGAAGATTTTTGAATCTTTGTGGTTGTCCTACGACCAGTCCTGGACATCCTACAACCAGTCCTGTGAGTTCTATAATTAATCCTTCAACCAGTCTTAGTCCTACGACTCAAACTCCAGCAACTAAACTGAGGGTCCTACGACCGGCCCCACGACCAGTCGTGGAATAGAAAATCCTTATCCCGCAGAAATCTTTGAAAATCTTTGAAGCTACGACCAGTCCTAGGATCCTAAGACCAGTTGTAGATGGAATTTTTTAGGCTATAAATAGATCACGAACTTTAGAGTTTTAGCAATTCAATTCAACTCTATTCAAACATTCTTTAGGCTATACTCTGAGATACGTTTGTGTCTGTTTTAAGCTACTTTGTGCTTATTTAATATTCTTTTTGCTAGCTTATTTTTTATTTTATTTTGATCTACATTCCAATATTATTTGAAAAAGGGAAATTTCTAATATTCCTTCTTCTAGGATTCAAAATCAAATAGAACTAGCCCTTTTGGTTTAAAATCAATTAGACTTAGAACTATTCTTAAAGTGAGTATTGGACTTTGAACGTTGAATCGAACTTCTACTCTGCTGGTTCTACCGGGCTACTTCAAAAGGTGATTCAGGTATTTTACATTTTTGTAATTTATTTTCTTTGGTTTTGTTTGCGATTTGCCAGAAAAATCTCATTGTATTGGTTATCTGAAGAGAGTCAGAAAACTCAGATTGTGGGGGTTTTTGGATTGTGTAAGCCCGAGATCAAAGACACAATTGTGAAGGTTTTAGGTGAACCTGTGAAACCTATTTTGATAGTGCATGCTAATATTCCCTGTGTGAGGATATTAGGAGTGGAGTAACATTCTGTGTGACTTTTGGATAACAGTTGGTGTACACACAGGCGAACCACTACATATCATTATGTTGTGGATGTGCTTTATTCTTTCATATCTTTATTCATTCAGTTTTGTGGTTTGTGTTTGTGGATGAATGTTGTAATCATTTTATTTCAAGCAAGTGTGGATGAATGTTGTAATAACTTAGAATTTATTTCTGCAAGTTATTTTGATTTCATTACTTTTTTTTCATCATTAGTTTGTGATACAAGGATGTTCTAGGAATAAGGTTGTCCTACCTTAAACCTTTGTTTTTTGGTGTAAGGTTGTCCTTAGAACTGATGAAGTATCATTCTCTTTGTTTTAGGCTATTGAGATTACTTTAAATTCAACATTGTGCTTTATTTCTTTTATTATTCCGTTGTTATTAGTTTTATTTGGCATTGCCCTATTCACCCCCCCTCTAAGGCATATAGCTAGGCCCTTTCACTTACAACCTTAACCTAAACTTATAACCTTAGCCTAAACCTAAACTTATAACCTAAACCTAGACCTAATCTCAAATACCAAAACCTATACTTATAACCTAAACCTAAACCTTAACCTATAACCTAAAACTATACTTATAACCTTAACATAAACTTATAACCTTAACCTAAACCTATAACCTATAACCTATAATCTATAACCTAAACTCAATTCCCTAAACCTAAACTTATAATCTATAACCCATAACCTAAAACATAAACTCAATTCCCTAAACCTTATCTCTAAACCTAACCTAAACCTAAACCTATAACCTACACTTATAACTTAGCTATAATCTAAACCTAAAGCCCGATCCCGAACCCGAACCCGATTTCCTAAACCTAAAACTTAACGTATTCTCAAATCCCTAAACCTAAACTTACACCTAATCCTAATCTCAACTCCAATTCCCTAAATCTAAACCTAAACTTATACCTATTCTCAATTTCGTAAACCTAAACATATAACCTAAACCTGTAACCTAGCCTAATCTTCAAACTATTTTCGTAAACTGACTTTAGTCTTTTCATTGTAGACATGGATAAGAGTTGAATGCGAGCTAAGAACAGGTTTGGCCCAGAGTATAAACAAGGGGTTCAAGAGTTCATGGAATTTGTACGAAATCGGATAGATTTAAGGAATAATATTAGGTGTCCATGTCGAAAATGCAAGAACATGATATCTAAGAATTTTGACAAAGTAGAGGACGATTTTTTCATAGTTAGGATTGACCAGAGTTACACTTGGTAGATCTATCATGGTGAAGATATGACTCATAAAGTTGCACCCACTGAAGTCCTTGCTGACCCAATGGTGCCGGATGACGAGGATAAATACATTGATGAAATGCAAGATATCGTAGGGGAAGTGTTCAGGGGAACAACTGTGGATACTGATTTTGCAGCGACAAGTAGTAGCCAAGAAATTCCTCCAATAGGTGATGACGAATCAGAAAAGTTTAGTAGGTTGTTGAGGGATGTGCAACGTCCCCTTTATCCGGGGTGTGAGAACTTCTCCAAGTTAAATTTTCTTACAAAGTTACTTCATTTGAAGACAATAAATCGTTGGAGTAACAAATCATTTGGCATGTTACTTAAGTTGTTGAAAGAAGTATTACCGGACGATGAGACATTACCTTAGTCTCATTACGAGGTAAAATCCTTGATGCGCGACTTGGGCCTTGGTTACACCCTCATACATGCATGTATAAATGATTGTTTATTATATTGGAAAGAGCATGATAAGGTCGAAGAGTGTCATTTTTGTGGAGAGTCTAGGTAGAAGTATAACAAAACTGGGTGTAAGAAAATCCTACAAAAGGTGTTAAGGTACCTCCCATTGAAACCCAGATTGTAAAGATTGTTTATGTCTTATAAGACGGCTGAAGATATGAGGTGGCATAAGGAGAAACGCGTTCATGATGATAGTACACTGAGGCACCCTGCGGACTCTGATGACAGGTAAAATTTTGACAAGCAACATGACTAGTTTGCAGAGGATTCTCGCAATATTCGACTAGGTCTTACAAGTGATAATTTTAATCCATTTGGTAATATGAGTAGCTCGTACAGTATGTGACCAGTGGTGCTTATGCCCTACAATTTACTTCCTTAGTTGTGTATGAAGGAGTCATTTTTCATGATGTCATTGCTTATTTCTGGACCTAGGTCATCAGGGAATAACATTAATGTGTATTTGTGACTGTTAGTAGATGAGTTAAACAAGTTCTGGAGTCAAGGTGTAGAAACGTATGACACATTTATAGGACGAACATTTCGATTACATGCAGCGTCTTGTGGACAATAAATGACTTTTCCACGTATGAAAATTTATGGGTGGAACACAAAGGGCAAGTTGGCTTGTCCTACATGTGGTATTAAGACTTGTTCATTGTCATTGAAGCATGATAAAAAAATGTGTTATATAGGCCATCGTCGCTTCCTTCCGAGCGATCATAATTGGCGCAGGAAGATAATGATCTTTTATTACAAACAAGATCATAGGCCACTCCTGAAGGAGCTATCTGGAGAAGATGTGGTACAACAACTGAGTAACATTGGAGAAGTTAGATTTGGTAAGGCATCGCACTTGAAGAAGAGGAAACGTACAGTATTGGACTATAACTGGAGGAAGAAGAGCATCTTTTTTGAATTTTCCTATTGGAGTAATCTGAAATTGTGACACGACTTGGATGTCATGCGTATTGAGAAAAATATATGTGACAATGTCTTTAGAACATTGATGAACATAGAAGAAAATAAAAGACAGTCTCAAGGCTCGATTGGATCTATAAGAAATGGGTTTAAGGAAAGAGTTACACTTGCAACGACATGAAAATTCGTATACTATACCAGCAGCCTGCTACACGTTAACAAAACTAGAGAGAAAGCGTTTATATGAATAGTTAAGATCAGTGAAGTTTTTCGATGGGTATGCGTTAAACATATTTCGGCGCGTAAACGTTACGGACTGCAAGGTAACAGGAATGAAAAGTCATGATTGTCACGTTCTTCTACAACATCTACTGTCGGTTGCGATTCATGGATTCCTTAGCAAGGATATCAGTGCGGCGCTGATTAAGTTAGGGATATTCTTTAAGAATTTTTGTTCGAAATCGTTGAATGTAGATGTTACAAAACGACTGGAGAGGGACATTGCCATAATCCTTTGCAAATTTGAAAGAATATTTTCACTTGCATTTTTTGATATCATGGTACACCTAGCGATTCATTTACCGCACGAGGCGAAGCTTGCAGACCCAGTACAATATCGTTGGATGTATCCGATAGAAAGGTGGTAGAACCTATTAAAATTTTTATTCATTCCATTGTTGAGGGATAAAAATAAGAGAAGAATGGAAGTAAATGAAAATTAAAAGATTGTGAAGGGGAGTTGAAAGAAAAGGAGGAATGAATTACTTATAAGCACTTTACGCGGATCGCGTAAACGATATACTTTGTGCGGTTCTTTGCAATCGATATCACGTTGCATTGATGAGTGTAGATAGTTTGGTTTTTTTTGTAAGTGATTGTGTCCCACATCGCCAAGATCAGAGTTCTCCACGTGTGAGTGTCTATAAATACCCCTTTCATTCCTTCATCGAGGGATGATCGAAGATTTCAGAGAGCAAGCGAAGCAAGAAGAGAGAATTGAAGGTGAGAGCGACAGCCCAAGGGCTTTGCGCGGGACCATCCAAACCATGTCCTTTGCGTGGGTTCGTGCAAACAGGCTGTTCTGCAGTCTATAAAGCTGAGGAGTCGTTATGCTGCCGAAATGGTTGAGATCTCTAAGTTCTTCTGTTCAAGTGTAAAAGGAGATGACCTGCTGAAGTGCACATTCCTCCTAAGTCTTAGGAGATGTTCAAAATAGCACCGAAATGCTGTTGAAATTCTTATCTCCTTGAAGATCGATTGGTCCAATCGGTAACTCCTCCTAAGTCCTTGGAGAAGACTGAAATTCATATCGAAATGCTGCCGAATTTGCTATTTGAATTTAATGTTCTAATATTATTAATTCATACATATTCGAATAAATGTATCTTAGAATCAAAAGAGATTGGAGGATGTAAATGAACTCAGAATCAATAAAAATGTGATGATTGTCTTTACACTTTTTCTCTGTTATGTCTAAATAAGATAATCCCCTGAATCGAAACGCATTTGTTTTCTTGTTAAAACAAAATGGCGACTTTGATGGGGACTTTTCTTATCTTATTTAAAATTAACATTAAGAAAATGGTAACAGCTATTATCACTTTTTGGCGTCTCTCAGACGCCAAAATGACAACTCTCAGTGGGAACATCCTCCACTTCATCTCTAAGATCGTTCACTTAACCCTTCATATACTAACTTCACGCGTGTTTCATTATTGAAGGTACTTGAATTCAACTATAGAATACAACTAATGGCTAACTTTACAAGAAAAGTGAATTTCTGCTTCACCCCCACGGGATTCATAGTGGAATATGCGTCAAACGATGCCCTAAAGCATATGAGTCTATGTCCCACTGGCGGAAATACAATGACTCAAGTAACAACTGGAGTCATATCCGTTTCACCTCAATTGTAGGAGGGTGATGGAGATTGGACTGTGGTCCTGTCCCGCAAGACAAAAGCAAGGAATATGAGGAACCGTAGAGTGAACTCATCTTTACCAAGAGCCAGAGGACCGATAACGCGCAGTACAGTCAGGAAGAACCCCGAGCTCGCTCCTTCTGCTATATATCCCGAGCGGGTGGGTCCATAGTTGGCGTCGCACGATTTTTCAGCTCTAGTCACCCCAAGAACCAAGTGGACAAAAGAGCAGAAAGGTAAAGCGCTGATGATAAGCTCACCAATGCACGTGTCAGCCCAGGTAAGTTTGCCGATGGCTGTGTCGTCCCGATCAATCAGCAGTAAGGGAAGCACACAGAAGTCGAATGAGACTCCAATATTTCCCCTCTTTACAAGCCCTGTCGCATCAACATACTCTCGTTTTACCCCAACGACAGCTTCAACAAACAGTAAAGAAGCTACGGTGCATATGGCCAAAATGAGTCGAGAAAATATGCCAACAATTGAAGATCGTGTTAATCAGATGGCCGAAGCGCAAAGAGCGCTCATGGATGAGTGTCGAAACCTCAGAGAAGCTTTAGCGACTCTGGCACATAACGTAACCCAAATAGCGGCTCCACCAATGATGGGGCAACGAATGGGCAAGAAAGCCAGCCTCAAGGCCCTCGTCCACAAAGGGAAGGATTGCGAGAGTCTGGTCCGGCAACAAGAACCATAACGCAAGATGACATAAAATAAGTTGTCGAAGAAACTGTGAGATTAGAAAGGGAACGGGAAAATACTGGCCGTTTCAGATACCGAATACCATATCCGAGAGAGGTAGAGGACGTCCCTTTTCCAGCCAATTTCAAGCATCCATATTTTCAGAAGTTTAATAGGAAGGGATCGCCGGAAGAACATCTAATGCACTTCATTACCAGTATGGAAAATTTTTTTACGGTACCGCAGTATTGCCTGAGACTGTTCGAGTCGTCGCTAACACATAAAGCATTTCGATGGTATTCTAGCCTGACTCCTGGATCGATGTGGACTTAGGAAAAAATGCAAAATGCTTTTATGTCAAATTTCTTCTCGTCAGAACGCGATGTCAGCATTACGAAGTTGGCCTCTATACGGCAACGAGAGGGAGAGCCAATGGAAAAGTTCATAGACAGATGGAAAACATTGGGAGCTTCATGCAGACAGTTTCCAGAAGAAACGGAACAAGTTAAAATGTGTTTGAATTCTATGGAAACAGGAATCGCGTTTAGACTCACCAACGTCAATATCTGAACATTCCGTGACCTGGCAACCAAAGCTCATGCGTTGGAATTAATGACTCACAAGATGCCGGCTTTTCATCATGAGACTGTTAGGAGGGCATCTGACAGGACGATTGTGAATACCGTTAATTGCGATAAAAAAAATAAAGATACCAAGGGTTCAAAAGATAAGAGGCTGGAACAAAAGGAAGGATGGAACCAGTCAAAATATAGATACAACAAAAAAAGGCTCAGGATGCTCGACTCTCATGAAGGATTTGATTTCTATAAGGAAGATGTGGTTCCCATGATGAAGCAGCTGCTAAAATCTAGCACCATAGAATTGCCAGAACCCAAGTACCCGGAAGATGTGACAAAGACCAGGGAAAGAGATTGTCACGCCCCAAACTCAAAAATTAAATTCACAGGAATTTCGATCACCGAATCCGGTGCCGACAGCCTCCGTAGTACCCCATTCTCTGCTCCTAGCGCTGCATACTCCAGATTCCGATCCTGAGATCCTACAAGGAGGATTTTTCAACGTACATTTTATCTTGTAATAAGTATAACCACAAGTTTACCCAAATCATAAAGACAACATGATCATCACATATCCACTAATATAATCACTTGAATACAATGCTGAAAGAAAAATACATATATCAAAATTAGAGCTCCTGAAAATCGCTGCACGCTCCAAGCTCAACCCTGTTGCAACCTAACGCCACCTGCACGCATCTATCGTGCATAAGCTTATAAAAGCTTAGATGGTGGTGTAAGTGTGTGTAAGGTAAGTACTGAGTATACAATAGAGTCCATAAGTCATACATCATCGAGATAAGTAGGAAAAATGATAAGGTCATGAATCATACGATATCAGAGTAAACAGAAATATACTGGTAAGTCCATGAGTCACATAATATCAGAGTACGCAATGTAAATCATAATGAGCCAAATATTATATACTGCAGATGCGATGCAATATGTTGATCCTATCAAGTCCTTCTAAGCCATATAAGTGAAGAAACGTAGTAATCCAAAATGTCATATGCCGTGGATGAAATGCAATATGCGATGTGAATGAAATGACCAAGTCGGAGTGAAGTCAGGATGATAGTACGTAGTATCGCAGGCTACGGAGTGAAGTCAGGATGATAATACGTAGTCCCATACCTAAATTTGGATAGTCAAATACAATGTGGTAAACTCCTGATCTTAGGTTAGTCGCGTGCTCCAACCGAAATGCTGGTCATTGCGAAGGTATACGTAATAAATAGTTATGCACCGCCAGCCCGAGTGGATTGTGAATGGATGAATGAAAGAGTATGCAACTCCTACTCAGTAGCCTGTCAGCACGGTAACCTACCAACCGCTGGTAGCTCGCCCAGGCCTCAGCCCCGCCCACATCAACGTCCGCCCACATGTACAACAGTAACGGGGTGTCATAATATCATGTCAGTCCTCATATCAAGTCCACATATCAGTACGGTTCCTCTCTGGAAAATTACCAGGGTCTATTACACTTCACACCGACTGCCTCCTTCCTAGATGCACAGCCCTGCGAGTGAAAGAGACCTCACTATCCGCCTAGCCAGCAGTCTGCCAATACCTACTCGGCTCGTCGATAGCAGACCCATTTACGAGCTGGTCATACTCAGCTTAGCTTATAACCCCCTCACTCGGGTGGATAAGGCCATACCCCCTTCCAACCGACCACGATACAGTGGGAGACACGGCCTCATGGTATAGGCACCAGCGCTCATATTCCACTAGGTCTAGACATTGGAATAACTCCTGGTACCAAGGAGGTTCTGGGATTTTCACCCAAGGACATCCTAAGTGCCCACAGTGTTAGAACCAATTATTTTTGGTGTCCCATCTAGCCATCCACAATGTGCCTGTGGAGGCCACTGCCCTGATGTCGCTAGGGCGTACAATGATCAAGTCACATATATGCGAGATGCATGAGTCATACTATCCAGTCATGCAACAATCTTGTGCGTACAATGCTATAATGTGGGCACTCCATCTCATAGGGAGTCCCGTAAATGTCTCAGCCCAACGGCTTATGCTATGATCAAACATTCCTCATATCAAGCATACATATGATGCGTATGGCATGAGGCATGGTGTTATACTAAGCATGTTACAAAGTGATGAACTATCCTCACATCGAATATGGGCCTAAATGGCCTACACACAACAAGTACAGGCCTATCAATAGACCCTAGGGAGAGATACAATGCGGACATTTAACCAACATTATCCGTACAATGTGGACGTCAAACCAACATTGTTCCCAAGGCATGGCCCGCTATAAAGGTCAACACATAAATCACAATGGAATCTCATTACAATGGGCCTTAACCCATAGTTCCAAATACATCATAAAGAGCCTCAACCCATGGGCCAGGAATACATCACAATGGGCCTTAACAAATAGGCTGGAAATATGTTACAATGGGCTTCTACCCATGTGCCCTAAATACATCACAATGGGCCGTAAACACATCAAGGTGGGCCTAATCATATGGGCCTTATATATGTACCAAGGTGGGCCTCAATAGAAGGCCACAAATGAATCAAGATGGACCTCATACATATACCAAGGTGGGCCTCAATGGACGGGCCACGAACACATCAATATGGGCCTAATCACATGGGCCTTATGTATATTAAATGGGCCACACCAATTGGCCCCATGCATATCAAATGGGCCATACCCAAAGATAAGTGGTGAAAATGATTTTCACAATTAAAATTCCTAAGGCGTCCTGTTAAACGGGCCTAAAAACCCATCCAGAATGTAAAATTACAGAGTTTCCACCATCCGATCAGCTCGAAACTTTATATGCAGCCTAAGAACTATAAATTAGCCGTACATGTCAAATTTCAGCTCCTGTATCCTTTTAGAAATGGATAAACTGATAGATCAGTCCCTGAAATCATGATTTGGGGCCCGCCTGATATCTGGATACGCTTCAAATTCGGTCTCGACGCTTTAAATAAGCTGACAACGCGGATGGATGGAGCAGATTTCTCACAATCATCACCATGGACCTATATGTACATTTCATGCACATCACGTACATGCATGACATTTCTCATTTACGTAAACAGTGTAAACACTGTGCATTTAAAAAAAAAATTAGTACGGCCTACTCCACATTTAAATCATCGATCCGTACCGTCCATTGTGTTCAGAAGGAAGATTTAACCCTTGCCAAAGTGGCATTCTGAAACTATGCATGTTGTTGCAACATCCTAGCCATTAAATATAAGATGGACGGCGAAGTAGATAAACCCGTGGACTGCACGGATTTCACTCCAAAAACAGTCCTTTTCGGATGGTTTTTCGTCCTGAAATAAATGGATGGAGTGGATATAGAACAAACACATCATGGTAGGCCATACCCGTCTAGCAAACATAATAAATGAAATGGCTGAAATCACATACATCAGGTGTGTTCCATGGTGCACCCTCCAGGGACAGACGACTTGGATATACAATGCATAAATCAAGGTGGGTCCCATTGTCCAAATAGTGGATAGTGCGGATAGACACATACATCATAGTGGGCTCCACCGTCCAATACAACATATACATCAGCGTGGACTCCACCGTCCGCCTGGACGGTGGGAGTACAATACATACATCACTATGGGCTCCCATGTGGGGCCCACCATAACATATATTTTCCATCTAATCTATTGGCAAGGTCGTACAGAACTGGATGAAGGGGAAATACAAATTTCAGCTTGATCCAAAAATTCTATGGACCCAAAAACGTTTTCAATGGTAGGCTTTAAATCACCACTGTTTCTTATGGTGTGGGCCACCTGAGCTTTGGATGTGCCTCATTTTTGGAAAGGGTCCACTTAAGAAAGTGGCCTACCTGGCGAACGGGTTAGATGGAAGATTAACATTAAGGTGGGGCCCACGCACAGGGCCGTGGGACCCTGCCCACCGTCCGCCCGTCCGCTGGCACGACCAACAATGCTGACAACAGCAGCAGCAGCTGCTGTTGTTATCTTATTATTTTTTTTAAATTTTGGAAACCCATTTTTTCTGGGGTTTTTCTCATGTGGGTCCCGCATCTGATGAATCCACTCCAATCCATTGAATTCCACAGCCCACGACAATTCCATCAAGACCAATATTGGACCTAGTTCAGCTTGCAAGAAATTTTTTTATGAGATTTCAACGGTAAAGATGCAGTTTTCAACGCTATAGCCCACTGGATACTCCGATCAAACTCATTTTTTGGTTCAACGCCTAAAATGAATCAGGGAGTGAGGTGGATGGTTTGGATTAGAAACATTCATCAGGGTGGGGCCTGTACATGTAGCCCTTCTCCAATGCTAAAAAAAACACTCATATTTGTGTTTCTTTCCAGCCATCGTCCAGACGCTGGACGTTGTTGTTTGGACGTGATTGGGCTTAACAACCATTTAAGGTGGGCCCTATTTAGATGGGCCACCATATAATAGATGGTGTGAGTACAATATAAATAAGATGGGCCTCACTTTTAGATGGCTTGGGTCAATACATACCTAGTGGTAGGGTCCATCCAAGTGGGCCACATGGACATTACATCACACACAAAAAAATAAAAAAATAAATAAATGAAAAGAGAGGGAGAGAGAGATAGAGTGGGACACACGTGATGGAGGGACCCCGGCACTATGGGCCCTCCCTTGAGATCAACATACATCAAGTGGGCCCTAATACAAGTGGGCCCACTAATTCAAAGATCAACGGTGGAGATCTTTCTCCACTAAAAATAGACGGTCTAGATGACCTCTTTAATGCAAGGAAAGTAAACATCATGATGGGGTCTATAGAGAATGGCCCCATCATGGAATGATATTGATGATCAAGATGGGCCATCGGCCACATCTTAGGGTCCAAAGTGAGATTCATACCATTGATCAGTAGGCCTCACTTGGCCCATCTTAAAAATAAGAAAAACTACCATATAAAAACACCACCTATCGATCTTCTCGGTCCGTTGGATAGCCTATCTCCTTACGCTTCACTTTGATGGTGGAAGATGAAGAATGGATGGCTAGGATGAGAGATTTGGGATGGGAAGTGGCCACCAACATGCACTCTCTCACATAGAAGAGAGCTTGAACGTGGGATGGTCTTGCTTGGCTTGGAAAAATGTTGAGAAATGAGAGAAATGGGATGGTTGAAAGAGAGGTGATGCATGTGTGTGATGGGTGAAAGGGTGAGTGATGTGTGATGTGAGTGATGGGTGAGGTGAGAGCTTGGTTGACTTTTGGGTTTGTTTAACTTATGGAGAAAGAAAGCATGGGTATGTGTACTTGACATGAGAGGTGATTGATGGGATTGATTTGACATATTGTAGAGATTCTCTTGGAATTTACAATGCGCGGTGTTTTTTCTCGAACTGAACGTCAGCTCACATCTCTTAGTCAGGATATCAGATCGGTACATGAGTCGCGGCGTGGGAACCACGGCGAAGGTGCGGTTGCAATGATATAAGGCTCAGATTAAGCCGACTCAAATGTATAGGATACGACTTACGGTCGTGCGTAACGTCGATTATCAGTCACAAGTTACGGGATTCGACCGAGAGGATTGCGGGAGTTGACGGAACAGTACAAACTAGGAAACGGGTCTTGCAGAGATTTCTACCGTTATCATCGCTTAGTGGGACATCCGACAGAGAATTGTTATACGTTGAAATGTATCATACAACAAATGATAGAAAAGGGTGAAATACTAACCAGTGAAGAGAAAAGAAAGAATACGAGAGCGACAGTAAACATGTTTACAGTCCAAGCGAAGACTCGGAAGATAGAGGGGAAAGAAAGTCGAAAGTCGGTAAAGAATACAACAATGATTACATTGCGATCAGGAAAGAAGATGGCAAGTCCCGTAAAGCAGAAAGCATGGATTGTAAGGAAAGAAATCATTGATAAACAGAATAATGATGATGGAAAAGAGAACAGGAGCGAAACGGTGAAAGTGGCTTACGATGTAGTTAGCCATTTAAAAGGTATACCGGCGCGTTTAAGTATCTATGATCCACTCAAGTTATCGAAAGAGTTCCGACAGAGTTTGATACAGGCGTTGTCTGATCACAATGTCAGAGAGACTTTGTTGACATAAATGAAGCAGGAAAGACACAATGAACATGTAGATTGTCTACCTGTCATCTCATTCTCCGATGCTGATTTGATTAGCGAGACGGAACATAACAGACCCCTAATGATAGAAGGTCATGTTTGCGGGAAGAGGGTAAAATGGATTATGATAGATAATGGGTCTGCAGTAAACCTTTTATCACTTTCAATGGTAAGAAAATTGGGTCGTCGCCATTCTGATCTGCGCCCCAGTGGAATGATGATACAAGGTTTCAATCAAGATGGGCAACACGCGCTTGGTAAAATTACGATGACACTGGAAGTAGGAGAATTAATTACTAATGCTGTATGTCATGTTATAAACGCCGTAACGGCATACAATCTTCTCCTGAGAAGGCCATGGATACATCAATACAATATCATACCCTCTACTTTGCACTAATGCTTCAAATATTATAAGGACAGAGTACAGTGTAAGGTGATGGCTGATGCAAAACCATATACAGAAGATGAGTCTTTCTTTACAAATGTCAGTTATCATAAAGGGTTCTCTAAAGAAGCGGGAAATAGTGATGAAAACAGAGTCTCAAAAGACATTCAAGTAAACAAGGCTCAAGAAGAAAGGGCAGAATCCTCTAGGACTGCGGAAGCAAGGAAGAAGTTCTATTTTGTACCAAAGCATCTAAGACAACCCGGGCAGTTGCCATTAACATTAGTATCGCCAGCAGTTAAAAATTCTGCAATCTAATTATACGATGCCACTACCAATGTTGAAAGGTGTAGGTCATTTTTAGCTACTCCAGGAAGATTTCAAGTCAAGGCTAGTACTAAGCACCCTGAGCCGATAGAGTTTCAAGCTGCAGTAAAAATGAAGGCGAGAAAAGAAATCGCAAGCAATGTATACCACGGTAAACTGACGTCGCAAAATCTGGAAAAATACAGTTCAGTGAGCAAGCAGATCATGAGAAACATGGGTTTTGATTATGATAAACCTACTGGGCTGAATCACGGGAAGGGAATTCAAATCCCTCTTGGGGTTGATCAGGAAAAGCGAAGAAAATTTCAAGGATTAGGAGCAGAGTCGTCAGTAAATATGATTACAACCGCATAAGCATCGGAAGAAGATCACGACACGGTCAAGTATCCTGAAACAGCTTTGAAGCAGATGGAAGATGGGGGGCAGCCAACGATAGATAGCCTGCGGGAAATAAACTTGGGTAAAGAAGAAGAACCCCGGAATACATTTATCAATAGCTGTCTCTCTGAGTAAGAATCTGAGAAATATTTCTAACTGCTCAAAGAAAATAAAGACGTCTTCGCCTGAACGTATGCAGAAATGTCAGGTTTGGAACCCTCTGTAGCAATGCACCGATTAAATATCTCCAAAGAGAAAAGGCCGGTTAAACAGGCACAAAAGCAGTTTCATCCAGACTTAATTCCATTAATCGAAGAAGAGGTTAGCAAGCTGATCAAAGTCGGGTTCATCCGAGAAGTCAAGTATCCTAGGTAGATATCGAACATTGTCCCTGTGAAAAAGAAAAATGGACAAATTAGATTGTGCATTGACTTCAGGGACCTGAATGAGGCCTGTCCGAAGGATAATTTTCCTCTTCCAATAACAGAGTTGTTGATTGATAGTACAACTCGATATGCTGTTATGACTTTCATAGATGGCTATACAGGATACAATCAGATTAGAATGGCACCCAAAGATGAGGAAGCAACAACATTCAGAACGCCGTTAGAAATTTACTGCTATAAGGTCATGCCGTTCGGTCTCAAAAATGCTGGGGCAACGTTTCAAAGAGCGATGCAAAATATATTCCAAGACATGATATATAAACATGTTGAGTGTTACGTCAATGACTTAATGATCAGATCAGGAGATCATCAAGAGCATCGCGAACATTTGGCATCGATTTTCTGTCGATTACGAAAGAAGCAGTTGAAGATGAATCCAGCCAAATGCGCGTTCGCGGTGTCCTCAAGTAAATTCCTTAGTTTCTTTGTATGACACAGGGGTATTGAAATCAATCTAGAGAAAGTCAAAGCTATTCAAAATATGCCGCCACTGACAACCTTAAAGGAATTGAAAAGTTTGCAAGGAAAACTGGCGTACATTCGTCGTTTTATTTAAAATCTGGTAGGAAGATGCCAGCCGTTCTTGCATTTGATGAAGAAAGATGCAGAGTTTGTATGGGATCAAGCTTGTCAGAACGCATTCGACTCAATAAAGAGATTATTAAAGCAACCGCTGGTATTAATGGTCCCAATAAAAGGACAGCCACTTATTTTATACATATCTGCAACAGAGAATTCCTTAGGTGCTTTGTTAGCTCAAGTGAATGAAGCTGGGAAAGAGGCCGCTCTTTATTACTTAAGTCGAATATTGATGGGAGCCGAATGCAATTATTCTCCAATCGAGAAAGAGTGTCTAGCGTTAATATTCGCAGTCCAAAAGTTGAGACATTATTGTCTCTCTCATAACATAACTTTGATCACAAGAGCAGATCCGATCAAGTTTTTAATGACAAGGCCGATGTTATCCAAGAGATTAGCCAAATGAATGTTGTTGCTTTCAGAATACACTATTACTTATAAACCAGCCAAAGCAGTAAAAGGACAGGCAGTGGCAGATTTTCTCACGGCACACCCTATGGCAGATTACGAAGCCATCACCGATGACTTTCTGGATGAGCACGTTATGCTGGTTGAATCGCAAAGCCCATGGCAGATGTACTTCGACGGTGATGTATGGGCATCAGAAGCGGGAGCAGGGTTGATATTCATCAATCATCAAGGTGACTTGTTACCGTACTCCTTCACAATAGGCACCGCATGCACAAACAATGAGGCTGAATACAAGGCCCTCATTATTGGGATGAAAATAGCTCAACAGATGAAAATAAGAATGTTGCATATCTTTGGAGATTCTAAATTGATTATAAATCAATTGACAACCGAGTTCGAGGTAAGAAAGCAAGAACTCTTTTCCTATTATCAAAAGGCACAGCAATTGTTAGAACGGTTCTGCCATGTAGAGATCAAGCTTATACCGCGGTCTGAAAATGCAAAAACGGATGCTTTGGCCAGCCTAACAACCTCCCTGTCCTGCCCTAAAAGGAGTCTTCTTCAAGTAACTATAGAAGAAAGAAGATTCTTACCATCTTCAGAGATCATCGAAGAAGTAATTGAAACGCTTCCTGTATCATGCTTAGAAATAACGACAGATGATTGGAGTTAACCTTTTATTGATTACCTCAGATATGATATCCTGCCAGAGGATCAAGTGAAGAAGCAGCAAATCAAGCAGCGGTTAGTCAGATTCATCATATGCGGTGAAATATTATATAAAAAATATTACAATGGAATGTTGCTACGCTATTTAGATGAGTGAGAAGCAAGGTAAGTATTGCGGGAAACACACTCTGGTGAATGTGGGGCACATCAGGCGGGTTGAAACTTATTCCATAGAATACATCGAATGGGTTATTATTGGCCCACCATGTTCAAAGATGCTATAGATTACGCGAAGCAGTGCCATGAATGCCAGATTTATGGAGATGTTATACACGTCCCCCCGGAAGACTTACACCAGTCTGTGGCCTCTTGGCCCTTTTTCGCTTGGGGACTTGACGTAATTGGTCCTATAAACCCACCTTCATCTAGAGAAAAATAATATATCCTGACAGTAACAGATTATTTCTCCAAATGAACTGAAGCAGTTGCTTTACGCAACGTTAAAGAAAAGGATGTGGTCAATTTCATCCGGCATGCCATAATATACTGTCACGGTATTCCAAAGAAAATTGTTACTGATAATGGTACTCCCTTCAAAAATAGAGGTATGAACAAGTTGTGTTAGAAATTCAGCATTCGTCATTCATTTTCAACACCTTATTATCCCCCAGCCAATGAGCTAATAGAGGTGTTTAATAAAACAATTGTCAAAATACTAAAGAAGACGGTGACAGGTAATAAACGTGATTGGGATGAAAAGTTACAAGAAGCATTATGGGCATACAGAACTACTCAGCGCACAGCAATGGGGACAACATCGTATTCATTAACCTATGGCGTAGAGGCAGTTATCTCAATTGAAATGCAAGTGGTATCGCTCAGAGTGGCAGTACATCAGTCCATAACAGATGATGAAAATGCAAAAATAAGGCTGAAAGAGTTAGATCTGCTTGATGAGGGATGTCTGGCCACCCAACAACGATTGTAATCATATCAGGCCAGGATATCAACTGCTTTTCATAAACAAGTTAAATACCGCTCTTTCAAAAAAGGGGATATGGTGCTAATGTTAAAAAGACCTATAGTGGTTACCCACCGAACAGGGGGCAAGTTCTAGCCTAAATGGGACGGGTCGTATGTAATAAATGAATTTTATTCCAATGGAGCATACAGAATCACTAATCAAGATGGGCAAGGTATCAGTATACCACTTAACACCCACTTCATCAAAAGATACTACCCCTAAAAAAAGCTACTGATTTTGATCCAGAATATTATCAACATAATGATTCTATATCAAAAGGGGGCAAGAAGGAATAAGATCGTGTCCATATGTTAAAAGAATCTATAAAGAAGAAATTCACAAGCATATCGAGCATATCGACTACATTAACAAGTATTTTGAATGAAAGCGATCATCGTCATCACCAAATGAGTCTTACAAATTAATATCGTCATGAAAATCCTCTTGAAGATATTATCAGAAGTAACGACGTATCAATCTCAGTCAGACACGTTTGTCATTTTGGCGATAACGATGATCACAATTATTATTGCCTTATAAGGCATGATAAGGCAGTCTAGCCGGCCAAGCCCCTAGCCAAAATCCTAAAAGGGTCAAAATCCTAAAAGAGTCAATCGTAAAAAAAAAAAGAGTCAAATCCTAAAAGAACCAAAAAAAAAAGAGATAAAGCTCTGAAAAAGGGCTAAAAGCTCTAAAAGGATCAAGCTCTAAAAGGATCAAACTCTAAAAGGATCAAATTCTAAAAGATCAAACTCTAAAAGGGCTAACTACGCATAAGTCCTACCATTTTCGCCATCCGGGCAGCGGCGAGGAGCCAGTGGCCCTAAAAAGCCCGTGAAGGCCATCGTACCTACCCATGTGGGCAGCCGACGAAGCCAGTGATTAAAAACCTAAGGGCCAAAAGTCCTCAAATGGCCAGTCAGCGTAACCCCCATGCCGTCTGTATAGCTTTCCGGCAGCGTCACGGGGAACAGAGGACAATGCCCTCCCGTGAATGGGCCTAACCTTGCAGACGAAGAAAATGAGGGCCACAGTGCGAGCTTTAGATAGGCCAATTATGCATAAGACCCCCAGATTTATGGTTCGATTTCGGTACTAACTCATGAGGAAGGGCTTAAACCTACTCATCGATGGACTGGCAACCATGAATTTAGTACTCCAAAGGTAGCCTTGCGAGCTTTGTGAACTCTGGAGAGTTACTGTAGCCAACCCTGTACGTAAAACCAACCGAGTTCACCGCCCCAGTAGCTTTACTGGGCCCCTCTGATGGATCGCAGTTTGTGAACTCACTAGGCAGTTAGAAGTCCAGTGAACTCCTAAGAGTTACAGAGACTATCACGTGAGACTAGCTCCACTACTCAAGAGCTTAAACTGTGTGTGCTCCACTACTTAAGAGCTTAAACTGTGTGTGCTCCACTACTCATGAGCTTAAACTGTGTGTGACTAACTGAATTAAAATCTAGCACCACCAACTTAAATACCCACATAGGGAATCCCATACTAACATGGCCTAAAAGGTTAAAAATCTAATATCATAAATATGATTGCGACAATATGAGATATGATGATACCTCAGCAAAAAGGGGAATGTCTCAAAATGCTATCATAAATACATCTATTAAAAGTTAAAATAAGTTACTTGTTCAGAAACATATGAATAAAAATTATATACTTAAAGTTCCTCTGCAATTCCTACTGCCTCCATATATCTTTGCAAATCTTCTTTTAATTGTGCTTGAGCCGCATCATGCTTTGATTTTTCTGTAAGAATGATCTTTGCCTGATCAGGAATGCCGGCTAGCTTGCTTTCCAAAGATGTGATTACTTCTCTACTTTGGAGCAGTGCAGATTTTTCTATATTAACAGATTGAATATTAACTCGCATCCTTTCCTCAACATCTTGGATGGATGATTTCGTCTCATGATTCTTCATCTCCAGCTGAAAGATTTCTTCTTTCAGAGCAGTAATGCGATCTTGGATAATCGTTCTTTCATCAGTATAAACCTTTAATTGATCTTGAAGAATTGAGTATTCTTGTTCAAACTTAGAAATGGAGGAGGCAATCAAAGAGGCTTGTTCTTGAGACGTAGCCAATTGTTGCCCGCATTCTAAAATTTCAAGCGCAATTGTAACATTTTCCGCTGATGCCAAAGAAATTACTGAATCACGGAATCTGAGAAGAGAATCTCGCAAAGAAGATATATTGATTCTAGCCATCCTTGCAGAACTCTCCAAAATTTCGATAGCAAGATCCAAGTCCGACCATTGTTCAGGGTCTTTGAAGATATGGATTATTGCTGACAGAGAATTCCTCATCAAGAGCATCTTGTGAGTAGGGATTTTTGTAAATGATGAAAGCTCAGACGTAGTGGCTACCGAGTCAGAACTGGCTGCTCCACTGCAAGGAGGGGTTCCTATAATACAAAGGAAGAAAGCATGAAGAGACATCAATGGAAAGTTATATACGGTTTCGAATAAAATAATTAATATGTATACATCTGCATGTACCTGTCGTTGGGACATGATTAACAGAAGGAGAGATTCCTTGAATCATGGAAGGACTAATCCCCACTATATCTGCAAGGGAAGGTGCCCTGGCCTCCTTACTCGAGTCCCTAGTGGTCGGAGTCGGTAAGTCCGTGGTTTCAACTGGAAATATGATTTCATGGGCTATTGTTTTAAGTGCCGCTAATGAACCTAAAAGGATTCTTGGTGAAATCGCTGATGCGGTCGTAGGGGGATTTGAAGAAAAAATCACCTATCTCAATATTAGCAACATGAGCACCTAAAAAAAAAAGGAGACACAATAATTCTAAATAAATGATCATTATTAAATAAGTAAATATATATATATATATGAAAGTTAAATTTCATTTACCTGATGAGTATCCATATTCACCGTAATCTAAAGGTTCCTCTTCCTCTTCTACAGCTATACGAGACTTGGTAAGAATTTTAGTGCTAAGAAGAGCTTCAGAGGTTGCTGGATGTTCTGTTTCAGCGCCTTCCACAACTTCTTCCTCTTCTCCGTCAATATCAACTTCTCCTTCCTCAAAATTGTCATCCTTGTCTTCGCTGCTTTCGCCGTCTTCATCATCTTCATGCTGTGAAGAGGCAGTATTCTCTGATGACGAGGCTGAGCTTTCACTCTCCAAAATTTCTTCGTCGATTTCTTCAATAGAAATTTGCTTTCCTTTGGAGGAAGCAACCCGACTACTCTCCGGTGCAGGTTCTTTGATTAGAGGAGAGACATGCATTTGTCTCGTTCCTTTTGGAGGAACTTGTGGTGATGCTTGTGAACGTGCTCTTGATCTAGTCATTGGAGATAATGAGCTAGGGCAAGTGATTTGTGGAGGAAGCGCTGGAGCATTAAGAGTTGGTTCTTCTTGAATCACCGTAGTCTCTACCGAAATTAAAGAAGGTGCACCTGTCACATCATCCGTAGCCCGACACGTAGAGTCATGAGGAGCTTGCTCAAATTCCCTCAGGGACCCATGAGCGAATCAGCCGTCCAAAGTATTAATGGGTTTTATCTCATGGATGGGTTCTTCTAACGTATTTTGCTACAAATTTCCCTGCAATGGGACGAGTGACTCTTCTCTGGAATAAAACCGATCCTGCTCTCTAGTTTGCTGCCTTTCAACCTAGGTGGATGAAGAAAGATGAAAGAATCCACGGGCAAACATTTGGTGACCAAATATGATTGGTGGTCCCACCACCACATCCAACTGTATGAGGTACAAATTACGCGCTCGCAACTAGGAATTATGAAAGAAGAATCAACACATTTGTTCAGAAGTTGCTTCCATATCATGGCCCAGTTGAGGGGACCCGTGTCATAACAACGCATCTTTTGGTACGGTTTGATCGTACCCGAATTGGTGAGCGAAGCGGCTTGGGTAATAAGGCTCTCGCCAAAATTTTATCCCTTCTCGGAGTGGTAGACTGCAAGAACGAAGACAAAGAAAGAAAGCCCTTTTTACTACGGTGAGTGTTCCTAGTCCACCATATTTGTGTCTTCGGTGTAGCGGTGGATACGGAACTGGAAAAAGTCTATTTGGTCAGTGTCCCAGATCTTATTGATGACCCAGTCATACACCCTCTTGGCCATGGCCCTTTTCTGGAAGAACCAAAGTGGAAGATGTGCAGGATGAACATATCCTTTCTCAGGTGCTTCAAAGGTCCAAGGGAAGTAAACTCCTAGCCAACCTGTGATGTAATACCAAGAGGTATATGCTGATGAAGTTCCAAGAGAAGGATCCTTGATGTGAATGGCTATCTCCCCAAGGGCTCTATAAATGGAGCATAACATCGAAGGAGTGAGCGAATATCTATGGCCTTCTGCCAAGGCATCAGCTACAATAAAGACCGTAGGGCGAACAACATCTGCCCATTTGAAGCTGGGAAGTACAACAAGGCTTAGCCAATAGGCCAAGAAAGCTGCAAGTTCCTCGAATGAACTATAGTCTGCTCTTTCCTTCATTGCATCTCGGAGCCGTGTTAACTCCTTGGAGCGACAATCACGAAATCTATAAGAGAAAGGAAAATATGAATATGCAGAAATTTCTAAAAAGGGAGAAAAGAGAAGAGTTGAGTCATGGGTTCATAAATACCTGAGGGTTCTGGAGAAGTGTGCAAGCCATTGCAAAGGGGAAAGCTTGTGAATGTTGAGAAATTTTCCCATCTTCTTAAAAAGCTCGATAGTGGTTTCAAAAATGGAAGGTTTGCGATCAGGAGAAGACATGAAGGATAGCTTCCTATTGAAGGGGACGAATTCATCATAAAATTTGTCCGTTATGGGAAGACTAGCGATACGATGAAGATCCCAGAGTGTTACACTCATTTCACCATATGGAAGGTGGAAAGAGTTGGTAGTGGGCGACCAGTATTTGATGAAACCTTTCAACACAGTGGGTTCTTTATAGAAGTGCTTGGATGTGACTTCTATAGCATCGTAAAGGCCGATTTTGCCAAGCGTGCTCGCATGCTTCAGCAAGATAGCTTCTGCCCAGTCAGAATAATAATGTTGAGCAATTAATAGACCTCTGGTGTGGAAGTCTTCCGGTCCCCAAAGCTGAGCATGATCTCGGAAGTGTTGATGGATGGTCTCATAAAAATGAGAAGGAAAAAGGTCATGAGGGCTATGAAAAGGCACAAGGAAGATCATAGGATGGACTTTTCCAATCTTTTTCTATGGCTTTTTCGTCCGTATTATCCCTTCAAGAATGCGTGGTTCTCTCGTTGCCCACAACTCAGTATACATTAGTCTTTCACCATGAACATGGTCCTTTGGTTCGCAGTCAAGCATGGACTGGTGACGATAGACATTGATGAGAATTATTGTCATGCCTTCTGAGTGGGGATTATCAAACTTCATAATGCCCTCAATAACTCGCACTGAGTCCCACGAGTTCTGGAGCCTCTTCTTTTTATGTTCAACAATTTTATCTTCGAATTCTTTCGCCTTATTTCGGCGAGTCTTCTTCGAATAAGAAGCAGGAGAAGTGTCTTCCCGAGGAGGTGGTCTTTGACTGTCTGTGCAGATGTGAGTAGTAGTTTTTAACCATTCATCCTAATCATATTCTCTACCGTACCTAGGAGGGCATTTAAGGCTTCCCAGCACTATTGCTCAGTGAATGGGAGATGGTAGAGATTCAATGCGGTTGGTAAATTCAAAAGTGAGAAGTACAGGCTCTTTAAAGTATGAAGGAGTGCTGGCGGTAGTTTTCATTCACATGGACTGAGGTTGATCAGAAGAAGGGGAAGGGCGAAAAGAAGATGGATCGGGCAAGTTAGGATGAGAAGGTTGTTCAGTAGGCAGATCTACAGGACAAAAGGTTCGCTTAATATAAGCCATGATGAAATATGGTGTTTCAGGTTTGAAGGAAATCAAAGAAGAGGTGCAAAGGAAAGGTGAAAGAGGGAAGAAACGGTCGCTAAGTATTTAAAAAGGGTTCAGGTGAAAGAAGAAAGAAATGGCTAAGTAAACAGCGAAAAGGACACTTTGCGCGGGACCACACAAAGTATATCGTTTGTGTGGAGTGAAAGGGCTTCTAGAAATCTTACGCGAACAACGGAGTGTTGCGAGGAACCATGTAAACGATATCGATTACGCGGGGTAGAAATGCGGGGATGAGGTTTCGCAAGCGCACAAGTGATCTGATCAAATGATAAGTCGCTGGGCTATTTATAGGATTTGTGGCCGAGTACGGTACGCGGGTCAGCGTGAAGAAAGGAATTTCATTGATCCTTTCCTTTAATTTTGAGGAAAACAAAGAATGGATCAAGGGGGCATCTGTTGAGGGATAAAAATAAGAGAAGAATGGAAGCAAATGAAGATCAAAAGATTGTGAAGTGGAGTTGAAAGAAAAGGAGCAGCGAATTACCTATAAGCACTTTGCACAGGACATCACAAATGATATACTTTGCGCGGTTCTCCACAATCGATATCACGTTGCGTTGATGAGTGCAGATAGTTTGGTTTTTTTATAAGTGATTGTGTCCCACATCGCCAAGATCGGAGTTCCGCACGTGTGAGTGTCTATAAATACCCCTTTCATTCCTTTATTGGGGGATGATCGAAGATTTCAGAGATCAAGCGGAGCAAGAAGAGAGAATTGAAAGTAAGAGCGATAGCCCAAGGGCTTTGCGCGGGACCGCGTAAATCATGTCCTTTGTGCGGGTCCGCACAAACAGGTTGTTCTGCAGTCTATAAAGCTGAGGAGTCATTATGCTGCCGAAATGGTTGAGATCTCTAAGTTCTTATGTTCAAGTGCAAAAGGAGATAACCCGCTGAAATGCACATTCCTCATAAGTCTTAGGAGATGTTCAAAATAGCGTCGGAATGCTATCAAAATTCTTATCTCCTTGAAGATCGATTGGTCCAATCGAAAATTCCTCCTAAGTCCTTGGAGAAGACTGAAATTCATACTGAAATGCTGTCGAAATTTCTATTTGAATTTAAAGTTCTAATGTTATTAATTCATACATATTCGAATAAATGTATCTTAGAATCAAGGGAGATTAAAGGATGTAAATGAACTCAGAATCAATAAAAATGTAATGATTGTCTTTACACTTTTCCTCTGCTATGTCTAAATATGATAATCCTCCTAATAGAAACGCATTTATTTTCTTGTTAAAACATTCATAAACTACATATATCCATGTTTTTATACGTATAACATATTAGTTTTGTGTACAGATACCTTCACACACTTAAAAAAATTTATGAGGAATAAGGCATGACTGGAAGGGTCGATAGCTGAAGCGTACATTGATAATGAGTGTCTTACATTTTACTCCATGTATCTTCATGGCATAGAGACTAGATTCAACCGAGAAGATCGGAATGCCGATGAAGGGCAGGATCATGAACAAGGACTCATATCTGTATTTGCACATAACGTTTGTCCTTTAGAATCTTCGACATTTTAGGATATGGACCTTGGGGATCTAGCAAAGGCGCGGTGGTATGTGTTGCATAATTGTGAAGAAATAAAGTCATACTTGGAGTAAGTCTTCCCTCGATTATTATTTTCTTTACATACGATGATCGTAATGTTTCTTGCTAATGACGTGCCATTGATGTGTAACGAACACATAGACGAGATGAAGTCCAAATTCCTCACAAATTATGATCGAATGCATCAAGATCAGTTTCCAGAATGGTTTGTCAAACATATAAGATTTCACATTCTATCTCACCACACTTAGAATTTTCATTGTATTCCACATTATTTCAACCTAAGAAAATTTCTAAACAATTATATTCTGTATATGATAATAGATGACAACGTTGTGCACGAGCAACTCTGTTGATGCGTCTGATGCACTATACTCACTGGCGTGGGGCCCTGACAGACTTGTATGTAAATATACAGGTTGTATTGTAAACGGGATTCGATTCCACACCGAAGAATGTGAGAAGTGCAGGACCACATAAAATAGTGGGGTGGTTGTGAAGGGAACAAATGAGGAAGATGAAATTGGCTTTTATAGAATTTTAATGGATATTATTGAGCTGAGTTATTGTATGAGAAAGCGGGTGTACTTATTTAGATGTGATTGGTGGGACATTAGAAATAAGAAGTTGGGAATACAAACTGACAACTACTTTACGAGCATAAACTTATCACGAAAGTGGTTTAAGGACGACCCATTTAACCTCGTCAGCCAAGCCGAACAAGTATTTTACTTCACTGACACAAAGTTAGGCGGCTCTTGGCACGTGGTGCAGAAAATAATGTCCAAGAACGTATTTAACATTCCCATACCAGAAGTTGAAGATAGTGAGGACAGAAAAAATGACACGTCTATTCTTGAACAAGCATATCAAGAAGACATGCCATCTAGGGATACAAGGACTGATTCAAGTGTTGATATTGATCTGGTGCAATTAGACAGAGATGACGTGCCACCTGATCATGTTGATGCCTCAATAATACAAGACATTGTTAGAGATGATTGCGGTTTCATTGATGACAACATTGCAAACGATGAAGAGGAAATACTGATCAGTGATAGTGATGGTGAAGAAAAAATAGCCCTAAGCCATAGTGATACAGACGACAATTATTAAATATACACATGATTTACATGTCATTTTTCAATTCGAATAATTTACGTATTCCATGTATACGTGAAAATTACAAGTCATGATTAATTCCTTTTATTGACTTATTTAAAATCCACATTTGATTTGAGTCAATTTCTGATCATGTCATCCTCAAACCGGAGCATAGCAAAAGCACGCAACATACTTCATCAGCTGTTGCAGATGGACGTTTCGATTCTATCTTCTTCTGGTAGAGCCATAGAAATACCCGGTCTGGTCGATGAGTGTAAAGTGGAATATATCGACGACGACTCAGATGAAAGATTATACTATCTTAAAGACATTCTGGGGTTGATAGAGATATATAACCACAGGCAACGAGATATGGAAGATGCGACTCTGTCACTTGCACATCTGAATGGAGTCCTGAGAGACCAGATTTCTCCTATTGTGACTTGTATGTTGGCTATAAAAATGTCGAGTGCTTCACACTACATGACATATGCTTCTAAAGCATACGATAACTTACACAGGGAGTACTTCGGATAATTTACCTCAAAGTTATTTCGTATTACAATAAAATATGTGTATTTATTATAGAATGACAATGTGTAATGAAATTTCTAAGGATTATAGATTAAAGTTTACAGTTTTATTATATTCTGCTTGCATTATAATATAATGGTTTAATCATATTTTAATTGTTCTCTCTAAGCAATAGCACAAATGCATTGTACCATCAACATTACTTGTATAATATTTTAGTATATTTCACTTGTATTGACATTGTTTAAATTTATAAGTTCGTAGCTCGCACATAACTGGATCTACCCCTTCTACCCGTGATGCGATGAAGACAGCATCGCCATCACATATTGTATCGCAGGCATCTGATCCCTCAGTCGCGCATACACTAGGCACTACATGTAAGTTTAAACATAAATTTCTTTTAATGACTTATGTTTATGTTTACTTACATATTTCTTTTACAACAGCGTCGTCGACCAGCC
The DNA here is from genome assembly GCA_037074715.1 of Magnolia kwangsiensis. NCBI lineage: Eukaryota > Viridiplantae > Streptophyta > Magnoliopsida > Magnoliales > Magnoliaceae > Magnolia > Magnolia kwangsiensis. Next base: position 35,184,674 of record CM073573.1, read on the forward strand.
GACGAGGACGTGGACCCACTCGTGGGTTGCTTTTAGAGCGACTTACACGTGAGGGTAGGGTGACGGTAGAGTTCTCACAGGACTACATTAGACCTATTGGGAACAATACTAGACTGTTTACGTCGAAGGTCGGTGTGCCGATCTCTAATCCCCCCCACCACCCTCCGTTGGGCAGACGTGACAGATGATGTGCTGCAGCTCATCCATCAACGCCTTCAGGTAAATTTTAGTAAATTAAAATTTATTTTATGAAAGTTCATTTACTGTTAAGTTATTATCCTAATAAGTTTATTGTCTTAATCTATTATTTACGAAACTACAGGATAAATTTGACTTGGATTTGAGTGTTCTGCACATCTCTTATGCTGTCGACGACATGATTAAGGAGCGGTTTGAGGATTACCGCGGTAAGTTACACCAGCAGTACAAGTGGTGCGTGAGCACGAAGAGGCCGCACAGTCCGCACTGCCGCACGTGACCGATGAGAACTGGCGGATACTCCATGATAAGTTTTCATCTGATTCTTTTAAGGTAATATTTACATATTTACGATATCTTAATGTAATAATTAAATTCACAATTAATAACAATGTATTATGAATAATGTGTTTAGAAGAGGAGCAAAATAAATTCTGACAATAGGGAAAAGTTGGAAGTGAACCACGTAGCTGGTTCAAAGTCATTTATATGACTTTATTACGATATGGTAAGAAATTACTGGTAATTATTAGGTTCATATATTCTTTTCATGCATTTATATTAACTCTATTATCCTTTTGATTGTGCAGCGAGATTTCATCACTGGCCAGGAGCCCGGATCAGTAGACTTCTACAGAGGGACTCACTGTCGACAGATGTCGGGATCTTGGGTACATCCTAGAGCCAGTGAGATTTGGGTAAAATCCTTACATTGTAAAATTTAATTACATTAAATTATAATAATATTATTATTATGAAAATTTATATGTTTTCATTACAGGAGGAGATAGACACCTTACGTAATCAGCCCACTCCCGATGGTACTCAGCGGAGTGAGCCAAAGATCTTGAGTCAGGTGCTTGGCACCCATTCTGGATATGTGCGTGAGCTTGGCCATGGTGTCAAGCTCACGACACCCGCTAGAGCTGCCTCCACCTGTTCCATCATCATTGGCGATAGCACCGTACGCCGAGCTGATATCGCAGAGAGAGAGGTTCAACAGCTACGGGTCGTCGTCCATGACATCAGAGAGAAGCTTCAGAGGCTGAGGGAGGAGCAGGAGAGGAGGATGGAGGAGCTGAAGAAGCGGATGGAGGAGCATGAGAGGAGGATGGAGGAGCTGACGAGGGAGGGGGAGGAGCAGACGAGGCAGAGGGAGGAGGAGCAGGCGAGGCAGAGGGAGGAGCATGCGAGATAGAGGGAGGAGCAGGTGAGGCAAATAGAGGAGATGTGGGTGGAGCATGAGTGATGAATGATGAAGATGTTTCAGGCTCTCGCTGCACGCTTACTCATCAATGCCCCACCACCTCCGCCTTCATCTTTGTGATGTTTTGTATTTTATTTATGATGTTTAAACTTATGTGTATTTATGCGTGAATGAATGTGATCTGGATAAGATTTTTGGTGTTTGGGTGAATTTACCAGTTTGGGTTTAGATGGATGTGAATGTGAATATGATGAAATATATTACATAACAGGTATATACAAGTTTTGCATTTATTTTTAGCGACAAAAACTATTGTCGCTAAAAGTCATAACATCTATTTTTAGCGACGAAAGTTTTCGTCGTGAAAAGTTTTGTAATTATTTTTTAGTGACGAAAACTATCATCACTAAAAGTTTTTTGCATATTTTTTGGCAACGAAAACTTTCGTCGCTAAAAGTCTTGTAATTATTGTTAGCGACCAAAACTATCGTTGCCAAAAGTTTAACAATTAATTTTTAGCAACGAAAATCTTCGTCGCTAAAAGTTTTGTACTGATTTTTAGCAACGAAAATTTTCGTCACTAAAAAGCTTACCTTGGGCGACGATTCAAATTTTTCATCAATAATAACCTTTCTCGTCAGAGTATTAGTGACGAATTTAATGACGAAAATTTTCGTCGCTAAAAGTGAGATTTTTTATAGTGGTACCATTTCGCTATCCTTTGAAGCTTCCTGATTTGCTTTAAATTTACTAAAGCGCCCTTGTTACTAGTCGTATACTCTCCGAGATTCCAAACGACGATTCTTCCTATGATAACGGTGGCTCGAGAGATCAAGACTGCTCAGCTAGTGTGTCGCACTCCATTTCCAACGGCCAAAAGTCGGTTGGAAATGGACACAGATTGGCTACTGACGCTACTGGCTAGTGGCTACTGGTCGGGCTCAGTGGGCCCCACCATGATATATGTGTTTTATCCACAGTCCATTCATTTTTGCAGATCATTTCAGGGCTTAATCTCAAAAAATGAGGCAGATCTAAATCTCAGGTGGACCACACCACATTAAACAGTTGTGATGAGGGTTCACCGGTGCGTAGATTTATGCGTACCTTTCACCTTTGGATGGGTTCTTATTTATAGCCTTACAAAGTTAATTACGTAGATAAAAATGCTCATTAATCATGGGTGCGCATTCAGCATACGTTTCTCAACCATTACGCGAGATCTCCGGTGATGATAAGGTCAAGTGATAGGGATTCGAAGAAACATGTAGTAGGAGGCCGAGGTTGAGCATCCGAGCTGACCCATACATCCATCCTGAGGAGTTCTTCGACCCGGGCTTTCTGACGGGCATAGTCGAACTCTCCTCTAACATTTAAGTTACCGACCTACCCGTGAGAGTTGTGTTCGAGCACTGGAACTAAGCCGAACTCCCTTCCTTAGTAGAATGTAAGAGAAATAGGGGATGACCATCCTCTTCATCTTAGCATGCGGTGCGGGGACTCTCTCATAAGTCTCTGAGCAAGGAATACTTGGTCTTGTACAAAATCATGCTTTGGAGGCTTCCTCAGGAGATCTGAATAGTTGATCGAACATGGATGGGACCATGGGAGAGCTCGGCACCTGTCCTCTTCCAGAAAGAGCGGAAACACTTCATCTCTTAGCGGTAGGGTCGTTGGAGGGACAGATCTCATACAATAGATTACCGCTTTCTGGCTATTAAGGAACTCCTTGGTCATGACTGGCACTAGCCAACCACGTGCCGTGCATAAATGTCCGAGCCGACCTCATACTTCTAACTAGTCCACTTTTACTCATAACATGAAGCATATCCGAGGCTTAGGTGGACTACATAGTTTCTATTATTGGGAAACTATACATCTTTTTCTTTTATGTGCAAATTAATGAGATTAATAATTAGGGATGGTAGAAATCCCCGACACAACTCTTAGAAAAGACAATTAAAGAAGTCAGTGTTGTTGATGAACCTTTTCGAACTTGAATATAAATATTTCGATGGTAGAAGACTCTTATTTTTTTTTTTACAGAACTCTTCCTCTCTTCTTCTTTCTCCTCTTTCTCCAAGAAAAAAAAAACCCTTTTGTTGTTACTAAACTCTGTTACTAAACTCTCTCTAGGCAAAAGTCCTTTTTTTACTATTCCTTTACTTGGCCAAAAGATCAAAATACCCCCAATAGGGCCATGTGGACAAAAGACTGCTTAAACCACCAATGCGGGTCCCACCTCCTCATGAGGAGGGACCCTAACAGTCTCTCCGTCCTTACTCACAAGGAAGTCTCCACCATGCCCAAACCTACCATACTTCTACAAAACTCATGTTTTTCTCTGGACAAAGCCTTGGTCATCAAATCCAAATCATTATTGTTAGTATGGATTTTCTTAAGTTGTAACAACTTTTCTTTAAGTGCATTCCAAATTCAATGATATCTTACATATACGTGCTAATACTTGAAATGGAGACTTGGATTTTTACTAAGGTGGATGGCACTTTGATTGTCATAATAAACAACAAAATTATATTGCATCAAGTCAAGTTTTTAAAGAATATCTTCATTCGTAAAATTTTCTTACAACCCTCTATTACTACAATATACTCAGCTTCTATAGAAGATAAGGCAACGAATTTTTACAACTTAGACTGCCATGACACTGCCCACCTTACAAAAGTAAGCATGTATTCCAATGTGGATTTCTTGGAGTCAATGCCGCCTGCCACATCTATATCTATGTAGCCTTCTAACATGTGCTTACCATCTCCAAAGCATAAACATACCTTGGATGAACCCTTGAGATATCTGAAAATTCATTGAATTGCTTCCTATTACTATTTATCAGGATTTGCAAGAAATCTACTAGCAACAGCAACTGCATGTGTGATGTTGGGCCTTGTGCACACCATGTGTAACTCCCCAAAATCCGGCACCTGAGTATCGGTGACCCATATCTCAAATTCAAGGGTGTTAGCTAATTAATATGTGAATGCATCTTTAAAACACGTTATTTTTTTCAATTCACATTTCGCATTCGCATAGTATTCATCACACAAAGTAAAATAAATTGTACTTAAAATCAGAGTTTGCATCACCACATCAATCAAATCAAATGTCCTCTCAAACTAATACTTATTATAAAACGAAAGAATTAAAAGTTCAAATGAAACTAAGTGATATAACTACTAATTGTAATTGTGAGGCTTTGTCACCCTCATGTGCGGGTCCAACCGTATGTCTCCACGTGCTACTCTAGATCTACATGACCTGTTGTTTGTTTTTCAATATTGAATGGTGCGTGGCCAGTTCAATAGAAACTTTCCTCCAAGATTACATATTCATCATCACAGTTTAGTATACTAGTATAGTTCAAAATATAATTCAAGAAGATACAATATTCAGTCCATGATTCATAATATAACATTCAATCCACAATGCGAATCTTGATTCATACATGAATGCATAAATGAACACATATCATAAGAGACGTCATTGATATTATCCGAAATCTCAAGTGAGATAATAATGACTGAGAATTACAGGAGATGTTATCGGCATTACCCAAAATCTCAAGTAACATAATCGTGACCCAAAATTACAAGAGGTGTCATCGACATTATTTGAAATCTTGGTTAACATAACAAATATTGGATTTAGAAGAGACATCATCGACATTACACAGAATCTCATGTGACATACAATGAATTGAGTTATAAGAGACATTATCGACATTACCCGGAATCTCAGGTGACATACATGCTATAAATGCATGATTAGTCAATCCCTTTATTAATCCAATTTACAAACAATCAATTATTGAATTCTCCTTTTTTCATTATTAATACAACGATCGTTCAACAAGGATACCACATAAAGGACCAACCCATTATATATATAATCTATTCAACATGATCTGAAAATCACAAAGTGACGTACATTGACCTCTGTGGGTCTCATAAACAAGAATACAAGAAATCACAAAAGACGTATATTGACCTTGGCAGTCGAAACTCACCAAAGACATATTTTGGCCTCATAGTTTGAAAATCTCACGCGATTCAAATTGATACATCATTGAATTGTCAAACCATAACAAAGTAAGAAAATTATAGTTCGAATGAGTATGATTTCCTTCCATCTACATGTACGTTTAAGAATAGTGCTTCACACTTTTATCCTACATGCGTTATGTCATTAATTATGTCCTTGGATTTTTATTAAGGTGGATGGTACTTTGACTATCTCAATAAACAACATAATTGTATTGTGTCCTTCCCTTCCACATAAATGTTACACTACTTCCATACAAGTGCCACATTCATTCCACGCAAATGTCACACTACTTGCACACAAATATCACACTACTTGCACACAAGTGCCACATTCATTTACACACATGCCACACTACTTGCGCGCAAATGTCACACTACTTGCACATAAATGTCATACTACTTTCACACACATGCCATATTTATTCCTTTAAAATGCAATTCTCATCCCCATTTTCAAAGCAAGTCAACACAACATAAATGGCTCTAACATGGTCATTCTAACTCGAGTTGAATCAAAATCTAAATAAGAATGAAAATAGACATTGCAAGTCATCTGAAACATGTAATTTACTAACAAATGTTAAGTAGAGATGTTATACCATATAAGACTAATCATTAAGTGTTGTATCTAAATATTTGAGTTGCAAAAACAAGTAAATCATAATTTAACATTATAAATGCTACATGCATGCATGTATTAGCATATTAGAAATGAGAATCTACACATGGATTATACTAGCATGATATCTAAGCATGTTAAAGAAGAGATACAACTAAAAGAGAGAAAAAAATGCACAACTAATACTAGATTCAGGATTTTGATGAAAAGCTTGAAGGGAAATCTTCACGTTATGTGTTGTATCACCTTCTAATGTTATTAGAATATGTGTACACCTTATAGAATCAAATCTTACCATAAATTGCACAATTTGAACAGTTAAATCGCAATGATATACACTTTATACGGTAATCATCAAACTTAAGTTTTAACTGTATAGGTTTTAGGGTTTTTATCAATGGTACAGAACCATGTTAAAAAATTTTAGGAATTCGAATTCTAGTTTGCACAAAAAATTAATAAGAAAAATAATAACTAATAATATTAATAATTTGCAAGCTACTATAAGAAAAACACTAATAATTACTAATATTATAATAATAATAATAATAATTAATGGTAGTTAATAATAATAATAATCTAGAAACCACCAATGAAAATAGCTAATTATTATTATTACAATAAAATAATAATAATATACATGTTAAAATATTATTACAATAATAAAAAATTAAAATTTGAAATATTAATTAATTATTGAACATAAAAAAAAAATGAATATATAAATATGTAAAATGACTCACCAACTCTCTCTCTCTCTCTCTCTCTCTCTCTCTCTCTCTCTCTCTCTCTCACATTCTTCTTCTTCTTCCTCTTGTCTTTTCTTCTCTCTGTTTTCCCTTAACCAGGCCTTGGACTAAACCAGAACTTAATTCATTTGAAGTTGAGTTGACTCAGGACTGCACCCGGTGCTCGAGCTCTCTCTCTTATACTCAATTTTTCTTCATTTTCTTCCCAATTTCACATGGACCCCTTATATATATATATATATATATATATATATATATATATATATATATATATATATAATGCAAGAAGTGAATGTTTCCAACCATTTGACTTGTGGACTCCTTCTCTGCACACGATCGTGATCATTCAAAATGAGATGATGCATTATACAATTATGAGCTTACAAACGGCATGACTTTTGTAATAGGGCTCATCTAGGAGGAAGCAGATTGCATCATTCCCTGCTTAGACGATAAGTACATGTATAGTTTATCTTCCAACCATTTCTTCTTTTTTAAACTATACTAAACTAATGCATCATTGTGTAATCTTGAGAAAAATTCACACCGAGCTACTCACTCATTCTTTGAATATATAATCATACAGGTGGTGCAAGTGATGTAAGTGATACTCATGTTCAGTTTGATGAGGAGCAAGGTATAGATATCAGGGATGTGTAGTTGTATCTGCCCAAGAGAAGCGACGTGATCTTGCAGCTCGAGTGTAGCTGAAATTTATTCTATTTGTTGGGTTAAATTATTTTCTTTTTGTATTTTTTAGCATTCAGACATTAGTTTGTGTAAACCTTAGGGCAACCACCTAAAATTTGGATATGTATATTTGAACTTCCTTTATTCTTAATTTGTTTCTCTTCTGCTAAATTACTTACTCAAAAAAAAAAAATAAAGGAAAAAATATATGCAAAATTTGGTCTATCTTTAAAAGTTAACACTCGAATTTTCAAAAAAAGAGTAGTATACTTGAGTTTCAAGAACCGTGGCATTACAGATTACCTAACTTATTAAACTGTTCACCTCACTATAGCCTAAATCTAACCATTGAGAGTAATCAAAAGCTAATTATAAATCAAAAACTAGATTCCCACCTAGATAAGCTTTAGGACACCTATAACTGATGGGAAATGATTTTGGGACAACTTTGTAGTGGGATCCAAAGATCCAATCTTTAAATTGTCAATCGATCATTGGATTCAAGATCGGTTATTAGATTTAGACCTCACATCATATGATGATGGTTCTAACCATCAAAATTAGTTATTAGATTCATCTAGATACTTTATAAGAATCCTGGACCATCGATGATCTGTTCTAAAATAATTTAACTGTTCAAACTCACAATCGTTCATTGAATTGAGATGTAGGATCAACTAATTATAGAAATAATTGCTAAATTTACTCCAAATTGGACTACGGACTCTTATAACCATTGATGATTAGATTAAATGCAATATGGCCATCAAATTGACAAAATATATACAATTAAAAGACCAAAATCTAAATGTATAAACCACCTAAATGTTGGATATCCTAGACAATTGGATATATGTCTTATCAAGAGCTGTAGATCAGGATGAACGAAGTGGATTTCACTAAGCATCACCGTGGGCCCCACACCCATTATGTGTGTGCACCGGGGGTAGTGCACCCACAACGCACCGGGCTAAGGTCTTGGTCAAATCAGGTTGACCTGACAAAGTCCGGAAAGAAGATAGTTGTAACACCCAATACTTTTCAGTTCTCGGGTGTTATTATAAAAACCCAACTTGGTGTAAAGATAGATCTAGCCTCCTTAAAGATCCAACTTCATACTAATTTTAACCCAGCCGTGAAGTATAATCGTCACCCATAGATTGAACCATCCCTCCATTGAATTTCAAGTAAGACTAGTACATCATCCAGGATCTCGATCATTCTTGATAAGTAGAATGAACTATCCGTTGTCAATATCAAACCTCGGAAGAGTCAAACCCGCCATTCATCAAACCACAATAATAAAAATTTATAATCCAACACTGACCGTTAAATTAAGTTATTTGACCTTTAAATCCACCGTTAATTGCCCTTTAATAAGTCCAAAAACCTTGTAATTCAATGTGAATCAAACTTGGAATAAATTTGACCATTGGAAGACACTTGAATCACCTAGTGTGGTCCACATGATCACCTGATGTACCCCACTCTTCATCCAATACCCTTGGAGGACCAGACAAAACTGATGAATGGACTAGAACTCATTCATATACATCAGGGTCAGTCCCACTGTAACTACGTGTGCACAAGATGCACATGTACACGCAGCACATCGAAGCTGTCAACATGGTCAAACCATGTTGACCTGAGAATTTCCAAAAGAGGAGAGTTCCTTTACCAGTATTCCCGCTCGACAACAGCTTAAATGGACGAAGTCCATTCATGATGAAGCTGGGCCACCATGATCATTCCCTTGGATGATCCGTATCGTCCATCTGATGTGACATCAAGTTTCGACCAAAACCAAATGATTAGCACGTGTCGAAGTCCTCGCATGTACACAACCTTAGCGGCAAATCACGTTGTGGTGTGAAGATTTCCAAAAATGAATTATGCATGAGTCATTTGATCGATGGGCCACCTACATTGATGGTAAGAAAGATTTGAACCGTTCATCATGCACAACCCTTAGATTTGACTAGGCCCTAGGTCTTATCCCATGCTAATATGAACGTGCATCCTTATGATCTTTGGCACAAACAAATCCACGTGCGGTGCATTTTTGAAATTGAAAAAGCTCTGTTTTTCCCTGCCTTTCTGAGCTAGAAATCCGTAAAAGATCTTCACTCTCAATCCCATCCACTCAACCCGACACATCCTAGCCTTGCATTTATTCCGCATTTTAGAGTTTCCTCAGCTATAGAAACGACGGGAGGAATCTTTGCCATTTTGAGGCCGACACAATCTCAGACACTGGTTTACATCTAGAAATTGTCCCGAACATCTCAACTGTTTTCGATAGGGTGACTCAAAGCCTTCCACAACGGAAAGAGATGTTTCTCATGCGATAACTCGACTTCTCACGAAAATCACTTGTTAGAGAAAAATGCGGAACCCACTGAGTTTTCAGGGGTGTCCATCTAAAATATGGGTCCCAAGGTGTCAAGTGGCCCAATCAGAATCGTTCATGTGCAGAAGGCCACTAGTTTAGCCATCAAGCAAAGATCCACCATTGGTGTCCGGATTGTCTTCCTTGTTAAGCTGAAAAACCCATCTTCATTGGGTGGACCCCATCAGTTGCTCTAAGATATTCATCATATGACCCATGGTGTTAGAAAACCAACTATAACATTGGATTATAGCCAGGCAAACACGACTGGGCCAGATCATCTCAAAATCATAGGATTATACGACTGAAACTCATAACTAATCCTCGAACCATCTAGAAACCATTTAACAAAGCTTATAAAAGGCTATCTTTTTAGGGCAACCCTTGCCAAAAATGGAAAGGAAATAAGAAAGAGGGAAAAAAATGCCGTTTGGTACCGCATCGAGATGAGTCGACTCGATTCGAGTCGTGAAGAGTGCAGATCGAGTCCAGGTTCCTTCTAGTCGAAAAATGAGAGAGAAGAAAGGCAAAGGAAGAAATGAGAAGAAAAAGGGAGAAGATTAGAGAGAGAGGGAGAGCCGTGTGCGGCGCTGAGTTTGTGCCACAATGACTCGTCTGAGTCGCAGCTTGAGTCACGATGGAGGCAAGCTCGAACCCACCAAGGAAAGGGATCTGGAGCTCTGAAATCTATAGTCTAAAAGCACCGTAAGATCGATCAGATTTGGCCACAGGAGTAGAACAAGGAAAAGTCCATCGGACTTCGATCTGCCATCGGAGCTCAGTTATCTTCCCCGTCGAGCTGCGCCTCAGCAGCTGGTCCATTGCCGAATGGAATGAAAGAGGAAGAAGAAGAAGAGGGAGAGCGGCATTGTCTTCCTACTGTCGACGCAGTGCCGCACCGGCCTGGCTCCGGCCGATCTTGGTCTAAGTTTAATCATCGGCCCTGCCTGGTCATCAGGGAAGCAAAGAGGAAGAGAGAGTTGTGGGTCTACTCTTTGTCGAGTTAGCTGGATCGAGTTGGGCATGGGCCTAGCCTAGGTCTAACTGGAGTTCCAGCAGGGAGAGAGGGAAAGAAAGAGAGAGCAAAAGAAAAGAGAGTGAGAGAAAGAAGTAGAGAGGGAGAGATATTAGGCAGTGGTTGCACCAACCGTGTTAACTCGGTTGAGTTGTTGGAACTGAGTCAATTCAGTTGAGTTGTCGGCCAAGTTCGGGCTTGGCTTGGGTTTGGGTCTTGCGAGACTCTAGAGAGAGTATAAGGAAAGAATGAGAGAAAGGAAGGAGTTTACACCGAGTTAGACCCAATTGACTTAGACTGAGTTAACTCGATGAGTCTACACCGAGTTTAACCTGGTTGCGAACCAAGACATCTTCGAGTCTAGTTCACTGAATTGGAGACATGATCCTAGAGTGCGTGCATGCATACTTACAAGCGATCATTTTTGGAAAGTGAGGAGTCACCCTCTTTGCCTTCTGCATTCGTTGAATTCCTTGTTAGTTATGAAATCTTTAGAATATAACTATAATATGCAATGTCTTGTGAAGTTGATATCATTGTTACTAATCCTACTTTATCTAATAAATATTGTGTGTTTACATTTACTTTTAATATTTATGATACAAATCTTGGAAACATATTATATTATTTTATTACATCTTGTGAGAAAGATCATGTAATAATATTCTTGTATCAGTTAGAGAATTAAAATTATTACATAGAATAGATACACATGTATGCTAGCATTCTATACTTGTGTGATCCTATCATGGAAGAATTATGGAAAATTTCATCAAAGTGAGATCAAATTTATGGCTCAACGTTGAACGTCTTGCTAAGGACCTTAAGATTGGATAGGGATCACAAGTTAAGGAATAAGATTGCCAAATCTAAGGGTTTGTTTGATTTTTCAATTCACCAGTAAATACCGTGTAAATATGTAATGATTATTTCTCCAGTATTTACCTCACTCTTTCCGATGTTTGATTCAACCACATGCTTTTTTGACCCAAAATTTCAAAAGGCCACAACATATTTGTGGGTCCCACCATGATGCATATTTCTTATCCACACCATTCATCTATTATGCATAATGAATTTATGACATGAGCCAGAAAATGAGACATATCCAAAGCTCATGTGGACCATGCCATGGGAAAAAGGGAATCGAACACTTACCCTTAAAAACCTTTTAGGGCCACTGTTTCTTTTGGTGTGGGCTGTTTGAGTGTTAGATCTACCTCATTTTTCGGCTCATGCCTAAAAATATTGTGGTAAAACAGATGGACGGAATGGATATATCATATACATCATTTTAAGGTCCACAAATTTAAACTAGCTTTTTGAACTGATTTCCAAGGTAGAAAGTTCCATGGATTTTCAAATGGGTGAAATGGTAATAATTACCCATTTCAAGGGTATTTACACATGCTTTGAAAAATTAAACATGTCATAAGAGATCTGTATAGGAATCATGGTGCATAACATTCACGCATAACATATGATCTTTACTGGATGCTTGATGTAAGCCACATCCTATTAAGTCTACAAAGAATTTTATCATTCTAATATAACACTCAGGTCAAGTGCATCCATACCATTATAGGCCGCTCTCTTTACATGAGGATTTTTTGGGTTTTTAGGACCTCCTCAAGTGCATCCTGAATACTTTTCTAAGGGGCTAAATTACCTTGGGCATTCTCACTACATGGTATTTTCTAAGTAGTCAATCTACCGTGGGTGACCCCTTCTTTCAACAGCTGAATGTGCATCCCCAAGTCTGTGACTTTAAACATACATCCATATATTCATGCACATGTTCAAATGATATTACTCTCATTATGAATTGCTAAGTTGGTTGAAACTATATTGGAATACTCTGATATGCATGAAATCTTTGAGGAAAATTCCCACTGAGTTATCATTCACCCTATTATGTGGTTGCACCAAATAGATGTGGGTTTATTGATAGAGGAAGACCCCCAGTTGGGATCCCAGATGTGACTAATGAAGATTTTAGCGAGGGAGGATATCATACCAATGTGGTTGAGCTGTTTAAGCTTAGCTAATAATCTATGATTTACATGCTTTCACTAGTAGAACCTCATGGTTTTAATTCCACGGATTGTAATTAAAATCCCCCTGCTGAGGGATTTCATTTGCTGACTTTTACATGTATTAAACTTTTTCGTTAATGTTCTTAACATTTATGGCTTATATAGTAGTTGTTTTACTTTATGTCATGGAATTTACCATTAATTAGATGTATGATAGTTCACTTCATAATGTAATACTCGGGTTCTCATTCGCAAGTGACTATCCCGGGATTATGAGAACCAGCATGTTACAATGGTCTTCTCCTCTCTTTCTCTGATTCTCACCTGCGACCATTTTAAACAGCCAATGTTCGTTGTGGTGTTTGTTGGCCCACCATCATAGATTAGATGAGTGATATGATCCCTCCATCTTATGTAAGAGAGGTGTCCGACCAGAACCTCGGTCACCTTGGACATTCATATGCACATGCGTACACATAGTCGAGAAAGAAAGAAGAATCGTGGGAGGATGTTTTCAAAACTAAAAACCATCAACTATGATTAGAGTTGTATACGAACTGAGTTAGCTCAGTTAGCTCACTCAAATTGACTTGGAAAAGCTTAACTTGACTTGGATCGAAACTGTGTTCGAGCCGAGTTGAGCCAGTTTTATTGAGCTCAAAAAATTTCAAGTCGAGTCCGAGTTAGACCGAGCTCGACTCGACTTGACTCGTTCTTGAGCTCGAACCTGACTTGGTTTGGCTTAACTCAATTATTTAATCGGGTATATATATTTCAAAACATTTTAAAAAAAAAAAACCATAACCCACTCAAGTCTTAGCCGTTCTCCAACGCCCGACCCTAAAAACTCCAACCCACTCTAGTCGTCTAACGGCATCACCTGACCCAGACCTTATCAACCTCTCTCTCTCTCTCTCTCTCTCTCTCTCTCTCTCTCTCTCTCTCTCTCTCTTGTCATTCTCCAGCGCCCGAATGGCGACTGATGATCACTCTCCTCTTCTCTCTTTCTTTCCATTCTCCAGCGCCCGAACGGTGACTGACGACTACTCTCCAATACTCTCTCTCTATTCTCCAATGTCTGCTGGACGACCGACAACTAAAAGGTACTCTCCCTTACTCCTCTCTTCATCTCTCTATTCTTCAGTGTTCGTCCGATTAACGGACCCCACCCGACCACTCTCTTGGTGGCTATGGCCCAATCGAACGGTTAGACCCCACCCGAAAACTCGAACTTGAACTCGAACTTAGCTTGAAAACTCAAATTAGATCGAGTTGCTGACCGAGCCGAGCCAGGCTGCCAATCCAGGCTCGATGACTGAGTCGAGCCGAGTTCGAGCCGAGGTATCTTGTTGGCCGAGTCGAGCCACGTTTGAGCTGAGGTATCTTGCTGGCCCAGTCAAGTCGAGCTGTGCAAAGCTCGACTTGGATCGACTCGTGTACACCTCTAACTATGATGATTGTGGCCCACCATCATGGAACCTTGGCAAGATCACAACTATCTATTATACATGGGATAAATTTCCAACCCTAACCCAACCCTTCTCATGTTATGGCATGCATGTGCATACACACAAACTTAGGTGCAAAACGTTCTTGGCTCATAGTGTCTCCAAAAATGGAAATTGTCTGTGACAGTTCGTAATCCACGTGTGATTCTCTCCCTTTATCACGACCATCCACTCAGAATCATCCCAACCCTCCATTGTAAGGTTTCCTTTCCGTAGCCAAAGAGAGAATGGGGGAGGAATCTTTTGTACTTACATCTATTAGAGTGTTGGTGTGATCCTAGCCACTCACCTATTGTAACACCCCATACCTCTAGTATATGGGTGTTACCTCTTAAACCCACGTTTATGAAAATCGAAACCGATTAACTAGGTGACTTGAACTTAACGGGTGCAGGATAGGACTTTCATGCAACATTAAGGTCATCCATCACGGTGTCTAGGAGCTGAAAGAGGCCTTACATCAGTACTGAGGGTAAGCCTAACTAAACACTCCGAGTTAAAGATGTCATAAATTACTTATACCGGCATAATACACTTACTATGAACCCACGAGGGTTAATTAGTGGCCAACTAGGCACTTGAAACCTCTTAAATCCTTGTTCAACCATCAAAACAAAATCTCGAAGCCAACTGACCAATGAATCACGATGAATGGGCCAGATTAGGTCCCAAAGAGTTTACTATGGCCCACCTAGGCCTCAATTACGCCCTAAATTAGGCCGAGACCCTAAAGTGGGGCCCCCAAGCTAACTGGACAAAGCAGATTCATCATAGGCATTATAGTGGCCCCCACACAAAATGTGTGTACATCATACACTAAAGTGCAAGAAGTACACTAGACATGGCTACTCGGTCGAATGGCCTTTGACCGAGCACCTTCACTAAAAGTAAAACTCTCCCGCCGTTTTTGAAAATTTGAAACTGGGAAATTTTAAGCCCTGAAGTGGGCCATCTGGGGAACTTTTTGGACGATCCAAACCGTCCATTTTACTCATGTGGGTCCACTGAACAAAACGGTATAGAGTCTTGGACCCACGCAAAGGGACGAGGGAGATCGATCTCAGCCGTCCAATCTCTTCATGTATGGCTGAGATCTAAAGAAGGGGACTATCAGATGGCTTCTCATGCAAGCCCACCTCCATTAACCAGTAGATCCAGGCATTCCATGAGCCAGCTGGGGAGGGTCTCTTCATGGCAAAAAATGGCTAGGAAAAGCTTTAATGGTGAAAAAGCAGAGTTCTGTTTTTGTCTAAGAAGAGCTGGCATGACCATCGGAGACTTCTCTCCCTTGCCTATAAATGGGCACCACTACCCTCCTGATCCCACACAGAAAGAGAGGGGAAGGAAAGAAAGAAGGAAAGAAAAGGGGGAGAAACAGAGAGAAAGAAAAGAGAGAGACAGGGTGGGCATGAGCACCTCCGTCGGGCTAGGTAACACAACCCAACCTTCTCTTTTCTTCTTCATTTTCAAAGGATATCAGCCTACTGTTGGGCCTAAAATTCTGGCCATAGGAAGACCCAGACAGAACCAAGGAAACAAGCTCTGTTTTGAGGCCGAATATTGCCTATGAATGGGCTCTATAAAGAGCTGAAAATCAGCCTAAAAATGACATACAAATAGGCCCCAGTTTAAACTATAACAAGCCCCAGAAGATGGACTGAAACCAGTCTGAAAAGTTGCCTAAAATCGCACTTAGTCGGGCCATCATTTAGGCTGAAAAATACCTCCTAGCTGGGCCGTTCATCAGACCATAAACAAGGCTATGAGAAGCCTTTGGATGGGTGTCCGATCTCAGCCAAAATTGGGCCGTTTTGGGCTGAAAACATAGTAGAAAATGAGCCTCTACTTGAGCTCTAAAACAGACTGAAAAATGGCCCAGGAGTGGGCCACATTTGGAGTAGAAATCTAACATTCAACAAACTAAAAACAGCTTATTGATGGTCCAGGATTTGAGGCTGAATAATGCTTTCAGACGGACCGGGGTTCTGGGTCATCCATTGGCTAGGTTTCAGCCACTAATCAGTCCTAGAACATGTCTCTGATGGGCCGTCCAAAGAGCTGAAACTAAGCTCCAACTAGGCCAAGAAAACAACATTCAGTTGTTGCTTGAAAATAGCTGAGGATGCAACCTGTAAACGGCTGATTTTTCAGCTGAAAAATAGCTGGGAATGCATCTGGAAAATAGTTGATTTTTTTCAGCTTGAAAATATCTAAGAACGCATCTTGAAAACAACTGATCTTTCATCATGAAATCAAGTGAGAATGCAACCTGCAAACGGCCTGAGAATCAGACCGTTTAGGGCCAAAGTATGGGCCAAAACCAACCTCTAGATTGAGCTGAAATGTAAGCCTTGCATTGGACTGTACTTCAGCCTAAAAAATGGTCCAGAAATTGGTCTTTAGATGGGCTTTAAACACCCTGAAAATCAGGTGGGCTGCACCACATTAACAGATGAACCGCACCCTGGGAAAAAAAATCGGCTGGGCCTCACCATAAAATCCTGTGGGCCTCACCATGAAATATTGTGGGCCTCACCATGAAATATTGTGGGCCACATGTTGACAAAAAGTGGGCCAAATCAGGCCTAGTCTAATCCATTTTTAGGGCCACTACCGTGCAAAGGTCGTTGGGCCTAGTCCTAGCCTAGTCCAACCTTTGGACAGGGACACTTCGGGATTAGTCAGGCCTCATCAAAACAGGCCAAAGTGGGTGGGCCTGGTCATCTTGAAACAGGCCCAATTCCCTCACCATTCATAGAGAATGGATAGACAAAGAGGCTTGAGAAATGTTGTCTTATATGTAAGGCCCACCCCCACAGTACATGATATTGTCCACTTTGCCCGGTGGGCTCACGGCTTTAAAACGCGTCATGTCTGTTAAGGGAGGAACTCCACATATAACCACCACAACTCTAGATAACTCTTTCGACGTGGGACAAGTTACGCTACAGTCAACTGCAACAGTAGCTCGCCCAACACAGTAGCCTGCCAGCCACACAGTAGCCTGTCAGCCTTCCTTGGGGCCCGCCCACATGTGTGCCCGCCCACATGTGCCCACCCACATGAAGCAGTAACCGGGGCATCACATTATACGAACTCTGGTTCAGGGGCTACTTGTGCGGCTTCGAGAATTCAGATTCAAGAACAGGACCGCAATCCTTCAGGTGATGATTTTCTTCCCCTTGAGCTTTCCATTACTAAACTAAATTAAGGATAGTCTTTTATAACATTTGTTAATGATATCCTAGGAGTAGATAATCACTCAAATTGTTGGGTTAGAATAGATGTTCTGTTTAGCCATTGGTCAACTATTGCTTATAGAATTTAGCAGTGATCAAATGTTGTATTTATTTTACCACATGTCATGGGACCAATCATTTAAGTTGTTTACTCTACTATATGTCTTGGATTCCGTTAAACTGCTGATTTTTCTAACTTGAAATCATGATTCAAGCTTTCTAAAATACTCGATTGCTTACTTACGACGCATACTTTAAAACTTGATAATATAGGAATATATATTATTGAATCAGTTATATACATGAGTTTTACTTCACATATCAAAGCATACCTGAATCCTCATAAAATTGTATTGATTGTAAGTCATACATCATTTGAAACCTCTCTATGAAACTCCTATTAAAAGAGAGTCTGAGCTTAGGGTGTAACGGAGCGGATGTGATGAATAGACCCTCAACATTGAGGTTATGCTTAGTAGAAATTGAATTATGGAGCTCACCATCTATGGAGTGATTTCGATTACCTAACTGTGGAATGAACTACGCTATATTTATACTCACCGCTATTTACTCGCATTGATCCATACATACCGTCTTGTTTTAGTCGTTGAATTTAATGATTTTTATATTTCATTCCTAGTCAACATACAGTGGTAATTCCCTAACATTGAGAGTTGATTGGCCTTGTATTGATGAGTTCTATACACACCCTAAAGTGGTAGCCTCATGAGCCGAGGATGGTGGTATGGGACCTATGCCTGAGCTATCGGCCTATGCTGGCAACTAGCCTCTGTAGTGACCTTTGAGCTTATTTAAATTGGCTGATTGTAACCGAACTAATAATGGTTTGGCTAATCATGCATACCTGACACAAATCAACATTTATTGTTATCGTACGTGATATATGTATTTGTTCAGCTGGATGTTTTTCCCCAGGGGCACAAACCAACATCTATTGCTATCGTACGTAATGTACATATCTGTCCAACTGGATGTTTTCCCCAGGTCGATGATTGCATGGGTGACAAGTCCAACTTCCGCACGGATGTGCATCCCTGGGGCGATGACTGCATTCACGCATCCGTGCACATAATAAGACTGCATTTGTTATGTTTTGGATTGCCTGTATGTTTTATGTTATTTCTTGTCTAGGACGGCAGTGTGTAATCTTGAGGGGAGATCACACTGAGCTGGTCACTTATTCATCAATTTTTAACCATATAGATAAGAAAGGTACAGGCGTTGAAGAGCGCGAGGCAAACTCAGAACCTGCTACCGCTGAGGAGTACTATGACGAGGAGTCGCACTAGGAGGCGGCTGCCTACTTCAGTTTAAACCAATAGTTTAGTTATCATGGTTACATATTGAACAATTATATTTTTGGAATTTTGTATATGGCCCCAGCTGAGTGGCCCTGAATATTCATTTGAGTTAAGATATATCTATGTTACGCTTGTGTCCACAAATTACACTTTGATAAATTGTCTATTTTGATCACTAATTAACACCAGATTTTTGAGAACGGATCAACTACTCGGGTTTTCGAAAACCAGAGTGTTACACCTATTTCTAGAGACCTCCGAGAATGTGTTTGGGATGTTGGTTTTAGGGCATCTCTCACCCATAATTATTCGTAATGAGAACTTGTACGATATCTCGCTGCTCGTTGATAAAGTTAAGTTGAGATGGAAAATCTCCCACATCTTAAGTATATGAAGAATAAACCATTGATTAGTAGCCCCCACAGTGGTCAGTAGACTGATCCACACCGTTTACACGTGGTGGATCATAGGATTATCCATCCACTTGCATTTCACCATTATCGAAGGCGTCATCTTCTCCAACCGACCAAAAACTCATCCTCTTCTAGTGGGCCCCATCTTATGATCTGGGTCATCCAATGAGTGGCACATCCCATCAGAAATAGATCCCGGTGTGTTGATCATAGACATGCGATTGAGTTTAAATTGTGATTAGAGGTTTTCTTCGAGTTAGTTTGGGTTATTATCCGCACTCATAACCAATTCTCTATTAGTTGTATCTAAACCATCTAGAATAGGAGAGCCTATAAAGGCTACCTTTAGGGCATCCCTTTTCGAAAATAGAAAGCCTGAGAGAGAGAGAGGGACACTGTTGTGCCGCACTGGGTGGACTCGGACAAGTCATGGGTTGAGTCAGTTGCATCTGGCTCAAGTCTAAACAATGTCAGATGATACGAGTCGACAAAGAGTAAGTTTGGCAAAGATTTTTGGGTCAGATTGTTGTGGTTCAGCTGTTGCAGGCAATTAAGCTTGGGGAGTGACTCGCAGGTTTGGGCTGTTACTGAGTTGAGTGGATTTGACTCATCGATTCTGAGTCGAGTCGAGTCGAGTTTTGGTCCAGCTACCTTGTTGGACCTGCTTGAGAGACAAAGAAGAAAGGAAGGGAGAATAAGAGAGAGAGAGAGAGAGAGAGAGAGAGAGAGAGAGAGAGAGAGAAAGAAGTAGAGTCGAGCATGTGAGCTACTTCTCGTCGTGCCTCACCACAATGAGTCTTGGGTCGGGTTGGTGGTGGCTCGGCTGAGCTCCGACTCAATCCAAGTCTTTTCAGAGAGGTAGGATGGAAGGAAAGATAAGAAGAAAAGGAGAAAGAGAAGGAGAAAGAAAAAGAAACAAGAGAGAGGGAGAGTTGACTCGGGGCGTTGCTGCACAGGTTGACTCGTTAAGTCTGGTGGTGTAAGTCTGGGTCGAGTTTGGGCTGAATCCATCCTTTAATTGGCTAAGTAAGAAGAGAGAGAGAGTGAGAAAGAAGGGGAAGAAAGAGAAGAAAGATAGAATTAGGAAGAATATCGAGTCAACTCGGTTCAAAACCAGGTTAGGTCGCTGACTCGAGACAAATCACTGACTCACTTAAACTCAGTCAAGTTGAGTCCAGACTTGTGTTGTTTTAGCAAGTAGATATAAGAAGAAGAAGAAAAAGAAGAGTCTGACTAGGTCATTACCAAGTCAACTTGACGAGTTCCACCAAGTTCATCACAGTTGGGACTGTTGGGGACCGAGTCAAGTTAAATTGAGTCAAGCTCAACTAGGTGAGTAAGCTTTACTGCTATTACATGTCAAATTGTGTCTAATTAAGGTATTGTTTCTTAAATTTCTATTTATTCGTAAGGATTAAAATCTCACATGTGTATATCTTCTTTGCTTGGATTAATTCAAGTCCAAGTCAGGTTGGTGTGGATACTGAGTTAGATTTATACATATTAGAGTGATTGGAGTTGATTTTGTCTTTAATTAATCGAGATGATGATTCCCCCTTTAAGCTTTGAACTTAAGTTTGTTAATCTTGATATAAATGATGTTTTAATCTATTATATTTAGAACATCTATACTTAATTAATCTACTTATCTCACTAGACGAATATGTTAATATGTTGTGTTGAGGGTCAAATAGTGTATATCAGACCCCATTTATTGCCTAGATTTACGAACAAGATACTGTTTAATGGGCCGTTTTAATCGTGTTTGTGATGCAAGGTGTAATTACAAGCTGGGACTGAAATAAGTGCTTAAAGCATTGATTTAACACTCTGATGACACTAAGGCAAGGGACAAACTCCAGGGGACCAAGATCGACAAAATTACATGCCAAGGATCCGCGAAAATCGAGAAACTGAAGCTCAAGTGGCCCGAAATTGGTCTAGAATGCAAGATCACAGGGTTCCCACCATCCATTCATTTTGAAACTTTATATATAGCCTGACGATCAGAAATCAACCACACACATAGAAAATCAGCCGTTGGATCACCGTGGAAGTGGCCCAACGATCAAAACAGCCCATAAATCTGTAATTTGGGGCCCACCTGAAATCTATATGTGCTTCAATTTGGGTCTCAATGGCTTACATGAGATGAAGAACCAGATGGACGGAACGGATTTCTCGCGAACATCACAGTGGACCCCACATGAGGGTGTGCGTGCATTTAGTGAACGCACACACGAGCCGCACCGGACGGTCAGCCCGGTCAAAAGACGGGCTAACCCGTCTCTTCTTCTCCTTCTCGATTTCAAACAGCGGATGCACCGGCGTCCGCCATTTTCATGTAGTGGGACCCACACATCTCAACTTTCAAAAATCTAGACCGTTCATAGCATCTAGAGGAGGGGTTTAACCTATGCCTAGGTGTCATTTTGACCCCATGCATGCACTTAGGCAACCTCCACCGTCAAACTCCGGATGGACGGCGAAGCAGAAACATCGTTGGACCACACCTAACTTGATCTAAAACTAGCCATATCTGAATGGTTTTTCCTTGTGGTTCTAATGGACGGCGTGGATTTCTCATTAGAATCCTATCATGGACCCACCAACAGCACAGCGGAAGAAATTCGTGTTTTTCTCTGTTTACGTAAAGACAGAGCTTGCAGACGACGTTCGGTGGGCGCTATCTTCAAACCATTCAATGATCTAAGCCATCCATTGAAACCAGGGGGACAAAGTAACCGTACTGTAATCGACATCCTGAATATATCGAACGTTGCATGTGCATGAAGTCGCAAACGTAGATCGAATGGCAGAAGCACAAATTTCATGGGCCACTTCTACAGACAACCAAAACCGTCTGTTTCCAGCTTAAGTTTCGATACAAAAATAATGATCGGACTGGATTTCCAATCCAGCATCAATCAGGGACCCAACATCTAATGCAAATCCGATCGGTTGCATATGTTGCGTAAAACTTTCTCATGGAGTGCGGAAACTTCAAGCCACCGCCTCTGGCACTCGATCGCCCCTGCTGCTTATAAGAAGGAGAGACAGAACATGAGGAAGAGGGAGATCTGATTGTGGACGTGGAGAAACAGAGGAGTTTGAGCTTGGGCTTGGAGACATGAGGCTAGACGTGGAACGAGCAGGAGAGTAGTTTTTGTTTTCTTTTCTTTTTCTTTGTTTTCTTTCTTCTTTTCCCTTGATTTGTGTAGAGATCTTGAGCTAGATCATGTCTGGCTAAACCTCTTAGCTAGGGCTAAGAGGTGAAGCATGTGGATAGATGAGAGACTCTACTTTTAGCCTTGATTTATTCTGAACCAACATTGATTTTAGTTTTATTAACGGCATGTTTTGTTTAGTCTTTAATTGTCTGTTGTGACAGAAATTACAATGGCTCTGCAATGGCTTGGAGCATGTCCTTTTTTCTTTATGTTTATGACGTCAGGAAGCCCTGTTGTTCACCATAGTCTCTTGGGCATGGTTGGATGACGGTACCCTTCCTAACTTTCATACATGTGATTGGGTGGTAATTAGTTTAATTCTGTTGTTTGCCATAGTCTTTTGGGCATGGTTTGGTGATGAAATCCATTCTAATTTATATACCTTCCATCTCTTGAAAACTAGATCAATGACAGTTTAGTTAATTTTCATGAAACATGCATAAGATCTCCCTGATCTCTATAAGTGGATCCTCTGAATCCCTAATTCCCTTCTCCTGATTTCTCTCAAGTTTAGATAATTATTTCACCAGTATTCCTTCAAATTCAATCAGATTAGATTTCATCTTAGCCTAGTTCTAGTTCTAGATAATTTTAGATAACGTACAAGTTTCAGTCCCTTGGGATTCGACCTCGGTCTTACCGAGTTATTACTACATCACAACCCTGCACTTGGGGAGTGAACAAGTTTTTGGCGCCGTTGCCGGGGACTGTCGGCTACGTTTTTCTGAAATTAATTAGTTTTAGGATTAGTTTAAGATTAGGTTTAGATTTTCTCAATTTTTAAAAACTAACCTATTTTCTTGTTTTCTAGGCCTCTGAGATAGTTTCTAAATTGGTAAATTCTTTCTTAAATTCTTCCTTTCTATTCTAGATTTAGATTAAGATTTATTTCTTCTTTTTAGTGAGATTCTAATTCGAATTCTTTTTTTTAGGAATCCTAGCCTTGTTTCTTGTTTTAGAATTTTTTAATAAGTTTTTATTTAGGAACTAACCTAATTTTTCTGTTTTGTAGGAACTTCTAATTTAGTAAGCTCTTTCTAATTTTTCTTTCTTTGAAATTTTTTCTTTTTTTTAGAAATTAGTTTACTCTTAATTAGGACTTTCTATTCTTAGAAACTAACTTATTTTGTTTTGTTTTGCAGATTCTTAACCTAGGACTCCAAATTTGGTAACTTCTTTCCATCTTTCCCTTTTATTTTCTAGATTTTTTCCTTCTTTCTCTTAGGTTTAAGTTAGAATTTGAGGGCTGAGTGTGTTTTATGCCCCAGTGGGCACACGACAACACTCGACGTCTCGTGACTGAAGGAGGATTAGTTGAGGGGTTGACTGTCCATCGCAGGACTAGACACCACTTGAATTCTCCTGAGTTAGAGGAGGTTATGGCTGAAAATCAACCTCAAAAACTACCCCAACCAAGGGTTGAGGAAGTACATGATGAGAATGAGGTGCATCAGGCACCCCCGCCTCGTACTTTACGAGATTATTTACAACCGGCGGGGGTGAGTACGCCCTCATACTTGATTTTTTCTGAGAATATAGGACATATGGATATCAAGCCAGGGATTATCCAACTCCTTCCTAAGTTCCATGGGCTTGAGTCTGAAGAACCATACTTGCATCTGAAAGAGTTCGATGAAATCATAGGCACCTTATACTTCCCTAATGTATCTGAGGATATTCTTGAAAGAAAAAGCCAAGACGTGGTTACATTCACTGCGTCCTAGATCCATTGGCACATGGAATGATATGCGGAGGGAATTTATAAAGAAATTTTTTCCACATCATAAGACAATTACCCTCAGGAGTGCAATCATGAACTTTGCCAAAAGGAAAATGAAACATTCTTCCAATGTTGGGAAAGGTTCAAGGATCTAGTTAATGCATGCCCGCAACATGGCTTTGAAATATGGCACATTACGAATTTTTTCTATGATGGGCTAACATCTTCCATGCGCCAAATGGTCGAGACAATGTGTAACGGAGAATTCATCAATAAAAATGTCGACGAGGTATGGGATTACCTCGATAGTCTCGCTGAAAAAACACAATCATGGGACTATTACCCAAGGATGAACACTACGTCTAGGCCGACTCATTCAAGGGAAAAAGGAGGAATATATCTCTTGAAAGAGGATAATGATCTTAATGCTAAGGTGGCCAATCTCACCAGAAAATTTGAGGCCATGGAAGGAAGGAAGGAAAAGGTTAATGAAAGTGTTTACGGTATCTGTGATTGCAACATTCATACTACTGAAAATTACCCTTCAATACCTGTCTTTCGAGAAGTATTGAATGAACAATCTAATGCCGTAAATAACTATCAAAGACCTTTCATTGGACCACCCTCTAATACGTACAATCCTGGCTAGAAAAATTATCTGAATTTTAGTTGGAGGAACAGACAAACTGCTACCCCTTAAGGTTTCTTCAATTAAAATCCACATCAGGGGAGACCTCAAGAAGAACCGGCTCAAAATTCTGTGCAAGAGCTGACGCAGATAATGTGGGATTTCATACAAAAGATAGATTCACGTATGACGACTATAGAAAAGGGGATGCTTCCTGCACAACAATCCCCAATCCTAAATCGCAATACGAGACAGGTAATCTCAGCTCTTCAAATCAAATGGGGCACGCTAAATCCATCACCACTCTTAGGAGTGAGAAGGTTATTGATAAAACCTTTCCGGTTAGGCCCGAAAAGCCTCAAGAATCAGAAGAGGACAACAATGATGGATCTAGTGGCGCCCCATAAAAATTTGAACCAGAACCTCTAGAAAATCCAGTTGCTCCGTTTTTCCAACGGTTGGTTAAACCAAAACGTCTATCTAACTCTCAGGATATCCTAGAGGTGTTGAAACAAGTGAAAGTCAACATTCCTCTGCTTGATGTTGTAAAACAGATTCCTTTATATGCTAAATTTCTAAAGGACTTATGTACTACCAAACGATGAAAAAGTGTTCAAAAGAAGATCTCCTTGACTGAGAAAGTGAGTGTCATCCTAAAACAAGAGGTGCCGCAAAAATTCAAAGATCCCGGTTGCCCAACCGTATCATGTGTAATCAGAAACTATCGAATTGATCAAGCACTTCTTGACTTAGGAGCAAGCGTCAATCTGATTCCCTATTTGGTATACCAACAGTTAGGTTTGGGTGAATTAAAACCCACTCGAACCACACTATAACTTGCTGATCGTTCTGTTCGTGTACCAAGAGGGATCATCGAGGATGTGTTGGTCCAGGTTGATAGATTCTACTACCCTATTGATTTTATCATCTTGGACACCGAACCCATCAATGACACGAGCACTCAGATTTTCGTCATTCTTGGTCGCCCATTCCTGTCCACTTCAAATGTAATTATCAACTGCAGGAATGGTGTCATGACTATGTCTTTTAAAAATTTGACATTGGAATCGAATATCTTTTTCAATAACGGCAGCAACTCAGAGGATGATGACGATTTCCACGATGTTAACATGATTGATTCTTTTGTGGAAGATAGAACACCTCTCACCTTATCCTCTGATCTTCTAGAGACGTGCCTTGCTCACTCCCATGATCTTGATGATGATATAATTAGGGAGATGTGTGCCATACTTGACACTGCACCGGTACTTGAAGTTAACCGGTGGAGGCCACGAATTGAAGAGTTGCCCCAAACTGATGTAGTGCCTCTACTGTCTAATCTCAAGCCACCGAAGCTTGACCTAAAACCTTTGCCCTCTGATTTAAAATATGTCTATTTAGGTCAAGATGAGATATATCCGGTGGTGATCTCTGCCCACCTGGAGAAAGAACAGGAGAGTATGCTGATATCTACTCTCATTGAGCATAAGGGAGCTCTTGGATGGACGATAGCGGACCTCAAGGGAATTAACCCATCGATTTGTACTCACCGCATATATCTTGAGGATAATGCAAAGGCTGTTCGGTAATCACAACGTAGATTAAATCCAAATATGAAGGAAGTGGTTAAGGCCGAAGTTCTCAAACTATTGAAAGTGGGGATCATATACCCCATATCCGATAGTCAATGGGTGAGTCTAACTCAGGTGGTTCCTAAGAAGTCCGAGATCACCATCGTAGCCAATGCCAATAATAAACTCGTGCCAACCAGAGTTACTACTGGTTGGAGAATGTGCATTGACTACAGAAAGCTGAATACTGTCATAAGGAAAGACCACTTTCCTTTGCCCTTCATTGATCAAATCCTGGAAAGGCTAGCTGGTCATTCCTATTACTGTTTCCTTGACGGGTATTCAGGTTATAATCAGATTGAAATCGCCCCTGAGGATCAGGAAAAGACCACATTTACATGTCCCTATGGCACCTTTGCTTACAGAAGAATGTCATTCGGGTTATGTAATGTCCCTGCCACCTTTCAGTGATGTATGATGAGTATCTTTTCTGATATGGTGGAAAGATATTTAGAGGTCTTCATGGACGATTTCTCTATTTTCGGTTCATCTTTCAGCGAGTGCTTAGCAAGTCTTAAATGTGTGCTGAAAAGATGTGAAGAAAAAAATTTGGTACTTAACTGGGAGAAGTGTCATTTTATGGTTCAAAAGGGAATTGTCCTTGGGCATATCATCTCGTCCAAAGGAATCGAGGTAAATAAGGTAAAAATCGATCTTATCTTTAACCTACCTCCACCCAAGAACAACAGAGATGTGCGATCCTTTTTAGGACACGCAGGATTTTACAGACGATTCATAAAGGACTTTAGTCTCCTCTCTCGTCCTTTATGTAATCTTCTTCAAAAGGATACACCATACGAGTGGACTGAGCAGTACCAAGAAGCTTTCACTAAGCTTAAGGGCATGTTAACCACTGCACCTATCATGCAGCCACCCGACTAGAGTCTTCCTTTTGAACTTATGTGCGACGCCTCTGATTATGCTCTTGGAGCGGTTATAGGCCAGAGAAAGGATAAGCGGCCTTACGTTATTCACTATGCAAGTAGGACTCTAAATCCTGCCCAAGTGAACTACTCGACTATGGAAAAAGAACTCTTAGCCGTAGTGTTCGCTTTGGACAAATTTAGATCCTACCTGATCGGATCTAAGATTATCATTTACACAGATCACGCGGCACTTAAGTATCTTCTTTCTAAGAATGATTCTAAGTCCCGCCTGAAACGATGGATCCTTCTACTCCAAGAATTCGATTTAAAAATTAAAGACAAAAAGGGAGTAGAGAACGTAGTGGCCGATCACCTTTCTCACCTTAATACCTCTGATTCCCTTGAGGCGACTCATATTAATGATATGTTCCCTGATGAACAACTGTTTAGATTCTCCCATTCACGTTGGTTCGCTGATATTGCTAATTATCTTGCTACAAGTTCCATACCGACACATTGGACATCGCAAGATAAGAAGAAATTCTTTACTAAGGTGCGCAACTTGTTATGGAACGATCCATATTTGTTTAAATATTGCCCAGACCAAATCTTAAGGAGGTGTGTGTCAAACGATGAGCATCAGAGTATCATCTCCTTCTGTCACTCACAGGCCTGTGGTGGTTACTTTTCTGCTAAAAAGACCACAGCCAAGATTCTACAGTGTAGTTTTTATTGGCCCACCATGTTCAAGGACACTCATGAGTTTTGCAAGGCTTGTGAGCGTTGTCAGAAATTGAGAGCATTGTCCTGTTGAAATATG
This sequence comes from Magnolia kwangsiensis, assembly GCA_037074715.1. NCBI lineage: Eukaryota > Viridiplantae > Streptophyta > Magnoliopsida > Magnoliales > Magnoliaceae > Magnolia > Magnolia kwangsiensis. The sequence goes on from CM073573.1 coordinate 35,213,015, forward strand.
ATGCCCTTAAATCCCATCCTTATTATAGAAGCATTTGATTGTTGGGGCATTGATTTCATGGGACCATTCCCCCAATCATTTAGAAATTTATATATTTTGCTTGCCGTAGATTATGTCACTAAATGGGTTGAAGCAATTCCGTGTCGCAACAATGACCATCGCACGGTCATTAAGTTCTTAAAAGAAAATATCCTGTCGCGGTTCGGGACGCCTCGAGCCATCATTAGTGACGGGGGCTTACACTTTTGTAATAGACCATTTGAGAGCTTAATGAAGAAATACGGTATTTCTCATAAGGTGAGCACCCCATACCATCCACAGACAAGTGGACAAGCTGAGATTTTCAATAGGGAGATCAAACATATCCTACAGAAAACGGTTAACCCTGATCGTAAGGACTGGTCAATCCGATTGACCGATGCCTTATGGGCGTATCGTACTTTTTTTAAAACTCCTATTGGAACATCTCCCTTTAGACTTGTCTATGGAAAGGCTTGTCATTTGCCTGTGGAATTGGAATATAAAGCATACTGGGCGGTTAAAAATCTGAATTTCAATCTGGACAACGCTGGCTCGCTACGCAAACTTCAGTTGAATGAACTTGAAGAAATTCGGAACGATGCATATGAAAACTCGAGAATTTACAAGGACGGGATGAAGGCGTTTCATGATCAACATATTCTTCAAAAATTATTCACGCCAGGTCAGAAAGTCCTTTTATACGATTCTCGACTACATCTCTTTCTGGGTAAGCTTCGATCTCGTTGGACCGGCCCTTACATTGTGGTCACTGCTTATCCTCATGGGGCCGTCGAGATAAGAGATCCTGACAATGGCAAGGAGTTTAAAGTAAATGAACATCGAGTAAAGCCATTTGTCGAGACATTTGATTCAAAGGACATGTCCATGCCTCTGATTGCTCCTATTTACCAGGACTGATCTCCTCGTCTGATGGAGGTATAGGTAGGTTTATCGCTTTCATAGGTCTAGGATAGTTGCTTATTTATCTGGCTGAAGACGGTAAATTTAGCGCTCCTGGGAAGCAACCCAGCTTTTTTATTCCATTTCATTTTTTTTAGTTAGTTAGTTCAATGTTTGTGGGTAACATCACTGCAAACCCTCACGAGACTACAACTCATCCACTAGGGGTAACCTAGGGGTTTAAAGGCTTGTTGGACGCTAAATGCAATCGAGAGCACCTGCGAAAGTGGTATAGGTAGAATTTTCTTTTTATGATTTTATTTTTGTTATTTTGTTTTGTTGATTTCTCTCTTGTGCTGACTCGCTTGTACGTCGATATTTTTGGAAAAAGCCTTCTGATTCTCTATTCCAGGTACTATCCTCCCATCACTTCTATTTACTTTTGTTGTTCCATGTGCATTGCATACTCATACTTTTACATTGAGGACAATGTAGATGTTAGGTTGGGGGTGGGAGATTAGATTTTCTAATCAGTATTTTCTTGGTCTTGAGCAAAAAATTGTGAGAAAATTGTGAAAATTTTTAAATTTTTTTCTGAAAACTCTTGTGAATTCGAAGTGATTTTGACAATTATCCCTAATTTAGATTTTCAAGATACGTGATGTTGGTAATGCATGACTCTTGAATTCAGTTATCTATTAGATTTCACAATTAAGATCGAATTATTAATCTATGATTAGAAGTTGTGAACATTGATTGAGTCCTGATTTCACATGTCACGTCTCACCTACACATTTAGATTTCAGTTCCATATCGAAGGATTAACTTGGTAATCACTGAGCATGAAAGGAACCAGCTTGAAATATCTTGCCATCAGGGTATAAAAATTGAAAAGGATGGGTAATTAATCTTCACCATAGGTTTGCTCCCTATAGGTGTGGAGTTAATTCCCCATGAATGATATGTGAAAAAGGTCTAGGAGTACGGTCCTCACCGTAGGTTTGCTCCCTATAGGTAAGGATTTGATCCCCCTTCTTGGCATTACTGTTAATGGAAAAATAAAAAGTTGAAAAGATCAAAAGATGGAATTTATGAGGTAAGTTTAGTTTTCATAAATTCTCTTGCTGGTTACCAATGAGATCCTGAAATAGAGAAGTGAATTTTAATGTCGATAAGCCGAGATTACACTATACACCCATGAAACTCAATGTTTAGAATTATTCTAATTGATGGAGTAATACTTTGAACTTGATTATGAAATCTACCGAGTGCTTGAGTCTAAGAGAAAGCAATATCTAACATTCATGAATATTAGAATTCTGGGATTTGGATAGTTTCTCAAAAATCATTTAAGTTCATAAAAATCGTCCTATAATTTTCAACTTATTTTTCGCATACTTTGCTCGGGACTAGCAAGATGCTGGTTGGGGGTTGTGTTGAGGGTCAAATAGTGTATATCAGACCCCATTTATTGTCTAGATTTACGAACAAGATACTGTTTAATGGGCCGTTTTAATCGTGTTTGTAATGCAAGGTGTAATTACAAGCTGGGACTGAAATAGGTGATTAAAGCATTGATTTAATGCTCTGATGATACTAAGACAAGGGACAGACTCCAGGGGACCAAGATCGACAGAATTACATACCAGGGATCCGTGAAAATCAAGAAACTGAAGCTCAAGTGGCCCGAAATTGGTCTAGAATGCAAGATCACAGGGTTCCCACCATCCATTCAATTTGAAACTTTATATATGGCCTGACGATCAGAAATCAACCGCACACGTAGAAAATCAGCAGTTGGATCACTGTGGAAGTGGCCCAACGATCAAAACAGCCCATAAATCTGTAATTTGGGGCCCACCTGATATCTGTATGTGCTTCAATTTGGGTCTCAATGGCTTACATGAGATGAAGAACCAGATGGACGGAACGGATTTCTCGTGAACATCACAGTGGACCCCACATGAGACGCACACACGAGCCGCACCGGACGGTCAGCCCGGTCAAAAGACGGGCTAACCCGTCTCTTCTTCTCCTTCTCGATTTCAAACAGCGGATGCACCAGCGTCCGCCATTTTCATGTAGTGGGACCCACACATCTCAACTTTCAAAAATCTGGACCGTTCATAGCATCTAGAGGAGGGGTTTAACCTATGCCTAGGTGTCATTTTGACCCCATGCATGCACTTAGGCAACCTCCACCGTCAAACGCTGGATGGACCGCGAAGCAGAAACATCGTTGGACCACATCTAATTTGATCTAAAACTAGCCATATCTGAATGGTTTTTCCTAGTGGTTCTAATGGACGGCGTGGATTTCTCATTAGAATCCTATCATGGACCCACCAACAGCACAGCGGAAGAAATCCGCGTTTTTCTCTGTTTACACAAAGACAGAGCTTGCAGACGATGTTCGGTGGGCCGCTATCTTCAAACCATTCAATGATCTAAGCCATCCATTAAAACCAGGGGGACAAAGTAACCGTACTATAATCGGCATCTTGAATATATCGAACGTTGCATGTGTATGAAGCCGCAAATGTAGATCGGATGGCAGAAGCACAAATTCCATGGGCCACTTCTATAGACAACCAAAACCGTCTGTTTCCAGCTTAAGTTTCGATACAAAAACAATGATCGGACTGGATTTCCAATCCAGCATCAATCAGGGACCCAACATCTAATGCAAATTTGATCGGTTGCATATGTTGCGTAAAACTTCCTCATGGAGTGCGGAAACTTCAAGCCACCGCCTCTGGCACTCAATCGCCCCTGCTGCTTATAAGAAGGAGAGACAGAACATGAGGAAGAGGGAGATCTGATTGTGGACGTGGAGAAACAGAGGACTTTGAGCTTGGGCTTGGAGACGTGAGGCTGGATGTGGAACGAGCAGGAGAGTAGTTTTTATTTTCTTTTCTTTTTCTTTGTTTTCTTTCTTCTTTTCCCTTGATTTGTGTAGAGATCTTGAGCTAGATCATGTTTGGCTAAACCTCTTAGCTAGGGCTAAGAGGTGAAGCTTGTGGATAGATGGGAGACTCTACTTTTAGCCTTGATTTATTCTGAACCAACATTGATTTTAGTTTTATTAACGGCATGTTTTGTTTAGTCTTTAATGGTCTGTTGTGACAGAAATTACAATGGGTCTGCAATGGCTTGGAGCATGTCCTTTTTCCTTTATGTTTATGACGTCAGGAAGCCCTGTTGTTCACCATAGTCTCCTGGGCATGGTTGGATGACAGTACCCTTCCTAACTTTCATACATGTGATTGGGTGGTAATTAGTTTAATTCTATTGTTTGTCATAGTCTTTTGGGCATGGTTTGGTGATGGAATCTATTCTAATTCATATACCTTCCATCTCTTGAAAACTAGATCAATGACAGTTTAGTTAATTTTCATGAAACATGCATAAGATCTCCCTGATCTCTACAAGTGGATCCTCTGAATCCCTAATTCCCTTCTCTTGATTTCTCTCAAGTTCAGATAATTATTTCACCAGTATTCCTTCAAATTCAATCAGATTAGATTTCATCTTAGCCTAGTTTTAGTTTTAGATAATTTTAGATAACGTACAAGTTTCAGTCCCTTGGGATTCGACCTCGGTCTTATCGAGTTATTACTACATCACAACCCTGCAGTTGGGGAGTGAATATGTTGCGCAATTGATATGTCTTTTTAATTCTAGTAAACATGAATGATTTGATTGCCACATGTTATATTAAGTTGAAAATTAGTTAATTGATTAGATGTTTACTACTTGATGATATTTTTGGAGATCCTCAAACTAGTGGACATTTTAGTTTAATGCATCAAATGAAATTTGTTGTGGACTTACCATCATATGGATCATTTAGGCCCATGTGACTTTTAGAGATAACTCATTTTTATCGCATCCTTTGATGGAATATTTGTCTCATGTGGCTTTGATAGAATATTTGCCCCATGTAGCTTTGATTGAATATTTGGCACTGATGGCTTTGATGACTTATTTTGTATAAACTTGCTGATTTTCGGGTCATTATTTGGAGTTTCATATGATTCTTGGGTGAAGCTAAAGTTCACTTGTTAATTTTCTAGTAACCTTTGCGGAGTTCCATATGATTTTTGAATGATGCCAGAGTTTTCGTGTTGATTTTCTATTCACCTTGTGGAGTTCACTTGTATTGCGGTTTTTGGATGAAGCTGAAGTTCACTTGTTGATTTTCTAGTCACCTTGAGAAGTTCATATGATTTTCGGGTGAAGCTAAAGTTCATTTATTAATTTTTTAATTACATTGCAGAATTCTATATGATTTCCGTGTGAAGCTAAAGTTCACTTGTTAATTTTTAGTTGTCTTTTGGAGTTCACGTAGAATGTAATTTCTGGGTGAAGTAAAAGTTCACATGTTGATTATCTGATATCTCGATATGTTCATTCATATTGTAGGTTCTACCACATTTTTCTTAATGGTGAAATTATGTTTGTTGGCTATATTTTTGTGTATATGATCATGAGTTCGAATTTCATCGTTTAATATTTCTTTTTCTATATCTTACGAATTTTACTGGATTATGAATGATGAATATGTAATCTTATAGGGCATTTCTTACTATAATAGTCATTGACGCTATCGGAACATATTAGTTGATGAAGGTGTAGAGCGAGCCGATGTCATTCACCTGTTTAGAGGTGTACACAAACCGAGCTAGCTCGGTCAACTCGCCGGTTTGAAGTTGAGTTCGATCCGAGTCAAGATGGTTCTTATAGCTTGAAAATGAGTTCGAGCTGGCCCCAACTCGACGCGACTCGACTCAGTTTAATATATAGCTTGAACCCGGCTCGACTCAAATCGACTCGGATCAACTCAAGTATTCTCTAATGTTGCTCACCAAGTGTTTGATAAAATGACTCAACGAAGTGTTGGCTGGTAGCAAGGAAGGTATGTTTCATCAAACAAATCCCCTTTTTTTTTCTTGATTTTAATGTTGCTTACAAGGTGCTTGATGAATTACCTATAAAACCGCTGCTTTTACATTCAATGAGAATTTGAAGGTGCAGTCCATGTGTTTGTGAAAATGCTGCATAGGCGAACTCGGCTCGATCTTGGCTCGAACTGGCTCGAGTCGCTGACTGAATCGAGACGAGTTGGCCAGTCAAGCTCGAAGACCGAGCCGAGCCGAGTTCGAGCTGAGGTCAACTAGTAGCCAAGCCAAGTCGAGCTGAGGCCAACTCGACTTGGTTCGACTCAATGCACACCCCTATATTTGGTTGCGGGAAAAGATCGGGTAGTTGAGGAGCTAGACGAGGTTCCAGTGGGACATATTAAGCTTCATCATTAGTTGATAGATTTCAATTTCAGATTTGTGTACTTTTGATATTTGAGTTATATAAGTCTTATATGGGCATTACATTTGGATTTTTTTTTTTGTTATAACTGAAAAATTCTCATTCAACGCATGGTTTACTCTGCTAATAGTTATTGCTAATTCTGATTGATGATAAGATTGTATAAATTTAAACTTGAATTTTAAAGGTTAATGCTCGAATTTTAAGAAAACAGGTAGTATACTTGAGTTTCAAGAATTGGGGTGTTACAGAAGTCCTCCGACTTGTAAGATGTAAAGAATTCCTTGCAAAGAGTAGCATGATATGAAACACCAATGTCGATGACCCAATCTATATCTTGATAAGCGAGATTGAGACATACATGTTCACAACCCGAGAAGATAATAATATCACCGTCGAAGACAACTCTGGTTATGTCATTCTCTTATTGCTTTTCCTTCCCTTTTTCTTTTTCTTCTTATTTTTATCTTTTGAAACTCATTTTGGTAATGGCCTAGCTTACAACAATTATAACAACTAATATCATTTCTTAACTTGGATTTGCCTCTCGACTTCTGATAATAGTAAGGCTTTCTACTTTTGCTTCTTCCCCTATTTTCTGTGACAAGCGCATTTGACTGAGAAAAACCTAATAAACTACTTGTTACTTGGCTCATTGTAACAACTCGATCTAGAGCGGAATTACTAAGTAACACCACTAGTGTCTCCCAACTTTCTAACAAAGAACTAAGAAGTAGCAAAACCTCTAACTCATCATCTAACATCATCTTCATAGAAGCGAATTGATCGATAATACTTTGAATGTCGTTCAAATGCTAAACAATTGAGATTCCTTTTCTATACTTTAAATTCACGACCTTCCTAATCACAAAAAAAAACCTTGTTACCTGCGGTCTTTCTCTTATATAACCCTTCTCTTTCTTTTTTCCAAAGTGATTGGGCCAAAGTTTCTAACAACACATGATAAAAGACACTATCATCCAACCATTGTCAAATGAAACCAATGGTTTCCAGTCTCATTTCTTCCACCCATCATTGGTCATATCTTTCAATTTGGCCCTATCGTCTTCATCGGGTGTGTACAAGTCCTTGCAAATAATAAGTCTTCCATTTTAGTTTTCCAAATCATCCAATTGTTTTCATTCAAACCAACCATTTAATTTGTGCTTACCTCCACTCTTCGCACATAAAATAATTAAAATAAAACCCAAAGCTCTGATACAACTTGTTGGGAAAACCACACACTTTTCCCTTTTATGTGTAAATCAATGGGATTAACAACTTGGGATTATAGAAACCCCAAACACAACCCTTGGAGAAGGCAATCGAAGAAGCTGACGTTGTGGATGGACCTTCACGAACCCATATATGAATATTTCGATAGTAAAAGGCTTTTATTCTCCTCTTCTACAAAACCCTTTCTCCCTTTTTCATTCTCATTTTTTCTTCTTAGAAAGAAAAACCCTTTTGTTGCCACCAAACTCTCTCTAGGAAAAAGCCATTTTTTCCATTTTTCTTTGCCTGGCCAAAAGACCAAAATACCCCCACTAGGGCCATGTGGAAAAAATGACTACTTAAGCCAACACATGTGGGTCCCACCTCCTCATGAGGAGGGACCCCCAACATCGATCCCCACTGAAAACTTATTGGGAGCTGCATAAGTTTTGGATCAAGGTGGTATTTGTATTTGTTTACACTAGCTAGAGTCGCTTGACATGGCCTAAACCAACAAGCAAAATGCCACAAAGTGTTGGCATACTCGTATGGAAACCAATGAATAAACCTACTCGCAATTGGAAAATATTGAAACAAATGAATAAATGTACTTGCAATCGAAAAAGATAGTAGATGTTTATATGTAATTGACACATATCTTGTCAGGAAAGCCAAGCACCCAAAGATACATGTGTATATATATATATATGACTAAAACCTTAAAGGCGGTCATTTAACCTATGACACATGACCGACAAATGCAAGGCATGCTCAACTTGCAGCGTGTAAAGAAAGCCTTGTTGAAAAATTGTCGTTCAATTCTTACTTAACCAAAAGTTAGTAAGACTTGAACAACACATACCTTGTTGAAAAAGATAGTAGATGTTTATATGTAATTGACACATATCTTGTCAGGAAAGCCAAGCACCCAAAGATACATGTGTATATATATATATGACTAAACCCTTAAAGGCGGTCATTTAACCTATGACACATGATTGACAAATGCAAGGCATGCTCAACTTGCAGCGTGTAAAGAAAGCCTTGTTAAAAAATTGTCGTTCAATTCTTACTTAACCAAAAGTTATACAATATAACTCATCTTGAGAGAGCTGCACCTAAATAATATATATGACCTTTCCAAATTTTACAAAACTAGACTCAGAGAGAAGGAAGCCATCCAAATGCATAAATATCGCGGCTCATATTAGCATAATGCCTGACTCCGGATCTAAATAGAAACATTCAAGATCCTTTGAGGGCTTGTTTTGGCGGGTAGATTAGATGGTATTAGAGTGGATTGCACAGATTTCAAGGTAATGATAGCTATGTCAGTAAATTGGTGCAAGATCTATGGGATTGCTATCCATGGGATTTCTATATCCGGTCTGTTTGGCACGCCCAACCAATCTCGGGATTAAACCTTCCGTTACTTTTCAATCCCTCAAACCAAACACATCCCAAGCAATTTTGAAGGAATTAGGGTAGGTTGGATGGGAATTAAAGGTAATGATGGTAATCTCAGTGTATTGTCTTAAGATCCATGGGATTGCTATATCCTGTGTCAGTTTGGCACGGCTGGCCAATCCTGAAATCTATCTTCCAATCCCTTCTATTCTGCCCGGCCAAACAGGCCCGGAAAGTCTTTGATTCCTGCTGTAAAAAAGAGCTAACCGGAGAGAAAACCCGCTCCCCCGTAAATTGCATGATCATGCACCTTACAGTTGGCAGAATAGACAGGCCGTCTACCACCATTAAATACACACTTGAAGGGTTAGTAGCATTCAATTTGAAGCCGATCGCAATCGATTTTAGCATGCAAAATGAAAGACCATTAAAGTGTATATATATATATATATATATAAAAATCGATTTTAGCATGCCGCAAATTACACACATGCAACACTTGGACAGATACTAAACCAATAAGACATTACATCGCCACCATTTCATATAGGAGTTCTAAGTCTGCTTCATTTTTAAGCTCATGCCCTAAAATACTTGGCAAACTAGATGGACGGCGTGGATAAAGAACGTATACATCAAGGTGGGCCAACGGTAATGGCTACACTGTCTCGGGTGAGGTGCGGGGCCACACCTACTCCACTAACGCCGCCCTCACCGAATCGGACGCGGATTAGCTACTCACAGGTTGAGTAGCGAGTCAAGCTACTAATGTGACGTCACCAAGTTCCGTGGGCCCTACCATAATGTATGTATTATATCCATACGGTCCACCCATTTGGAGATAAAATGTTAGGGCATGTTCCAAAGAATGAGTCAAATTCAAAGCTGTAATGGACCCCACCACAGAAAAGTGTGGGAGAATGATGCCTACCATTGAAACCTTCTTAAGGTCCATCATGACGTTTATTTGAGATTCAACCTGTTCATTTGTTAACTCAGACATGAAAGAAGGTAAAACATAAATATCATCTTGATTGAAAACTTTCGTGGCCATTAGAAGTTTTTAACGGGACTGTCACTCTTTCCCTTGTTTTGTGTGGTGTGGTCCACTTGAGCTTTTTATCTGACTCATTCTTTGGTTTAAGTTCCAAAATAAACTTTCCAAATGGATGGACGGTGTGGATACCAAGCATACATAATGGTGGGTCCACAGAGCTTGGTGACGTCACTTCAGTAGTGAGTCTCGCTACTCAACCCGTCGGTAGCCAATCCGCGTCCCACCGAATCCGGTTCCCCGATTGCGCGGCGTTTGCAGGACCACCAAAGGAAACATACCCATCCATTATCGTATTAAGTGTTACTAGGTAACCTTAGTCGAAGTTACCCATAACGTGGGTCTCATTTTAATAATATGTTGTATGTCTACGCCATCCATCCGTTTTTCCAGACCATTTTCATGAATTTCGTTTTTAGAAAAAAAGAATAGCAGAGATTACCACACCACAGGAAATAGTTTTGATTGAACGACCAACGTTAAAAACTTCCTGAGGTTCACATTAAAGACTAATCTAATTTTTATTTTTTATCCAACCCGTTGATAAGGGTCAATCAGACCAGAAGTTAGGAAAAATCTAAAGATCATCTTGATTTGAAACTTTTATTGCCCACAAAAAAAATTTTAATGATCATTCATCACTATTTCAATTATTGTGGTCCACATGAGATTTGGATCTACTTAAGGTTTGGGATCAAGTTCTAAAATAATAAGTAAAAGCATATGAAAAGTTTAGATATACAAAATATTCATCAAGGTGGGCTCCACACGGTAAGAATAACACCTAAACCGCTCCCTACCAATTCCATAGACGTGGGCTGGCATAGCGTATTTTGCAGTGTGGCAGTAGCCGCCTCTTTCTGTGGTGTGAAGACTCTGGAGCTGGGGGCAGCATGGTGTAAGTCTTTTTGTTTTTTTTTTTAAAGCTCATTTTAAATAATGAGAAGAAATTTAAAATAAAACTAAATTTAGAGTGGACCACACGGCAAGCAACGGTGGGAATTGAATGCCTACCGTTGAAAACTTGCTGGGGAAGAAGTTTTGGATCAAGCTGAGATTTGTCATCCCCCTTCATCCAGGGCCAGTGTGACCTTATGAAGAGGTTGGATCATAAATACAAATTACCATGGGCCATAGGTTATTTTCAACAGCGAACATCATTATCCCACTATTTTTTGTAGTGTGGCCCACTTGAGATTTAAATATGCTTTAATTTTGTGATACTGCCCCAAAATGAGCTCAAAAGGCCAATGGACGGTGTGGATAAACAAATACATTACAGTGCCCCCACATAGCTATCACACCACAGTGAAGGGCGGTGAGCGCCTCACAACACAGTCGCGTCCGTGGGCAGGTTTGCTACTGCTACACGAGTCGCATTTGGCACTTTGGCTGAGCCGTGCTGCCGGATCCTACTCTTCTCACACGTGCCAACATAGAAGGTATGCGTGCGTTCATCAGGTGGGGTTCACCGTGCCACATCCACTGGCCCGTAAATCAGGACCGTCCACTCATCACGTGGGTCCGTGGCCCCCTGGATTAAGGTAGACAGCTACTGATAATGACTCAGAATCTATCCTCAACGACACATGTACGTGTATCCCAAATCAAGTTTGGACTGGGCACCTTCATGGAGCCTGTCCACGTTTACACGTGTGCCGCGAAGATAACTCAAACATCTCACGAGAGACTAGCCCGTAGCATCTGACCTAACTAGTATTAATTCCAGATTCTTCATCGTCAAGCGCCAAATAGAAACGCATGATACTGCCAACATGGCACATGCGTATGGAACGGAACACTGACAATGTTCCGCTGCAATGAAAGTGTCTGATAATAAAAATAAGGTCGATACAATTGTCACGAGGGCCACACATACACGAAGGAAGTAACCAACGGTCCACAATCAAAATTTATGTGTCGCTCATATAATAGTCAATGTAATCTATTTTTGTGGGAAACTTGATTGAATAAATATAAATTTATGATAAACGTTCCAGATCTCACATATACATGCACGGATGGCACGTGTAGTGAGTTTTTCTTTGGCGCTTGAAGATGTTACGTCTGTAATTTGCATACATATTGTCTCAGTAGATGCCCTCGTTAATAATCTGCTTCAGTCCGGATTTGATACTCGGCCGGAGAATACGGCAATCCTCGTGCCTTGAGTTCGTGTAAGTAGAGCCCATCATACGTCAATCGAGACCGTTAATCTGATGGCCGGAACGTGAATGGTTTATATAAAAGCAGGCGATTAGTGATATATACAGCACAAGCTTTTCAATCATCAAAAACCCCAACCATTAGACGGATAAGATCTTTCAAGGGGGGACCTATCAGATCAACGGTCTGCATTACCATGCTAAGGGATCAACCCGTTCTGGTTCACTGCACTAGACATCCACGGTCGAGGATCGTATAAGTGTGATGTCCATCTGGAAGCGGAGTGGCTGGTGTACCACACACCACCGACCTGTCTCGTGTGGGTACGTGTCTTGCAAAGACGAGGGACGGCGCTGAAGCTGGAAGCGGATTGCTGGTGTAACACACACACACACCATCAACCTAACTGATGTGGGTACGTGTCGTGCAAAGACTAGCGCTGAAGCTCCTCGAGCTCCGAGTTGTACGCACGGTTCAAAGGATATCAAAGTTACATGGCCGCACAACGATGTATTTATCCTATCTACACCGTTCATCCATTTGAAGAGATCATTTTATATCTTGATCCTAAAAATGATTAATTTCGAAATCTCAAACGTACCACACCGCAAATAGGAGTGGGACAATGATTCTCACCATTAAAACATCGGCAGGGCCCACTGTAATGTTTACTTTCCATTCAATCTATGCATAAGGTCAGAAGGACAGGGATGCAGAGAAAGCAAACATTGTATTGATCAAAAGTTTAGGTGACTCCAAAACGGTTTCAACGGCATGCGTTTAATACCCACTTCCTTTTAAAGTGTGGTCCACTTGAGTTTTGGATCTGTCTTATTTTTCGGTTCAAGTCTTACGGAGAGCTTACCAAGCGGACGAACCGTTTGGATATAACTTATACCTCGTGAATGGACCCACAAAACTGAGCAACGTCAACACATCAGTCACATCGGTGGTGTGTGGTACACCAGCCAATCCGCTTCCGCTGACGCTTCTCGAGCTCCGAGTTGTACGAACGGTTTAAAGGAGATCAAAATTACATGGCCCACAATGATGTATTTATCATATCCATATTATTCATATATCTGGAGAGATCAATTTAGATCATGCTCCTAGAAATGAACCATATCTAAAGGTAAAGTGGACCACACCATAAACAATGACTCTCACCATTAAAATATTTGTAGGGCTATATGATATTTCTTCTACATCAAATCCGTTCATAAAATCACACAGTCTTGAATGTATAGGAAAAACAAATACCATATTGATCGAAAATTTCTGTAACCCCAAAAGGGTTTCAATGGTAGACGTTCTATCTCCCACTTATTTTTGTAGTGTGGTCAACGTGATCGTTGGATGTATCTAATTTTTCATTTCAAGCTTTTAGACGATCTCGCCAAATGAATGTACGGTTTGGATATGACATACATATCATGATAGGATCCACAGAGCTTAGTGACGTCAACACACCAGCCAGGTCAGTGGGGTGTGGTACACCAGCCAATCCGCTTCCTGTCCATCCTAGCCGTCCACGTCAGCCGAAGCGTGTGGTCGCCTCGGGATGCAACTGACAACTGTTTCTCTATCCGGCTTCAATAGAACCTCGCGTGCTGGTTTGCGAAGCAGGAGCTATTCAATACGCACGCAGTGGAAGTATCCTCACGCATGCATAAAGTCACTACACACACGGACTTAATCAGAACCGTTCAAATAATGATCCAATTCTATATGATCCATCCAATCCAACTCATCAATTACTTTCTTGTAAATGGATTAAAACAAAATATTGAGTAGTTTAAATCAACAAAAAAAGCCTAAAATAGAAAATTAAATATATTATGTAAATAAAATTATATAAATTTTCCGAATTAATTAATATCTGTAATTTGGACGGTTTAGATTTATATCTTCATATAAAAATATATACCCAATATTTATGCATGAGTATAAATCGTCAAACTCTTTCATTGTACGAAACCGTTTCACTTGGCAGCAAATAGACGCTTTCGGGGTAGAGGATAGTATCTCGTCCTATGCCTCAGGAATTTAATACTATACTGAGGTTCCCACTTCGTTGCTGGTGGACACAACTCAAGTTGTTTATTACCGTTGATCTGATGGCCCGCACCGGGTACAAGTAATTAACCAAAACTCTCTGCAATCGGAAGATTCTAACCATCCAAACTTTCCATTGAATATAAACCATTGCTCTTCCTTTTCTTAGATTTCTACTAGGGTTATTTCGATTACATCTAAAAATATACCATCGAAGGCGTGCCCCGTCTTATTAACGGTCAGGATCACTGAATAATGGGCCACACCGATGCGCCCATGTGAGCCTTAGGAACTATTCAATCCTGAGGCCTAGGGCTAGATACGAGTTCTTTGAAGAGAAAATTACCACTGTAGACCCTGCCTTTTATCTGCGTCTTTTATGTGACCTTATATGTACGGACAGAGCATTTGAGGATGAAAATACCCCTACTTTTTAAAGTGATTTTTCGTTTCCGTAGACCTATAACAACGTATTATAAGCATAGTTATAGGTAATGTTAGTAGGGGTATTTTCGTCCTTAAATGCTGTGTCCGTACATATAAGATCTAAGCTGGAAAGGTAAGTTTTGGATTTCATAAACGATGCTGGATAAAAGTTAGGGTCTACGGTAATAATTTTCTCTTTTAAGAACAAATCAGAAAAATTTCCTGCGCGACCCATTTACCTATTTAAGCCCACTGCTTTTTAGCTTACAAGAATACCCCTCAGATGTCCGGACAGCTTTTCACAATACGAAAATGCCCCTGCTTTTCAAAAAAAGTAGTTTAAGAAGGCAGGGGATTCCTGTGGCTACGAATTATATCCATAGCCATTGAGCAGATAGTTTGTCAATAGAAGAACAACTCGAGGTCGACCAGGTTGGGACCTAAACAAACATACCAAGCTGTTTTATGGATGTGCTTTTTTTTTCTTGTTTACATGCAGAATTTTATTTTACTTATATTCTTCTCTAATATATATTTATATAAATATATACATATAAGTATATAAAGATTTTTTTCTATCTTTTTTTCATTTCTTTCTTTATTCGTTTAACAAGAATATCTTCTAAATTAAAATTAATTACTTAACATATCCTATATGATTTTGGGGTAGAAGAAGCTACTTTAGCTAACTAACCTGATTTTTGGGGGTAGAAGAAGCTACTTTAGCTAACTAACCTGGTTATTTTTCAATATTATATCAGGTTGATGGTCAAAAATCCATTTCATTCATTGTGTGGTCAACTTCAATCAGTTTGCAGTCAATTTCATTCATTTCATTTACTTTGCGATCAATTCCATGCATTTCACGGTCAATCTCAGCGATTCCCCTTCACTTCACGGTCATTTTCATACATTTCACGGTCAATCCCAGTGATTCCCCTTCACTTCACGGTCATTTCCATGCATTTCACGATCAATTTCTTTCACTTCATAATCAATTTCGTGCATTTCATAGTCAATTCCCTTCATTTCACGATCAATTCCGACGATTTCCCTTCGCTTTACAGTCAATTCCCTTTACTTCACGATCAATTTCGTGCATTTTATGGTCAATTCCCTGCATTTCACGGTCAATTCCATGCATTTCATTGTCAATTTCAACGATTCCTCTTCATTTCATGGTCAATTCAATTCATTTTACGGTCAATTCCCTTCACTTCACGGTCAATTTCATGCATTTCAAGGTCAATTCCCTTCACTTCATGGTCATTTATATGCATTTCACGGTCAATTTCCTTCACTTCACGGTCAATTCAATGCATTTCACGGTTAAGTTCGGCGATTCTCCTTCACTTCATGGCCAATTCCATGCATTTGACGGTTAATTCCCTTCACTTCACCGTCATTGCCATTCATTTCACGATCAATTCCGATGATTTCCCATCACTTCACGGTCAAGTCCATGCATTTTATAGTCAATCCTAATGATTCCCCTTCACTTCATAGTCATTTCCATGCATTTCACGGTCAATCCCCTTCATTTTATGGTCACCATAGCATTTATTTCCCATCCATTCTATTCATAAGGTCACGAAGACCTAGATGAAGAGGAAAAACAAATTTCATAATGATCCAAAACTTCTGTGACCCTTAAAAGGGTTTCAATGGTAGACATTTAATCCTACATTGTCTTTTACAGTTTGGTCCACTTGATAGCTAGATCTATCTTATTTTTCGCCTCAAGCCTTAAGACGAGTTCTCCAAATAGATGGATGGTTTGGATAGAACACATACCTCATAATGGGACCTGCAAAAAGCGGCAAGGATTACAAAAGGGAAAAAAAAACAGTCAGCAAGTTGGGGTCAACCGGGTTAGGACCCAGTCAACGAGATCAGTGGCTACAGATTATAACTGTAACAGTGGAAATTACTACAATTATGGCTACAATTATAATCCGTAGCCACTGACCCGGTCAACCAGGTCCTAACCTGGTCAACCCTAACTCACTAACTGTTTTTTTTTTCCTCCTATTGTAATTCCCACCGCTTTTTATAGATCCCATTATGAGGTATATCCCATTATGAGGTATGTGTTATATCCAAACCTTCCATCTATTTGACGAACTCGTATTGAGACGAAAAATAAGATAGATCTATCTATCAAGTGGACCACACTGTAAAAGGCAGTGGAAGATTGAATGTCTACCATTAAAATCCTTTTAGGGGTCACAAAAGTTTTGGATCATTATGAACTTTGTTTTTCCTCTTCATCCAGGTATTTGTGACGTTATGAATAGATTGGTTAGAAAATAAATGTTATAGTGACTATGAAATGAAGGGGATTAACCATGAAACACATGGAAATAACCGTCAAGTGAAGGGGAATCGCCAGGATTGACTGCGAAATGCATGGAATTGACCGTAAAGTGAAGGGAATTGACCGTGAAGTGAAGGGAATTGACCGTGAAGTGAAACGAATTGACCGTGAATTGCACGAAAATGACCATGAAGTGAAGGAAATTGACCGTGAAATGAATTGAATTGACTGTGAAGTGAAGGAGAATCGTCGAAATTGACTATGAAATGCACGGAATTGACCTTGAAATGAATTAAATTGACTGTGAAGTGAAGGAGAATCGTCGAAATTGACTATGAAATGCATGGAA
Organism: Magnolia kwangsiensis; assembly: GCA_037074715.1. Classification (NCBI taxonomy): domain Eukaryota; kingdom Viridiplantae; phylum Streptophyta; class Magnoliopsida; order Magnoliales; family Magnoliaceae; genus Magnolia; species Magnolia kwangsiensis. The sequence goes on from CM073573.1 coordinate 35,230,250, forward strand.
TTGACTGAGAAGTGAAGGGGAATCGTAGGAATTGACTGTGAAATGCATGGAATTGACTGTGAAGTGAAGGGAAATGACCGTGAAATGAATGATAATGACTATGAAGTGGAGGGGAATCACCGTAATTGACCGTGCAATGAATGAAAATGACCTTGAAGTGAAGGAAATTGATCGTGAAGTGAAGGAGAATCGCAGGAATTGACCATGAAATGCATGGAATTGACCATAAAGTGAAGCAAATTGACCATGAAATGCATGAAAATGACCGTGAAGTGAAGGGAATTGACCGTGAAATGAATTGAATTGGCCGTGAAGTGAAGGGGAATCGCAGGAATTGACCGTGAAATGCATGTAATTGACCTTGAAGTGAAGCGAATTGATTGTGAAATGCACGAAAATGACCGTGAAGTGAAGGGAATTGACCGTGAAATGAATTAAATTGACTGTGAAGTGAAGGAGAATTGTCGGAATTGACCGTTAAATGCATATAATTGACCGTGAAGTGAAGGGAATTGATGGTGAAATGAATTGAATTGATCGCGAACTGCATGGAATTCACCGTGAAATGAAGGGAATTGGCCGTAAAATGATTGAAATATACTACGAAGTGAATGAAATTGATCGTGAAGTTAATGAAATTCACCGTGAACTGATTGAAATTGACTATGAAGTGAATAAAATTGACCGCGAAGTGAATGAAATGAATAAAATTGACCACGAATTAATTGAAATTAACTGTGAAGTGAATGAAATGAATTTTCGACTATCGACTTGATGGAATCATGAAAAATAACTATATTGGTTGGCTAAAGTAACTTCTCCTATCCCAAAATTATACATAATACATCAAGTAATTAATTTTGATTTAGAAGATATTCATGTTAAATGAATAAAGAAATAAATGAAAAAAAAGAGAGAATTTTTTTTTATGTGCTTATATATACATATTTATATAAATATGTATTAAAGAAAAATGTAGGTAGAATAAGTTCTCCATGTATTAATAAAAAAAGTGTCCAGAGTGCCACGACACTAGGCTATGGCTACGGCTATAATCCGTAGCCACTGGCCCTGTCAACCAAGTCACAACCTAGTTGACCTGACTCCATAACAATTTTATTTTTTTTTGTATTTTACCCATTGTAATCTCCAACGCTTTTTGTGAGTCCCATTATGAGGTATGTGTTATATCCAAACTGTCCATCTATTTGGTGAACTCATAGTAAGGCTTGAGATGAAAAATAAGATAGATCTAACTATCAAGTGTACCACACTGTAAAAAGTAGTGAAGGATTGAACGTCTATCACTGAAACCCTTTTAAGAGTTATAGAAGTTTAAAATCTTTATGAAATTTGTTTTTCCTCTTCATCCATGTCTTTATGACCTTATAAATATATTGTATGGAAATAAATGTTATGGTGGGCCCCATAAAATTTTTAACAGTGAAAATCAATTTTCCTGCAGCTCTGTGGTGTGATCCAATTGATCTTTGGATATGATTTTTTTTTTTTTATAATGCTATGAAATGATACAGAAATATAAATGAACGTTGTGGATATAATAAATACATAACTGTAGGGCACATGTGACTTTGATGACTTTTGAACCGTTCGTACACCTTGGAGTTCGAGGAGCGTCAGCGCTCGTCTTGGAGCATCGGGCGATCCGCTTGCGGAAGGAAAAGCAGGGCCATATTCGACCTGAGAAATGAGGCCGTACAGCTGGGGCTTATTCTTGGAAGGTAAAAAGCAAGTGTGTTTAAAAAGGTTGGTGGGCCATATATAGGGCGTACAATGGGAAATTACTCAACAACTTAATGGATATATGCAGTAGAGCCGGTAGAACCGGAACATGGTACAGCCGTCTCATAAGCACACGGGGAAGGGTTAAATATAGATCGACACCGTCCATATAGTGTTTCCCACCATGTTTGTCAAAATCCTATTATCATTCAATCCTATCCGTTACTTTTGTTACCTTTCCTATACCAAATATGCACCGTTATTTTTTACCATAAATATATAGTAAACTGATCAGACGCGTGTTGTTAATTTTTCCTTGATTATTTCGTTATATATTTTCACATATACCATAGAAAATCAGATGAACGGTCCTTAATTCTATTTGATAACGCAACATGTACTGTCGAGAGATGGCTCTACCATATTCCGGCGCAACATCCTCTACCATTACCTATCGCCAGCCGGAGCGCCGCACCTCTTTTCCGAAGCTAAGTTCCGTACCTAGGGGAGATAATATGTTGTTTGCGGCGAACCGTTATACGGTAAATCTATATGTGTATAGTGTATTTGGAAGTGATTGCAAGTGATATTTGTTAATCTGGTCCGTCAATATGTAGGAAAATAGTATGGATGGTTTATATATAAAAAATTATATTTATAGAGAAATCTTTTTATCTGATATTTGGATATAAAAATAACGGTGAAAAACAAAAAATCTAACGGTCGTATATGTAGTAGATAAAAGTAGAAAAAGTAATGGATAGAGTTTCATATGGATTTAAGTTTTAAGACGTGAGCCATCCATGATTGGTTCAATATATTGGTCGAGCCGATCGATATATAACCTGCCACGTGGCCTGTGAAGATATGGCTCTACAATATTACGGTTTTTCCGGTTCTACCGCATCGTCCCCAAACCAAACCTCGAGGCTCGAATTCCAAACCAGAGGTTCGGATCCGAGCGAAAACTCCCTGTGAAATTCTGGTTATTTGGTTTTCTCTCACTCGCGCGAGTCGGTGAATTACAACGAAATACACAGAAAGAGCTTCGTTTACGTTAACGATCGAGCTGTTCTTCTTCTCCAACGCTTTCTTCCTTCCGAAAACCCTAATTTTCAAAAAAGGATTCAATCTCTCCACTCCTGCACTGAAGATCAGGAGTTCGGGTTCGAAATTCTGTTGAATTTTTCGACAATTTCGGTGGATTTTCAGTTGCTGGGGTTTGAATTAAGGTTTTAGATATGCAGACCGAGTTCAATTGGATGCCGGATCGGTAATGCAGGGTTTTGATCACTATCGTTGGTAAGATAAGATGTTAATTTCTACTAGTCGCGTTCGAAACATGGAATTTTCAGAACTTTTTGCGAATTAGGGAGGTTTTTGTTCGATTTTCTTGATTTTCTGTTTGAATTTCGATCACAGCGTGGATTTCGATTCCTTTAAGTGAAGGGAAGCATGGCGCAGAGTAACTGGGAAGCAGATAAGATGTATGCTTTTGTTGCAATAGTTGTGGTTCTTTCTTCAATTTGCCGATGTCATGTGTAGTTTCTTGTTCTTTCGTTTGTTGGGAATGTCTGTTTTGATGTGTTGTTGTTTTCAGGCTTGATGTTTATATTTACGATTATTTGCTGAAGAGGAATTTGCATGCTTCTGCGAAAGCCTTCATGACTGAAGGGAAGGTCGCTGCTGATCCAGTAGGTAATGATGTTTTTAAGAATTGTACTGTGATTCTAGTTTGTAGTTTCTTTGATCTTTTGATTAATGTGATCTAGTGCCTCTTTTTCAGAATGCTGGGCTATTTAATTCTACTAGTATAATTCCTTTCCTTATTTAAGCGATTTTGTTATTTTGTTATTATTATTATTATTTTATTTTTATAATTTTTTTAAAAATTTTTAAAATTTTAAATTATTATTATTATTATTATTATTATTATTATTTGTAATTGATTCTATGGATATAGAAAGAGGAATGTTGTTATGATGTGGGTGCCGTGGGTGCTGTATGCATAATGGCTGTCTGTGTTCGTCTTCGATTTGGTGGGCAGTCATGCGGATGGGAATATGAGAGTGGCCTGCAAAGTGGATGGTTCTAAAAGTTGAGCTAGAAATGGACAAAAGTCTCACTTTCATTTGCAAAACTCTCATCGATTGGATGGTTGGGATTGTTCAATTGCTGCGACATACAAATTCTTGTCTTAGAGTTTTGAGGTGAAGGATCTTGGTGATGGAGCTGCTCATACAGGTTCCCGGCGGCAGCAATAGTTTCCAATCCACCCATGGTTGTTCTTTATTTGGCAATGACGTGAAAGGGGAAAACCCCCATTCAGATTAACGACAACAAGGTTTCCACATTGCTAGAGAGGAGGATAGCAGCCATGGTTGATCAATGACTGTAGAATCAAAGGGGTAATCTTGGGACTCGCAGAAGCACATAGAGAGGAATCGAACAAAGTAATCACAGTCGCACAAGCAAATCCAATAGAGAACAATCCAAATTTACATGGAAAAACCCTTGCGGGAAAAAACCACATCACAAAGTGATAATGTACTATGAATAACAAAGTTACAAGAGATGAAACCTTACCGATCAAAGCCCCAAGAGAAAAACCCTAGCCTTTTCTCTCTCCAAACCCTTAAGCACGACTAGCCTCTTGCCCTAATCTTAATTACACCCATAAATATAAGTAAAAACAGAAATAGAAACAAACTGCACAAATCCGCGCAAATTGCGCAATCCGTCGACCAGTTGACTAGAGTTTTCGACCTGTTGAGAACTCCAAAAATCGTCCAGAGAGTTTTGCCAAAAAATCGAATATTTTCGATATCCTTCTACCTGTCGACCCAAACCATCAATCGGTCGATGGTCTCTGTTTCGGCATAAGATTTAAGGCATTCGATTTTCAACTATCTCCATTGTGACTCTAATCTTCATGCTGCAACACGTCATGTTTGATCCTCTATCTCTACTTCGTCTGTATCATAGCTCCACAATCATCACTTCTCGTGCACATTTCGTCCTCACTCCATCTATGCTAGTGTCAAGACGTAGTCCTGCGTAACTCAAATATATCGAAGTAGCAATTTCACTGCCTCACAATGTTGCTTACTGGGATTAGACATGTATCTGCTAACAACTCCCACCGCATGTGAAATATTGGGTTTCATACAGACCATGGCATACATGAAGCTATCAACGCACTCGAATAAGGCACACGAGATATAACCGGCTTTTCATCATTCATTTAAGGACATTGCTCAGAAGAAAGTTGAAAATGAGCCGTGTGGGGAATGCCGACTGGCTTTGCCTTATCCATCCCATAGTTTACCAATACATTCTCAAGGTATTCATTTTGAGATAACCATAGCCTGCTCCTCTTCTTGTTTCTGTGTATGTCAATGCCGAGAACCCTCTTTGTGACCTCCAGATCTTTTATCTCAAATGTCTCTGATAGTGAAGCCTAGTATGTTGATCTCAGATATGCCATGACTGGCGATAAGCATGTTATCAATATACAATATCAAGATAATGAACTTCTCATCACTTGGTGTTTTGAAATGGACACAATGATCATACTCGCTACTGGTAAACCTCCGACTCATCATGAAATAATCAAATTTCTTGTACCATTGCTTAGGCGACTGTTTTAGGTTGTACAACGACCTCTTCAACCTACAAACCTTGTTTTCTGTCCATTGTATTTAGAATTCTTCTAATTACTTCATGTAAATCTGTCATTCCAATTTCTCATGTAGGAAAACAGTCTTCACATCCATTTGTTCCAGCTAAAGATTGTATTGGGCAAGTAGCGCCAATACAAATATGATAGATACTTGTTTCGCCATAGGTGTAAAGATCTTATTGAAGTCGGCACCTTCTCTTTGAGCGTATCCCTTTGCTACCAACGTTGCCTAATACCTATCAAGTTTCTTCTTAAAAATCCACTTACACTTGATTGCTTTATGGCCGACGAGAAGCTCCACTAGCTCCTACGTCTTATTTTTGAACAAAGAGTCTCATCTAGTCGTGCATTGCCGCTTTCCACTTTTTGGCATCTATGTCGTCAAGAGCCTCCCGAAAAGTAGAAGGATCCCCCTAATTTGTAATGAGGACAAATACAACATTCAAATCATCCCTATATCTTGTCGGTAACATACGATCCCTTGGTAGATTCCTTCTCACAGGTGGCTTCTCCATTTGCTTCTGTACCTCTATCTACATTTCAGTATCAGCCTGTATCTCATCTCTGTCTATTTGAATGTCCACAAGTGACTTTTCTACCTCCTTATGCTCATCCTTACGGAACAATGATCCCCCATCGAATTTGACGCTACGACTAAGGATGATTTTCTGTATCGCCCGGTCATGTAGCCTATATGCCTTTACACCATCACTATAGCCGATAAAGATCATATTTGGTCCAGCTTCTCTCTTAACTGATGGTACGTGAGAGTAAGCCTCGCAACCAAATACTCGTAGCCCCGTAAGTCTACCCGCTTATTAATATATACTTTCTCTGGAATTTTACAATCAATAGCCGTAAAAAGGAGACTAATCCACCAAGTAACAAGTCATGTTAACGGCCTTAGTTCACATTTTCTTGCCCAACCCGACATTACTTATCATACATCGGGCCCTCTCCAAGAGTGTCTGATTCATCCGTTCAGCCACCCCATTCTACTTTGGTGTGTGGTGCATTATGTTATGCCTCACGATCTTTCCATCTTTACAAAACCGATTGAATTCCCTAAAAATGAATTCTCTACTGTTAACTGTCTTCAACACTTTCACCTTTTGCCCTTGTTATTTTCGACCATTACCTTCCATTGTTTGAAGTTGGTGAAAATCTCGAATTTATTTTTCAGAAAATAAATCCACACCTTTCTGGAATAGTCGTTAATGAACTTAATGAACCATGACGACCCTCTACCAAAAACTACAGGCGACAACCCCCATACATTGTAATGTACATAATCCAGATCCCCTTATAAACATGTTTTCAAGACTTAAAAGATAACCTTGCCTGTTTACTAAAATCAATAATATTAAAAGCTAGGATCAATTAACGATCAGAAAGAACCTTCATGCCCCACTTGCTCATGTGGCCTAGGTGCGCATGCTACATACCTGCAGACGTGGATTCTGCTATAAACGATGCAGCTCCACCCGATGAAGTGCTCCCAATCAACCTGTAAAGGTTACCATTCCTTTGTACTTTCATGAGTACGAGTGCCTCCTTTGAAACCTTAAAGACACGATCGAACCCGGTGAATTTACACCCAAGTGCCTCGAGTGCACCTAGAGATATCAGATTCTTACTCAACTTAAGAACGTGTCTCATATCAGTTCTCCATGCAATCAAATGTCTTGATGCACACCGATCCAACACCAACCACATTGTAGATATTGTCATTGCCCGTAAACACCTGCCCATGTTGGTAAGTGTATTTAATATGGTTGTGTACATATCGACAAATGTGTATATGAAATGATGAATATTGTTATTATAAACCTTGCATGCATTGGATTGTATTGTATATACTTGATAATGCATAAATATGATAAATATATCACAAAATTCGAAATATAAATTTATATTACAACATATTAACAATAAGATTATAGATCCATCATTTATGGATTGGTATAAATAGTCATCTCGAATGCAAGTGATCCATAATCCAGATCACCTGATTCAGGACGGAGAACTTAGGGGCACTAGCGATTTAGATAACATCGACATGCAGCAATGTTTGGGTAATGCACATATTATGGCGAGTATCTTGATCAAGATTCATGGACTTAATTAGGTAAAAGCTAACTAGTATTTTTTGGTTTGCCTTCTTTCTCCTTGTTACTTTAAATTTGCTTCCTCTGCAAAAATAGAGAGTTAATTTTAGATGCAAAAGGTGTAATCGCTAGTTTGCTTGACTATGCAGCCATTGATGCTCCTGGTGGTTTTCTCTTTGAATGGTGGTCTGTGTTTTGGGACATTTTCATTGCAAGGACGAATGAGAAACATTCTGAAGTTGCTGCAGCTTACATTGAGGTAGCTTTAGAAATATTATAGGTTTTTTATTCTTCAATTATTAGGTGATTTTCATCGGAATTACTTGATGGTTAGAGTGCATTTAAATCCACCCAGAATTTCTTTATGGTGGTACACAGGCACAACAGATGAAAGCTAGGGAGCAACAACAACAGATTCAAATGCAGCAGTTGCAACTTATGCAGCAACGGCATGCTCAATTGCAGCGAAGGGATGCTAGTAATCCTTCACTCGGTGGTCCAATAAATGCTATAAACTCTGAAGGAATGTTAGGGCAATCCACTGCCAGTGTTTTGGCCGCAAAAATGTATGAGGAACGTATGAAACATCCACATTCGATGGAGTCAGAGTCATCCCCACAACTACTTGATGCCAGTAGAATGGCACTTCTGAAATCAGCGTCCAACCATCCCGGGTAATTTCTTTATGGATGAACCTCGTGCTAATTCTATATTATGTGAGTATTTGATGTTGTGGTCCTTCATGGGAGGTGTTGATCTTTTTCGTTGCCCTTCATGTTGACACAGCCAGTTAGTCCAAGGTAATCCGGGCAGCGTGTCTGCAGCATTGCAGCAAATGCAGGCGCGAACTCAACAGACCAGTGTAACTACTCGCACTATGTTATCTTCATTTTTCATGCCTTCTCTTTTTCTTCCCTTGTTGAGTGCTTCTTTTGTAAGGCTAAATGCCTGATATGGTTAGATACATCCTTTGCAGGACATCAAAGGTGATGTCAACTTGGGTGCAGTTCAACGATCTCTGCCCATGGATCCATCATCAATCTATGGACAGGGGCTTCTGCATTCAAAATCTGGAATAGGTAGCGCAGGTAAGATCACACGGTCTTCTTTATTTTTTACTTTTTATGATGAACTTAATTTTCATTGAATAAAAAGGAAAAAAGCTGCACTAATTGTCCATTAAGGCAATGGATGTTGGTGTCAGTACAAAGTGTGGGACCAACATCCCCCAAACCATTCTCTTTTCTTGGCACTTGCCTCAAGGAAATAGGAAGTGAGGGGCCTGTTCATAATGTCATTTATAAGAGTAGTCTGTTTACGAGAAAGATTGCTTGGTCTTCTAGGGGTTGAATAGGAATTCCACTAGGCCTAGGTCTCTACAAATGTAGGAATTATGTATTTTGTTTGATATTGTCATTTGGAAAAGAATTAGAAGAAATGTTCCTTTTTTGTGTTGAATTTATGGAACCTCTTCTTTAAAGTGAAAAGGTTCCCTTAAATGATAAACACTCTTCAATAATGAGGTTGATCTACATACATCTTTTCTTCAAAAGTATTGAGCTGTTAATTTCGTTATTCTTCAGGCGTTCAATCAAGCACTTTAGGTTGGTTTTTGTCATTGTTTTGGTTGATCTGGTAATCTTGTTATTCTTCAGTCAATTTGGTCAAAGACTTCTGATTTTCGTCATTTTCCAAAAAGCAGTTCCTTTCTTCTTCTTTTTGAAAGATGTTTATCCTTGGAGTTTGTTTTCTTTCGGTCAACCTTTATGTAGAACCTTCTATTTTATTTCTATACGTGAATATCATTTATTTAGGAGAGCAAGTATAGTACTGCTCAGTTATGCCAAAAGATAATCTAGTTGCCAGTCCTAGGCAGTCTGATCCTCAAGTTATTAGAAGGCCAAGCTTTCTGACATCAAGGAAGTCACTGTTCTTGTAACTTCTACAAGGAGATTATGCACCCCACTGGACCACGAGCTTTCTGACATCAAGAAAGTCACAGTTCTTGCAACTTCTACAAGGAGATTATGCACCCACTGGACCACGATTGAGTGGCCTGAGGATTTTGTTCTAAGTTTCATAGGCAAAAAAGTACCCACGGTGTCAAAGATTTCTCATTTTCTTCACCTACCTGTCTTTGTAATATGATGTTTTCTTCATGGAAAAAATCTTGGAAAGATGGGCCGTTTTATTTTGAAAGAATAAGGAGAAATCGAGTAAGAATTGTAATGCAGAAGTGAACTTGGGTTTTGACTAGGATGTTCAGTCGAAAACCAACTGTTATGAGGGGGAACTGTTGGATTATTTATTTTTGGTTCTGCATGCAAAGTATGAATAATATCTAGGTGCTAAAATTGCATTTTTGGGGCCTCAAGAGACTGTTAGTTGGTGTTTCAGAAAACTTTTAATATTGCGAATACATTCCTCATGTCCTCATCTTCTGCCCTTTTTTGTCCAAGCTTGAAATTCTGCGTGCATACATGTGTTTTCTTATGTGCTGTTTTAATGAAGCATGGTGAGAAGTAGCTGAAAATTAGTTGTCCATAGGAGCATGTTGTTGTCCACTGTGTTAATGAAATATGTTGATAAGTAGCTGAAAATTGGTTATATTATTAGGATTTGTTATTTGGGAATTTTCTTGCAAAGTTCCCTTATATGTTGTGCCTTTTTATTCAGGATTGAACCAAGGTGTCAGTGGTCTTCCATTAAAGGGTTGGCCTTTAACTGTAAGTCATATACTAAATTCATCCGCAGTATGGGTTTTTGGTGTTGGTATTTAGTTTGGATATGCACATCTTTCCTGACATTGAATTATTTCTATTTTCCCAGGGCATTGACCAACTACGGCAAAATTTAGGCCCACAAGTACAGAAGCCTTTTCTACAGTCATCAAATCAGTTTCAGATTTTGACACCACAGCAGCAGCAGCAGCTCCTGGCACAGGCTCAGGCGCAGGGAAGTCTTGGGAGCTCACCTAATTATGGAGATTTGGATCCTCGAAGATTTAGGCTTTTACCTAGGGGTAGCTTGAATGGGAAAGATGGTCAGCCCACAGGAAATGATGGTTCTGTAGGCTCCCCAATTCAATCAAGTTCACCAAAGGTCAGATTGGGTCCACAGGATCAAGCAGAATCTCTTGTGAAGGTTAGTTTCACTAAGCCATATATGATTGTAGCCATTGCTTAGTCAAATGAAAAAAAGATAAATACAAGTGAGAATCTAGTTGCCTTGTGTCATAATCAATCAAAATATACTGGAAACTAGGAGATAAATTATTTGAAAGAAAAATCAGTTTCTCGTCCTCCATACAACTGTTGGTGGAACCGAACTGTCAGCATATACTTCATGGTTTATGTGCAAATTTACATACTTCGATATGTATGTATCAATGTGGCTATTTTTAAATAGCATGAGTTTCTATCAATGTGGCCAACTCATGTCCTTGTGTGCATTCTTCAACAGTGTATGCCCATCTTAGATTCTCAGCCTTGTCAATCTTAATCTGACAATAGTATTAATTTAGCATGAAAATTCTGTAACCTGCTTGAATATTTATCATCAGTTTTTTCTAACATTTATCAATTCAATGTGATTTGACTTCATTTTCTAACATCTAGAGACTTTGTGGTTATCATGCATTTAGCTTGGTTTTCTAATAATTTTCAACTTCAGTGTCTGTTAGCTTTGTCTGACATCTGCCTGCCATGACCTTATTTTGCTTTCTCACCCTTTGGGGTGTGCATGTAATGGTTGAAATGGGGTTCAGATCAGGGTGGGAACCCATGGGAGTGGTGTCAATGTGGACCTCTGCCATGGCTGGTTCCAAGAGCCTAGGTGAAAGAGGAAGGTGGATGTCTGGTGGGGAGCTGATGGTAAAACTTTCGCCAGTATACAATTTTAATGCCAACCCCAAATTGCCGGGAGAAAGTTAAGATGATGATGATGTTGATGTTTGCTAGCTTGATCATCAATAGGGTGTCTGCTGTTTGGTTTGACATTTTTCTGACCTGCTGATGATTCTTTTTAGATGAAGATCTCCCAGATGAATCAGTCCTCTGGTCAGCAACAGCAGGACCAGCTACAGCAGCAGCAGCAATTACAACAGGTTGTACTTGTCCAGAGAGTGTTCCTATTCCAGGGTTTCTTTCTTTTCCCAATTTGAATTCACAGCTATTAGAACTGTTACCAAGAAATTATTATTATTATTATTTGCAAACTTGGATCTGTTTGCAGCAATTGGCAAGTCATGCCTTGCAAGCCGCCTTTTTTTTTTTTTCAGCTAATAGTTTTCTCTCTGGTTTATTATTGTGATTTCAGAATAACAGAAAACGGAAACAGCCATCTTCTTCTGGAGCTGCAAACAGTACTGGTACGGGAAACACAGTTGGCCCTTCTCCTAACTCCCCACCATCAACCCCATCCACTCATACACCTGGCGATGGAGTGGCCATGGCTGGGAATTTGCAACATGTGAACAGTATGTCCAAAAGTTTAATGATGTATGGTACAGATGGAACTGGCGGACTTGCATCATCTTCAAATCAGCTGGTATCCTCTTTGAATTTTCTCTTTCATACATAACCTCGAAATCTACTGCACATATTTTTTCCTTGTCTTCTCACTTGCAATTTTATTTTGATGCGACAGGAGGACATGGAACACTTTGGAGATGTTGGATCCTTGGAAGATAATGTGGAATCATTTTTGTCGCATGACGATGGAGATGCAAGGGACATATTTGGTACATTAAAAAGAAGTCCTACAGATCACAGTAACGAGTCTGCAAAGGGTAATTGATTCTGTTTTGTGACTATTCCATACAATAATAGTGCAATTTACTGAAGCCATTTTCATATATATATATTTTTTTGTCTCAGGTTTTTCCTTTAGTGAATTTAGTTGTATACGTACAAGCAATAGCAAAGTTGTCTGCTGCCATTTTTCTTCAGATGGAAAATTTCTGGCTAGTGCTGGGCATGAGAAGAAGGTAATGCATAGTGGCCTAGGTATCATGGTCACTTGATCAGTTGATTGTTTGAATTAGTCCGTTGTCAGATCCGATTTTTAAAATGGTTTGACGTGGCTGTTAGATGTCAGACAAAATTTATTGTCTTCTGGTATTATTTATGCGTTGTAGTTACACTTTTGATGCATTTATCTTTATCTGGATACATTTTGTGCTTATATATCAATCATTACTCTCATCTAATCTAATGGACCCGTTTTCATCCATGGTTCAAATTATCGTGTATTGTATCTGTATCAGTGATTACTGATACACAATATGATACATACTGTATGGGTGATATGGATGATTTACTGGGCACCCCGGTCTGAATTTTTTAAATGTAAAAGAAATTGAGAAGTATTCTGTCACATCCCTATATAAATGTTATTTCAATTGCAAGCTACTGTATTTATAAATTAGTTTAATGTTTTTGTTAAGGGTTAAGTAAATAACGAAATATGTATTTTTAAATTTTCTCATGATTTTTCTTCCATGCACCATAAGTGTCATTTTATTGTATTGGTGACCATTGGTACATGATATGCATTGGCCAGTACGGAACGTATTGGCTGATATTTCAAACCATCTTTGCATGTATGGATGGGGCTTACTATGAGTGCTTTTGCAACATCTTATGAGCAGTTGCACAACTGATACTGACAAATTATCTGTCTAGGCTAAGACGATGTAACACATAGGATATAACTGCAAAGAAGGCCATGTTTAATCTGACCATAGATGATGGAGATATAATGCCAAACTGTGCTTCATGTCACCAGGCTGTTCTTTGGAAGATGGATACACTGGAAACAGTGAGTACTCCAGAAGAACACACTCTTATCATTACAGATGTACGTTTTAGGCCAAGTACAACTCAGCTGGCAACATCTTCTTTTGACAGAACCGTGCGACTATGGGATGCAGCGGAGGTAATGGTTTCTGCTCTCATCTTCTTGAACAATGTAGTCTTATTGTACCTAAGGTGTTTTTATGCCCATTGCACTTTTTCTTTCCATTAGCTGTAAATGTTGGTTATATTAGTACCACTTTTGGTGCCTTATTTTATTGCATTGTATATGGTTCTCTCTATAAATGGTGTCAATACCAACCTGTTTGTACATCTATCTTCTGCATTGCCATCTATTTAGTGACTTGTCAAAGTTTTTGACTGTTTGTTCATCTCTAGTTGCTGATAACTACAATCTACAGGGAAAAAAACTCCTCTCATTCCATTCATCTTCATCAGATTGTAGTTCTGAGCATTCTGAATCTAAAGATTCTGGTGGGACTAATTAACTGGATCTCAAAGATTTCATGGTGAAAGAAATGAATCATATATTGTACTGACAATTGTTCTTGTTGATAATGTCTGGGAAAAGTTCGTTGAACTTTTGGATCTCGGTCTTCGACTGAGAAAGGAAGAAGAGATTCTCCGCATCATAATTGAAATTGATTCCACAACAGAAACTGCTAAATTGCAAGCATCTTTGCTAAGATCATGCCAGATCATTTAATAGGTATCATGGAATCAATGATGTTCGCAATACAAAAGGTACAAACAATTAATTTATGATTCTGATTGAAAACCTTTTACTTTCACGTCTCCAGAAGCTTCAATTGGATTCTTGTGAATCTGTATATCCAGGGGCAACCTTCACACAGTTTTCAGATTATGTAGCAATTAAGGCAACCTAAAATGTTCAATCGTGACCCTGATACCATGTCGGTTGGAGAGGAAAAGAAACCGTTCATTGTTATACCTAAATAGGGTTACCATAGGTTCACTGATAAGCATGAAAGCTGCACACATTAAGTTGCTATGGCTCGAGTTTTAATGTGAAATCAACCCATTCTGCTATGAGCACCATCCTATTTCCTTTACATGTATCATGTATGTAGCACTTTAGAAGACAACCATGTAAACCTAGTTTATCTCTCATGTAGTTTTTACCTAATTGACGGGATCTTTTGTGTGGCCTAGCTAATGGGAGTGTGGGACCTTTTCTTATATTCAATAGAACTGTTATGAAGGGGATGTTTTAGTCACGTTAACTGTTAGCTATCTGGGTTACATGCTTATCAAATTAATAAGGAAGTATTCTGGAATATTTTACATATTCATACAATTCCTATTGCCTATGGAGAATCACTTTCTGCCAGCACTTTGTTCTCCATCAGAAGTTACCTAGTCATTTTTTCTAAAAGTCTAATTACATGGTAGGGTTATAGTCTGTCATTTCTGCCATGTTGCATTGCACTTTTCAGGAAAAATTCATAATTCTTTGACATCTAAGAGGTTCTTTCAGTCCCAAGAGTATATTTATCTGTTAGCCACCACCTGTTGGATTTTGTATCTTGTGGTCTCATATCAACCACCTCTAGTTCATATTTTATATTTGCACCTAGATCTCATCAACATGGATAGCAGTTGTTTGGTAATCCATTTCTTTTTCTTGGGAAATTTGAAGGTCACCTCTTACGGCTGCCCTGCTGTGCCCTTAATAATCAGAATCCGAGAGCTCTTCTTAATTGAAACACGATTTCAAAGAGCCAATGCATTGCTCGATTTGATTTTTTGGGCAACTGTTCACACTCATTGTGCTATGCAGTTGTTTTTGCGGGTTGTGGTGTTTAATTATATGATATCTTCCAAGAGTGCTTGTTTCCTATCGTTTGGATAAGAGTTATATGAAAGATGGCAATGGAAGAACAACATGCACACACACACACGCACACGCACACGTTCACACGATTTATGTATGTCATTCATATAAATAGTGTTGCACTCTACTTAATAGTTTGCATGCATCTCCAGATGTTCAGTCATGGAATTTAACTATGTTTTGCAGCCAAACTATTGCTTGAACACGTATGCTGGTCATGGGTCACATGTGATGTCATTAGATTTCCATCCAAAGAAGACTGACATCTTCTGCTCGTGTGATGGTAATGGTGAAATCCGTTTCTGGAATATCAGTCAGTCCTCGTGCATCCGTATGTCTACGGTTGGTTTCTAATCCCTCCCTCCCTCCCTCCCTCCCTCCCTCTCTCTCGGTTTTTGGCTTGACTTTGTTCAAAATGTCTAATACTAATGAAGCAGGGCGGTACAGCACAAGTGAGATTTCAGCCTAGGCTTGGGCATCTTCTTGCAGCCGCAGCAGAAAATGTTGTCTCCATTTTTGACATCGAGGCAGATAGGCAGACACTCTCGCTACAGGTACTTTGGTTGTATTGTTAATATTTTTGCAGCATTTCACATGGGAAGTAATAACAATAATAATAATAATAACTTGGGGCCCTTTTGGAATTGGAGAATAATTCTGACCTTTCTACTTCCCAGCTTTCTGATCTTTAAGGATTTTAATCCATAAGGCATCTGAAAGGTTGGAGGGTGGGTTTCTCCAAAATGCCCCAGGACAAAGTGGAAACGTGTTAAAAAGGTCACCTTATTAAGATAAGCTATCTTTTTTCTCCTACTCAAAATGAAATGGAGAGGGCTAATCCTATCAAATCCAATAGATACTGCCTACATGTAACGCTTAATGTCGTGCTGTGTTTTACCTCTAGCCGGTTTTATGGAATCTCTATGTTTATTACTTTTATTGCACAACTCTTTTTGCAGGGGCATACTAAAGAGGTGCACTCTGTTTGCTGGGATGCAAATGGAGATTATTTGGCATCTGTTAGCCAGGACTCAGTGAGGGTATGGTCCTTAGCATCAGGAGAGTGCATTCATGAGCACAGCTCCAATGGGAACAAGTTCCATTCTTGCGTTTTCCATCCAAATTATTCTACCCTCTTGGTTATTGGGGGGTATCAGGTAATCTTTATGCATCTCCATCCTCATGAAAATGGCAGTGATGTTAGTAATAGCAACAATAATAAACAACACCACAATGCTATTATTAGTGTATTTAAAGCGAGAAATAGTCAGAGAGATTGCTTTAAGAATCCTTAGCCTAGATCATGGTGTTCTTTACCTCTCATTTGCTTTTCTATTCATAAATTTAGCAAAGGCCTCATAGAAGAGAATCAGAGTCCATCCCGAACTTATTTGACCGCTAATAGGATTTTTTTGAGTATAAAGAACTTATGCTCGAGTTGATTTCTGTGCCTTTTCTTTTTCTTTTCTTCCTTTTAGGTGTTCGATTGTCTTTTTTTCAAGTTAAATCAAGTTGCACTTCAGCTTCTCTGGGCCCTTGATTTGAGTCGACTTAGTGAGAGTGCTTGCTTGAGTTTTTACACACTGACAAAACTTTCATGGGAATTCCTATTTTGAAACTGAATATGGAAAAATTCATATAGTGGACCCCACATGGTTAGGACAAGGCTATGATGACAGCGGCAGCGGCGGCTGTGACAACCATGATATGCGTACATATGGGATGACACCCACCTCTCCCAGAGTACAAATTATTCATGCCTCCATTTATGCTATACACATGATATGTGTCTGATGGTCCAAACCGGTCATTCATCAGATGGCTCCATAAATGGACCATAGCCCTAAATCACATTGGTCAAACACCCAAACGATTGAAAAAAAGAAAAACAAAAAAAAATCACCAACAACATCATCACAGCCTTGTCCCAGCTAGTTGGTCCCTGCAGACATTTTTCTAAGCATATTGCACTTCTCTTTTTGCGTGGATCACATTCGGATGAAGTTTGCTTAGGAAGAACTGTATTTCTTTGAATTCTTGAGCTTGTGACTGGATTCTGAGCCTTCTTGGCCGAATGAGACCAAAAATTCTCTATTTCTTCTTCTTCTTCTTTTTTTATTTTTTATTTTTTTATTTTTTTTAAATATTAAGTTTGCAGCATGGCAAACTTGTCCAAAACAAGTTGGTGCCACTCAATGCAAAACAAACGACTGTCCTTTTACTGGTTTCATTAGGATATGTAGGACTACCACTGATTCTAATTATGGACACCATGCTTGCAGTCGTTGGAGTTGTGGAACATGGCTGAGAACAAAAGCTTGACCGTTCAAGCACATGACGGTTTGATTGCTGCATTGGCGCAATCCCCGGTTACTGGGATGGTTGCTTCCGCAAGCCACGACAAGTCTGTTAAGCTATGGAAATAGATGGTCCTGGTGGTTGTGGGGTGGATATTGCTGTATCTTTTTGAGCAGATGGCATCCTCAGTTCTCAGCACTGATTCAAATATAGTAAGAAAAGGAAGAAATAGAAATGGTTGTCTTGTGTTTGATTTGTTTGGGTCTTTTTTAAATGAAATAAACTGGGAACTGGGTGTTACCCCTGCTGTTTTCCTACTACGGTGTGGGTGTGGGTACGCCAACAGAATGCATGTGTTGGTGCTGCCAGGGAAAGCACCGTAAGCTCAAGCGAGGGGAAGCTGATGATTCATTTCATCTAGGATTGTCTTTTGACCATCTTTCTGATACCTGCATTATAGGAAGGCCGCAGATGGGGGTTTGGTTGGCGGCTCTGATTGAATCTGATTGGCAATCTGTTGTCAACTGCATGATGCAACAGGAATCAGCTTGATTGTGTGCTCAGCTAATTTGAAGAGTTTGATTCAGCACGTACATAACATCTGTGGGTAGGGCATGTGGATGTGGGCCGGTCGGGTCCAGTGGAATTGTATGGACGCAGTCAGACAGGCTGGTTGACTGGTTATGAACCAGTAATCAGCGTACCTGCTTTATTTGCGTTATTCTTAGAGAAATGTCCGCAAGGTCGAGGCGATGGGCGTATACTCTAGGGCTGTTGCCTGCTTTTAGTCAATAGTTGTAAAACCCAATGACCTAACTTAAAAAACTCGATGAGATTTCAAGGCGTCACTTAGAAAATTGCTGATGGCCGTGACCCGGTTGGGACTAGGCAAGTTAACTTGAAAACTCAGTTGAGTTGACATGACTCGGAGACCTGATTGAGTCACAAACTGGGTCAGCTGGTTTCTTCTTTTTTTTCTTCGACCGAATTAAAAGTGGGGGAGGCAAAAGTCATAGAGGCTGGAGATGCTACTGGCGGACTAGAAAGCACAAATTATTTTTATAAACTTGATTATTAAAATATTGGGTGAAGCAGAGACTCTTTCGAGTCTTTTGTGTTAACCCGAGTATCGAGTTTTTTGAGTTTTTGAACCATGTTTTTAAGAGGATGGAATTCCTCATTTTGTGTAGATCATGTGGTCTGTATCAATTTTTTTAGCTGGGGTTGGACACGGAAGGATCTTTCCATCCGTGTTGTCCCCATTAAATGAATGGTATGAATTGCGGCTCAGAAGTCGCACCGATCATGACTGGTGTTGATCTCTCTAACGAGACTCTTGAGGTTGGGCAGAAGGAAGGACAAGCAGTCGTAGAAAGTGCGGGGGCGAGTAGGAACTACGCCTGTGTCAAGGTACTAAGGATCGCAGTCTTGGTATGCTGCTACACCTAGCTCTGTGGGGCCCAGTGTGCGGGGTGTTTGAAATCCAATCCAGCCATCACTTGTATCCCTCGTGGTGGGGACAAAATTCTTCCCGATCACAGGAAGCGATTGGATCAGGACTGTGTTTATTTTCGGTTAATCAGGTAGGACAAGCTGTGGTGCCAACCATGGTGTTTATATCCGGTTAATCAGGCAGGACAGGTTGGGATGAAAGGACTATCCAAAAACAATCTAAGTTGGCGGTGTGGAGCCCACCATGGTGTTTATATTTGGTTAATCAGGCGGGACAGGCTGGGATGAAAGGACTATTCGAAAATCTAAGTTGGACTTGTGGGTCCACCGTGGTTTTTTTCTTTTTTCGGTTAATCTTGGGGTACTACCCCACCGGGACCTAGCTAGAGACACTGTGGGGTCCACTGTGATATGTGATTTGTCCAAACCATCTATACATTTTGAAAGATCAGTTTAGGGCATGAGCCCAAAAAGGAGGCAGATTGAAGGCTGGAGTGAACTACACAGGAAGCAGTAGTGAAAGTGACCCCACCGATGAAGCCTTCACCAGGCCCACCATTACTAAAGTTTTGGTGGTAGACATTCAATCCTTACCGTTTCCTGTAGTGTGGTCCACTTGATCATTCAATATCTGCCTCATTATTGAGTTCATCATTTAAAATGATTTGTCAAAATGGATGGACGGGGTGGTGCCTAAAGCACATGCATCAGGGTGGGCACCTCCGAGCCCCTGACAGACCGTCCGTCTCTAGCTATAAGCTAGGTCCTGGTGTGGTTAATCAGCAGGGCAGGGTCGTATGAAGGGACTACTATGCAAAACTCAGGTGAGCCACACCACATAAAGTGGGTACACGTGTAATTTGACGCTGTTCTTCACTGTGTTGTGTACCAGCTGAGTTTTGGGATTCACTATGAACACGAGGAGCTCCATCTGTTGTACGGAGTGGATGTTAATATTAGGCCTGTTAATGGGTCGGAACCGGATCAGATCAGGGTGGATCCAGACTCAATTCAATTATAAGCAGATTGGCATCTTAATATCTAGGCATGTTCCGTTGGACCTGTATAGTAGATACAGACCTCACCCCACCGGATCTGTCAATAGGTCAGAGCCGGAACAGATCTGCTAGCCACCTATCCCGTTCTGTCAACGGATCCACATCTTCCCATACACCTCGGAACTAATATAAATTTTTTTTAAAACATATATCAAGTATTAACTCAAAGTCAAGCTAATAGTATAAGGGTAAACTAATAGAAAAGAAAACAAAGTTATGAAATTCTATCAAATATTAACTTCAAGAAGATATTATACACATTTTTTCTTACCAAGTTAAAAGAGACTAATCACGGCAATTATAACTTGTGCTTGTACTCATATAATTAAAGTGTATTAAGTAACTCAGTATGCAATTTGATAACAAATATTAGAAGAGGTGGGCGTGGTGGGCTGCCGGCTGTGGAGAGAGAAATGAGGGAGGAAAGGGAATAATTTAGATTTTTATTTATTTATTTATTAACTTTTGAGTTCTTTAAATAGACTATTAATATTGAAATAGTTTTTTTTTTTTTTTTTTTTTTTTGTTTGGTGTGAGCTAAGGGCTGTGGAGAGAGAAGGAAATAACTTAGAATTTTTTAAACAAATGGGTGATATTGAATCATTCATTGGAATAATCGAACTGAGTCTTAGCCGGATCGGATTAGGGTGGATTCAAAACCAATATGATTATAAACGGATTAGTATCTTAAGATCTATACTCACCCCGTCAAACTTGTATAATGGTCCAAACCCGCTATAAATGGATTGGATTGGATCATTGGGTCGATTCGATCCATTGACCGGCCTAATTTTAATAATATTATGCTAAGAGTCAATTGTACTTACGCAAATGTTGTCAGACTTTTAAAAGTCTTCAATACTTAGGGCTGCTCAGCCGGTCGAGAGGCTGACTCGACTGGTTGAGGGTCCACTCCACCGGTCGAGCACCACTTGATTCAAAGTCTAGCGTGCTACTTATTTGGGTGTCCGAGGCACTCGACCGGTCGAGGGGGTTCCTCGACCAGTCGAGGTTACGCATATTCGAGTTCAGATCTTGTGCGAACTGCAGAAATTTGAGGCAGTTTCGCAAGGTTGCGAAAGGGAAGTTTCTTAAACTATAAATAGGGGTCTTTATAGCTATTATAATGGATTTTAAGGCTTCCTGAAGGTATTCTAAAGGGTTCTAAGGTTATCAAAGGGTGTAGCAATGGTGAAATTCGAGGTTGTTCAAATCGGGTAAGTCCTCTCTCTTTGTAATTGATGTTTTCATAGTGAAATTCTGTCACTTTGTGCCGTGGTTTTTGTAAGACCCGTATTCTAGTCCGTACTATTCCGTCGAATCCAGCGATCCTTCCCGACGAATCCCTGCAACCTACGACCTGTAATAGACGTTTACGCGCTACCCTAAGTCGTATCCCATAGATTTGAGTCGGTTTAATCCGAGACTTATACCATTGCGACAGCACCGTCGCTGCCGTTTCAACGCCGCGACTCGTACACTGATCTGATACCCTGGCCAGAAGATGTACGCCAGCGTTTATTTTAAAAAAACACTGCGTGTTTGCAATCCCAAGAGAATCTCTACAACATGTTTCATTAATCAATCAATCAATCACATCATGTCAAGTACAAGAGCAACCCATACTTTCTTTCTCCCCAAGTTAAGCAACCACCAAGTCAACTCTCATGTCAAGTACACTATCACCTCACATCCATCACTAACCTCACATCCATCACCCATCACTCTCTCCCTCCTTACAACCATCATTCTCTCTCTCTCTCTCTCTCTCTCTCTCTCTCTCTCTCTCTCTCTCTCTCTCTCTCTCTCTCTCTCTCTTTCTTAACACACTTTCCAAATCTCAAGCAAAAGTGTGGACGTCCAAGCATCCCAAGTGAGAGAAAAGTGTGCTTTGTGTGGCCCACTTTTCACCCTAAAATCCTTCATCTTATCCATCCATTTCTCATCATCCTCCATCAAAGAGGGACATAAGGAGCTCAACGTTCTATCGGACCAAGAAGAACGAACGGTGGGTGCTTTATAAGCTAGATTTTCATATTTTTATGATGGGCCAAGTGAGGCTTACCGATTGATGGTATGGATCTCATTTGGACCCTAGATGTGGCCGATGGCCCACCTTGATTCTCATGATCATTCCATGATGGGGCCATTCTCCATGGACCCCATTATGATGTTTATTTTCCTTACATGGATAGGGTCATCTAAACCTTCCATTTCGGTGGAGAAAGGATCTCCACCGTTGATTTTGATCGGTGGGCCCATATGAAATGGGACCCACTTGATGTATGTTGTAAATCCTGCAAGGGAGGGCCCATACTGTCGGGGTCCCTCCATCATCACGTCTCTCTCTCTCTCTCTCTCTCTCTCTCTCTCTCTCTCTCTCTCTCTCTCTCCTTCCTTTATTTATTTTGTGGCTCACATGATGAGTGTATGAGGTGTCCAAACTGTCCATCAAATGGACCCCATGGCCGTTCAAGCCATGTGGGCCCTACCTTGGGATGATGGGAAAAACACAAATATCAGATCAGGTGGGCCATGTCCATGTGGACCCCACCTTGATGGATTGTATATACACACCTTCTGTCCAGTGTCTCTGGACACTGGACATGGGTGCTGGAGTGAGAACAGATGGTGGGTTGTGCTCACTATAATAATAATAAAAAAACTATATTTTGATTCAAAGTTTGGGGTGGGCCGCTCATCTAAGCCTCACATTGATGTATGGGTCCAATCCACGCTGTCCATTCCATTCTCCAGCTCATTTTAGGCGTTGAGCCGAAAAATGAAGCTAATTCATAGCATAACAAACAGTGTTTTCTACCGTTGAAATCCACATGATGTTTTTATACACCAAAACCTCGAATATTAGGCTTGATGGGTCTGTCTTGAGCCATGGGATCCAACGGCTGGGTCGAATTTCCTTGATGCGGGCCCCACCTGTGAAAAACCACAAGAAAATAAAAAAAAAAAAATAATAAATGTGCAACAGGACGCCGCTGCTACCAGAGGGTGCAGCACGCGCCTGCTGCACTGATGGACGGACGGGCAGGGACCCACGATCCCAGCCATGGGCTCCACTGTGATGTGTGTTGGGGATCAACACCGTGCATTTGGTGGGCCTCTTTTTGGATGGTGGGCCCTTCGAAAATCAGTCGTATGTGGTGCTCAGGTGGCCCGCATCACAGGGAACAACGAGGATTAAAGTTTGCCATTGAAACCCTTTTGGGGTTGACAGAAGTTTGGATCATCATGAAATTTGTTTTTCCTCTGCATCTTGATCTGCATGACCTTACCAACAAATTAGGTGGGACCCACGTGGGACCCAATGATGTATGTGTTTCTATCCACACCGTCCTTCACCCCTAGACGGTGGGACCCACCCCACGTGTGGGGCTACCATGGTGTATATGTATGTCCAGGACGTTAATATTAATATATTATATTAATATATCATTTGATATATTATATATTATATTTTATATATATATATATATATATATATATATATATATATATATATATATATATATATATATGGGAAAAGGTACTATGCGCTCGACCTCACGATAAGCTCCCGTGAGGTCGAGCTGTGTGGACCCCACCATGATGCGTGTCGACCATCAACACCATGCATTTGATGGGTCCCCTTTAAATTATGGGATATCCTAAAAATCATCCGTATACGTAACTCAGGTGGGCCATACCATCTAAAATCATGTGAAGACACCGTTAAAACATATAAAAGCACTTGGTGGGGCCCATATGAAATTTGCATGCATCTGAAACTTGGTCTGAACCCTCATCCAAGTGAGACACACATAATGGATGGGCTGGATTTACAAACCACATCTCGGTGGGCCCAAAAAATGATTATGAATGTTTTAATGGTGCACGGCCCCTCTCCACTTCTGTATGTGGTGTGGCCCACACAAGTCACGGATTGACTTGATTTTTGAGACCTAGGCCCACGATGGAATGGTGCATCTAACTGATGGGGTAGATGTTCGAAACACATCACGGTGCGGCCCACACAGCTCGACCTCATGGGACGGACTCGTGAGGTTGAGCGCATAGTACCTTTTCCCTACACACACACATGAGGGTGGACCCTATGTGGGACCCACCTCTGCCCTTTTGTGCAGCGAGCTGCATGTACAACAGCCATTAGTTGCTCCTTTGGATGACAACAAGCCCGCAAGCCCCACATTGATGTGTGTATTTCAGCTACACCGTTCACTATTTGGACGGTGGGGCCCACTATGATGCATATGTTGTTTCCAAATTGTCCAACTATATTGAGATATCATTTCATGGCAAGAGCAAAAGGGATGGGTCAGATTTAAAGTTTAAGTGGACCCCACCACTTAAATAGTGGACTGTGACATCCACCGTTCAACTCCTACGGGCCACGGTAGTTTCCAATTAAGGTGATAATTGTTTTCACTTCATCTATCTCTATGTTAGCTTATGAATGGGTCGAATCTCAAAAATACATAAGGGTGGGCCCGATTTGATATAGATGAGACCCATTGGCACTACCCGATTTGATATAGATAAGGCCCATTGGTGCGGCCTGATTTGATATACATGAAGCCCATTTGGTCAGCCCATTTAAATCGGCCTATTTGATGTATATAAGGCTCAATGAGATGTATGTGAGGCATATGCGTGGGCCGAATGAGATGTACATGAGGCCCATTACTATGTGAGATTCCACCATGATGTATGTGATGATGTTTTTGACGGTCATGCCTGGGGAGCAACGATGGTTTGACATTCACATTGTAAGAGCAATGATGGTTAAATAACCGCATTGTAACTCTCCCGAGGGCCCAACGTTAGCCTCATACTTGTAGTATGTAGGCCGTCTAGGCCCGTCTTCGTTATGAACAGAGTCCATCACTATATATAACATGTTTAGTATAGTTCCATGATTCAGGCTCACATGCATCATATGTATGCTTGATATAAGGAGTGGCTGATCATAGAATAAGCCTTCGAAAAATTTGTTTATGGGTTCACGGATAGGCGGAGTTGCCCACATGAGTGTGCGATATGCGCATGTTTGCTTATGACTGGATTGCGTGATTTATGCATCTCGCATTATGTGGCATGTATACTGTATGCCCTAGCGACATCAGGGTCGTAGCCTCTACAGGCATATCGTGGTTGACAGGATTGAATACCGAAAATTTTATTTTATATGGGGTGTTATAGATATCCCTAGGTAAAAGTCCTTAAACCCTTATAGTATTAGGAGGTTGCTCCAACGTCTAGACGGAGTGAGTGCATGAGCGCCGAGTGTCGATTATCAGAAGGCTGGGCTTTTCACTGTGTCTTGGTCGGTTAGAAGGGGGTGCGGCCTTACCCGCCCAAGAGGAGAGGGCAAAGCTAGGCTAAGTTTGACCAGCTCGAGGAATTGGTCCGTTATAGACTAGTTGGGCCCGATATTAGCAGACGAATAGTGAGGTCTCTTCCACTCACCTTGTTATGCGCAATGGGGCGGCAATCTGGCTTAGAATGTACTAGACTCCGGTTATATTTAAGATTTGAGCTGTATTAATATGTGGACCTAGATGAGAATTTGTATGCATAAGTTGCATCTCGCATCGCATGGCCTTGGTATGGCCGACATCATTCATGCCTTGCATCCCACAGCCTTGGTATAGCTAATAGTATTCATGGATTCATCAGCATATTCTGCATTACTTTGATACTGCATAACTTTAAGATTAAAGAGGGTAGAGATCTGGAGGCTCACATCAGCAACTTTAATAAATTAGTTTGTAAATTACTGAATATGGAGGAAGTGATGAAAGATGAAGAACAAGCATGTATGTTGTTGAATTCTCTTCCGGCGTCGTATGAGTCATTCAAGGACATTATGTGCAGCATGAATAAAACTCTGATTGTTGACACCATTATCTCAGCCCTTCAAGGGAAGGCTATGAGAAAGCTAAATGACGACATGGGCACATCTTCTGATGCACTGTTTACAAGGGGTAGAAATTCTAAACAAGATATAAGTTCTTTGGGTTCTGGATCCAAATCCAAAGGCAAGGACAAAATAAAGGTAAAGTGCTGGAATTGTGGGAAGAAAGGACATGTGAAGAAGGATTGTGAAAATCTTAAATCGAATAGAAAAGATTCTGAGGCTTCATACAGGAAGGCCAATACTGCCACGTCAGATGGATCGAGTGGATGTGATGGTAATGTTTTGTTTGTGTCTACTATCAGGCGGTCATACGATAATCATAAGGATGAGTGGATGCTAGACATAAGAGCTTCTTTTCACATGACTCCTCATCAGAGTTTGTTCGCCAGCTACAGGGAGTGCAATGGTGGACAGGTGTTTATGGGCAATGACTTTGCCTGTAATGTTGTGGCTGTTGGTACGGTGCGTATCAAGATGTTTGATGGAGTAGAGCGTACCTTGACTGATGTCATTCACGTTCTTGATTTGAAGTAGAATCTGATTTTTCTTCTAATTTTTCTTAGTATACTTGAGGCAAATAGATGCAAGTAACATGTATTGATGATGCTCTTAAAATATCTAAGGGAGCACGGGTAATCATGAAAGTGCAACGACTCGGTAACTTGTATAGATTGATCGGAAGCACTTCAACAGGTGGAGCTGCAATGGGTGTAGCGGATTCTACTTCTGCACGTGTGTGGCATGTTGGGCATGGCCACATGAGCGGGCAGGGCAGGAAGGTTGAGACGTGCGGACAGGGATACAGAGCAGGTGGTGTGAGATCCGACCTGAGTTCATATGTGTGCATGTGTGTGTGTGAGTATACATCTCATTCATTTTGGTCTCGTGATCCTACCGGTTGAATCCCGATGACCCGTGACCCTTGGATAGTGTTTGCGGTCATCCTTAAGTTCGGTCATGTAGACTCAACTTGGATCGAGCTGAAACCTGTTCCATTGCGACCGCATTATCGCCACGATTCCAACGTCGCGTATTGTGTATCCATCCGATGTGTGGATCATAAGTTATATACGTTTCATTCTATGACCCTTGATTTTGATCATGTGGCCCACCTTGGAGTGGTGTATGCGGCCCACCTTTGGGCTTGATTTTATGGATGATCTTGGAAGGGGCTTGGGTCTGAGAGTTGTGTGACCCATCTAGGTGGACCCCACCCTAAGAAATGAATTAAAATATTTATCCATGTCTAAAAATTTTAAAATTTTTTGAAGATGTGGTCCACCCATGATAGGACCCACCTACAAAGTTTTGGGGCTAATGGACCCTTGTGCACACCGTGGCAAGGGCCGGACTGGCCCACCACGTTAGGACGTTCAGGTTAGTCCGATTTTCTGGATAGATTATTTTATTCAAATTAATTAAAATATTTATATATGTCCAAACATTCTGAAATTTTGTAGGGGTGTGGCCCACCCATGGAGGGACCACCCTGCAAATTTTCAGGGCCATCAGGCCTCTGTACCCACCGTGGTGTGGCCTGCAATTTAGATCAGTTTTGGGCCAAATACCCAGGCACGCCCCTACCTTGGGTTGTTAGGCCTACATTCTAATGGCATGGCCCACTTGAAGTAAGTGTTGTATATCTCCCGTTTTATCTAGTAGGGCCCACTATGATATATGTGGATTACTGTGGGTCAGTAACCCATCTAAATGAAATAAAGTTTTGGACTCCAGCAGGCCCAGGAAATGGATGGGCTGGAATTCCAGCAAGGGGCCCAAAATTTGCTACATGGTTGATTGTTTAGGAACTATTGTGGCACACCAGATTGGAGGTAGTGTTGCACACACTCCTTACTTTCCTTCCTTAGACATTTTTTTGGGTGTAATTAGTGTCTCTCAAGGCCCATCTTTAAGGTGATAATATGGGCTAGCCTTAACTAGATTTTTGGTAGTTTTATGGGACATTTAGGTTGGAAACATATTCCTTGAGCCCAAGACTGTGCAGGGGCTGACCTTATTATTTTACAGGCCCAATGAGCCATCTACAAGCTGATCATGTGTATTTATTAGCCTTGATGCCCTCATAAAATGCTTAATTGTGGGTTGACTTACAAGGCCCACATAAATGTGTATTGTGGAGAACCTTGCTAAGTCTTTGGGCTAATGTGGCACGGCCCACACTGTCAGTATAGGCCTTACCCATGTGTATTCTTAGGCTTATGAGCTGATCTTAAGTCCACCATAATGTATGAATTGGATGACTTTTATTTTGGGTCATTACCTTAAGGCCCATTATGCAATATAGTATATGCATGGCCGCCCCTTTTGTGGTAGTGATTTGGCCTTTTGGACTCAGTTCTTTTGGATAGGCCCATTGAACTTGGGGCTATTGTAAGACCCGTTTCCTAATCCGTACTGTTCCGTCAACTCCCGCGATCCTTCCTGTCGAATTTCGACAACCTGCGACCGATAATCGACGTTTGCGCACGACCGTAAGTCGTATCCTATACATTTAAGTCAACTTAATCCGAGACTTATATCATTGCGACCGCACAATCACCGCGGTTCCAACGCCGCGACTCATGTACCAATCCGCTACCCTGACTAAGAGGTGTGAGTCGGCATTTACTTCAAGAAAATACCACGCATTTGCAATCTCAAGAGAATCTCTACAATATGTCTCATCAATCTCATCAATCAATCTCATCAATCACCTCTCATATCAAGTACAAAGCACTCATGCTTTCTTTCTCTACAAGTTAAGAAAATCCAAAGTTAATCAAGCTCTCACCTCACCCATCACTCACATCACACATCACTCACTCTTTCACCCATCACACCCATCCATCACCTCTCTTTCAACCATCCCATTTCTCTCTTTTTCTCTTCACTTTTTCCAAGCAACACCAAGAGCAAGAGCCCACACGTCCAAGGTTTTCCCAAGAGAGAAGTGGCCTTGTGTGGCCCACTTTCCATCCCCAAAACTTCCATCCTAGCCATCTATTTTTCATCTTCCACCATCAAAGAGAAGCACAAGGAGATAGACTTTCTAACGGACCGAGAAGATCGATAGGTGGGTGCTTCTATAGGTGTAGATTTCTTGTTTTGAAGATGGGCCAAGTAAGGCCTACCGATCAATGGTATGGATCTCACTTTGGACCCTTAAGATGTGGCCGATGGCCCACCTTGATTATCAATGTCATTCCATGATGGGGCCATTCTTCATGGACCCCCATCATAATGTTTACTTTTCTAGCTTGAATAGAGGTCATCTAGACCGTCCATTTTAGTGGAGAAGGGATCTCCACCGTTGAATTGTGATTTAATGGGCCCACAAGCAATGGGACCCGCTTGATGTATGATTGGATGTATGGAAGGGAGGGCTCATAGTGGCGGAGCCCTCCATGCACGTGTGTCTCTTTCTCTCTCTCTCCCTCTCTATTTCATTTGCTTGATATAATCAGGATGTGGTTGTGTGGCCCGCTTGGATGGACCCCACCATTAGGTATGTATTGACCCAAGCCATCTAAAAGTGGGGCACATCTTATAAGTATTGTACTCACACCATTCATCATGTGGTGACCCACCTAAATAGGGCCCACCTTGAATATGGTGTTAAGCCCAAAAACGTCCAGCGACTGGACGTTGCTGGAAAGAAAACACAAATATTGTCATGGGTTTTAAATTTTGGGGTGGGTCACTTGTATAGGCCTCATATGGATATATGTTGTTAATCCAAGCCGTCTATTCCATTCCTTAGATCATTTTAGGCATTGAGCCAGAAAATGAAGCTAATACGCTCATCAATCGGGCCATACCTTTCAAAATAGTAATTCTCACTGTTTAAATTCACTTTAATTTTTACTACGGGTTGAAATATATTCAATATTGGTCTCGTTTGGCTTGTCTTGAGCCATGGGAGCCAGTGGACGGGATGGATCTATGTGATGCGGGCCCTATACAAGAAAATTCATGAGAAAATTCGTTTAAAATAAAAATAAAAATATCACAACAGCAGTAGGCGCTGCTGTTGCTGACAACCCAGGACGCTGTAGCATCCTGCGTGGGCGGGCGTATGAGCAGGGCCCACGGCTGGAGCCGTGGGTCCCACTGTTGAGGGTCAAATATTGCATACCAGATCCTATTTATTACCTAGATTTATGAACAAGATATTGTTTAATGGCCCGCTTTAACAGTATTTGTGCTGCAAGGTGTAATTACGAGCTTGGACTGAAATAAGAGGCTAAAAGCATGGATTTAATACTCTGACGACACTAAGGCAAGGGAAAGACTCCAGGGGACCAAGATTGATGGAATTACGTGCCAGGGATCTGCAAAAATCGAGAAATTGAAGCTCAAGTGGCTTGAAATTGGTCCAGAATGCAAGATCACGGGGTTCCCAATATCTGTTCGGCTCGAAACTTCATACGTGGCCTGAGGACCATAAATTAACCGTACACGACAAAAATCATCCATTGGATCATTGTGAAAGTAGCCTAACGGGCAGCTCAGCCTATCAATCTTCAATTTGGGGCCCACCTGCTATCTGGATACGCTTCAACTTTGGTCCCTACGGTTAAAATGAATGGTGAAGAGGATGGACGGAATGGATTTCACATAAACATCACAGTGGACCCCACCTGAATGGTGTGTACACCGTGCGCAAGTGCACGCGCCGTGCACTGCAGACCAAGGTCGGTTTGACCGACTTGGACTCGTCTCTCCTGCGTAAAACAACCAGCGAAAGTATAGACGTCCGCCAGTTTTCAGTTGTGTGGCCCATCCATCATGAATTTTAAAGATCAGATCCGTCTATTCGATTTGTAAGATGACCAAGACCAGTGCCTAAGTGTCCTTTTGAGACCATACAGAATGTTGCTAGATCTTAGCCGTTAAACGTAGGTTGGACGGTGAGTTTAAAACTCTGTGGGCCGCCACAAATCTGACCCAAAGTTGAGCATTCCCAACTTTAATTTTTGTCCTCCATCCACTGGACAGACTGGATTTGGCAGAAGCCCAAAGAAGTGGGCTCCACCAAGTCACAGCGGCTCTCTGTTACGCAGAGCACGAGCTCTGTTTCGCATAGGAAGTCGTGGTGATGATGAGTGGGCCACTAACGTCATCCGAAAGAGAGATCCGAGCCAACCAACGTGATCAGCAGAGGATTTTAACTGACACCATGGTGTCCATGTTCCGCCATGAACGAGCAAACAAGAAGATAACCCACAGCACAGGACCGGACAGTAGAACGCCATTCTCGGTGTGCCACACCAAAACAAAAGAAAAAGGGTCATGTACGTATGGATTTTTCATGCTGATCTTAGTGAACGGAGTGGATTTTCATCAAAACTCATTTGTGGGGACCACCAAACATTAGCGTAAAAGCCATACGCAGGCTCTGTTTACGCAGTCCGAGAAAATCGGGACTTCTGGGCTGTTCCATGATCAAGATAACGATCGGATCAGCAATCAGAACCGTTCAAATTCATAAACAGGGGGCCACAATCAGCGCCATGAAGGCGGAATTAAAGATGGGATGGCGATCTGTCCTAAAAACGGGTCTAAAACGTAACTGCCTATGCGTTTTCCCGCTGCACAGTAACACCGACTTTAGCAGCAACACCACCGCCTTGTGCGTGACTCCAAGCCATCCACCGTCATTGGTTGCCTATAAAATAAGAGGAGAAGAGAGAGAGGGGCTATTCACGGCTGGAGCAGCTTTGGACGTGGTGGAGAATCTATTCACTGGAGACGGGAAGCACAGTGGAGAGAGAGAGAGAGTAGAGTGGGTTCTCTTTTCCTTTGTTAATTTAATTTAATTTATTTTGTTTAAGATGATTAGCCCATTCATGTCTAGCTAAACCTCTTAGCTAGGGCTAAGAGGTGAAGCCTGCAGCATGATGGGAGACCTTTAGCTGATGCTCTTTATTTATTCTTAATTGATGTGGATTATAGTTTAATTAATGGAATGTTTCTAGTCTTTAATGGTCTGTTGTGACTGAAATTACAATGGGTCTGCAATGACTTGGAGCATGTTCTTTTTCCTTTTGATGTTCATGACGTCAGGAAGCCCTGTTGTTCACCATCGTCTCTTGGGCATGGTTGGATGTCGGTACCCTTCCTAACCTTCATACATGTGATTGGTTTGTAATTAGTTAATTCTGTTGTTTGCCATAGTCTCCTGGACATGGTTTGGTGATGGAATCCATTCTAATTCATATACCTTTTCATCTCTTTAAAACTCCATTAACGACAGTTCAGTTAATTTTCATAATTCTTGAAGCAGGTATAAGATCTTCCTGATCCCTACAAGTGGATCCTCTGAATCCCTAGTTTCCTATCTCTGAATTTTCTTAAGTCTTCGAATAATTATTCCACCATTATCCCTCAAATTATAATTAGTTTAGATTTCACCTTATTCTAGTTCTAATTCTACTGAATTTTAGATAACGTACGAGTTTCAGTCCCTTGGGATTCGACCTCGGTCTTACCGAGTTATTACTACATCACAACCCTGCACTTGGGGAGTGAACACCCACCATAATGTTCATTTGTCATCTAATCGGTTCATTAGGTGGGCCCTTAGGGCGTGGCCCCCCCTTTCAAATATCAGCTCCATCTGAAACTTAGGTGGCCCACACCATAGGAAACAGTGAGGTTGAACGTTTACCCTTGAAACTCTTTTAGGGTCCACAGAAGTTTTGGATCAAGCTGAAATTTGTATTCCCCCTTCATCTAGGTCCGTGCAGCCATACCAGTGGCTTGGATGGAAAATAAATGTTATGGTGGGCCCCACGTGGAGCCCACAGTGATGTATGTGTTGTATTACCATCGTCCGCTGGACGATGGAACCCACTGTGATGTATTTGTTTCACTCCACCGTCCACAGCGTGGGACGGTGGAGACCACCATGATTTATGTGTTTTATACACGCCGTCCACAGCTGGACGGCGAGGCCCACCATGATACATTGTTGCATCCAAACCGTCCACCATGTGGCAAGCTCATTTTAAGGCTTGGGTTCAAAAATAAGACAGATCTAGGATCACGTGGACCACATTATAGAAAGATGTTGGATTGAAAGCCCACCATTAAAATAATTGGATTACAAGGTTGGACAAACATGAAATTTGTCTTTCCTCTAAATCCAGGTCTGTGTGACCTTATGGCCGGATTGGATAGAAAATAAATGATATAGTGGGCCTTGAGGATTTTAATGGTGGAAATCATTGTTACCACTATTGTTTGAAGTGCAGTCCAGTTGATCCTTTTGAGATGATTCATGTATATATACATTGATGTATTGTGGCCCGTTGTTGGGGCCCACTTGAGTATATATATGGTGCCCAATTGGTGTGGCTCATCTGATATACATAAAGCCTATGTTATGAGGCCCATTTGATATATTTTTGGCCCGTTGTTGAGGCCCACTTTGATAGATGTAAGGCTCATATTATGAGGCCCATGTTGATTTACTTTTGGTTGTCCATTGAGGCCCACCTTGGTATATATATAAGGCCCATATGATTAGGCCCATCTTGATGTAGTTATGGCCCATCCGTTGAGACCCATTGTGATGTATTAGGGCCCATGGGTCAAAACCCATTGTAATGTATTTAGGGCCCATGGGCTGAGGCCCATTGTGATGTATTAAGGCCCGTGGGTTGAGACCCACTGTGATGTGTATAAGGCCCATGGGTTGAGGCCCATCTTGACATATTTGTGGCCCGTTATTGAGGACCACCTTAGTATATGCATGAGGCCCATTGTTAAGGCTCACCTTGATGTGTATGAGGCCGTGTTGAGGCCCATTTTTTATATGAATGTAAGGCCCGTGTTACGAGGCCCATTGTGATGTATTCAAAGGCCCATTGGTGCAGCCCATTGATGTGGCGCACTTGATGAATATAAGGCCCATGTAACACGACCCATTTGATGTATTTAAGGCCCAATGGGATGTACCTAAGGTCCATTGCAATGTATCATTCCTCCATAGTTGATGTAATGATATTTATGGTGGGCCAAGTCTTGGGAGCAATGTTGGTTTGACGTCTACATTGTAAGTATAATGTTGGTTAAATGTTCGCATTACGACTCTCCTTAGGATGCATTGATAGGCTCATACTTGTTGATAGTTCAGCACTTTATAATATGCTTAGTATAACTCCATGATTCATGCTCATACGCATCATATGCATGCTTGATATGAGGATTGTTTAATCATAGTATAAGTCGTTGGGCTGAGACATTACGGGACTCCTTATGAGACAGAGTGTCCCACATTATCGCGCTGTACGCGCAGGATTGTTGCATGACTGTACGGTGTGACTCATGCATCTCGCATATGTGTGACTTGATCATTGCACACCATAGCGACATCAGGGTCATGGCTCCACAGGCACATCGTGGATGACCGTATCGGATACTGAAAATACTTGGTTCTAGCATATGGGCACGTAAGATGTCCTTGGGTGAAAATTCTAGAACCTTTTTGGTACCAAGAGTTGCTCCAACGTCTACACCGAGTGGATACATGAGCGCCCGAGTGCCGAATACCAGTAGGCCGCGTCTCTCACTGTTTCGTAGTCGGTTGGAAGGGGGTGTGACCTTATCTGCATGAGTGAGGGGGCTATAAGCTAGGCTGAGTTTGACCAGCTCGCAAATGAGTCTACTATCGACGAGCCGGGTAGGTATTGGCAGACTACTGGTCAGGCGGATAGTGAGGTCTATTCCGCTTGCTTGGCTGTGCAGCTAGGGAGGAGGCAGTCAGTTTGAGTGTATTAGACCCCGGTGATATCCAGAGAGGAACTGTACTGATATGTGTACTTGATGATGGACTGACATGCTTGTATTGCATCTCGCATATGACATTTGGCTACATAGGCCTCGCATCGCATGGTCTTAGTATGGCCTATAGCATTCATGTCTCGAATCGCATGGCCCTAGTATGGCCGATAGCATTCATGCCTTGCATCACATAGCTTTAGTACAGCTGATTGTATTCATGGACTTACCGCATATTTCCGCATCACTCTGATATCGTATGATTCATGATCTTGTCAGTATTTCTACTTATCCCGATGATGTATGATTTATGAGCTTTATTGTATACCTGAAACTTACCTTACACACACTTACACCACCCTCTAAGCTTTTGTAAGCTTATGCACGATAGATGCGTGCAGGTGGCATTAGGTTGTAGTAGCGTTGAGCTTGGAACATGCAGCGATTTTTAGGAGCTCTGATTTTGATACATATGTATTTCCTTTTCAGCATTGTATTAAACTGTTTCTATTAGTGGATATGTGATGATGATGTTGCCTTTATGATTTGGATAAACTTGTGGTTATGCTTCATTACAAAAAAAAATTATACTGAAAATCCTCCTTGTAGGATCCTAGGATCAGAATCTGGCATGCGAGTGCTGGGATCTGAGAATGAAGCACTATGGAGGCTATCGGCGCCGGATCCGGCGATCGGAATTCTTGTGAATCCGATTTCTAGGTTTGGGGCGTGACAGCTATACTCTCCCATCTATTGTGATAGGCTTAAGGGCAATAATATGCAAGAAGTTAGGCTCTTGGCTGCCCATTAAATTGACCCTGCACTTGGGCCACAAGTGTGGCTCAACTCACTTGTGTTAAATGTAAAATTTGCCCATGTAAATGAATTACTAGGCTGCCCATGAAGCCCACCATAATATGTGAAATTATGACCTTTGTGGTCAGGCCCAAACCTTACTTGAGGGTCCACTATCTGGCCTATAAGTTGGGCTTGGTGTATGGCTCATTAAGCCATGTATTGCGTGGGCTTTAGACCTTATATTATATGAGTAGTGGCGGTCTACCTCTTGGAAGCCAGTTGAGGTTGAATGTCCTCCTGGGTGATCCTATGGTAGGCCCATGGATTTCTCTATGGATGGTTAAAGGCCCACCATAGACCCTAGGCCATTTGTTTAAGGCTCAATATGTATGTATGTGGAACCTACCTTAACGCATATTTGGTCCAGGCCATCCAAGCCTTAGATTGCCTGATTATGGATGCACTCTCTGCCTTGGGTTACTGCTAGACTCACAATCCAGTAACAGGCCCACTTGATCTTTTCATGATATATACACACTCTCCATCTGGTGGGGTCCCCCAGCCAATATAGTTGACTTTCATGAGATTATTTCCACATAGTTAACTAATTTTTGGACCTTAGCAGGTCTAGGAAGTCAAACTGGCTAAAAGTTTATCAAAGGGCCTTAAATGTAAAATTTTATGGTCAAAACTTTATTAAGCTATGGGGCCCACCATATTGAGAACTTGTGTACGTGTTACATGCTTATGTTTTCTTAAAATCTTTGAGTTTAATCAGTGCATTCTTTTGGGTCTCCTTGAGTGATCAGATGAGGACCCCATTTTAGATCAAATTTTTTTTGGGGCATCCCATGGGCCCAGAGTGGGTTGGGACGTTCCAGCTTAGCCCAACCATATATTGGGTCTACTTTCACCATTTTAATGGACTTATGGGCCAAGATAAGGATAATATTGGGCCCTTGGTTGCTCACTTAAATTGCTAAGTTATTGGGCTGATATAGTTGGACCCATTTTATCCAAACTTAAACTTATTTAGTCAT
Source organism: Magnolia kwangsiensis (assembly GCA_037074715.1). Taxonomy (NCBI): domain Eukaryota; kingdom Viridiplantae; phylum Streptophyta; class Magnoliopsida; order Magnoliales; family Magnoliaceae; genus Magnolia; species Magnolia kwangsiensis. The sequence continues at coordinate 35,266,819 of CM073573.1, forward strand.
ATATTATGTACGTGGGCTGCCCACCAAGTCCGCTTCAATGCATGGATTCTATGGCCATTGAAAATTGAGCCTTGAGCCTTAATTCCCCTCTTGGGGCTCATGTTGTTAAAAGTGGTATTTTATGTTTTTATGGCCTATTATGAGGAATATATATGTCTATAGTTACCTTTATTTTTATCTTAAATGTAGGCCTTGGGCCTTCTATCCACATCATTCATGGTTGATATGCCTTTTTGGGTAATGATGGTTAAATGTCCCCATTATAGACCCCTCTAGGCCCGGTTGTATTTAAGAGTGATTGGATGATCATCTTAGACTCTTGCTAGGCTCATTTCTATATCACTTAGACTCATAATTTGTATACTTAGTCTCGTGGGTTACCCCAGGTAAATGGGCCCCCACTAGGGGTGAGATTCCTTATGGATATTATCTAAATACCTAGTCTTGCTCCCTTCTTGGATAAGAGGAATATACCACTTCGTATATCACCGCATAATGCATCTAGACCCATCTTCATGGCCCATGTACATCATTGTATACTTGGTTGACACAATGTGTGTGTGGTCATATTGTGTTATTGGGTATTACATGATACTTTTCCCGAGGGACGTAGTATCCCCTCTTGAGCACGTTGGATCTTGGGATTGATGCATGGTTGATTGTGTGATTCATGCATCTGGCATTGCATAGCATATGAGCATTATTGTCCTTGCTTCATCAGGGTTATAGCCTCCACAAATACATCGTGGATGGCCATGTTTGGACATCGAAAATGTTACTTGAGCATACTGGGTGCATAAGATGCCCATGGGTGAAATTCTCAAAACTTCCATCGTACCAAGGATCTGCTCCAGCGTCGTGACCGGGTGGAATATATGAGCGCACGAGGGCCTTATTCCGTTAGGCCGCGACTCCCACTGTCGTGTAGTCGGTTGGATAGGGGTGTGGCCCAACTCGCCTGATATAAGAGGGCATTGCTAGGCTGAGTCTGAGTAGCTCGTGAATGGGTCTGCTACCTTCAGGCTTTGCTAGTGATCGGTTGTCCACATGCGGGTAGTGAGGTCTCTTACGCTCTTTTGACTATGTGAGGTCTGTAGAGCAGCAGTCATCCAGCAGTGTAATGGACCCCGGTGATTTTCTTATGATGGAAATGTATTTGATATGTGGATTGGATATGAGCACTGACATTACTTCGCATTGCATTTGCATCAGCTGTGTAAGCCTCATAATGCATCGCCTGAGCATGGCGCCCAGTACTCATTGCATTACATTACTCATTGCACTATATGGCCTTGGTATGACTTCCTACATTATCATACTGCCTTAGTACAGCTTCTTGTGTTCATGATAGCCTTGGTAAAGCTAGTGGTATTAGTATTGATCGTGACTCCCTTCTGCATTCTCTAACTTCTTCTGAGCACCATTGTCACACACTTTCACCACCCTCTAAGCTTTCTATAAGCTTATGCACGATTGATATGTGTAGGAGATCCTAAGTTGGCATCTTAACGGTGGAGCTTGGATAGGTGTGCGAGCCGAGGACCCAGTGTTGTAGATCATCTTCCTTCTTTCTTCTGTTATCTTATGTATGTCCTTTTGGACCTTATGAAAACTTGTAAAAGTTTAAATTCATAGTGGATTTTATGATATGTGCCTTTGTTATTTTCAGATTTACTTATTGTGATCTTGGGTATGCTCATATTGGAAATGATTATATTTTTATGAAAATCCTCCTTGTATAATCCCAGGATCGGAACTTGCCTCAGGAGCTGAGAATGGGGTACTACGGAGGAGTTGCGGCCAGAACTGGCCATCGGGTTCCTTGTGAGTTCGGTTACCGAGTCTGGGGCGTGACAGGTGGAGCAGCTACCTATGAGAACAATCACACGGGATGATCGCAAGATATCGGCGAAGTACATAAATGACTCCAATATCGCAGGGCATTCATCTTCTATTCAGATAGCTCTAGGTGAGCCTGGTGCTGAGAAGTAAAAGGTGACTATGAGTGATGTGATGGATTCATTGTACCTGACCGATATATAGGAGTGGGTGGAGCTTCCAGTGGGCTAGTGAGCGTTTGGATGCAAGTGATTTTTCAGGAGGATACAACATAGATACAGGGCGAGGTTGGTAGTGAAGGGTTATGCTCAGAGAGAAGGAATCGACTTCTCAGAGATATACGAGCCGACGGTATAACATGTGTCTATTAGATCCGTGTTTGGCGCTAGTTGGCCAATGTGATCTTTAGCTGGAAGGATGAATGTGGAGTCTACCTTCTATAAAGGAAAGTGAAGAGCAGATCTACATGAAGCAACCAAAGCAGTTTGAAGTTAAAGGGGCTGAGAAAAGACTTTGCAGGAGGCCGTGGTTCGACCTGTCACCTAGGCAATGGTTTGATTCCTTCATGTTGAGTCGGAATTGATGACATATAGATCGCCAATTATGACATATCTGAAATCAATGTACTGGAGACTCGGTTAATTAGGACATTCAGGATGAAGGATCGGAGGGCTGCAAAGATGGTTCTCGACGTTGAGACTGAAAGAGGAGTAGACTTTGGTAATCACAGGAGGAATACTTTATGTGTAGGCATTAATCAAGGATGTTATAGGCCAGGTAAAGCCGGAGAGCGTTCCCTACATGTCTCTCCTCAAGTTTTCCTCAGGACATGTCCCAAAACAGATGAGGAAAAATAGGATATCTCATTAGCCTTATTCGAATACAGTTAGCAGTGTATGTCAAGGTCTGGATTAGATCGGTTATTTCACAGGCTATCGGTGTTGTGAGCAAGTACCCCAGCAAGTAATATTGGGTAGTGGTGAGATGGTAAGAAGATTACATCTTTTCTTTTGGGAAGATAGAAGCAAAGGTGATTGGGTATGTGGATTTTGATCCGGCAGACATGCTCACCTAAATCATTCCTGCAGAGAAACTCAAGTTCTATATAACTTCTCTGGGCTTGGCGATGGCAGAAAATAAGGATAGAGTGTGCCTGAGAAACTATGATGTGATGCAAAAATAAGAGAAGAGTGCAGTAAGATACACAATTGAAGATTGAAGACTTGGTGGAGATTGTTGTCAAACTTTTAAAAGTCTTCAATACTTGGGGTTGCTTGACCGGTCGAGAGGCTGGCTCGACTGGTCGAGGGTCCACTTGACCGGTTGAGCACCATTCGACTCAAAGTCCAGTGTGCTACTTATTTAGGTGTCTGGGGCACTCGACCGGTCGAGAGGGTTCCTCGTCCAGTCGAGGCCTCGGCTTGATCAGTCGAGGTTATGCATATTTGAGTCCGGATCTTGTGCGAACTGCAGAAATCTTAGGCAGTTTCGTAAGGGTACGAAAGGAAAATTTTCTAAACTATAAATAGGGGTCCCTAGGGCTATTCTACTGGATTCTAAGGCTTCCTGAAAGTATTCTAAAGGGGTCTAGATTATCAAAGGGTGTAGCGAGGGTGAGATTCGAGGTTGTTCGAATTACGTAAGTCCTCTCTCATTGTAATTAATGCTTTCATAATGGAATTCTGTCAGTTTATCCCATGGTTTTTTCCCTCAAAGGTTTTTCACATTAAATTTGTGTGTTGTCTTGTATATGTTTGGTGTTATTGAATTGCTATCTTAGATCTAGATCCGTGTGATTCCGCATGCCAAAATCCTAACAGCAAATACCATTTTTCATTAGTTAGAAATCCTTTCCCAACACCTCAAATAAGGCAAAATTCTAGCCATATGAAAATTAATTACATGCAAAAGCTGCCTATCTGCTGACGTTGCGTAGTATATATAGTAGGGTATATCATTTAGAATTGATCACCTACGAGCCATCTCGGTATCAACACCTCTTGGTGTATTCAAACCACTACCATTAAAAAGATAAGCCTCCACTTTTATTATTATTATTATTATTATTATTATTATTATTATTATCTTTTTTACGCAAGCACACACGCTCACGCCGTGGTGGGATTTCAGGCGTAGTGGAATTGAAGATCATCCTTGCTGAAAATCAGGCACATCTTCTCACAAGATTGGCTAAACCTGTATGTTAATCAGACCATTAGCAGTCCGTCGATTTCAACGTTGTGGCCCACCTATCAAGCTAGAGAGACATTCAATTATGGTAGTCTAGAATCCAACATTCAATAACGATGTGCCCAAGTATCTCTCACATCCAACAATGGTAGTCGAGAATCTCAACAGGCATTTCGAGATGAGTTGTTGGCTACATTCCAAAAATTCAAAAATTAAAAAAAATAAATAAAAATAAAAAAACCAACGTGAAATTTCAGTGCCGTCGCTTATCATTCGTCCACGTCGATGACTCCAACTAATAAGATACGCCGGATTTCTCTCTCCCAAATAGATGGCTAGCTATACAAAATAACTTTTCACGTGTGAAACTTTTTTGATCCTACTATGATTTTCGTGTTAGATCCGCACCGTCTATCAATTTTTACAGATAATTCTATAGCATGAGCCCAAAATTGATGAATATACAAAGCTTAAGTAGATCACACGATAGAAAGCATGAGACTTATTTTCAATCTGGCTTGTTCGTAAGATCATGCATACTTGGATAAAGATATAAATATCAACTTGATCAGACCCTTCTGTATCCCTAATAAGTTTTCAACAGTAGCTTCAATTCTTACTGTTTCCAATGGTGTAGTCCACTTCAACATTGAACTTCTTTGTTTTGGGGCTCATAACCTATAATGATCTGAAAAAAAAAAAGAAAAAAAAAAGATGGACAGTATGGATCCACGAAATACATCAGCATATGGCCCACTTAAATTTCCCACCCCCAAGAAGTTACCTTGCTTGTTATACGGTGACTCCCGTTACATAGGAGAAATTAAAAGTGTTGACATGTGAAACTTAACTTATGTATCATATTCACACCGTCCATCCCATTTTCCATACTATTTTAGTGAATGAGACAAAATGAAACAAATCTAAGGTCCAAGTGAGCCACACTATAGAAAGAGTGGGAATTGGATACACTTCTTAGAGCCAGGGAAGGCTCTTATCAAACTGATGTTTGTTTTTCTCCCGGTCCGTGTGACTTTACAGTAGATACTAAATGTTTCAATAATAGTCATTTAATCTCAGCTCCTTTTCGGGGTAGACTACTGGAACTTTGGATGCCTCTTATATTTAGGTTTATGCTTTAGAATGATTTGTAAAAATTGATGGACAACCATTGTGGAGCCTAAAATATTCAACATATTAAAAACTGTATGGTGCAGCACGCAGTCTATTTAGAGGAAAATATGGAACTTATTTTGATAGGAAGTCTCAATTATTTATTTGGTGTCCATTGCATTGTGATTAGGCCACATCACCGATGCTAAAAAGGACTCCGTTTCCTTGCAAGCTGGAGTCATCGATGATGACGTGCTTCAATGAGAAGCGATGGCAGCATTGAATTTTCCTGTGAGTCATCTACACTCAATTGAAAGTCTAGTTACTCTGTTTTCATATGCAAAAGTACGTAAAGACTCCGTACTAACGCGTCCCAGTAATTAGATGAGCCGACACGGGGTGATACAAACCATTCATTTGGTGTCCTATCATAGATCAGTCATATGCAGAAAGCTACATATTGAAGATTCAAATAATCATTACAATGATGGGCCACCCTGTTATAAAATATTGATTTTATAAATATATTTTAAAATAAAAAATAATATATAGTGTTTTAAAAAAATAATCTTTTATAAGTTTTGGGAATATTCACGCATTAAAGAAATAAAAAAATTTTTTGTAGTTTATATGAGTGTAGAGTATTATAATACTTATCTATATGATCCAAAGGAGAATGAAACTTGCGTGTTCACTGGAATGCCTAAAGGCTCGGGCTCGGTCATGAGCTCGGTGCGAGGGTGTGGGCATGTGAGGCAGTGTAACTGTAGAGGCACTAGTGACATACTTTGCACGCGTGCATTGTGTCGCAGAGGGTCGCTCCCTTTGTGAGACGTGTGTGAGTCGTGGTGCGACTAAGTGGCTAAGGTGAGCAGTTGGTTAGAAGGGAGACTAGAGGACTGAGAGAGAAGTCCTCCGGTATATATAGAGAGTTGAAAAGAGCTATTGCAGCATATCAGTAATAGTTGTGTCATTATTGCAGAAACCATACTGTAACTGCTGCATGGCTAGCCCAACAGATAGAAAACAGCTAGCTATTGTCTCATAACAGTTAACATGCAGCAGCTTAATGGCCCATGCATAACAGTCAGAAAACGGCTAATTTTCTCCAACAGCTAGAAAATGGTCATGAGATTTATTTTCCTGTACCATAACCCCCAGCCACCACAACCTATATAAATAAGGCCTGAATGGGTTTCCAAACAATTTCACCACACTCCAACAATACTAATACGAATCAAAGTCTCTCCTCTCCTACAAACCAAAAAAATCAATAATATAGTAAGGTTGATCAGAACCATCGCTTGAAGAATAGATCAATGGTGTGATCTAGAATGGTTCAACTGAACCAGTGGCTGAAGAACTAACCAGTGTAGTGGTCTAAATCACAATTTCTCTTCTCTTTTCTCTTTTGGGATTTTTTCTTTTGATTCTACCAGACAGTGTGTAAAAGAGTTCCATTAGTGGGCCTTCGTGTTTGCTAACGCAAACCCACACTAGGCTCGTCGTATCATAGAAGTGATTTGCCTATAACATATCAGCATACTCAATCTTTTTGAGTTGGGGCAAATAACAATTTAAGGACAACATCTCAGACGTGCTTTAGCCTGTCCTATTCAAAATAATTTTATTTTTTCGGTTTCCACATTATACAGAAAAATTATTAATCTGTATAATTTTCAACAATCATAAAGCATTATTTGATGGAAGCAGACGGTGTTTCATCCATCAAGTAGATGAATCAGGACTTGGTACGTTTTGATCGGTTCGATGGAACCAATTTTACGAGATGGCAAGACAAGCTCAAATTTCTTCTGACGGCGCTGAAGATCTACTACATATTAGATCCAAATCTGCAAACACTACCTGAAGTATCCGACAAAGACACACCTGAATAGGTGGCTACCCGCACCAAACGAGCTGAAGACGAACTCTTGTGTCAAGGACACATTCTGAACGCACTCTCCGACCGCCTGTACGATCTGTACCAACAGACGTCATGAGCAAAAGAGATCTAGGCCGCTCTGGAGTTCAAATACAAGGCTGAAGAAGAAGGTACCAACAAATTCTTCATCACCAGGTATTTTGACTTCAACATGGTAAATAAAAAATCGTTGTTGCCCCAAATCCAAGAACTGCGACTAATAGTAAATAAAATCAAAGCCATCAAAATTGATCTTCCTTAATCATTATAAGTCGGGACTATAATCGCTAAATTGCCACCGATGTGGAAAGACTATAAAAGAAGTTTCTACATAAAACTGAGGACTACACACTAGAATAAATTCAGAAACACCTTAGAATTGAGGAAGAATCCCGTAACCTTGACAGAAAAAAAGATAACGAGAATATCTCATTTAAGGTACATGCAGTTAGGACTGTACACGAACCGTGCTAGCCCGATTAACTCGCTCGACTCGACCGTCCGGGTCAGGACGAGCCATTTTCTTCAGCATGAAACTGAGTTCAAGCCGAGTTCGGATATACTCCAGTTCGGCCCGAAACCCAACTCGACCTGGCCTGACTCGGCCCAACTTGGCCTATATATATATATATATATATATATCCTAAATTCTTACCTAGTTACCCTAACCATTTACAGCAATCCAGGCCGTCCAAATCGTGGGTCTCTTTGTAGATGGACTAAAGTCCCAAAATTTTATGATAAAAGTCATTCCCAAAAAATTAAGGTCGTTCCAATTACCTGCCAAATTCCTTCCCATAGAGTAGATGGAGCAGAGTAAAAAAATCAAGGCCGTCCAAATCGTGGGTCCGAAACTGGCCCGAACTCGCCTGAGTATTGACCGGGCCGGGTTCAGGCTGAACAAGTTGGCCCGGTGACCAGGTCGAGCCGGGTTCGGGCTAGTTTGGCTGGTGACCAAGCCGGGCCAGCTTGAGCCCAGTTTGACTCGGTTCGGCCTAATGTACACCCCTACTTGCAGTAGAGAACACTAATAATAAGAATCCTGAAAAGGACGATTCCCTAAAACCCAATAAAGAAAAATTTAAAAAAAACGTCCAAAAGAAAAACAGAATATTTAAAGGCCCATGCCATGTCTATGGAAAAAATGGGCACTATACTCGAGTATGCCGATATCGCAAATTTAAAAAAGAGGTAAGTGCAGTAGAAGAATGCGATATTATGGCTATGATCACTGAGGTGAATACCATCCAAGGTAAAGTTTCAGGTTGGTGGTATGATACTGCCGCTATAGTACATGTGTGCTACGACAAATCAGCCTTCAAAACTTAAGAGGAATTGATCGATGGTTAAGAAGTCCAAATGGGTAATGAAGTCAGATCAAAGGTCGTCAGTAAAGAAACTATCGAACTGATATTCACCTCTAGAAAGAAAGTAATTCTGACTAATGTATTGCACGTCCTAGACATGATGCGAAACTTAGTTTCTGAGGATCTTCTGAGTAAACCGGGCATAAGGGTGATATACGAGTCAAGAAAACTGATTCTGTCTAAGAATGAGAATTTTGTCGGAAAGGGATATGCTTATAATAGGATGGTTAAGTTTTTTCTAAATGAAAGTATCACTTCTGCGTATACGGTTGAATCCGCTGGACCGTGGCATGATAGACTAGCCCATTTAGAGTATAGTACCTTGAAGTTCATAGATAATAATGATTTAATCTCATACACAGATAATGAAACCGATAAATATGAAGTGTGCATACGATCCAAAATGATGAACAAACATTTTTCAAGTGTTGAAAGATCGTCTCAAGTATTGGATCTTGTGCACAGTGACATCCGTGAGTTAAACGAGATTCTTACTCGTGGAGGTAAACGGTACTTCATAACATTTATAGATGATTGCACTAAATATTTATATATTTATCTGTTAAAGAACAAAGATAAAGCATTGAACATATTTAAAATATATAAAGCAGAAGTAGAGAATTAACTAAATAAGAAGATAAAAATTCTCTATAACGATAGGGGAGGAGAATATTTCTCCAATGAAATCGATAACTTTTGTGAAGAACATGGACTAATACATCAATGTACTGCGCCATACACACCTCAACAAAATGAAATAACTAAAAGAAAGAATAGAACATTAATAGAGATGGTTAACTCAATATTAATAAGAGAAAAGTTACAACTAAGTATATGGGGTAAGACACTGCTTGCAGCGTGCCATATACTAAATAGAATTTCTTCTAAAAAATATAAAATATCTCCATATGAAACATGAAGAGGTAGAAAACCTAACCTAGGATATCTTAAAGTGTAGAGGTATCTTGCATACCGCAGAACTCTTAATCCATAAAGAACTAAGTTAGGACCAAGTTCTATTAAGTGCGCCTTCGTAAGGTATACACAAAATAGTAAAGCTTATATACTTCTAGATATAGAGTCTAATACAATAATAAAATCAAGAAACGTTGAGTTCTTTAAGAAATCACTATCCTCGGAGTTAAAGGATAATGAAGTCTAAATTTCTGATAAAGAACCAGATAACACAGTTCCATAGATAGTAGAAGCTCCCGTTGAACCTCGTACGAGTCAAATGACAAGAATAGAGAAGAGTCTAGGAGATGATTATATAGACTCACAATGCATCATCTTCCATTTTGTTGAAGGAGATAAAGAAAATGTTATAAGACAAATACCTATAGTAATGATTATAGAAGATGATCCTAAAACATATAAAGAGGCTGTAACCTCTAGGATTCGTCTTTCTGGAAAGAAACTATAAATGATGAAATAGAGTTTATAATGTCAAATAAAATATGCAAACTAGTAAACTTACCTCCAAGTTCTAGACCCATAGGTTGTAAATGGGTATTTAGGAAGAAATATCACACTGATGAGACTATCCAAACCTTTAAAGCTCAATTAGTAGCTAAAGGTTTTAGATAAAAAGAAGGGATAAATTATTTTAGCACATACTCCCTGATAGTTAGGATAATATCATCTTCACATCCACCAAATGGATGTAAAGACCATATTCCTAAATGGTGACCTCAATGAGGAGGTATACATAGAATAACCTAAAGGATTCATTCTACCAAGAAATGAAAATAAAGTATGTAGATTAATCAAAATTTTATATGGATTAAAACAAACACCAAAATAATGTCATGAGAAGTTTGATTCAAAAATACTATCTCATGGTTTCATATATAATGTAGCTGACAAATGCATATATTCTAAAGTAGATGGTAGTTGTATCGTTATTATTTGTCTGTATGTTGATGACGCGTTAATAATAAGTAATAAAATGAAAGGTGTGACTGAAAGAAAAAGGTTTCTATCTTCCGTATTCAAAATGAAGGATCTTAGACAAGTTGAAATCATTATAGGTATCAAAGTTAAAAAACATTGTGGGGGTTATGCTTTGTGTCAATCTCATTATATTGAGAAGATACTACACAATTTTAACCATCTAAATATAAAAGAAACAAAGACCTCATTTGATCCAAGTATTAATTTAAAAGAGAATAACGGAAGAACAGTTGCACAATTGGAATATGCGAGTACTATAGGGAGTCTTATATATGCAATGCAAAGCACTAGACCTAATATCGCATATGTTGTGAGTAAACTTAGTAGGTTTACTAGTAACCTCAGTACTGAACATTGGAATGCAATCAGTAGAGTCTTTGGTTACTTAAAAGCAACCAAAGACTTATGACTATTTTATTCAAAATTTTCTGCCGTATTGGAAGGATATACCGATGCGAGCTGAATATCGAGTGAAGGGGATAACAAGTCTACTACAGGATGAGTATTCACCATATGATGTGCAGCTGTATCTTGGAGATTCAAGAAACAGACTTGCATAACACACTGTATTATGGAGTCTGAATTTATAGCCCTGGCTGCAACAGGCAAAGAGGCTGAGTAGCTAAGGGATCTTCTATTAGAAATCCCTTTCTGTGTAAAGCCTATATTAGCTGTGTTACTATACTGTGATAGTGAAGTTACATTAGCTGGAGCCTATAGCGGCACATATAATGGTAAGTCTACACATATTAGTCTTCGATATGATTATGTCAGACAATTGATTCGAGATGGAATCATTGCTATTTTCTATATGAAATCAAGCAATAATCTGGCAGACCCTTTCACTAAACCTCTACGGAGAGAGGTAGTAAAGACTACATCTAGAGGGATGGGGATGAAACTCTTCAACCAAAGTTTCACAAGTGATGGTAACCCAACCTAAAGTCAGAAAATCTCTAATTTTGGGTTTCATGGGTAAGAACAAATTACTGATATATGAAAAACTTTCAGCACTAAATTATAAAACCTAATCCATAATAGATAAGTACTGAGCATTACGAAAGAGGGTTGAGTCTTAGAACTCTTAATGAAATCCAGCATAAAGGACAAGTATCTTATAGTAACAAAGACACGGGAAGGATTTCACCTATATGAACGTAAAGATGGTGTCGTCTCTCATGAGAGTTAGGAGTTTTCTCTCGGGATCTATAACGCCCTGAAAATCAGGGGTCGAGGAGGAGCCCAACTCCCGAGTTCTAACACATCACTTATGCAACATAAATAATGATAATTAAATGTTTTCCGCATTAGTACATTAAACATGAGTGAAATTATACCAAATCAGTATATCATACTGTAGAGACAGTTAAATTACGCAAGTGAAAGACTGCGATAAACATATAAAGCATATAAGTGATTTGTAAGTCCCCAGAGTATGAATGTACCAGGTTAATTAATTGCATGTTTACTTCTAAAATATACAAAATAATAAAGTGTAATGTCATCTAATCCATATCTCTGTAGCCCCGGTGATGCAACCCCAGGTCTACACAGACCCACTAGAGAGTTGCAGATAGGAGAACTCTTCCTCATCATCATAAAAGTCCAGCTCCGCTTCATAAGTATCGTCATCATCTGCAGCTAAAACAATGTCTTGTTGGTGTTTTAAAATACCGTCCCATAGTGGTAGTAAGTGATCAACTCAGTGGAGATATAAGGCAAAGGTTAACATGTTATCAATTCAGTCAAGCGGTAATGATAAAACAGTACATCAATCATGTCATAAGTACTCTTGTTAATGCAAGAATGAGATGCGATAATGATATATGCTCTCACCTGCACTCCCTCAGTGACATCATCTCACGGTTGTGCATGCAACACTCCCGTTGTGCTCAACACCAACGCCAAAAGCACATGCAATGTGGTGCATATCCGTGATTATCTAAGTTCTTAATTAGACTTATTCATACAATAGAATTAAGAAGCTAAATTACATCCCTTTATATCATTGACCCAAATATTGATCCATCTAAGGTCGTCAATCCTACTAGTCGCATATGGTGGCAGTTTTAGGTCGCTACGGAGAGGCTCGTCACCTCATCGCAGGCCTAGTTTATACTCAAGGTCACTACGGAAAGGCTCGTCACCTTAGCGTAGTCTTAGTGTATACTTAAGGTCATTACGAGAGGCTCGTCACCTGATCATAGGCCGACAACTTGAATACAATGTCTCATACCACCGTGTTTGGCTCACAAGTTTGGTTTGTTCACTGGACACTACGGGGAGGCTCGTCACCCGAGAGTAGGCTGACAGCTCGACCATGGTGTCCCATACCACCATGTCTGGCTCATGAGTCTTAGCGGATAGTGGTACCAAGGTTAAACGAACTTTTTATTAGTAGGTTGGTATCTTAGATTTAAGCAGTAATGTCCATACACGGTGAACATATAATCGGCCAATCGGTTGCTTGACAAAATTGACCGGTATGAGCGTTTGTTAACTTAATCGACATGGAGTGCGTAAGCACTCCGTGTGGCCTAACCACTGTCGACAAGCAGCGTACAACTCGGATTCCTCGAACATGCCTTGTGTGGAAAAATGACCTCGACCACTAACTCGGAAATCATTATCGATTGCCTGGACTATGCAGTAGTCCCAATCATACTCAAACACAATAGACATTCATGTTTGATAGTCAAAATAGCATGTAACAACCAATTCAAATATAAATCTCATATAAGCATTTTAACGAACACATACAGTACATGTTAACATATATAGGCATTCATCCATAAAGTATGTAGTAGTAAGATAGGTTACGTGAAGGAAACTGTAACTATAGATAAGGTTATTGAGAATCCTATCTCAATGCCCTTATTACATATATTTCCACAAGCATTTCCTCACTCAGGCATTTTATCAACCACTTACACTACACATATTAACGTACATGTAATAAATTATTTATAACATATATTATAGCAAATCCTTTCACAAGAAGTTGTCATATGTACAATAATCATGTAATCTCAATCAAATAATCATAGTAAGCATAAATCATAATTCCATATTCATTCAAACATTTCAACAAACACATGGAATGCATTATATCTAACATAGTTCACATATTTATGTAATATACAAAAATCATTGTATTTAAGCACATGTGACAGCAATTAAGTCAGTCATAAATCGTTATTGACATTGAAAGCCTTGAAAACCATAACCTAAACATTTATAGTCCACACCTTTCGTCGGTAGACTCGTATCGAACTCAGTTTGTGCACTATGTCTTTGTCTACAACACAACGGCTACCTAAATCACGAAATAGGATAGTTATTTTACTGATTCTGCTATTTGGATTCCTGAATCAGATTAGGGTTAGGATTTTTTATCCAAAAATAAAATCGGAATCCTCGGTGTAGCGACACGGGAGAGGCGATTCAGCACATGGGGTGGTGGGATCGAATCCCAGTAATGATCTCTCACTTTCTCTCTCTTCTCCTCACCCTTTCCTTCTCTTTCTTTCTCTTCTTTCTCCTAGGGTTGAAATTTGTATGGAATGAGAGAAAGGTAGGTTTAGGTCCTTATATAGGCCCAGAACTGATGAAAATGGACCAAGGGCCATGGTATACTTAGGTTATAGCTAGAGAGTGGCTGTTTCGATCCAACGGAGCTCATCTGGAGGCCCATTTCATGCATACGGTTTGGAAAAAGTTTTCTGACATTGGATCTAGGCTAGGTTAAGATTTCAGTCTGATCGGATCAGTGGATTGACCGCGGAGGACTTGTTTCAGTTCAATGGTCACCGGTACTCGATCAGGACCACAAGTAGACTGACATATATTGAAAATTTTTCCTGATCCGAGGGTGTAATTGGGTCAGAATTTGACAGTCTGAAACCATAAAATTAGCCTGCAAGTGAATGGCTCAATTCACTTAAGTTTTAGTCTATTTTCTAAATACATTCACGTTTCTCACAAGCTTCGTTCCGGATTCAAGTTGTGTGTTTCTGGACACTATTTGGACTTGATTTCCCAGATGATTGTCAAGCCCAGCAAGGCGGTCATAAATGAATAGTTTCGCAGTAATCAGACTTTTGACGCGCGGTCCAGGTTCAATACGGAGTTTCGTGATGCTCTCGAGAGCAACCGAGTTTTGAGATTGATCCTACGTTTTTAGGTAATGTAGCGTCAGCGATCCTATTAATTTTGGGTCTTGCAATATGTATTGAAAGTGATTCAAGCTAATTCCACAGGTGATTCAGTTTAGCACTTAGTTAATTTTCATCCAATTCCTAAAGGATTCGATCCTTAGTGATTTCTACCTGAGGTGGTACTCGGGTCTTTATTTTGAAACGTTACAGGATCGTTCACGAATTAGGATAAGCACATGGTCATTAATTGTGCTGAGTAAGATTGTGGGAACTCTAACAAATACAGTGAATATGTGTGTGGTTTCTCCGACTCTTTTATCTAGGAATAACTAGTTTAAAGTTGTGGCTACCAGTCATTTCGATAGAGTTTTGAGATACTTACACTAAGGGAAGATTAAAAATTAATAGATATCTTTCTTTATGCATATAAGCTAATTATTATGGCAGAAATGTTTTATCAAGAAAATATATTTTTATAAAAATCAGTGATGGGTTGTTATAAAATATTAATTTTATAAATATATTTTAAAATAAAAAAATAATATATAAAAAGTGTTTGAAAAAATACCTTTTTATGGGTTTTGGGAATAGTCCTACATTGGAAAAAGATGAGGAATTTTTATGGTTTATATGAGGAGTGTGGAGTATTATAATACTTACCCACATAGTCCAAAGGAGAATGGAACTTGCGTATTTCAGTGTGTAGCAACGGAACACCCACGCGCGTGCGCTCGCGTTGGGGTTCGAGCTCGGTCTAGGTCTCGGTCAAGGTCACGGGCTCGGTGAGAGGGCGTGGGCATGTGAGGCAGTGTGACTATAGAGGCGCTAGTGGCGCACTTTGCACGTGTGCATTATATCGCAGAGGGTCGCTCCCTTTACGAACCAGAGCGAGACATGTGCGACTAGGTGGCTAAGGTGAGTGGTTGGTTAGAAGGGAGACTAGAGGACTGAGAGAGAAGTCCTTCAGTATATATAGAGAGCTGAAAAAAAGCTGTTGCAGCAGATCTATAATAGTTGTGCCATTAGTGCAGAAAACATGCTGTAACTGCTGCATGGCTAGCCCAACAGCTAGAAAACAGTTAGCTATTGTCTCACACTAGTCAACATATAGCAGCTTAATGGCCCATGCACAATAGTCAAAGAACGGCCATAAAACGGCTAGTTTTCTCCGACGGCTAGAAAATGGTCATGGAATTTATTTTCCTTTACCATAACTCCCAGCCACCACAGCCTATATAAACAAGGCCTGGATGGATTTCAAAACCATCTCACCACACTCTAGCAATATCAATACGAATCAAAGCCTCTGCACTCCTACAGACCAAAAAAATCAGCAATATAACAAGGTTGATCAGAACCATCGCTTGAAGAACAGACCAATGGTGTGGTCTAGAATGGTTCAAGTGAACCAGTGGCTGAAGAACTGACCAGTATAGTGGTCTAAATCACAATTTCTCTTCTCGTTTCTCTTTTGAGATTTTTTGTTTTAATTCTGTCAGACAATGTGTAAAAGAGTTCTATTAGTGGGCCTTTGTGTTTACTGTACGCAGACCCACAGCAGTCTCATCATATCCTAGAAGTGGTTTGCCTGTAACCTATCAGCATACTCAATCTTTTTTAAGAGGGGAAAATAACGCTTTAAGGCCAGCGTCTCAAACATGCTTCAGCCTATCTTATTGAAAACAATTTTATTTTTTCGATTTCACGTTATATGGAAAATTTATTAATCAGTATAATTTTCAACACACCCATCAGCCATTGTATATTTCATAACTTTGATAGGTTGCATCCCCACCATGGATGGACCATGCTTGGAAAAATAAAAATAAAAAATCTTAACGATTGGACAATCCTAGCCTTTCAATTGATCTAACAGCTTTTTGGGCACCATCAATGGTCTGAATTACCAAACAGTGGGTCCCAAACTGGGAGCGGATTGGATACTTAATGCTTCAGTAGCCAAAGCGCTACTGAATTGACATGGTGAAATACAATTGGTTGAATGCCATGATCGTGTTCCCTCACAATTAATGCTCTTTTCCCTGGAGTTCCATTTGGCGTCTCTCTCCGTTTGCCCGTGGACAGGGCTAACTGTTATTTTCAACTCATTTCTTTTCTTCGCCCCACTTAGGAAGTGATATCACCGCTTTCTATGGCACCACCATGATGTATGTATTATATCAACACCGTCCATCCATTTCATGATATCATTTAAGGGCATGATGCAAAGAGTAAGAAAGATACAAATTTAAACTGCACCCCACCAAAGAAAACAATAGAAATTGAATCCTACCATTAAAATCTCTTTGGGTCGCGGAAGCTTTCAATCAAGCTAATATTTATGCTTTACCTTATTCCTCGTCTTTTTTAACTTATAAAAAGGTTGGATCTCAAATAAACATCATGGTCGCCCGCCCCGGGAAGGTTTCAATGGTAGCCATTATCTCATACTATTTTCAGTGGTGGGGTCCACTTAGCTTTTGATCTGCCTAATTCTTTTGCCCACTCATTGAAATGATCTCTCCCAATGGGTCGAAGAACGCAGTGACGTGACATCGGTAGCAAGACTAGTTACCGTCTGGCTCGGTAGCCAACCCGCGCCCCAACCTTATTTAATTTAAAGAATTAAAAGTCCCATTCTCTGCAAATTACAAAAATGCCATGAGTATTAGAAGTAGTAACATGTCTAAGTGGCACCCACCGGAATGTTTTTGATAAATCTATCCTGACCATCAGTTTTTCTAGATTATGTTACAACTTGACCTAGCAATGATATTGATCCAAACTTTTAGTAGGCCACACAATAGGAAAAGGTGAGGATTAAGCTTTCGCCATTGAAATATTCAAGTGGCCACAAAAGTTTTAGATTATGTTAATGTTTTTATAATTTCAATTCATCCAGGTAGGAATGACCTCATGAGCCATATGGATGACATATCATGGTGGACCTAAGAAATTTTCAACCACGGGAATTCCCCCACTTACCGTTAACAAGCCATACGGCCCACATGAGTTTTACATGTCTTATTTTTTAGCCTACATTATCAAATGATATTGAAGACATGATGGACAGACTGAATTTATCACAGATATAATTGTGTGCCCCACCTAGCTTGCCGTCGAAGGAAGTTCATGCGGACGGTTTTGGCCGCAATTGGAAACGGAAGCGGGTTGGCTTCTGAAACAGACGGATGTTACATCACCAAGATCTTTGGGCCCACCATGATGTATGTGTTGTATCCACACCATCCATCCATTTGGAGAGATCATTTTAGGGAGCAAGCAAAAGAATTAGGCAGATTCAAACTTTAAGTGGACCCCACCACAGAAAACAGTAAGAGGTGACGGCCACCGTTGAAACTTTCCCAGAGCCGACCATGATATTTATTTGAGATCCAACCCTTTTATAAGTTAAAAAAGACATGGAATAAGTTAAAGCATAAATATTAACTTGATTGAAAGCTTCTGTGGCCCAGAGAGGTTTTAATGCTAGGCGTTCATTCTCCATTGTTTTCTACAGTGGGGTGCACTTGAAATTTGAATCTTTCTCTATCTTTAGATTATGCCCTAAAATGATATCACAGAGTGGATGGATGGTGTCGATACGATACATACATTATGGTGGTGCCCATGGAAAGTGGTGACGTCACTTCAACAGGGGAGCAAAGAAAAAAAACGACGGGAAAATAAAGTTTGCCATTATGCGGTCGAGTGCATGCACTGGCAAACGGAGAGAGTCGTCTAACGGAACTCCAGGAAAAGAGCATTAATTATAAGGGAGCATGCTATTAATATTCAACCAATTGTATTGCACCACGTCACTTCAGTAGCGTTTTATCCCTCCCCCCCCCCCATTTGCCAGAAAGCAAAGAAAAAGATTTTCCCATCAAGTGTTTCGTCGGTATCGCCAATATAAGATGGTACAAAATGTACCAAGAGTCTGGATTACCGAATCATGTACTTCACTTGTCAAAATAAAAAACGCATTTACATGCATGCCATGTGTCTCGCAGTTCATCTAGAAACAAATCATCCTATAGAAGCGCAGTGGTCATAGTCAACAATAAATAACTACTCAGTCATGAATACTAGGTCTCACCACCATCTGTCGTTTTAGGCAGAGAAAGCACATACCGCCACGTGTCCTCACGGTACTAGTAGGCATGCTTGCATACTTTCCATCCATCTCTCTATCTTTATATGTGGGAAAAAAAAAAAAAAAAAATCAGTTATTAGTCATTGATCTTACACCAAAACAATGGCAAACAAGACACTCATCATAAGCACACTTTCTAAATTTCGTTCCATTCCTTCTTCCAATTTCCTTAGAAGAGACCCTTTTAGGCCCAGACTATATGTCTCTGCTGGCACCAAACCTTTACAGGTGAGTCATTGCTATCCACTGTTTCATTTTTAGCTTTATCCGGATCGTGCAAAAGGTGGGTCACACCATGAAGATCGCCTCCTGTGAATATCGGGTCCATCCGATCATTAGGTGGGTTATGCGTTTTTATTTTTAGACCGTTGGTTATCCAGTGGTTTTCATAATGTGACTGGCACGATGAGTGGACTAGCATGAATTTTGTCCTAGCTGATCTTCATGATGAGGCCCACCATTTGTATGGTGTGGATGTCCAATTCAAGTGACACGTGGACATTCACTATCCATTGATTTCGATGGTGTGATCGGCACGATAAGTGGGTCAGCATGATTTTTGTCTCAGTCACTCTTCATGATGTGGCCCTCCTTTTGTACGGGGTGGATTTCCTAATTATGTGATAAGTTGGCTGGAAAGACAGGGTTGTATGCGAAAGTTCGCATGCACACGATCATTTTCCTGGGGACCTGACCAAGGGCAGGAATGTCATTGTCAAAGGTGTGGGCTTGGATATTATTTCTTGGTCTATGGGTTCACTCTGGCCCACAAATATAGTGCCAGTGCGGGCCTAGATTTGACAACTTTTAAGGAAAAGGCCAACATTGATCGGATCTAGGCCCAATTAAGGCCCAGACAGCTAAACTTTTTAGGCCCATGTTAGGTCCCGGGTCCAAATTCAGATCCGAGATGTGGATGGGGCAAAAAGGGCTCATATAGAGCTGAGATTGCCGCTATTAATGGACCCGACCAGATGTTAACTGGTACAGGTCCATTTTGGGAACCGTTGAGAATCGAGTCTAGTCCGTTCTAGGTTGGGTCATCAACCTGAACCCGGTTAAAATCAGGTCAGGTTGAGTCAAGACAAATTCGGTTTGAGTAATATTCATGAGGCGTGCTCCAGTGGAACGGTGGTACCAGCCATATGTGGGGCCCGTGGATGTACAAAGATCATCCAACTAGTCCATTAGATGGGTCACCTGATATTAACACCAGTTTTAAAATATAATCAGCCCTCCATTTGAACCGGGTCCCATTGAATTTCAAAACAGCCTGAGTTTTAGGGAGACTCTTCATCTAGGCCAGATGAAGAGTCTCAAAGCATCCAAGAATCCATATGAACAACATGGTTGGCCTTACTACACAGATAAGGGCTGATTTTTCATTCATGCATCATGTGGGCCCACCTACGCCCTGGTGGTACGCAGTGTGTGAAATGATACTATAAGGCTAAGCTCTGTAGGCCCCCACTGCAATCTTGGTCGTACATCAACACTTTGCATTTGGTGGGTCCCTTCTTAAATTATGGGATAT
Source organism: Magnolia kwangsiensis (assembly GCA_037074715.1). Taxonomy (NCBI): domain Eukaryota; kingdom Viridiplantae; phylum Streptophyta; class Magnoliopsida; order Magnoliales; family Magnoliaceae; genus Magnolia; species Magnolia kwangsiensis. Next base: position 35,287,052 of record CM073573.1, read on the forward strand.
ACCAAAAATCAGCAGTATCTTAAACTCAAATGGTCAATACCATCTTAAACCATATGAAATTGTGCATAAAACATATAAAACTTGATGTTGAGCCGGTAACATACAATCTCATGGCGAAGATGGACTAGAAAAGGCTCGAGGCGGAAGTGATCCGGACTATCAGAATCTTAAAACAGGTGTATCTCACAAAATGGAATGAGTTATCCGATGTGCCGTATATGATTTTGGGGTAAGAGAAGCTAATTTAGCCACTCAATCCCCTATGCCGGGTTGCCCACGCTGAATTTGCAAAATTTCATCAAATCGATGGTCAAAATCCCATTTTATTTTTGTTTTTACTATTTATAGTAAATTTTAGTTTGATCGTAACTCTTCATCCATTGGATGTTAGGAGTTGTGTCCAACATGAAAAGTGCTTAGAAGTATTAGGAGAATAGCGTGGTTAAGCCAAATAAGACACTTACCATCTTTTGTTGAAAACCATGAGGTCTAGTAGGAATCATGACTCTCTATAAATAGTAAATTTACAATTTATAGTAAGTCACAATTTCCAAGCTATAGTATGCTTCGAAACTTCTTTGTAGGGTTTATGTTACTGTTTAAGAGGTTGTAAGCTCCTTTTTTTTAGAATCAATCAATTTATTACTAATTTTTAGAATTATTTTTAGTTTCTTATTTTCCTTATGGATCTGAGGTATCTCTAAGAAAACAGTGCTCGACCTCATCACGTCCATCCCTGTGTCAAAATTACTTGGCGGGGCACTGATTATTCAAGCAACAACAAAATGAGGTTTGGTAAACTAGGCATGTATTGAAAGAGCCTACTTACATAGCATGCATTTGTGTAAGTCATCGATGAATGTGCAATCTAATCCATCCACTAGATGGGCCAGCAATGTGAACCTCTTATTTCTCCTAAGCTAACTCGAACCTAGATGCAAAGATCTAATGGATACCTGACCCTAAGAATATGACCTACACCCAACATGACCTAAACCCTATTAGGCCAATATAGGAATTATAGGACTAGACCTAAACTTGATATGTTGACAACCCGAGCTGAGTTGCAACATGGCTAAAACTACTATCTATCTATGATTATGAATAACTAAAGAGACTAGGCGTTTATTCGTATTATTGATTTTTGTTACCCACAAAGAAACTATATGGGTGATCTTAGATTAATATGGTATGAGAAATGCATGTTTCACATTTGAATTGTGTCAATGTAGGAGGGAAGCTCAGCACAAGAAGCGTCGCGTGCATGTGATAAAGCGGCTGATGCTGTTAAGCAAGGGGTCAACGAAGCTAAAGAGACGGCCCAAGACAAGAAAGATCAAGTGTCCTCTAAGGTAGATCAGGTAACCACTCTACAATCCATGTTCAAATAAAAAGAGACGATTTGTAACGAAAATACTAAATTTCAAAAACTAAGTTAAATGAAGAAAGTAAGAAAAAATCAATGTTGGTGGAATGCAAACAGGTGACACAGAAGACGAAAGAAGTTGTTAATAAGGTGTCCGAAACGGCAGGAGACTTGACTGAGAAAGCGAAACAAACGGCTCAAGATGCATGGGGATCAGCTAAAGAAGCTAGCCAAAAGATAAAGGAAAGCGTCGTAGGAAAGGCTGAAGACGGCAAGGAAATCATCGAAGAAAAAGCTAAGGATGTGAAGCGGTCATGAACATCAAGAATATGGATGCTCCGTGATTACTAGCTATTTATCTCCTTTGTCATCATCGTTGTTGTAGTCATCTCCTTTCATAAAATTTTATTGGGTTGTCATTAGAAGATAAATTTTCTATTTGTGACAAGCAAATAACTTCCTTATTGTGCACTGAGTGCAAGGCCTTGTTGTTTTATCCAAGCCAATGATTTGATGCCTCCATAAGAGATGGGGCACCATGCCCAAAACATCGCTCGAATTGGAAGATCCTAATTGTCAAATCCTGTCAGGCTTGGTCCATCATTGATTCCATGTGCAATGTGAAAGTTCTTTGTCCGTCACATACAAGAAACTTGGCCTTTTATTATTATTGTTACTGTTATTATTTATTTCTTTTAGTAATAAAATTAGATTTCCATTGATATAAAATGCTTCTAATTTTTAGGGCATGTTTGGTTTTTCATAACTTTGGTAAAAACATTGCAAATGGGTAATAATTATTTCCTTTGATAATTATGGTATTATTATCATGCTTGATTTTATGCATACTATTTTTACCTCTAAAACCAAAGACACTGCCAAATATATGTGGAGCCCGCCGTGATGTCCGTGGCTATCCTCACCATCCATCCGTTATGCTAGCTAAAATTTGGGGCTTGAATAAAAAAATAAAAGCTGATACAAAGCTCAAGTGAACAACACCACAGGATTTAAGGAATCAAACATCTACCGTTAAAAGCTTATCGGTGCCACTGTTTCCTTTGGTGTGGGCCACTTGAGTATTGGATTAGTCCCATTTTTGGCTCATGCCTCAAAATGTTATGCTAAAACAGTTGAACATTGCAAATATATATATCATGTGGGGTCCACAAATTTAAACTAGTACTTTTGACCTAGTTTTCGAAATATAAATACAATTGCATTTTCAAGCAGGATGGAGTAGTAATAATTACTTATTCACAATGCATTTACATAAATTTTGGAAAATCGAATGGGCCTATGGGGCATTTAAATTTTAAGTAGCTTAAGCTACTTATGCCTTAAGTAGCTTATTATGATATCTACTTAGTAAGCTGAACTGACTAAGTATTTAAGTAAAAAAAGAAAAAAAGAAAAAAAGTTACTTATAATTGATCCTAAACTAAACTTATCTCGAATAACTTACGTATCTATTGTTATTAGTATTAACCGCACTGACTCCATTATATATATAGAGGCATTATAAAAATTTGAATGGGTTTTATTTTAACCTCATCAGTTTCATTTTGATTATTACGGGGGATTACATTCTAATATTGAATAGAAAATGATCCAATTCACATACAAGCATGGCAATCCATAGCTAAAGTGGTAGACTGAGTGAAAGATACCTCGTTTCAAACACCGAGGTCTTGGTATCGATCCCTAGGGAGGGTGGCTAACAGTGAAGTGTGAACTACCAGTGTTGTGTACCAACAAGCTAACAAAAAAAAAAATACCACTAACAGTGAAGTGTGAACTGCCAGTGTTGTGTGCCAACAAGCTAACAAAAGGAAAAAAAAGAAATAGTTAGTTGCATTAGGACACTTGGACAGTCCAAGCCACTCATTTGGCTTTGCCACTGGGTTCATAGTACATTTCACGGCCATGTAAAAATCATTTCCATGAGCAATTCAAATCATCTGCTTATAACCTATATAATGGACGGTCAAGATTATTCATGGAAAAATAGGCCTAATCAACAAGAAGTGCCAAGAATTGGCTATGGTTACAAAGGATCATTTTTATTAGAGAATCCTAACCATCCATTCCATGTCTTGAAAAGTTTGTTGGATAAAATGTTGAATTAAATAGACTATAAAAATCGAGAACCAAAAAAGAAAAATAAATTTAGAGAAAGAAAAACTTATTGAATTGAGTCGAGGTGTGACTGAGTCACTCGGCTTGAAATCGAATTTGCTCCCCTTGGACAGCGTCCCAAGTGCAACAGGTTTCCAGAGCAATCGACCTCCAGGATACAACGACTATGACCCGGTCCCAGCGGTGCACTCACTGTACACGGGCTCGAACCACTTGCAGTTTAATCCGAAAGTACTGAGTTGACTCAGCAATGAACTCAGTAACAAAACCGTATCAGAGAGAGTTTTATAAGGCAGGAAATTTTTCGTATTTTGAAACTGGAATCGGAAGTCTTTATATAGACTTCGAAATGGTGCATAAGCACCCTTTACAAAAGGAGTACCCATACACACACACCCACGCGAGTACACTTACACCGCACCCGCACCCGCACCCGCACCCGCGCCCAGCCCAGCCCAGCCCGTCCCGTCCCGTCGCGCACGCGGACACGGACTCGGACTCGGACTCGGCTCGGCACGGCACGGCTCGGCTCGGCGCGCGCGCGCGCGTGTGTGGTTAATGGCATAGATTAGAGCTATTGGCATAGCCCCCCCACAGGACCAAATTCACATGCCCCCTGAAAGGGGCTCAAGCCCTAGGCAAAAAGTCTATCATATAAACAAGAGAATTTCTCTTGTCAAATCCGATGTGGGACAAAACCAACACCTCAAAAACACCAAAATTTAAATGTGGAGGGAAAACACCGAAATTTGAAAATTCAAATTTTTAATATTATTTTAAAACAAATACAACAAAGTTGATGGCTAAAAAAAAAAGTCCAACTCATGGATCAGGAATTATTAACCGTGGAGGGGAGCTTGGAAAGTTTCTCTTTCCCTTCTTTTTTAAATTAATTGTGTGGTTTATTAATTTAAGAGTATTATTTATAAGAGGGTCTACTTTGAGAACATCCTAGCCATGCAAAAGTGGACCACACCATCAAGACCACCCAGGGAAAAAATTAGGCTAGTCTACTCATCAGGCAAGTCTCAACATCGAAATCAATGTGATTTCATGGTATGGTCCACTTTTAAACAGCTGAGTTTTCTCACATGCACGAAATGAGTAAGATCATGTATTGTGTTTGTATTAGTTATGGATCACGACACTGCAGAGGAAGAAGGGAGAGACAGTGCATCTGATATAATCAATGAAATCAGTATTTAATTTGAGGGGTCGTTTGGCACCATGGATTTGGGGGATTTTAAATCCCCCTGGTTGTTTGATAATAAGGTAATGGGGGCTTTCAAATCCAGTGAGTTTCAAATCCCTTCAAAGAAGGGGTTTGAAATCCACGGTGAGAACTTAGATTGCATCTAAAATCCTTTCATGAGTTGCATGTGTAATATGTGTGTTACTATACTATCATTCTATTGGGCACATCACCCACTAATAATATCCCAAAACAATTAGATTATCAATTGCATCACTATAATTATTTTAATATGATGATTAGCATCGTCCAAACATTATCCATGTAAATCAAGGGTTAGACTTGAAATTTTATCATTTTCAGGCAAAACATATATTTCAGCGGACTTATTACAATCATTGTATCAAACATTATATAAGTTTCTAATTACAAATATTAAAGTTAATTTAGTGATTAAATTCAAACCCTTCTAAGTATACCATAACTACTTTTGGATTAAAGTTGATTTCCAATTAGAGTGTCAAACATAACAAGAGGGTTTCAAATCTAGAGGTTTCAAATCCACACTCCCAAGTGGGCCTGAAGGGCTTTCCGGTAAAGTAACTGAGTGGAAACAGATTGCGTGTGCCGACCATGGGTGTGTTGACGCCACCAACTTTTGTGGCCCCACCATGATGCGTGTGTTATATCTACATCCTCATTCATTTTATGAGATCGTTTTAGAGCATGGCCCCCGAAATGAGGTAGATCCTAAGCTCCCAAATCACGGAAAGGAGAGGATTGAACATTTACCATTGAAAACTTATCAAGGGCCACAAAAGTTTTTGGATCAGTCTGGTATTTGTTTGTGGAACTCATTCATGCCTTTGTGACCTCATGAACAGCTTGAATAACAAATAAACATTATGGTTGGCCTTAGGAGGGTTTCAACGGTGAGAATAATTGTCGTTACTTTTTTATGTAGTGTGGTTCACTTGAGCTTTGGATCTTTATAATTTTTAGATTCACGCTTTAAAATGATCTCAGAAAATAAATGATTGGTATAGATATACGTACATAATGGTCGAGCCCACATAACTTGGTGACATCAACACACCACCAAAGGCAATGGTGTGTAGCACACCACGCAATACGCTTCCGTGCCCCTTGCCTCCAGCTAATTTATGCGATGATGTATGTGGCCTTCGTTTGTCACCATTTATAAACGGTGTAATACGGGCCATTCCATTTGTGGGACGTATCATGTATCATCCAATCACACGACTAGATTCCTGTGCTAGTTCACCACCGTTTTAAGAAGGGTGCACCGCATGGATGGATTATAAATGTAAATTTACACTAACGAAGCAATCCTAACCATCCAATTGATGGCTATGAAACGGATGGTTAAAAGAAAAATATTGAGCATTCCACATACAAAAGGGCGAAATCCAATGGTTACCGTCATCTTCTCAGCGTAAATTTTAGGTTATGCACAATCAGCAAATTGGTAGCCCCTTTATTAGCGTTGTACACAAACTGAGTTAGCTCGGTTAACTGGCATGACTTGACTCAGAAAAAGTTTTATTTGACTCGCTTCGAAATTGAGTTCGAGCCAAATCAGGCTGATTTTTTGAGCTCGAACAAAATTCAAACTGAATTCTAGCTTGCCTGAGCTCGACTCGGCTCGGATTGAACCCAACTCAAATCAAACTCGAATTGATCCAGTTCAGTGCCTTGGTTACTTTTATATTGTTCTTGCTTACCAAGTGTTTGATGAAATGACTCAACAAAGTGTCAGCTGGTAGCAATGAAAATATATTTTATCAAACAAATCGTATCAAACAAATATTTTGATGTTGCCTACAAGGTGTTTGAAATATCTTGAAAAGTTTGTTGGATAAAATGTTGAATTAAATAGACTATAAAAATCGAGAACCAAAAAAGAAAAATAAATTTAGAGAAAGAAAAACTTATTGAATTGAGTCGAGGCGTGACTGAGTCACTCGGCTTGAAATCGAATTTGCTCCCCTTGGACAGCGTCCCAAGTGCAACAGGTTTCCAGAGCAATCGACCTCCAGGATACAACGACTATGACCCGGTCCCAGCGGTGCACTCACTGTACACGGGCTCGAACCACTTGCAGTTTAATCCGAAAGTACTGAGTTGACTCAGCAATGAACTCAGTAACAAAACCGTATCAGAGAGAGTTTTATAAGGCAGGAAATTTTTCGTATTTTGAAACTGGAATCGGAAGTCTTTATATAGACTTCGAAATGGTGCATAAGCACCCTTTACAAAAGGTTAGGTCCGTTGGGTTTAAACCCAATAGGGGCGACCAACCGGAAGGGAAGCATCTCTCTGGTTTAAAAATGAAAAGGCGCAAGTGCGAGTACACTCTCGCACATACAGTCCTGCGAGTACCCATACACACACACCCACGCGAGTACACTTACACCGCACCCCACCCGCACCCGCACCCGCGCCCAGCCCAGCCCAGCCCGTCCCGTCCCGTCGCGTCGCGCACGCGCACGCGGACACGGACTCGGACTCGGCTCGGCTCGGCTCGGCACGGCACGGCTCGGCTCGGCGCGCGCGCGCGCGTGTGTGGTTAATGGCATAGATTAGAGCTATTGGCATAGCCCCCCCACAGGACCAAATTCACATGCCCCCTGAAAGGGGCTCAAGCCCTAGGCAAAAAGTCTATCATATAAACAAGAGAATTTCTCTTGTCAAATCCGATGTGGGACAAAACCAACACCTCAAAAACACCAAAATTTAAATGTGGAGGGAAAACACCGAAATTTGAAACTTCAAATTTTTAATATTATTTTAAAACAAATACAACAATCCCCCACATGTTTTAAAATAAAATGCTTTCTGATTAAAGCGAAATAGTTGTGCAATGGTGCCGGTGTCACCATAGACTTGAACCGACATTAGAGTAAGCAAGACAGGTCTACAGGAATCAGGTGACACCATAGTCTTGAACCTGAATCCTTTTAATGTAGATCGCAAGTACATGCCACTCACACAACTCTTCCTCTGCAAGTGATTCTGTGGTTCGGTGCGTTTCGGCCATACACCATTACCTGGATTTCATGAGTGCTCTAGAGAATTCGCCTAGATTCTCATAAGAAGCGGCCTCCACCTCCACACCCATATAGGTGAATTCCATCAAGTGTATGCAGCAACTGTATACACCACCAAATATATGGCTATGGATCCATTAAGAGTTCTAAAAACTCATCCTTCTGCGTTGCTGCTCGCACTGTACACCATAGAAGGGGCTCATATAACTCAGTGCAATCGTCTACCTTGTGTCTTGTTGTTTACCCATTGAACCTATCTCATGGGATCTCCACTTGTATAGGTTGGGTAACCGACACTGGCAGTTCATATATTAGGCTCAGCCCCATTCCCTTCGATGTATCATTGACTAACTTTTTGGATAGTCCTTTAGTCAGAGGATCTGCTAGATTCTTTTCTGACCTCACAAAGTCAATAGATATGACTCCATCACGTAACATATGTTTCACTATATTGTGTCTGAGTCTAATATGCCTGCTTTTTCCATTATATATTTTACTTTTTGCTTTCGCTATAGCTGCTTGACAGTCACAATGAATAGATACGGCCGATACAGGCTTTGGCCACAATGGTATATCAGCTAAGAGATTTCTAAGTCATTCAGCTTCTGATCCAGCCTTTTCTAAGGCAATAAACTCGGATTCCATAGTCGACCGAGCAATACATGTCTGCTTGGTGGACTTCCAAGAGACTGCTCCTCCACCCAAAGTGAAGACATATCCACTAGTGGATTTTGTCTCATCTGAATTACTGATCCAGTTAGCATCACTATATCCTTCTAATACAGTAGGATAACCATTATAATGTAAACCATATGTCATATTACCTTTTAGGTATCGTAAAATTCTAGACAATGCATTCCAATGTTCTTTTCCAGGGTTATGTGTATATCTACTTAGCCTTCCTACTGCAAAAGCTATGTCAGGTCTAGTGCAGTTTGTTAGATACATGAGACTACCAATTATTCTGGAATATTCTAATTGAGACACACTATTTTCTGTATTCTTCATGAGAGTCACACTATAATCATAAGGAGTACTGACAGGTAAACAATCAAAATGGTTAAACTTTCTCAATATCTTCTCAATGTAATGAGATTGTGATAATATAATAACACCATTTTTCCTGGTTACTTCAATACCCAATATTATACTTGCCTCTCCTAAGTCTTTCATGTCAAACTTAGATGACAAGAATTTCTTAGTTGCATTAACTAATTTAATATTAGTTCCAAAAATAAGCATGTCATCAACATAAAGACATATGATAACATAATCATTTCCAGAAATTTTACTATATACACATCTATCTACATCATTATATGATAACCATTTGATTTTAAAACACCATCAAATTTTTCATGCCATTGTTTAGGAGCCTGTTTTAAACCATATAGTGATTTAATTAGTCTACATACTTTATTTTCTTTACCTAATATCTTATAACCCTCAGGTTGCTCCATATATATTTCTTCTTCTAAGTCTCCATTTAGGAAAGCAGTCTTAACATCCATCTGGTGTACCACTAGTTTATATATGGAGGCTATCGCTATTAAGACTCTAATAGTTGTAATCCTAGTTACAGGGGAATATGTATCAAAATAATCTATTCCTTCCTTTTGTTTAAAGTCTTTCGCTACCAATCTAGCCTTAAACTTATCGATAGTTCCATCTGGTTTTAGTTTCTTTCTAAACACCCATTTGCAGCCTATTGGTTTGTTACCAGGTGGTAGGTCTACAAGTTCCCAAGTATTATTTGATATAATAGATTCTAACTCATCATTTATTGCTTCCTTCCAAAAGGTTGCATCTGGAGAGTTAATAGCTTCTATATAAGTTGTAGGATCATCTTCTACTAAGAATGTGAAAAAACCATCTCCTAGGTTAGTTTCTTTTCTAACTCTAATACTTTTTCTTGGTTGTATCTCTTCTACTACTTTCTCGTAAGTATTTTTACTAGTAGACGCAATATCTGATTCATTAACTTTTTCTATTCCTATAGATTTAGATTTCATAGGGAATACGTTCTCAAAGAACTCTGCATCCCTAGCTTCTATAATTGTATTAGGATCTAGAATATTATCCTTAGTTTTTAAAACTAGAAACCTATATGCCGCACTGTTTTGTGCATACCCTATAAATACACAATCGGTCGTTTTAGGACCTAATTTTCTTTTCTTAGTTTCAGGCAATCCTACTTTAGCAAGACACCCCCACACTTTAATATATTTATAACTAGGAATATGATTCTTCCAAAGTTCATATGGTGTTTGTTCAGAAGATTTAGATGGAATCCTGTTTAGGATATAACAAGCAGACAGAATTGCTTCTCCCCACATATTTGAGGGTAAGCCTGAACTATTTAACATGGCATTCATCATTTCTTTTAGAGTTCTGTTCTTACGTTCTGCTATTCCATTTTGTTCTGGTGTATAAGGAGCTGTAGTTTCGTGAATTATTCCATTCTTTTCACATAATTCTCTAAATTGAGAAGATTCATATTCACCTCCTCTATCTGTTCTAAGTCTTTTAATTTTTATATTTAATTGATTTTCAACTTCAATTTTGTATTTAGAAAAAGCATCTAAAGCTTCATCTTTGTTCCTTAATAGATATACTCTAGTGAACCTAGAGTAGTCATCTACAAAAGTTATATAATATCTTTTTCCTCCTCTAGACATGTGATTTCTAAAATCACCTAAATCACTATGTATCAACTCTAATAGAACAGATGATCTTTCTATTTGTTTAAAGGGTTTTCTAATAAATTTTGATTCTACACATGTTTCACATTTTTCAAACTCTTCATTAGATATATTAGGTAATAAACCTAATCTTTTCATTTTCTTTAAAGATGCCACATTCACATGACCTAATCTATTATGCCATAAATAAAAAGGTTCAACGATATAAACAGAATTAGATGTTTTCTTATTATCATTGGATACATTTACAATGAATAAACCATCGCTACAGTACCCCTTACCAACAAAGGTTCCATTTTTAGTCATTACAAGCTTATCTGAATCAAATACTAATTTGACACCAGCCTTATTGAGGAGCGAACCAGAGACCAAGTTTCTTCTAATGTTAGGCACATGGAGGACATCATTTAACATTAGAGTCTTTCCAGAAGTGAGTTTCAGAAGTACTTTCCCTTTCCCTACAACTGGAGACGTTCTAGCATTTTCCATGAACACCTGTTCATCATCTCCTGATACTTGGTAGGAGGTAAACATGCTACGATCCTTGCACACGTGTCTAGTTGCACCAGTATCTAGCACCCACTCCAAGTTGTTTACAAGGAAGACTTCTGATACCACAGTCACTACTATGTCAGACTCATTGCCTGTTTCTGTAAGATTAGCTTGCGGCTTATCTTTATTTTTCTTAAGCCTGCAGGTTTTAACATGATGCCCAGGCTTTCCACAGTTGTAGCAGTTTCCCTTTTTCTTGAATTGATTGTTTGCATTCTTCTTTTTGAGCCTGCATTCATTTGCATAATGTCCAGGTTTGCCACAGTTATGACAGTTGCCCTTTTTCTTATTATTTGTCCGACTTGATTCCATAAGATTCGCTTTTGAATCTATCTCATTTTTATTTTCTTTTTGGTCCCTGATTCTATTGGCCTCCTCTATTCGTATGTGTACGATAGTGGTTTCCAAAGAAACACCGTTCTTCTTATGTTTCATTCTATTTTTATATTCTTTCCAGGAGGGCGGTAACTTTTCTATTAACGCTCCTGACAGAAACACCTCATCCAACTTAATTCCTTCTGTCGATAGTTCGTGAATTAGACTTTGAAAGTCGTGAATCTGATTTGTGACAGATTTATCGTCTGTCATTTCATAGTGAAGGAAATTAGCAATTGCATGTTTCTTAGCGCCTGCATCTTCTAATATGTATTTCTTTTCTAAAGCAATCCATATATCTTTAGCAGAGGCGTAAGAAGCATACACATCATATAATTCGTTGGATAAAGAGTTTAGAATATAATTTTTACAATTATTTTCATCTGTTACTTCATTTTGATTTGCTGGATCTTTAGTATTTGATTCAGATAAAATGTATGAAACTTTCAGGGTGGTAAGAGCGAACATCAATTTCTGTTTCCACCGTTTAAAGGATTGTCCAGCGAACGGTTCGATTTTGGCTAACTCAGTAGAAGCATTTACTGTTACTGTAGCCATAGTCTATGTAATTCAACACAAATTTCGATTTCAAGATTGTTGGATAAAATGTTGAATTAAATAGACTATAAAAATCGAGAACCAAAAAAGAAAAATAAATTTAGAGAAAGAAAAACTTATTGAATTGAGTCGAGGCGTGACTGAGTCACTCGGCTTGAAATCGAATTTGCTCCCCTTGGACAGCGTCCCAAGTGCAACAGGTTTCCAGAGCAATCGACCTCCAGGATACAACGACTATGACCCGGTCCCAGCGGTGCACTCACTGTACACGGGCTCGAACCACTTGCAGTTTAATCCGAAAGTACTGAGTTGACTCAGCAATGAACTCAGTAACAAAACCGTATCAGAGAGAGTTTTATAAGGCAGGAAATTTTTCGTATTTTGAAACTGGAATCGGAAGTCTTTATATAGACTTCGAAATGGTGCATAAGCACCCTTTACAAAAGGAGTACCCATACACACACACCCACGCGAGTACACTTACACCGCACCCGCACCCGCACCCGCACCCGCGCCCAGCCCAGCCCAGCCCGTCCCGTCCCGTCGCGCACGCGGACACGGACTCGGACTCGGCTCGGCACGGCACGGCTCGGCTCGGCGCGCGCGCGCGCGTGTGTGGTTAATGGCATAGATTAGAGCTATTGGCATAGCCCCCCCACAGGACCAAATTCACATGCCCCCTGAAAGGGGCTCAAGCCCTAGGCAAAAAGTCTATCATATAAACAAGAGAATTTCTCTTGTCAAATCCGATGTGGGACAAAACCAACACCTCAAAAACACCAAAATTTAAATGTGGAGGGAAAACACCGAAATTTGAAAATTCAAATTTTTAATATTATTTTAAAACAAATACAACAAAGTTGATGGCTAAAAAAAAAAGTCCAACTCATGGATCAGGAATTATTAACCGTGGAGGGGAGCTTGGAAAGTTTCTCTTTCCCTTCTTTTTTAAATTAATTGTGTGGTTTATTAATTTAAGAGTATTATTTATAAGAGGGTCTACTTTGAGAACATCCTAGCCATGCAAAAGTGGACCACACCATCAAGACCACCCAGGGAAAAAATTAGGCTAGTCTACTCATCAGGCAAGTCTCAACATCGAAATCAATGTGATTTCATGGTATGGTCCACTTTTAAACAGCTGAGTTTTCTCACATGCACGAAATGAGTAAGATCATGTATTGTGTTTGTATTAGTTATGGATCACGACACTGCAGAGGAAGAAGGGAGAGACAGTGCATCTGATATAATCAATGAAATCAGTATTTAATTTGAGGGGTCGTTTGGCACCATGGATTTGGGGGATTTTAAATCCCCCTGGTTGTTTGATAATAAGGTAATGGGGGCTTTCAAATCCAGTGAGTTTCAAATCCCTTCAAAGAAGGGGTTTGAAATCCACGGTGAGAACTTAGATTGCATCTAAAATCCTTTCATGAGTTGCATGTGTAATATGTGTGTTACTATACTATCATTCTATTGGGCACATCACCCACTAATAATATCCCAAAACAATTAGATTATCAATTGCATCACTATAATTATTTTAATATGATGATTAGCATCGTCCAAACATTATCCATGTAAATCAAGGGTTAGACTTGAAATTTTATCATTTTCAGGCAAAACATATATTTCAGCGGACTTATTACAATCATTGTATCAAACATTATATAAGTTTCTAATTACAAATATTAAAGTTAATTTAGTGATTAAATTCAAACCCTTCTAAGTATACCATAACTACTTTTGGATTAAAGTTGATTTCCAATTAGAGTGTCAAACATAACAAGAGGGTTTCAAATCTAGAGGTTTCAAATCCACACTCCCAAGTGGGCCTAAAGGGCTTTCCGGTAAAGTAACTGAGTGGAAACAGATTGCGTGTGCCGACCATGGGTGTGTTGACGCCACCAACTTTTGTGGCCCCACCATGATGCGTGTGTTATATCTACATCCTCATTCATTTTATGAGATCGTTTTAGAGCATGGCCCCCGAAATGAGGTAGATCCTAAGCTCCCAAATCACGGAAAGGAGAGGATTGAACATTTACCATTGAAAACTTATCAAGGGCCACAAAAGTTTTTGGATCAGTCTGGTATTTGTTTGTGGAACTCATTCATGCCTTTGTGACCTCATGAACAGCTTGAATAACAAATAAACATTATGGTTGGCCTTAGGAGGGTTTCAACGGTGAGAATAATTGTCGTTACTTTTTTATGTAGTGTGGTTCACTTGAGCTTTGGATCTTTATAATTTTTAGATTCACGCTTTAAAATGATCTCAGAAAATAAATGATTGGTATAGATATACGTACATAATGGTCGAGCCCACATAACTTGGTGACATCAACACACCACCAAAGGCAATGGTGTGTAGCACACCACGCAATACGCTTCCGTGCCCCTTGCCTCCAGCTAATTTATGCGATGATGTATGTGGCCTTCGTTTGTCACCATTTATAAACGGTGTAATACGGGCCATTCCATTTGTGGGACGTATCATGTATCATCCAATCACACGACTAGATTCCTGTGCTAGTTCACCACCGTTTTAAGAAGGGTGCACCGCATGGATGGATTATAAATGTAAATTTACACTAACGAAGCAATCCTAACCATCCAATTGATGGCTATGAAACGGATGGTTAAAAGAAAAATATTGAGCATTCCACATACAAAAGGGCGAAATCCAATGGTTACCGTCATCTTCTCAGCGTAAATTTTAGGTTATGCACAATCAGCAAATTGGTAGCCCCTTTATTAGCGTTGTACACAAACTGAGTTAGCTCGGTTAACTGGCATGACTTGACTCAGAAAAAGTTTTATTTGACTCGCTTCGAAATTGAGTTCGAGCCAAATCAGGCTGATTTTTTGAGCTCGAACAAAATTCAAACTGAATTCTAGCTTGCCTGAGCTCGACTCGGCTCGGATTGAACCCAACTCAAATCAAACTCGAATTGATCCAGTTCAGTGCCTTGGTTACTTTTATATTGTTCTTGCTTACCAAGTGTTTGATGAAATGACTCAACAAAGTGTCAGCTGGTAGCAATGAAAATATATTTTATCAAACAAATCGTATCAAACAAATATTTTGATGTTGCCTACAAGGTGTTTGAAATATCTTGAAAAGTTTGTTGGATAAAATGTTGAATTAAATAGACTATAAAAATCGAGAACCAAAAAAGAAAAATAAATTTAGAGAAAGAAAAACTTATTGAATTGAGTCGAGGCGTGACTGAGTCACTCGGCTTGAAATCGAATTTGCTCCCCTTGGACAGCGTCCCAAGTGCAACAGGTTTCCAGAGCAATCGACCTCCAGGATACAACGACTATGACCCGGTCCCAGCGGTGCACTCACTGTACACGGGCTCGAACCACTTGCAGTTTAATCCGAAAGTACTGAGTTGACTCAGCAATGAACTCAGTAACAAAACCGTATCAGAGAGAGTTTTATAAGGCAGGAAATTTTTCGTATTTTGAAACTGGAATCGGAAGTCTTTATATAGACTTCGAAATGGTGCATAAGCACCCTTTACAAAAGGTTAGGTCCGTTGGGTTTAAACCCAATAGGGGCGACCAACCGGAAGGGAAGCATCTCTCTGGTTTAAAAATGAAAAGGCGCAAGTGCGAGTACACTCTCGCACATACAGTCCTGCGAGTACCCATACACACACACCCACGCGAGTACACTTACACCGCACCCCACCCGCACCCGCACCCGCGCCCAGCCCAGCCCAGCCCGTCCCGTCCCGTCGCGTCGCGCACGCGCACGCGGACACGGACTCGGACTCGGCTCGGCTCGGCTCGGCACGGCACGGCTCGGCTCGGCGCGCGCGCGCGCGTGTGTGGTTAATGGCATAGATTAGAGCTATTGGCATAGCCCCCCCACAGGACCAAATTCACATGCCCCCTGAAAGGGGCTCAAGCCCTAGGCAAAAAGTCTATCATATAAACAAGAGAATTTCTCTTGTCAAATCCGATGTGGGACAAAACCAACACCTCAAAAACACCAAAATTTAAATGTGGAGGGAAAACACCGAAATTTGAAACTTCAAATTTTTAATATTATTTTAAAACAAATACAACAATCCCCCACATGTTTTAAAATAAAATGCTTTCTGATTAAAGCGAAATAGTTGTGCAATGGTGCCGGTGTCACCATAGACTTGAACCGACATTAGAGTAAGCAAGACAGGTCTACAGGAATCAGGTGACACCATAGTCTTGAACCTGAATCCTTTTAATGTAGATCGCAAGTACATGCCACTCACACAACTCTTCCTCTGCAAGTGATTCTGTGGTTCGGTGCGTTTCGGCCATACACCATTACCTGGATTTCATGAGTGCTCTAGAGAATTCGCCTAGATTCTCATAAGAAGCGGCCTCCACCTCCACACCCATATAGGTGAATTCCATCAAGTGTATGCAGCAACTGTATACACCACCAAATATATGGCTATGGATCCATTAAGAGTTCTAAAAACTCATCCTTCTGCGTTGCTGCTCGCACTGTACACCATAGAAGGGGCTCATATAACTCAGTGCAATCGTCTACCTTGTGTCTTGTTGTTTACCCATTGAACCTATCTCATGGGATCTCCACTTGTATAGGTTGGGTAACCGACACTGGCAGTTCATATATTAGGCTCAGCCCCATTCCCTTCGATGTATCATTGACTAACTTTTTGGATAGTCCTTTAGTCAGAGGATCTGCTAGATTCTTTTCTGACCTCACAAAGTCAATAGATATGACTCCATCACGTAACATATGTTTCACTATATTGTGTCTGAGTCTAATATGCCTGCTTTTTCCATTATATATTTTACTTTTTGCTTTCGCTATAGCTGCTTGACAGTCACAATGAATAGATACGGCCGATACAGGCTTTGGCCACAATGGTATATCAGCTAAGAGATTTCTAAGTCATTCAGCTTCTGATCCAGCCTTTTCTAAGGCAATAAACTCGGATTCCATAGTCGACCGAGCAATACATGTCTGCTTGGTGGACTTCCAAGAGACTGCTCCTCCACCCAAAGTGAAGACATATCCACTAGTGGATTTTGTCTCATCTGAATTACTGATCCAGTTAGCATCACTATATCCTTCTAATACAGTAGGATAACCATTA
Source organism: Magnolia kwangsiensis (assembly GCA_037074715.1). Classification (NCBI taxonomy): domain Eukaryota; kingdom Viridiplantae; phylum Streptophyta; class Magnoliopsida; order Magnoliales; family Magnoliaceae; genus Magnolia; species Magnolia kwangsiensis. Next base: position 35,304,133 of record CM073573.1, read on the forward strand.
TAATGTAAACCATATGTCATATTACCTTTTAGGTATCGTAAAATTCTAGACAATGCATTCCAATGTTCTTTTCCAGGGTTATGTGTATATCTACTTAGCCTTCCTACTGCAAAAGCTATGTCAGGTCTAGTGCAGTTTGTTAGATACATGAGACTACCAATTATTCTGGAATATTCTAATTGAGACACACTATTTTCTGTATTCTTCATGAGAGTCACACTATAATCATAAGGAGTACTGACAGGTAAACAATCAAAATGGTTAAACTTTCTCAATATCTTCTCAATGTAATGAGATTGTGATAATATAATAACACCATTTTTCCTGGTTACTTCAATACCCAATATTATACTTGCCTCTCCTAAGTCTTTCATGTCAAACTTAGATGACAAGAATTTCTTAGTTGCATTAACTAATTTAATATTAGTTCCAAAAATAAGCATGTCATCAACATAAAGACATATGATAACATAATCATTTCCAGAAATTTTACTATATACACATCTATCTACATCATTATATGATAACCATTTGATTTTAAAACACCATCAAATTTTTCATGCCATTGTTTAGGAGCCTGTTTTAAACCATATAGTGATTTAATTAGTCTACATACTTTATTTTCTTTACCTAATATCTTATAACCCTCAGGTTGCTCCATATATATTTCTTCTTCTAAGTCTCCATTTAGGAAAGCAGTCTTAACATCCATCTGGTGTACCACTAGTTTATATATGGAGGCTATCGCTATTAAGACTCTAATAGTTGTAATCCTAGTTACAGGGGAATATGTATCAAAATAATCTATTCCTTCCTTTTGTTTAAAGTCTTTCGCTACCAATCTAGCCTTAAACTTATCGATAGTTCCATCTGGTTTTAGTTTCTTTCTAAACACCCATTTGCAGCCTATTGGTTTGTTACCAGGTGGTAGGTCTACAAGTTCCCAAGTATTATTTGATATAATAGATTCTAACTCATCATTTATTGCTTCCTTCCAAAAGGTTGCATCTGGAGAGTTAATAGCTTCTATATAAGTTGTAGGATCATCTTCTACTAAGAATGTGAAAAAACCATCTCCTAGGTTAGTTTCTTTTCTAACTCTAATACTTTTTCTTGGTTGTATCTCTTCTACTACTTTCTCGTAAGTATTTTTACTAGTAGACGCAATATCTGATTCATTAACTTTTTCTATTCCTATAGATTTAGATTTCATAGGGAATACGTTCTCAAAGAACTCTGCATCCCTAGCTTCTATAATTGTATTAGGATCTAGAATATTATCCTTAGTTTTTAAAACTAGAAACCTATATGCCGCACTGTTTTGTGCATACCCTATAAATACACAATCGGTCGTTTTAGGACCTAATTTTCTTTTCTTAGTTTCAGGCAATCCTACTTTAGCAAGACACCCCCACACTTTAATATATTTATAACTAGGAATATGATTCTTCCAAAGTTCATATGGTGTTTGTTCAGAAGATTTAGATGGAATCCTGTTTAGGATATAACAAGCAGACAGAATTGCTTCTCCCCACATATTTGAGGGTAAGCCTGAACTATTTAACATGGCATTCATCATTTCTTTTAGAGTTCTGTTCTTACGTTCTGCTATTCCATTTTGTTCTGGTGTATAAGGAGCTGTAGTTTCGTGAATTATTCCATTCTTTTCACATAATTCTCTAAATTGAGAAGATTCATATTCACCTCCTCTATCTGTTCTAAGTCTTTTAATTTTTATATTTAATTGATTTTCAACTTCAATTTTGTATTTAGAAAAAGCATCTAAAGCTTCATCTTTGTTCCTTAATAGATATACTCTAGTGAACCTAGAGTAGTCATCTACAAAAGTTATATAATATCTTTTTCCTCCTCTAGACATGTGATTTCTAAAATCACCTAAATCACTATGTATCAACTCTAATAGAACAGATGATCTTTCTATTTGTTTAAAGGGTTTTCTAATAAATTTTGATTCTACACATGTTTCACATTTTTCAAACTCTTCATTAGATATATTAGGTAATAAACCTAATCTTTTCATTTTCTTTAAAGATGCCACATTCACATGACCTAATCTATTATGCCATAAATAAAAAGGTTCAACGATATAAACAGAATTAGATGTTTTCTTATTATCATTGGATACATTTACAATGAATAAACCATCGCTACAGTACCCCTTACCAACAAAGGTTCCATTTTTAGTCATTACAAGCTTATCTGAATCAAATACTAATTTGACACCAGCCTTATTGAGGAGCGAACCAGAGACCAAGTTTCTTCTAATGTTAGGCACATGGAGGACATCATTTAACATTAGAGTCTTTCCAGAAGTGAGTTTCAGAAGTACTTTCCCTTTCCCTACAACTGGAGACGTTCTAGCATTTTCCATGAACACCTGTTCATCATCTCCTGATACTTGGTAGGAGGTAAACATGCTACGATCCTTGCACACGTGTCTAGTTGCACCAGTATCTAGCACCCACTCCAAGTTGTTTACAAGGAAGACTTCTGATACCACAGTCACTACTATGTCAGACTCATTGCCTGTTTCTGTAAGATTAGCTTGCGGCTTATCTTTATTTTTCTTAAGCCTGCAGGTTTTAACATGATGCCCAGGCTTTCCACAGTTGTAGCAGTTTCCCTTTTTCTTGAATTGATTGTTTGCATTCTTCTTTTTGAGCCTGCATTCATTTGCATAATGTCCAGGTTTGCCACAGTTATGACAGTTGCCCTTTTTCTTATTATTTGTCCGACTTGATTCCATAAGATTCGCTTTTGAATCTATCTCATTTTTATTTTCTTTTTGGTCCCTGATTCTATTGGCCTCCTCTATTCGTATGTGTACGATAGTGGTTTCCAAAGAAACACCGTTCTTCTTATGTTTCATTCTATTTTTATATTCTTTCCAGGAGGGCGGTAACTTTTCTATTAACGCTCCTGACAGAAACACCTCATCCAACTTAATTCCTTCTGTCGATAGTTCGTGAATTAGACTTTGAAAGTCGTGAATCTGATTTGTGACAGATTTATCGTCTGTCATTTCATAGTGAAGGAAATTAGCAATTGCATGTTTCTTAGCGCCTGCATCTTCTAATATGTATTTCTTTTCTAAAGCAATCCATATATCTTTAGCAGAGGCGTAAGAAGCATACACATCATATAATTCGTTGGATAAAGAGTTTAGAATATAATTTTTACAATTATTTTCATCTGTTACTTCATTTTGATTTGCTGGATCTTTAGTATTTGATTCAGATAAAATGTATGAAACTTTCAGGGTGGTAAGAGCGAACATCAATTTCTGTTTCCACCGTTTAAAGGATTGTCCAGCGAACGGTTCGATTTTGGCTAACTCAGTAGAAGCATTTACTGTTACTGTAGCCATAGTCTATGTAATTCAACACAAATTTCGATTTCAAGATTGTTGGATAAAATGTTGAATTAAATAGACTATAAAAATCGAGAACCAAAAAAGAAAAATAAATTTAGAGAAAGAAAAACTTATTGAATTGAGTCGAGGCGTGACTGAGTCACTCGGCTTGAAATCGAATTTGCTCCCCTTGGACAGCGTCCCAAGTGCAACAGGTTTCCAGAGCAATCGACCTCCAGGATACAACGACTATGACCCGGTCCCAGCGGTGCACTCACTGTACACGGGCTCGAACCACTTGCAGTTTAATCCGAAAGTACTGAGTTGACTCAGCAATGAACTCAGTAACAAAACCGTATCAGAGAGAGTTTTATAAGGCAGGAAATTTTTCGTATTTTGAAACTGGAATCGGAAGTCTTTATATAGACTTCGAAATGGTGCATAAGCACCCTTTACAAAAGGAGTACCCATACACACACACCCACGCGAGTACACTTACACCGCACCCGCACCCGCACCCGCACCCGCGCCCAGCCCAGCCCAGCCCAGCCCGTCCCGTCCCGTCGCGCACGCGGACACGGACTCGGACTCGGCTCGGCACGGCACGGCTCGGCTCGGCGCGCGCGCGCGCGTGTGTGGTTAATGGCATAGATTAGAGCTATTGGCATAGCCCCCCCACAGGACCAAATTCACATGCCCCCTGAAAGGGGCTCAAGCCCTAGGCAAAAAGTCTATCATATAAACAAGAGAATTTCTCTTGTCAAATCCGATGTGGGACAAAACCAACACCTCAAAAACACCAAAATTTAAATGTGGAGGGAAAACACCGAAATTTGAAAATTCAAATTTTTAATATTATTTTAAAACAAATACAACAAAGTTGATGGCTAAAAAAAAAAGTCCAACTCATGGATCAGGAATTATTAACCGTGGAGGGGAGCTTGGAAAGTTTCTCTTTCCCTTCTTTTTTAAATTAATTGTGTGGTTTATTAATTTAAGAGTATTATTTATAAGAGGGTCTACTTTGAGAACATCCTAGCCATGCAAAAGTGGACCACACCATCAAGACCACCCAGGGAAAAAATTAGGCTAGTCTACTCATCAGGCAAGTCTCAACATCGAAATCAATGTGATTTCATGGTATGGTCCACTTTTAAACAGCTGAGTTTTCTCACATGCACGAAATGAGTAAGATCATGTATTGTGTTTGTATTAGTTATGGATCACGACACTGCAGAGGAAGAAGGGAGAGACAGTGCATCTGATATAATCAATGAAATCAGTATTTAATTTGAGGGGTCGTTTGGCACCATGGATTTGGGGGATTTTAAATCCCCCTGGTTGTTTGATAATAAGGTAATGGGGGCTTTCAAATCCAGTGAGTTTCAAATCCCTTCAAAGAAGGGGTTTGAAATCCACGGTGAGAACTTAGATTGCATCTAAAATCCTTTCATGAGTTGCATGTGTAATATGTGTGTTACTATACTATCATTCTATTGGGCACATCACCCACTAATAATATCCCAAAACAATTAGATTATCAATTGCATCACTATAATTATTTTAATATGATGATTAGCATCGTCCAAACATTATCCATGTAAATCAAGGGTTAGACTTGAAATTTTATCATTTTCAGGCAAAACATATATTTCAGCGGACTTATTACAATCATTGTATCAAACATTATATAAGTTTCTAATTACAAATATTAAAGTTAATTTAGTGATTAAATTCAAACCCTTCTAAGTATACCATAACTACTTTTGGATTAAAGTTGATTTCCAATTAGAGTGTCAAACATAACAAGAGGGTTTCAAATCTAGAGGTTTCAAATCCACACTCCCAAGTGGGCCTGAAGGGCTTTCCGGTAAAGTAACTGAGTGGAAACAGATTGCGTGTGCCGACCATGGGTGTGTTGACGCCACCAACTTTTGTGGCCCCACCATGATGCGTGTGTTATATCTACATCCTCATTCATTTTATGAGATCGTTTTAGAGCATGGCCCCCGAAATGAGGTAGATCCTAAGCTCCCAAATCACGGAAAGGAGAGGATTGAACATTTACCATTGAAAACTTATCAAGGGCCACAAAAGTTTTTGGATCAGTCTGGTATTTGTTTGTGGAACTCATTCATGCCTTTGTGACCTCATGAACAGCTTGAATAACAAATAAACATTATGGTTGGCCTTAGGAGGGTTTCAACGGTGAGAATAATTGTCGTTACTTTTTTATGTAGTGTGGTTCACTTGAGCTTTGGATCTTTATAATTTTTAGATTCACGCTTTAAAATGATCTCAGAAAATAAATGATTGGTATAGATATACGTACATAATGGTCGAGCCCACATAACTTGGTGACATCAACACACCACCAAAGGCAATGGTGTGTAGCACACTACGCAATACGCTTCCGTGCCCCTTGCCTCCAGCTAATTTATGCGATGATGTATGTGGCCTTCGTTTGTCACCATTTATAAACGGTGTAATACGGGCCATTCCATTTGTGGGACGTATCATGTATCATCCAATCACACGACTAGATTCCTGTGCTAGTTCACCACCGTTTTAAGAAGGGTGCACCGCATGGATGGATTATAAATGTAAATTTACACTAACGAAGCAATCCTAACCATCCAATTGATGGCTATGAAACGGATGGTTAAAAGAAAAATATTGAGCATTCCACATACAAAAGGGCGAAATCCAATGGTTACCGTCATCTTCTCAGCGTAAATTTTAGGTTATGCACAATCAGCAAATTGGTAGCCCCTTTATTAGCGTTGTACACAAACTGAGTTAGCTCGGTTAACTGGCATGACTTGACTCAGAAAAAGTTTTATTTGACTCGCTTCGAAATTGAGTTCGAGCCAAATCAGGCTGATTTTTTGAGCTCGAACAAAATTCAAACTGAATTCTAGCTTGCCTGAGCTCGACTCGGCTCGGATTGAACCCAACTCAAATCAAACTCGAATTGATCCAGTTCAGTGCCTTGGTTACTTTTATATTGTTCTTGCTTACCAAGTGTTTGATGAAATGACTCAACAAAGTGTCAGCTGGTAGCAATGAAAATATATTTTATCAAACAAATCGTATCAAACAAATATTTTGATGTTGCCTACAAGGTGTTTGAAATACTTATAAAACTATTGTTGATATCTTACATATAGTGAAAACTTGAAGGTGCAGCCCACATGTTTGCAAAAATGCTGCGTAGGTGAACTCGGCTCAAACCACCAGAGTTGCTGATTGAATCGAGCCAAGTTGGCCAGTCAACTATGAGGACTGAGCCACGCCAAGTTCAAGCTTAAGTCAGCTAGTGGCTAAGCCGAGTTGAGTTGGACAACTCGACTCAGATCGATTCGTGTACACCTCTACCCGTTGTATTGCTTACAACACCACCTTGTGGAAAGTAGAAGAGTCATCAGCATCATAAAAATGGTGGTTAACTATCCCTGGGGTCTAGCCCGGGAGTCACATTCAAGTTTCTATGCTTATCAGCGCATGAATATGTTGGGTACTGAGCCAAACCAATTTACCTAAACGGTCCACATTTTGTAACAGGAGCTGAAGGCAGTACCCATTTAGCTTGGCCAAAACCCTCCTCAGAAGCACGTGGAGCCAGTTGGCCAACGAGCCAACCTCGTTGATTTCATTGGATATACAGAGATTTTATAGAAAATTGCATGTCTTTTTTTAACCTTATCAATTTCATTTGATTATTATGGATTATTACATTCTAATTTTGAATAGAAAATGATCCTCTTCACTTACGAGCACCATAAGTTATGGTTAGTTGCGTCAGGGCACTTGGATAGTCCAACCCCCCATCTGGCCTGGCCACATTCACGACCACCATGTAAATTAAATTTGCATTTTGTAATCGTTTTCTTTTAACTTAGAAAATGGATGGCCAAGATCATTCATGGAAAATAGGCCTAATCAACAACTAGGGCCAAGAATTCACCATGGTTCCAAAGGATTTTCTTTTTATCAGGGAATTCTAACCATTCCATTTCATGTATCTTTGTTAAAGTTGATGGCTAAAAACAGAAAGTCCAACTTATGGATTAAAACTTATTAATGTCGACCGCAGCCATGAAAGTCTCTTTTTCCTCTTTTTTTTTTAATAAATAATAATAATTATTATTATAGAGGATTATTAATTTAAGCATTAGTTACAAGAGGGTATACTTTGAAGTGAAATGATGACATACTGGGATTTTTTATTTTTTAAAAATTTTTTCGTAAAATTTCACATATGATTATCATTGCCCGTAAGGACATCCTACACATGCCAAAAAAGGCCACACCATAAAGACCACCTAGGGTAGAAATGGTAGATGTATAGCGCTACTCTTGGCTGCCCTTCTATACTTGTGGCCGCCTACTAAGACAGGTCACGTTTCTTGTTGGGTCATTGTGTCACAACTTGGTGACCACTGAGCTGAAGGTCAACCTTATGTCGTGGTTGAGCCAGCTTTTGAAGATTGACCATGGCTATGTTGATATTTAGGTTAGGTGAAAACAAATCAATATCAATTAACATTGTTTTCTTTTCCTTCTTAGGGAATTTCAGTAATCCTCGGTGAATATTGTCCTGAATGATATTCCTGAAAACTATGCAATTATTAGTTGAGTGAGAATGGATTCCATGCCACTTATAGTACTCGGTCTTTTTTAACTCCTCGACTATAGGTATTTTATGGTTAATGAGAATTTTAATGAACTCCTAGGCCAATATTATATCAAAGATCTCGTCATCTCGGGTAATGTTGAACGTATATACCATATGAGTTTTCCATGTGGTCAATAGAGTTACTTTCATTATAACCAATGTCGAATACACGATTAGCTTTTTGGCTATTACCTCGGCTGCAACCACGTTGTAGTTAGGATCATAGTAGTATGTCTCAGCTAATGAGTTACATTGCTCCTTCCTAAAGAAGGGCTTCAATCAGGATACTTTTATTGTCAAATCGTATAAATTCACAAACTTCGTCCCGATAAACTTTTTGCATAGTTTGTATTCCAAGCTATACTAGGCGAGTTGTATGAACTCAAATTTAATCGCAATCACCTTACATCAGCTTTTTGCTCCATTGAGCTGGGTAATATAGCTTTGACTGATTCATTAGGCAATTGCCAGAAAAGTGCGAGGATGGCCATAGAAATTTTTTCTTCCGGGCATGGAATTTTCCCTCCATCTCTTGCCAGGTTTAGATGGAGTTTGACAACAAATTAAAATACCAAGTAAAGATCACTACGGTTAAGGAATGGATAAATAGTTGTAACTTGTGATCATCATTATTAGTCAATTCACCACATTGCATGATAAACTGGCCTATACATTCTATGGTTAATTGATCAGTGTCACATGTAAAAAGTGCGAAGTCTGGTCGATAATTCCTAGGTAACAAATACTCCTAGTTGATCCATTCATGATAAATTTTGTGTTATACCGGGGTAGTGGTACGATCGAGAACTTGGGCGTGCCACTTCCTAGACTAGTTGCACAATTTGATTGCGATTTGAATGTTGAGGTTCAACCATTAGTAATGTATTTAGACTTAACGGGTATTATCCCATGTTGTAAGGTGGATTTTTTTGGGAAAAGTTTGCCCCATAGGCATTCCTTAATTTCTAACTTTAAGAATGAAGTTTCTGACCTCCTGCTCAGGTTGCTTGAATTTGTGAGGTTGGTATTGGTGCCAAGTTTCTAATAGAAATATTTTACTAACACGTATTAGGCACCCTCTTGGCAAGGATAGCTACCATCCAATTCAAATTCTCGGTTTAGGTGGCCATCAACCTATTGAAGGTGTCAGCTTGAATTCGCGATTGTTCTACCTGAGCTCGTGATTGCCCTGTTTGAGCAATCCATTGCTCCACAAAATACTAGATTCTCATCTGCATATTACAAGATGTAGAACGTGTCACAGAGATATTCCCAGCATGGTTGAGCCAAAAGGAGGTGGACCGTAAATTGACTGTAACTTTTGATCCGGGTATTGTTATGGGGCACACAACCTATCAATCTTTATTAAAATGGGCCATCCGAGGTGAACCGACCCATAAAGTGGGTCGCATCTGTCTGTTTCGTCAGAAAATGCACGCTTTCAGCTCAAAAATGATTTTTTATGAAAATTTTACTATTTTTAGTAATTTTAATTTTTTAATATTTTTAATATTTTTAGAGTTTTAGATTTTTTTTCATTTTAGAAATAACTTTTAGTTCTACTAGGACTCTTTTAGAGAAAGTTTATTTACAATTTTTACTTTAAGAAATTAGGACTTAAAAGAGTTTTATTAGAATTAAAATTTTTATTAGAGTTAGAATTTTACTATTTTTAGTAATTACGAATTTTAGTTTTTTTTTTATTATTATTAATGGTGTAAGGAAACGCATTAGACAATTATCAATGATTCATTAATCAATTTCAAATTTATTAGAAATTCTTTATATTTTCTGCTTTCTTTCCTCGTGGATTCGAGAAGTCTCTGTGAGGAGTCTAGAGAAGTTCCGTGGATTCGGAATAATTATCCTCTTAAGAAAGACGGTGCTCCACCTCACGTCCTTCCCTGTGTCAGTTTGGTATCAAAGTGAGGTTTCTTCTTAGATAGATGGCTTCTAATGACGGGTCGGGCAACAATTCCATGGACGGTGCTCCAGGAAAATTACCTTTAACGGCGGCAGCTTTCGAAGCAGCGCAACAAGAAAATCGACAAGTCATGCAAGGGTTGCAAGCTTCCATGGACCACATAGCGGATATCTTGGCCAAAACCCTAGGACAACTTCATGTTCTTGATGGTAATCCTCCACTAGCAATTGTTGGAATTCGTAATCATACTGATCGTAAGGTGACGCTATCAGTGAACCACAGGATTACTCCTGAGAAGGTGGGATCTAGTGATATAATTTCATAACATCCTAGACGAGGCATTGATCAGATGGATCGGATGGGTCAAGAATTCAAGATGAAAGTCGATCTTCCTAGTTTTAATGGCTAACTCTACTTCAAGGACTTCCTCGATTAGTTACTTAAAGTCGAACGTTTCTTCGACTATATAAACATCATAGAAGAAAAAAAAGTTAAACTCATGGCCTACAAGTTGACGGGCAGAGCTTCATATTAATTGGTGGGAACAACTTCAACTCAAACAGATGAGACAGATGAAGACGTCAATCTGCACATGGTCGTGAATGAAGTAGTTATTGTGCATGTAATTTTTTTCACGAGATTACGATCAGGTATTATTCAAACAAAACCAAAATTATTACCAAGATAGCCATTCAGTAAAAGGTTTTGCAGAAAAATCATATTATTTATCCACGAGAAACCACCTCATTGAAATGGAATCGCGACAAGCCACAGGATTCATCAGTGGCAAATATATGGCCCCTATGGGAACGGAGAACAAACTCAAGACTTCTAAAGTGGAGGGGCAATATCTCATAACTGAACGTGCCTTTATTAAACAATCTGAAGAAACGAGAGATATATATCCATTAATTGAAAAGAAAAAATATGTAGAGCTTGTGAATATCCTAGAGGATTTGAAACCAGTATCACAGGAGTTTAAGGGGGTTGTACTTGATGAACTACCTAATAAATTATCTCTTATACGAGATATACAAAATCACGTTGATCCCGTCTCAAGGGCAAGTCCGCCTAATTGGCCACATTATCAGAAAGGATATAAGATCTTGAAAGCAGATGTGAAGGAACTGATTGATACTAGTCAAGTTAAGAAAAGAATGAGGACATGTATTGTATTAGCTAAAAAGCCTAATGTCAAGTACAAGAAAAGGGCTAATAAACATCGGCGTCAGAAGTTATCTCAGAATCATGAGTCAAGTTGTGAGACCCGACCCGAGTTCGCATGTGTGCATGTGTGTGTGAGTATGCATTCCGTCCATCTTGGTCTCGCGGTCCTACCGGTCGAATCCCGGCGACCCGTAACCCTTGGATAGTGTTTGCGGTCATTCATAAGTCCAGTCATGAAGATCCGACTCGGATCAAGTTGAAACCTATGCCATTGTGACTGCATCGTCACTGCGGTTCCAACGCCGCATCTTGTGCGTCCATCCGATATGTAGATGAAAAGTTATGTACATTTCATTATATAACCATTGATCATGTAGCCCACTTAGGTAGAGTTCCAAGGTACACTACCCACATACTACACAAAGATCCATAACTAACACCACTAACCACAAACATCACTAAGAGACCTACTAAGCATAACACTTTATTATTGTCACCATAGGCCATTATGGTTTCTCTAACCAAGGAGAGAGAAGCCATGATTGCCTCCCTACAACTCTCTCTCTCTCTCTCTCTCTCTCGCTCTCTCTCTCTTCCTTCATTTTCTCTTCTCCCATTGCTAGAACCTCTAAAACATCCTACCTTGCTGAAAATTCCAGCCACATTTCTTCCTTCTTCCCTCCACAATCCAACCACTAGAAATTCATCTCTCACCTTCAAACCTCTTCTCCTTCAAGCCTAGAATATAGTGGTGGAGTTTTGTGGCCATCTATACAAGTGGGTGCTTCTTCTTCTTTCCTTTCTCCCTTCCCTTTTGCTACATGCATGGAAGCATGTAGGACCCACCAATCCATGGTGGAGATCGTACATGGCTCCTAGGATGAAGGTCATGGGCCTAGATCCTACTCATTCCCTTCCATGGTGGGCCATTCTCCATTGACCCACCATGATGCATTCTCTTTTATTCTTGCATCTCATAGGCCATCTAGGCCTTTGCATGCATGTAGAGAGGGTGTCCCTACCCTCCAGCAAATTATCTTGATACATAATAGCTTGCATGTAAGTATACACATGGTGGATGGTATAGATTGTGGAGTGGAAGGTCCATTAGTGGCGGGACCTTCCACCAATGGCCGATTGCTTCTTCCTTCTCCCTTTCGCTCTTTTTTTTTTCTCCTGTGTATTCTGATGATGTGTGGCCCACCAAGGAGAGGTCAGCAACATCTCAGACCCTTAGCTAGATGGGAAGTCCAAGCCCACTTTGATGATGTGTGGCCCACTTTGACTAGATGTCCAAGCCCACCATGCATGCATGGTTTGGGTGACCTCCAAAATGACATTTTCATGGAGGTCTGAGTGAGCTCATGGGTCTGAAATTTTGTTAGCCCATCAAGGTAGACCCCACATGTTGAATCAGGGCCATAAACCCTTTGATTAATTTATATGGGCTAAAATATGGACAACATATGTTGCTGTCCAGATTACAGGCCCAGTTGGAACATGACTTTTGAGCTAATGTCTGAATCTGTTTACATACCCTTTTCTCCCAAATTTTCTTAAGAATTTTGCAGTGCATGGACCCCACTTTGATGTGGAATGGGGCCCACACCATTTCCCTCATGATTGAGACCCATGGGATGGGCCAAAGTGGGCTAACTGTCCAGAAATTTCTGGACAATTCAGCAACACTATAAGTTGAAAATGAGCATTTTTACCTGAGTTTATGGAATAAGTGGACCACCCCAGTAGACCCCACTTGTTATCCAAATGTAGGAACACCTTTTTACCAATTTTTCAAGGGTTTGGGTGGCTCCAGGCCAACTCCATGTGATCCCAAACATAGGGACAGTCACATTTCCAGCAATATTTTTTTAGCAGTAGATTTTTTCAGGAATACTTATCTGTACACAAGTTGCAAGGGTTAAATAAAATATTTTTAATTTTCCAAAAATTCTAAATTTTTGTAGGGAGGTGTCCCACCCATGGTAGAGCCTACTTACACAATTTTAGGGCCAAGGGATCTCATTTGGACATCCAAAAAGGGTGGGCCAATATACTGGACTGCCAGAAATTTCTGTTGTTCAGTCCAGCAGCATAGTCCCAAAAAAATAAAATTCTAAAAATACCTTGTAGAAGTTGGGACATATTTCTGGGTCCAACCTTGTTGTAAGCTTGATGAGGGACCTTGGGTCCAAATTTCAGGGATTTTGGAGGCCCAGAACCCACCCATTGGATGACCCAAATTCAGGACAGTTATAGTCCAGCAATAGTTCACCCTGGACAGATTATATTCTTAAAAATTTATTAAAATACTTTTGATTGTCTAAAAATTGTAAACATTTACAGGAATGTGTTAAACTCATGTTAGGACCTACCTGCAAAATTTTGGATCCATTGGACGCCTGTATACACCATGGTGGTGGCTGGACCGGCCCACCATAATATGGCGTCCAGATCAGTCCGAGTTTCAGGACAGATTGTTTTATTTGAATTAATTAAAATATTTTTAGATGTTAAAAAATTATAAAATTTTATGGGGGTGTGTTATACCCATGGAAGGACCACCCTATAAATTTTTAGGGCCATCGAGCCTCTGTACCGACCGTGGTGTGGCCTGCAATTTGGACCAGTTTTGGGTCAAATACCCAGGCACACCCTTACCTTGGGTTGTTGGGCCTGCATTCTAATGGCATGGCCCACTTGAAGTAAGTATTGTATATCTCCATTCTTATTTGGTGGGGCCCACTGTGATATATGTGGATCGCCATGGGTCAATAACCCATCTAAATTAAATAAATTTTTGGACTCCAGCAGGCCCAGGGAATGGGTGGGCTGGAATTCCAGCAAGGGGTCCAAAATTTGCTACATGGTTGATTGTTTAGGAACTATTGTGGCACACCAGATTTGAGAGAGTGTTGCACACACTCCTTGCTTTCCTTCCTTAGATATTTTGGGCTTAATGAGTACCTCCTTGAGGCCCACCTTCGTGGTGGTTTTGTGGGCTAGCTTTAACCAGAATTTTTAATAGTTTTATAGGCTCAATGGGCTGGAAACTTCTTTCTTGAGCCCAAGATTATGCAAGGGTTGACCTTATTAATTTACGGGCCCAATGGGCCATCTACAAGCTGATCATGTGTATTTATTAGCCTTGATGCCCTCATAAAATGCTTAGTTGTGGGCTGACTTGCAAGGCCCACATAAATGTATATTGTGGAGGGCCTTGCTAAGTCTTTGAGCTGATGTGGCAAGGCCCACACTGTCAGTATAGACCTTGCCCATGTGTATTCTTAGGCTTATGGGCTGCCTTCAAGTCCACTATAATGTATGAATTGGATGACTTTTATTTTAGGCCATTTCTTTAGGGCCCATTATGTGATATAGTATATGTATGTTTGTATTAGCAAGTAGGCCTTGTGGACTCAATTCTTTTGGATAGGCCCATTGATCTTAGGCCTGTACTCTCCTATTTATTGTGATGGGCTTAGGGGCAATTATACACAAGAAGTCGGGCCATTGGCTGCCCTCTAAACTGAACCTGTACTTGGGCCAAAAGTGAGGCCCAACTCACTTGTGTTAAATGTGAAACTTGCCATGTAAATGAATTACTGGGCTGCCCATGAAGCCCACCACAATATGTGGAATTATGGCCTTTGTGGTTGGGCCCAAACCTTACTTGAGGGCCCACTATATGGCCCATGAGTTGCGCTTGGTGTAGGGCTCATTAGGTCATGCATTGCTTGGGCTTTAGACCTTTCATTATACGAGTAGTGGCGGACTATCTCTTGGAAACCAGTTGAGGTTGGATGTCCTCTTGGGTGATCCTAGGGTAGGCCCATGGGTTCCTCTATGGATGGTTAAAGGCCCACCATAAACCCTTGACTGTTTATTTGAGGCTAAATATGGATGCATGTGGAGCCTACCTCAACGCATGTTTGATCCAGGCTGTCCAAGCCTTGAATTGCCCGATCATGGAGGCACTCTCTGCCTTGGGTTGCTGCTGGACTCCCAGTCCATTAGCAGGCCCACTTGACCTTTTCATGATGTATGCACACCCTCCATCTGGTGGGGCCCCCTGTGAGTATTGTTGGCCTTTATGAGATTATTTGACTAATTTTCGGACCTTAGCAGGCCCAGAAAGTCAAATGGGCCAAAAGTTTATCAAAGGGCCTTAAATTAAAATTGTATGGTTAAAACTTTGTTTGGTTGTGGGGCCCACCATATTGAGAACTTGTGTACGTGTTACATGCTTATGTTTTCTTATAATCTTTGAGCTTAATTAATGCATTCTTTTGGGTCACCTTTAGTGATCACTTGAGGACCCCATCTTAGATCAGATTTTTGGAGCATCCCATGGGCCCAGAGTGGGTTGGAACATCCTAGCTTGACCCAACCATATATTAGGCCGACTTCCACCATTTTGATGGACTTGTGGGCTAAGATAAGGATAGTATTGGGGCCTTGGTTGCCCACTTAATTTACTAGTTATTGGGCTGATGTAGTTGGGCCCATTTCCTCCAAACTTAAACTTATTTTCGGGCCGTATATTGTGTACGCGGGCTGCCCACCAAGTCCAACTTAATGCATGGATTCTATGACTATTGAAAATTGAGTCTTGGGCCTTCATTTCCCTCTTGGGGCCTATATTGTTAAAGGTAGTATTATATCCTTTTCTCATGGCCTATTATGAGGAATATATATGTATGTGGTTACTTGTGTTTTTATCTAAATGTAGGCCTTGGGCCTTCTATCCATATAGTTCATGGTTGATATGCATTTTTGGGGAATGACGGTTAAATGTCCCCATTATGGACCCCTCTAGGCCCGGTTATATCTAAATGTGATTAGATGCTCATCGTAAACTCTTGCTAGACTCACTTCTGTATTACTTAGACACATAGTTTGTATGCTTAGTCTCGTGGGCTACCCCAGGTAGTATTATATCCTTTTCTCATGGCCTATTATGAGGAATATATATGTATGTGGTTACCTGTGTTTTTATCTAAATGTAGGCCTTGGGCCTTCTATCCATATAGTTCATGGTTGATATGCATTTTTGGAGAATGACGGTTAAATGTCCCCATTATGGACCCCTCTAGGCCCGATTATATCTAAATGTGATTAGATGCTCACGTAAACTCTTGCTAGACTCACTTCTGTATTACTTAGACACATAGTTTGTATGCTTAGTCTCGTGGGCTATCCCAGGTAAATGGGCCCCCACTAGAGGTTGGATTCCTTAGGATATTGTCTAAGTACCTAGTCTTGGTCCCTTCTTGGATAGGAGGAGTGTACTACTTTGTATATCACTGCATAATGTGTCTAGACCCATCTTCATGGGTCATGTACATCATTGTATGCTTGGTTGACACTATGTGTGTGTGGTCATATTGTGTCATTGGGCATTGCATGATACTTTCCTCGAGGGACGTAGTATCCCCTCTTGAGCACGTTGGTTGCTTAGGATTGATACATGGTTGAATGTGTGATTCATGCATCTGACATTGCATAACATATGAGCATTATCGCCCTTGCTTCATTAGGGTTGTAGCCTCCATAGATACATCGTGGATGGCCATGTTTAGACACCGAAAATGTTACTTGAGCATACCGGGTGCATAGGATGCCCATGGGTGAAATTCTCAAAACTTTCATGGTACCAAGGATCTGCTCCAGCGCCGTGACCGGGTGGTATATATGAGCGCACGAGGGCCTTATACTGTTAGGCCGTGACTCCCACTGTCGTGTAGTCGGTTGGATAGGGGTGTGGCCTTACTCGCCTGATGTAAAAGGGCATTGCTAGGCTGAGTCTGACCAGCTCGTGAATGGGTCCGCTACCATCAGGCCTTGCTGGTGATTGACTATCTACAGGCGGGTAGTGAGGTCTCTTACGCTCGTTTGACTGTGCGGGGTCTGTAGAGCGGCAGTCATCCAGCAGTGTAATGGACCCCGGTGATTTCCTTATGATAGAAATGTACTTGATATGTGGATTGGATATGAACACTGGCATTACTTTGCATTACATTTGCATCGACTGTGTAAGTCTCATAATGCATCGCCATGGCATGGCGCCCAGTACTCATTGCATTACATTACTCATTGCATTATATAGCCTTGGTATGGATTCCTACATTATCATACTGCCTTGGTATAGCTTCTTATGTTCATGATAGCCTTAATAAAGTTAGTGGTATTGATATTGATCATGACTCCCTTCTGCATTCTCTATTTTCTTTTGAGCACCATTGTCACACACTTTCACCACCCTCTAAGCTTTCTATAAGCTTATGCATGATTGATGCGTGCAGGAGATCGTAAGTTGGCGTCTTAGCAGTGGAGCTTGGATAAGTGTGCGATATAAGGATCTAGTGTTACAGATTCTCTTCCTTCTTTCTTCTGTTATCTTATGTATGTCCTTTTGGACCTGATGTAAGCTTGTAAAAGTTCAAATTCATAGTGAATTTTGTGATGTGTGCCTTTGTTATTCTCAAATTTACTTGCTGTGATCTTGAGTATGCTCGTATTGGAAATGATTACATTGTTATAAAAATCTTCCTTGTAGGATTACAGGATTGAAACCTATCTCAGGAGCCAAGAATGGGGTACTACGGAGGCGTTGCGGTCAGAACCGGTCATTGGGTTCCTTGTGAGGTCCGGTTACCGAGTCTGGGGCGTGACACAAGTCCCTTGAATAACTCGAGGACAAGTTTTTTTCAAGTGGATGGGTCTGATGTAGAATGTGTCACAGAGATATTCCCAGCATGGTTGAGCCAAAAGGAGGTGGACCGTAAATTGACTGTAACTTTTGATCTAGGTATCGTTATGGGGCGCACAACCTATCAATCTTTACTGAAATATGCCATCCAAGGTGAACTGACCCACAAAGTGGGTCGCATCTATTTGTTTCGTCAGAAAACGCGTGCTTTCAACTTAAAAATGATTTTTTAGAAAAAATTTACTATTTTTAGTAATTTTAATTTTTTAATATTTTTAATATTTTTAGAGTTTTATATTTTTTTTCTTTTTAGAAATAATTTTTAGTTCTACTTGGACTCTTCTAGAAAAAGTTTATTTGTAATTTTTATTTTTGGAAATTAGGCATTAAAAGAGTTTTATTAGAATTAAGATTTTTATTAGAGTTAGAATTTTGTTATTTTTGACAATTACGAATTTTAGTCTATTTTTTCTTTATTAATGGTGTAAGGATACACATTAGACAATTATCAATGATTCATTAATCAATTTCGAATTTATTAGAAATTCTTTCTATTTTTTGCTTTATTTCCTCGTGGATTCGAGAAGTCTCTGTGAGGAGTCCAGAAAAGTTTCGTGGATTCAGAATAATTATCCTCTTGAGGAAGACGATGCTCGACCTCATGTCCTTCCCTACGTCATTACGCAACCCAACTGATACCTTAAGAGGATCGCTCCTTGATGAAGATATGTTGTCCGTGTTTGAAGGATTGGGCAATAGGTTTAATGGTGAACCGAGGGGTTCAGATGCTAGTTGCACCTGCATTTCCTTGAGTGAAGACAATACAAAAGGTGTTGTGGGCTCATTTGCCCCAGACGAGTTTCGAGGTACCCTTTGACTTATATTTCTAAAGTTAGATTGATTACTTAAAATTAAGTCACACTGGCATGTGTAGCAAATAAGGTGTCCTACCAGGCATATAAAATTTTGTTGCCTCTTAATTTCAAATTCGGTCACGTGTGATATGTGTGAAAATGCTAAAACCGATAGTGTGGCTCGATTCCAATTGAACAAATTTGACCCTGGGTGTCAAGATATGAAGATATGTCAAACTCGACCATATATGACCGAAATCTGAGAAGATCAGTTGCCTATTTAGCCACTTGTAAGCTGTTTAAGATAATCAGAGGGTAGGGTTCGTCCTCCGAAAATGGGTTGCACATTACCTTCTGTACGAAATGTATTTTGGATTCTAAGACAAACAAAAATGAAGTAGTTATAGTCGACTACAAAGAGTAACTATAAAGCGTATTTCTAAAATAAGAACTGCTCATATTAAAATAAAGATCATTTAATATATGAGCAAATACTTGGATTACCACTAACAAATTATAACTAATGGATTGCTGCTACTCCTAATATAGAATTAAACTACTGGTTACACTAAATAACATAAAAGATAAATTATACTGTAAAATATAAAGGATAATTAATAAGATTGATTTGTTTGTGTAGGCTGGTATAAGACACTTTCTTTCATTAAACTCTTTTATTATTTAGAAACTTCATCATCTAGATGCATTTTCTCAAATTCAACGGATACAACAATTGCTTCAGCCCCACTTTAATTTTTGAGATTCTTATCGGACACTTGTCTTGATAATTCTCGGACACTTGTCTTGATAGTCGTCTCTCGCTCAATCATATTATATCTTTTATCATTTTGTTATATTTTATCTTCAAATGATGTGTATTACTCAACTAGTGTCAATTGTTATTTATGCAAAACTCGCTCCAACTATTCTAAAAAATTTTACGTGAGTGCTGTATATTACCCCACCAGTGTCAATTATTATGCAAAGACATGTTTTCTTTCTTAAGTAGCTCTTTTAAAATGGTTAAAAAAAAAAATGCTACAACAGTAACCATTTAACTGATGACCAATAAATGGATGGTTAAAAGAAAAATGCTCCGTGGTCCATATACGAAAGGGCAAAATCCAATAGGTACCGTCAACGTGATTTTTCGGTCATCCTCTATTCGTAATTTGGTAGCCGGTTATTTTGCCATACAACACCACGATGCATAGAAGGTTAAAGGGTCACCGCCAATATAAAGAGTGCGGATCCTCTGTGTCCTGGAGGCAGGAACTCCCTGCCTCCAGCGTTTTCATTGGTCAACGTCACTGTAAGGGCCACGTCATCAAGTTTTTAAATATATTTAAAAAAGCACATTTAATGAGCACCATAATGGAGACGTTAGATGGAAGCGGTTTGCGTGCTGAGTAACTCGGTATGGTAAGCATAATGGGTAAAGTCCTTGGGGCCCCAGGTCATTGTCATTCGTGCATTGTATCAACTCCATCCATCTCTTTTATCATCTAATTTTAGGCTTTTACAACAAAAATTAATCATATCCAAAGATCAAGTGGACCACACCACCTGAAACAGTGTGAATTGAATTCTACCTTTGAAAACTTTTTATGGCCCATAAAAGTTTTATATCAAGATGATATTTGTTTTTTCCATTCATCCATGTCTTTGTGATCTTATGAATAGTTTGGATGAAAAATAAACATCATTGGGGGCTTAGAAACACTTCAATGGTGAAAGTCAATACTTCCACTGTTTCCTTTGGTATAGTCTACTTGAGCTTTTGATATACTTCAGTTTTGGGCTCAACTCCTAGAATGATTTGAAAAAACGAATGGACAGCATGGATAAACCACATGAATTCACAGTGGGCCCAATAGAATTTACTCAGTAGGATAAGATTCAGTGCGCAATCTGATTTCACGTGTCTAATGGGACTCGGATTTCCTGCCAAAGCCTTTTGCAGTAAGATCCTGCGCAAGGATTCCGGATGGGCCCATTGCGACGTTTGTGATAAATCTATCCCGTTCATCCATTTTTAGATATCATTTTAGGACATCATACTAAAACTAATGTATATACAAAACTCAAATGGGCTACATGAGAGGAAACAGTGGGGATTTAGTGTCTACCGTTGAAATATTTATATGGCCACAAAAGTTTTGCATCGGTCTAATATTTTGGTGTTTTCACTTCATCCTAGTAAAAATGACCTTATATGGCCACAAAAGTTTTGCATCGGTCTAATATTTTGATGTTTTCACTTCATCCTAATAAAAATGACCTTATAAACAGTTTGGATAGCATATAAACATCAAGAGGCCTATGAAGGTTTCAATAGTAGGAATTTCTTTCTCCACTGTTTCATCTTGTATGGCCCAGCTGAGTTTTTGATCATTCTATTTTTTTGTTACATGTCTTAAAATGAGCTCTAAAAATGGATGAATGGATTGAAATTCTTATAAACATCACGGTAGACCCCACCATACATCCCAGCGCTGGAACTTCATGCAAAAGACTTTCCTTAGTGAATCCGTGTCCACGGTTTCCATTGGAAGCATATCGGCTACTCCCTTGCCACTTGGTACTATGTGGGCCCACCATGATATATGTGTTTCACCCATGCCGTCCATCTATTTTTCTAGATCATTTCATGATCTGAGACAAAAAATGAGGTATAACTCAATCTCAAGTGGACCACATTACATGAAACAACGTTAAATGAACATTGACCATTAAAAACTTTTTGGGGACCATAAAAGTTTTGGATCAAGATGATCTTTGTTTTTTCCCTTCACCTGGGTCTTTATGACCAAACCAACAGATTGGATGCCAAATAAACAGTATGGTGGGCCTTAGGAGGACTTTAATGATGGATATCCAATCACCATTGTTTTCTTGTGGTGTGGTCTATATGAGATTTATATCCCTCTCATTTTTGGGATCAACCCCTAAAATTATATGTAAAAATAGATTAACGGAATGGATGAAACACATACATCATGGTGGGGCCCACAGAGCACCAATCACCACCACCACCGGGCTGGCAGTAGGGGGAGTAGTGAATCCGCTTTCATTCCCATTTGGGGTTCAGCGCCATATTGAGTAGTGAGACTTGCTACTGAAGTGATGTCACCCATTTATATGGGTCCCACTATGATGTATGTTTTGTATCAACACCGTCCATCCATTTAGAGAGATTTTAGGGCATAAGCCAAAGAATGAATTAGATCCAAAACTCGAGTGGACCCCACCATAGAAAACAATGGAGAGAGTCACACCCACCATTTATTACGACTGAATCCAATCCAAACCTCGTCACTTTGTCTACTGAACCTCGTCACTTTATACTACAACCCTGCTACTTTGTCTACTGAACCTCATCACTTTGTATTGTAACCTTGTCACTTTGTCTAGTGAATCTCGTCACTTTGTATTGCAACCCCGTCACTTTGTCTACTGAACCCCGTCACTTTGTACTGCGACCCTGTCACTTTGTCTACTGAATTTCGTCACTTTGTACTGCAACATCGTCACTTTGTCTAATGTACCCCATCACTTTGTCTATTGAATTTTGTCACTTTGTACTACAACATCGTCACTTTGTCTAATGTATCCCGTCACTTTATGCTACAACCTCGTCACTTTGTCTACTGTACCTTGTCACTTTGTGTTGCAATCTCGTCACTTTGTCTAGTGAACCTCGACACTTTGTACTACAACCTCGTCACTTTGTCTACTAAACCCCGTCACTTTGTATTACAACCTCATCACTTTGTCTACTCTACCCCGTCACTTTGTACTGCAACCCTGTTACTTTGTCTACTGAACCTTGTCAGTTTATACTGTAACTTCTTCACTTTGTCTAGTGAACCCCGTCACTTTGTCTAGTGAACGTCGTTACTTTGTACTGCAACCCTATCACTTTGTCTACTGAACCTCATATCTTTGTACTATAACATCGCCACTTTGACTACTGTACCCAGTCACATTGTGCTACAACATCATCACTTTATCTACTATACCTCATCACTTTGTGAAGTACCCATCACAAAACATCATCATTTTGACTACTGTACCCAGTCACTTTGTGCTACAACATCATCACTTTGTCTACTATACCTCGTCACTTAGTGAAAAGTGATGGGGTTTTACTAGACAAAGTGATGGGGTTAAGTAGAGTTACTGAAAAAAGTGATGGGGTTAAATAGGGTTATTGGACAAAGTGATGGGGTACAGTATACAAAGTAATGAGTTTGCAGCATAAAGTGATTGGGTACAGTAGACAAAGTGACGATGTTGTAGTATAAAGTGATGGGGTTCAGTAGACAAAGTAACGGAGTTGCAGTACAAAGTGACGGAGTTCACTAGATAGTGACGGGGTTGCAGTACAAAATTACAGGGTTCATTAGACAAAGTGACGGGGTTTAGTAGATAAAGTGACGGAGTTCAGTAGACAGAGTAAAAGGATTGTAGTACAAAGTGATGGGGTATAGTAGACAAAGTGACGAGGTTGCAGTACAAAGTGACGGGGTTGCATAGACAAAGTGACGGGGTTGCAGTACAAAGTGACGGGGTTTGAATTAGATTCAGTCGTAATAAATGGTGGGCGTGACTCTCTCCACTGTTTTCTGTGGTGGGGTCCACTCGAGTTTTGGATATAATTCATTCTTTGGCTCATGCCCTAAAATGATCTCTCCAAATGGACGGACGGTGTGGATACAAAACATACATCATAGTGGGACCCATATAAATGGGTGACATCGCTTCCCCACCATGATGTATGTGTTTCATCCATTCCGTTAATCTATTTTTATATATAATTTTAGGGGTTGATCCCAAAAATGAGAGGGATATAAATCTCATATGGACCACACCACAAGAAAACAATGGTGATTGGATATCCATCATTAAAGTCCTCCTAAGGCCCACCGTACTGTTTATTTAACATCCAATCTGTTGGTTTGGTCATAAAGACCCAGATGAAGAGAAAAAACAAAGATCAGCTTAATCCAAAACTTTTATGGTCCCCCAAAAGTTTTTAATGGTCAACGTTCATTCAACACTGTTTCATGTAATGTGGTCCACTTGAGATTGGATTATACCTCATTTTTGGTCTCAGATCATGAAATGATCTAGAAAAATAGATGGACGGCATGGATGAAACATATATATTATGGTGGGCCCACATAGCACCGAGTGGCAGGAAAGTAGCCAATATGTTTCTAATGGAAACGTGGGCGCGAATTCCTTGGGGAAAGCCTTTTGCATAAAGTTCCAGCGTTGGGATGTATGGTGGGGTCTACCATAATGTTTATAAGAATTCTAATCTATTCATCTATTTTTAGAACTCATTTTAAGACATGTAACTAAAAATTAGGATGATCAAAAACTCAACTGGGCCATACAAGATGAAACAATGAAGAATGTTTCCTCTTGTGTGACCTATTTGAGTTTTGTATATACATTAGTTTTGGTATGATGTCCTAAAATGATATCCAAAAATGGATGAACGGGTTAGATTTATCACAAACATCGCAGTGGGCCCATCCGAAATCCTTGCGCAGGATCTTACTGGAAAAGGCTTTGGAAGGAAATCTGCGTCCCCGTTAGACACGTGAAATCGGATTATGTACCAAGTCTTATCGTACTATCTTACTGCAAAAGGCTTTGGAAGGAAATCCGCGTCCCCGTTAGACTCGTGAAATCGGATTGTGTACCAAGTCTCATCGTACTGAGTAAATTCTATTGGGCCTGCGGTGAATTCATGTGGTTTATCCACGCTATTCATCTGTTTTTTCAGATCATTTTAGGAGTTGAGCCCAAAACTGAAGTATATCAAAAGCTCAAGTAGACCATACCAAAGGAAACAGTGGAAGTATTGATTTTCACTACTGAAGTGTTTCTAAGCTCCCAATGATGTTTATTTTTTATCCAAACTGTTCATAAGATCACAAAGACATGGATGAATGGAAAAAACAAATATCATCTTGATAAAAAACTTCTGTGAGCCCTCAAAAACTTATCAACGGTAGAATTCAATTCACACTACTTCAAGTGGTGTGGTCAACTTAATCTTTGGATATGATTAATTTTTGTTGTAAAACTCTAAAATTAAATGATAAAACAGATGAAAAGAGTTGATACCATGCACGAATGACAATGACAATGACGGTGGGCTCGAGACTTTACTCGTTACGCTTATCCTACTGAGTTACTCCGTATGCAAACCGCTTCCGTTTAACGTCTCCGTTATACTTTTTTTAATCTATTTAAAAAATTAATGACATGCCATTTACAGTAACGTTGGCCAGTGAAAACGAGGCAGGGAGTTCCTGCCTCCGGGACACAGAGGATCCGCGGTCCAGTATTAAAATGGTGGATAACAATCGCCGGAGTCTACGCGGGAGTCACGTCAAGATTACTTTTATGCTCTTCAGCAAATGAATATTTCGTTGAAGCACAGGGTTCTATACGCACTCGGGCCAATATTCGGCAATCCAAACAGTAGATTTGATGGACCCCAAATGCATTGGGCATGTACAGGAATTTTCCCATACAGGAGATCCTAACGCTCAATTGTTTGGTTTTTGTCTGTTGATGTCGACCGTTGGTGAATTTTCTATTAACAGTCCACATGCAGGCTTCCATACGAGGATTCCCAATCTTTAAAATTTGGTTAGTAATTGATGCCCACGGATCAACGGTTTGGATCACCGTGACATGGGTCCATCATCTATGAAATATTGCACATCAACAATTACCTTAGCTCATGGGCAGGGCACTGTTAGTACGTCCTTGGCGGGAGTCGTTACCGCGAAGATTTCTAAAAAGAGAAAATGGCCCCTGTGACTCTCAGCTTTTATCCAGCGTCTTTTATGAAAGATTCAAAACTTATCTTTTCAACTTAGACCTGGTAAGTTCGGACAGTTCATTTGAAATCAGAAGTTCCTTGAATAGAAACAAAAAATCACTTCAAAAACTTAAGGTATTTTCATCATCAAACGTTCTGTCCTTATGGGTCCTTACTCAATGTTCCGTGACTTCTGTCCTCATGGGTCCTTACTCTTGATCAGGTGATAGACTTTCAGGAGTTTCAACACTGGGTAAGGGTTCGAGTATCCATAGGTAGTGAAATTAAGTTCCATCCTCATGTACGAGGCTTATGTTAGGAAGATAAGTTTTAAATTTCATAAAAGACGTTGGATAAAAGGTAGGATTCACACTGGCAGTTTTCTCAAGAACGTTATAATAATTTTACCATGGAAGCGGATTGGCTGGTGTACCACACACCAGCTATAATGCTTTTGTAGGTACGTACGCAAGTTCCATGGGTCTCAAAATGAGGTATGGGTTTTATTCATATTGTTCATCCAATTTTTTAACTCCTTTTAAAGCTTGAGATGAAAGATAAAATAGATCAAACGGACAAGTGGACTACACTGAAAAATGTAATGGGAGTATTGAACATCTACCATTGAAAACCTTTTGAGGTTTATAGAGGTTTTGGATTAATATGAAATTTGTTTTTTCTCTTCATCCATGTCTTCATTATATTATGAATAGATTGGATGGAAAATAAACGTTATAGTGGGCCTTATGAGATTTTTAATGGTGAAAATCATTATCTTTGCTGATATTTGTGGCGTGGTCTGGTTAATCTTGGAATGTGATTCATTTTTTTGAAAATGTTCTAAAATGATCTTGAAAAATGGATGAACGGTGTAGATATAATAAATACTTCATGGTGGGGTCCTTGTAACTGTGATATCCTTTGAACCGTTCGTACACGTCGGAGCTCGAGGAGCGTCAACGCTCGTCTTCGCATCGACACGTACCTGCATCAGCTATATGGCTGGTATGTGGTACACCAGCCAATCCGCTTCCCGTGATATACTGTTCGTGTAAATCCATTGGCTACAAGTGGGACCAACAATTAGGTGATCCAGACCGTTCACCTCATGGGCCCCACAGATAGTGGATGCCCCAAAAAATCTTATGTCCTCTTGTATCTTAGTTTTGACCGTCCATTTGTACTCTACCAATCGAATGGTTAGGATCTGTTTGGAGTATTGCAACAGCCTGGGTTACCAAACCATGGATCCATTTTCATGGACCGGTACATCTCCCAATATGATGCACGACATCCGGGTCCCATAAATCTAAAAAAAGTTCAAAAGTCTTTAGTTGCAGGTCGTCCTCTCTCTTTCTCCCTCTCCACTTGAAGTGCTGGCTATATCAGACACTACCCCCAACCGTAGCTTTGCTGTAGTGAGAGAGAGAGAGAGAGAGAGAGAGAGAGAGAGAGAGAGAGATGTCGGAGATGGTGGGAGAAGCATGGAGAAAGTACATGCTACATTTGCAACTTCACCCCCTCAGAACTAAGGTTTGTCAATATTTTTGAAATATTTAACTACCAAACACGCACTACGAAAAATTTCAGCCGAAAATTCCTTTTTCGGAAGATGTGATCTGGGTTTCCCTTATAGTTAATTTGGAAGAAGTGATCTGGGTTTTTTCATTTTGTGTTTTGTTTTTTGCCTTCTCTTTTCTGAATTTATCTTTTATTTCTTTATAAAGAGATTGTATTTCTTCTGTTTTTGAAGGCAGTGACGGCAGGTGTATTAATAGGATTCAGTGATGCAATTGCACAGAAGATTTCTGGAATAAAGAAACTTCAATTTAGGAGGTTGCTTCTTCTTATGGTATGGGCTTTTTTTTTTTTTTTAATTGAATATTTTTGAATTTGGGTTACTTTATTATTATTATTATTTTAATTTTTGGCTGTTTTGTGATTGTTGGTCATGATCTGCTTCTTCTTATGGTATGTTTTTTATTGAAAATTTTGGAATTTGGGTATTTAATATTTACATTTTTGGGTGTGTTATGATGGGTGGTCATTGTAAGCTGAAATGCCGATAAAATACGCCAATTTTAAAATTTTTAGGAACAGAATTACCTTGAATTGTTGGACATAGCCCGTGGGGCCCACTTGTGGCAACCACCAGTGGGTGGGTCCCACGCAAGTTTCCCTCTTTTTATCTTTTCTGATTTCTGTCCGCAATTTAAAGTTGAATTTCAAACTTCGAGGTTTAAATTCAATTTGAACTTGAGATTAGGTTAGGGAGAGAAAAAAGGAGAGAGAGTGTATCCATAGGTTTTGTCCATCTGGCCCATCCCTTTTACAATTTAAGTCATTGATCGTAATCTAGGGCCATCTTAATTGTAGAATTAGAGGGGTGATCAGACCTCGCTGCTCCCGTAGTGGTTAGGCAGACCATTGGATATGCATTGTATATCTTCGGCTCTTGTGAAGGTTCTATATTATGTAGACTATTGGATCCTATGGGCATACCATCCGAGCCGTCTTTCATGAATATATAATTGTGACCATCTTCTCTGCTGCATGAAAACACACTCGAGATGAAGGAAAGTCCTCCAGAGATATAGATTCTCAGCCACAAGGGAAGGAAATACTATAAACACTATGGAATCTCTAAATTTGGTGGATTGGAGTTTGTAGGATGGAAGTGATTTCTCTACAACTAGGGCTAGAGTGGAAAGAGAAGTGTCTTAAACCAAAGCCCTACACCTATATTTATAAACCTTCATTCTAGAAAAATCCTAATTATAGATTAATTTTACATCTCTTACATTGTGGTGGTAATAAGGTTCACTGAATTACCATGCTCATTCCTAATTAGAAAACCCAATCTACACCATGCAATCAGGTTGATTCAGAGTGAGACCTTCGAGATTATAATCCTCCCTAGGGAATGACATTGCACCAAATCCACAAGTGGACTGGAAATGGTTTGTTCCAATCTCCAACCGCTTGTCCTAGACCGTTGATCTAAACACACTCAATTGGCACATTTGATTCTATATGTGCATGCACACAAATCCAGCTCTGCTGTGATGCTCACTTTTATACTTTTGAGATCAAACAGATTTTATCTTTGCAAGCTCGATAGTTAAAACATATATATATATATATATATATATATATATATATATATATATATATATATATATATATATATATATATATATATATATGGAAATGGTACTATAAGGTTGACCTCATGGGAACTTCTCATGAGGTCGAGCTGTGTGTAAATGGGCGGGTAACCCCTCTCATGATCAAGCTAATCTTTTTTTTTTTCCCCTTCATATGAGTTTGTATGACCTAATTAACAGATTGGATGTCAAATAAACAGTAGAGTGGGCCTTATGATGATTTTAATTGTGGGCATCACTCTCCTCGCTTTTTTTTTTTTTTTTTTTTTGTGGTGGGGTCCACTAGAGCTTTTGATCTGCCTCATTCTTTAGATAATGCCATAATATGATCTCTCAAAATGGATGGATGATGTGGATATAATACATACATCATGGTGGGACCCACAGAACTTGGTGACGTCACTTCAACTACTCAACCTCTCATTAGGTAATCTGCGTCCCACTTCGAGACGGAAGTGGATTTGCTAGTGTACCACATACCAGCTATATAGCTGGTGTATTAACGTCAACATGTTCCGTGGGTCCCATCATGAGGCATGTGTTATATCCAAAACGTCCATCTATTTGGCAGGCTCGTCTTAAGGCTTGAGTCAAAAGATAAGACAGTTATAAAGATCAAGTGGACCACACTGCAAAAAGCAATTGGGGATTGAGCGTCTACCATTGAAACCCTTTTGGGGGTAACAAAAGTTTCTGATCAATATGAAATTTGTTTTTCCTCTTCATCTATGTATTTGTGATCTTATTAATAGATTGGATGAAAAATAAACGTTATGGTAGGCCCTACGAATTTTTTAATGGTGAAAATCATTGTCCTCGTTGCTATTTTTGGTGTGGTCCATTTGAGCTTTGGATACGATTCGTTTTTTGTTTAATGGTTTAAATTGATCTCGAAAAATGGATGGACGGTATGGATATAATAAATAAATCATTGTGGGGCATGTAACTTTGATCTCGTTTGAACCGTTAGTACAACTTGGAGCTCGAGGAGTGTTGGCACTTGTCTAAGCGCAACACGTATCTACATCACCTATATAGCTGGTGTGTGGTACACCAGCCAATCCCCTTCCCTCTTAGACGGAAGGGGATTGCTTAGCTTACTGAGTAAATTGTGTGAGGTCCACCATGATTTATGTATTTTATCTTCTCCGTACATCCATTTTCCCAGATAATTTTATGGCTTGATCCTAAAAATGAACTGTATACAATGTTCAAATGGACCACACCAAATGAAACAGTTGAATTGAACTTCTACTGTTGAAAATTTCTTGGGGGCCACATAAGTTTTGGATCAAGCTTATATTTTTGTTTACCATTCATCCATGTCTGTATGATCTTATGAACAGGTTGGATAACAAATAAACATCATGATGGGGCCTAACGAGGTTTTAACGGTGGAAATCATTATCCTCACTTTTTTCCCTGGCATGATCCACTTGATGTTTGGATATGCTTCAATTTTGGGCTCAACCCCTTAAATTAGATGGAAAAATGGATGGACGGCATAGATGAAACACATACATCATGGTGGGGCCGACATAGCATTGACCACCCACCATTGGCCGGTGGTGGGGGAGTAGCCAGTACGTTTCCCAAACCCACACGGATTTCCTGCCAAAGCCTTTCCCACGAAGATCTGTGGAAGGATTCTGTGTGGGGTCCACTGTGATCTTTGAGTGCAATCCAACCCGTCCATTCATTTTTAGATATCATTTTA
Organism: Magnolia kwangsiensis; assembly: GCA_037074715.1. NCBI lineage: Eukaryota > Viridiplantae > Streptophyta > Magnoliopsida > Magnoliales > Magnoliaceae > Magnolia > Magnolia kwangsiensis. The sequence goes on from CM073573.1 coordinate 35,334,575, forward strand.
GGACATTATACCAAAAATGAGGAGGATCCAAAATTCAAGTGGGCCATAAGAGATGAAACAGTGAGGAAAGGAATGCTTACCGTTGAAACCTTCGTAGGCTCCACCTTGATGTTTATATTCCATCCAAACCGTTTATAATGTCATTTTCATCGAGATGAAATGAAAACACGAGGAACATAAAATGATACAAAACTTTTGTAGCCATATGAATGTTTCAACAGTGGTCACTAAATCCTCACTGTTTCCTCTCATGTGGCCCATTTAATTTTTGGATCCTCCTCATTTTTGGTCGCATGTCCTAAAATGATTTTGAAAAATGAATGGACGAGTTGGATATATCTCAAACATCATAGTGGGCATCACATGGAATCCTTGCATAGGATCTTCCAATGAAAGACTTTTGCGTGAAACCCACTTGCAATTCCAAGAGTGTCTCCATGGGTGTAGGAGAGAGTCTTTTTTTGAAGACTCTCCCTCTCTTAGTGCAGTTGAATCCCAGCCGCTCTCCTCATGTTACGGCTTACATGTAGGGCTCGCACATGAATTCCTTGCGGTATGGTTCGCAGGAGACCATTACTTTCTCTCTCTCTCTCTCTCTCTCTCTCTCTCTATATATATATATATATATATATATATATATATATATATATATATATATATATATATATATATATATATATATATAACTCATCTCATGTGAAATGAGCCAAAAATCTGAACGGTCCACGTGATGTAGCACCTTATGGAACCCCTAGAATCCAACTTTTTCCTCGATTCAAAACTTTGGTGGGCCATGGAAAAAGGAAACAGTTTACTCTCTTGATTCGCGTCTCTTTTACCATGGCCCACCAAAGTTTTGGATCAGGGTAAAAGTTGGGCCTGGGGATTTCATGGGTGTTGCATCATGTGGACCTGTTTAGATTTTGGGCTCATGTCATGGGAGATGAGTTCTCAAAAAGTTCTCACAAGAACTCGTGAGAATTGGAGCGCAGGTGAGCATTCCTCTCTCTCTCTCTCTCTCTACACACATTATTTCCAAAAACAATTTGGAACAAAATCTTATTGTCCATTCGATCTAGTCCTTTAGATAAGTCTTTTGTGCATCATTAACACCATGGGAATTGTCAATGATCTTCCTTTCACCCATCTCCATAACCTGATCTTGATTTGACTGCTTTCCTAATATGCTTCTGGCAATCGAATTCGTGTGGATGGCCTTGAGAATGCACACCAAAGTAGTGTCACCTCATTGAGACCTTTTCATGTAGCATAGAGTGATAAGGACACAAGAGTCATCTATGGGACCAGTATACCTACATAGCCACTCGATTTGAATTGATCCATCACTTGTAGGTAATTCGTTTAACAACACGTGTGGCTCAATTCATACATTGTGAATGATCAAGTGTTTGCTGTTTACACGATCATCACGTGGGATCTATCTAATCAATTAATGATCATCTCACACATGGCACATGTGGATGAAATCTGTTTGTTCATTGGATTGGACCTACGGTGGATGATCCAATGCAAAACTCACACTGATCACTGATCAGAAGGCTTTTGCCCATTTGCGAAAATCACTTTGAATGTTTCTCATTCACATGTGGAAACTAAGGCACGTGTGTGTGTGAGATCAGATCCGTTAATCGGGTGATCTACATTGGTCAGGCCGTGGCACGTTTCAAAAAGCATGCTGATGTGGTTATCTTTTTGGCACACTTGTACAAATAAGAACCATTAAGAGATACTGACCACCTCTGCATACCCGTGTAGGCCTGATAATGAAGCAGCCATATTTTAGGCATCCCATTGCATAATGGGATTGCCCGATGAGCAGCTCTGATCTTGTGCACATGTCCTGTCATCATAGGGTTCACCTGATGTGAAGTTTCTGTGTTGGTTGTGTGATTTTTGGACACTGCATGTGGCTATGGCCCCATAAAAAACAAAGCACTTCAACCCATTATCACATGCAATGTCATGCGAGAGCATGACATACGTCACATGCGCAACGCACATGTTGCATGCATATTCGTCTATCCGAACCTTCCAAACAATGGATTTCACAGTAGAGAATCCTAGCTGAGAAAGTCAAACTGACTGGGTGATCCCACATATTTATTTGGTGGCTATCAAAAAACGGTTTAAAATGAGCAAATTCCATTTATCAGGCCATCAAGATTCCCATAAATGTGATTTTTGGGTCATATCGAACCTGACGTTCTGCCCTTGATCTAAAAGTTATTGTTGAGGTATATGCTTTCGAGTCTACGTTAGGAATGTTCATATGTATGACGTACATAGTTATGTAACCTATGTACAACTCTTTAGCTTTGGAGTTCAGACTGCTGAGGATTGATCTGGCTACTTGCGATAGTAGTTATCAAAATTCTACTCTCAATGAAGGTGTGCAAAAGATCTAGGTTGTTCATCAGGAGGGCCTCACTTGGTACATGCCAGGGTCCGAAATTCAGGCTACAGCCATGAGCCCCATCACCAGGCCAGCTGCAGTTGTGAGTTACTCCGGACCATTCATTGACATTTTTCAAATTCAATCATTTGGGTATGCACATGGCCCACCTTATGACAGAACCATCAGAGTTTTTGGGTCACACCACTTACCCAGTGGGAAGAATATGACCAACGATCCAGATCTTACACACATGACATGGCACCTATAGAGAGTGGGATTTGTGCTGCTAGTCTCATGAGTCAGAGCTTTGTCTTGGAATGGCACAATTGTGAAAAATGTAATGCAACAGGATATTTTGGGTAATGATATGGATTAGAAAGGGTATTTTGGACGTATCTGAAGGTCCTGAAAAAATAAGCTATATTTGCTTTGATATAGTAGTATAGATTTTATTTCATCTTTTATTTTCAGTGCTCCCTTGGGACACCATACTATTCTTCTTAATAAAATAGTTCAGGGTATACACAAATTTCCCAAATAATAAATAATAATAAATATATTTCATTCTCTAACAATACCAAATATTAAGAACCTAACCAATGCACCAAAAGATCTAGGACTAAGGGAACACATCAAGCTTGGCTTTAAGCCATTGAGGATCATTACCCTTTTCTTTCTGGGTACAATAAAGCTTTTTGCAATTGGCATATTAGTAGTATCTTGTGTTTGCATGTAGATAATTAATCATGAAACTGTTTGGTATCGAATGCTTACTCATTTTCGCCCTCTTGCTAATATGATCTAGCTTTGCAGCTCTATGGTTTCGTGTACTCGGGACCTTTCGGGCACTTCCTGCACAAGATGATGGACATCATATTCAAGGGCAAGAAAGGCAACAAGACTATCACCAAGAAGGTATTATTATGCATTTTCTTACGCTTCAAATTCTTTATCAACTATCAACTTAATGGCATCTCTTGCACGTTCAATGCTAGTATTGATCTTTGATCTTTATTCTTTGCATTCTATTACATGGTTTCTTTAAAACATGGTGCAACCCGGTTATTGAGTTAATGAGATTTTGATACCCAAATTGCAAAGAAATTATTTTTTTAAAAAAAGGAATACTCACAAGAACAATAGAGTAGAGATGGACAAAACTTTTATTGATATTAACCTTTTCTCTTTCAAAACTTAAAGAAAAACCACACTTCGAAAAATATTTAAATCTCCCAACTCCTACACCACTACCCCCCTTTTATAGACATAAAAGGAATCCTTAATTGAAATTTCTACAACTAAGATAATTAATTACAAATTCTTACAAGCTAATCTAATCCTTCTTTATATGGCAAAATCAAACATGGAAAGTAATTAAGAGAATCAATTAGATTCTCATCACATCTTTAAAATAGTCCTCTCATATCTCTGAAAAATAGTAGATTATAATCCTTAATTTAGACCACCAAATCTGTAGATAATCAACTAAAAAATCAGCATATGTTGGGCTTACGGTGGGCTACAGGCCTACATCTTGTTGGGCCATACAATGGGCCTCTATATGGGCCTATGTGGGCCTTGGGCCTGCATCATTTCTCCCTGGCTTTGAAAGAACTTATATTCAATTTGGAAACTAATCTCAATCTTTAGACCTGTACTACCTCAATGATGAATCTTCTTCTTCGTTGGTGGAAGTTAATGATGTAATCCTAAGCATTGGCTCGGCAAAACCTTTGTTGGAGTCCACCGTAGATGTCTTTTTCGCCTTTCACTTTTGTGGGTGCCAACTTGTTTGTTATAACTTTAAAATTCTTTGTGGATCTTGAAACATTTCTTCAGTTTTTCGTTCCACATTCATCTTTTGCAAAGGTGTTTCAATTTGAGTATTGAGATCCACTTGCATGTCTATCAATGTGACTGCCATTATCATTGGATCCATCAATTGATCCATTGGTGAATTTAAGTGTAGGTCAAACGTTAATGTATTAATCACCTCATATGTCAACTTTTCCTTTCACACCGTGGATTTCTTCGCCATTTCCAGAATTTCTACTTCAATTCAAGGCTCTTTGTCATGTTTCAACAATCGAAGAATTTGATCACTGGTGTCTGCATAAGCCGGGGCCACCCGTTACTGGTTATGACCTTGGGGACTTCCCCCTACATGTTCGCATGCTCCAACTTCAATTCCCGAATTCTATCATTGGTGTCTTCATAAGCTGGGGCTGCCTGTTACTGGTTAGGACCTTGGTGGGGACTTCATCCTACATGCTCGCATGCTCCAACTTCAATCCTTGGATTCCCTCCACGCCGAAGCTCCCCCACTTTATCAATGAGATTGCCTACCACATGCGTGAACTTATCTACCCATTCTGCGAGTGCATAGATCAATTGAGCTACTTGTGCGAACTCTTCTTGTGTCACCTCTTTCGATACCGTTAGGAGATGACGTAGAGTTGACAATTCCCAAAGACAACCTGCTTTGATACCAAAATGGTGTGGCCCAGTTATCGAGTTAATGAGATCTCGATACCCAAATTGCAAAGAAATTTTTATTTTTTATTTTTTAAAAAACTCACGAGAACAATGGAGTAGAGATAGAGAACTTTTATTGATATCAACCTTTTCTCTTACAAAGCTTAAAGAAAAACCACACTTAAAAATATGTGAATCTCCCAACTCCTATACCACTACCCTCCTTTTATAGATATTAAAGGAATCTTTAATTGAAATTTCTACAACTAAGATAATTAATTACAATTTATTACAAGCTAATCTAATCCTTCTTTATATGGCAAAATAAAACATGGAAAGCAATTAAGAGAATCAATTATACCCTCATCACATCTTTAAAATTTCCCTGTCATATCTCCCAAAAATAGTAGATTATAATCCTTAATTTGGACCACCAAATCTGTAAATAATCAACCCAAAAATCAGCACATTTTGGGCCTACAGTGGGCTATGGGCCTACGTCTTATTGGGCCATACAGTGGGCCTCTATATAAGTCTAGGTGGGCCGTAGGCCTGCATCAAAACAACAATCATTACCACTGGCAAGTAATTTTTCTGCTGTGTTTGGATGTGATTGTTGAATTGAATTACAATAATTAGTTCATTAGAGAGAAACTGACCTAAATGTTATCTTAGTTTGGTGTTCATAATTGAGAAGTAGCCTCAAATTGCAGTTGGTACATTTCAATTCTTGACTGGAAAGTAAAGGAGTTGCAATTTGGAGAATCTGACTTCTAAGGTAATTGCAACAAGAACTGATCACCTATAGGCTATGGTAACCCAACTTGTGGAACGTACCATCTTTCCTGCCAACATGCCACTTGTACAAGACATCAGTGCCATGAAATCGGTAGGCCCTACTTTGTCAACCACTCTTCTTCAAAATCAAATTGATCTGCTGACTAGGTGGGCCACTCCTGTATGTTGAGTGAGATTATTGATTTTGCTATGGTCCACTTGATGACTGTAACATAATTTTTGTACTCGATGATCTTCATAGTTCGGTCTGCCGCTTTCATGGTACTGCTTTACAAGTGGTTCGTTGGCAGGGAAGATTGTACGATACTACAAGTTGTGGTACCTTACCTGTCTAGGTGATCAGTTCTTAATTGCAGCGTGCTGATTTCCATCTTACTTGGATTTAAGTTCAGCACGGAATCCAAATTCCAAAGAGTCTTGGCACCACCCATGAACTTTGTTGAATACCTACTTATAACAATGATCTTATGGATGGGACTTGGAGCAGTGGTATTACTTCAGGTGTTAATGTTCTATCATTTTCGTTGATAAAACTGTAGCACGTCATTCTACCATTCAATCTAGGAATCTTTGTCACTCTTGCTTCAAAATTTTCTTCTTCCCAATCCCGCTACTCCCAAATGTCATACTACCTCTACCAAAAAAAGTCCCCTTACTAATTCAACTATGATCACCTACAATTTATCTTTGCAGTATTTGTATTTCGTTATTTTTGAATCTTGATATTCAAAACTTCTATATATGCAGTCACTAAGTTAATTTGTTCACTTTAGTTAATGCCCACTCGTCTGCGGTGCTCCTGTTTCTCAATATTTTTCATAATGCCACCCCATCACCCAAATCTGATCTCTCCTCTCCTGTCTCATCCAAGTAAGGTTCTCTCCTACACTTGTTGCATGCCCACCATTGCCATAATTCACCTTTCACTACCTACTGTTGGAGTGATACAGTCCCTTGATATACATTGATACACCACACTTTGACAGCTTGAGCTTTTGGAGTGAATGGTTGTCTGACATGGTATCAGAGCGGAAGATCCTATGTTCGAATCTCGAGAGCAGCAAATATGCCTCGCTAAAATATTATTCTCCCATGGGGGGTCAGGAAAATCAGGTCCGGCCCAGGGACCGGGAAATTAAGCCTGGCCTATTTATGGTGTGAGTGTCCCTATACATTGATACACCACACTTTGACAGCTTGAGCTTTTGGAGTGAATGGTTGTCTGACACCTACACCTTCTATAAACATCTTTCTGTTGTTTGTATAGGCCATTGCCTCAGTTTGATGACGTCCTTAGATTTATTACTGAGGTGAGAAAAGACCCAAAGCAAAGACCTCACTTAGTTATATGAATTAAATGTTTTGTTGGAGTTTCTTGAAAGTGAAAAAGAGTAGGTAGTATGTGGGGCATAGCGGGGTTGAGTTTTTGGGTCCTAGTTATTGAAGGCATGAGTGTTACTTCTTAAATTCTTTCAGCCCACCTTTTTTGGTTTGTTAAGATATGTTATGGTTAATTCAGTAATTCATTTGTAAAATGCTTTATTGGAGTTTCCTAGTAATTCATTGGAGTTTTCAGCCCACCTTTTTAGGTTCGACTGGTATGCTTACTTCTTCCCTCTGTTTGTTGGTTAATATATCAATACCATGATTTTCTGTTTACATCTATTTTTTATCAGAATGTTGTAGCATATAGTTTTCTCCTATTTTCTAATTGTTCTTCATCAGAAGCCAGCTGCCATTGTCCATCGATTTTTATAATCCAAGCTTCAGTTTTGCATTTGAATTGGAACTGACCTTTTCACATTCCCCTTTACACTCCGCGAAGCAGTTGGGGGGTTGGTTCTTTGAGCCCAGTTTTGGTGTAGCAACTATATTTCGATTCATCCTCTTCTTCCAAGGATAAGTGGTGTTACTGAACCAGACAACAAGAAGCAGTGGAACCAAAGATAGATAAAGCTATGCTATGATGGCTATCGGCCTGAAGTTCTATGAGCCTTTGTTTTTGTCTTGTGTAATTCTTACGGCTGTGCCTCAAAGCCTCTTTTCAGTAGCTTGAAAATAACGAGGGAAATAAAGGAGATCAGTTGCATCTCTGCTTTGTGTAGTTCCTGACCAGAGGAATGCTAGCACCAGTCACTACCATCTTTCTCCTCTTAACATTTTTAAAAGGGAAACAATGACCCATATCTTCTATCAACTCCTAGACTAAAATTTGATTTATCAATAGCATAATACTTCTGTTGGAAAAGCTGCATGCGATTAAACCTCCCTTCTATCATGAACTTGGGCCAATTGAATAATTGATAGGTCGTGGACTCGGATTTGAAATAGAGTAAAAAATGGGAGCTGTTTGAAGAATTCATTCAGGCAGCCTATTGAATTTCCAAATTTTGGTAGTCCTCTTTACTTAGAATGTGATTCTGTTCATGTTAGTTGGACTTGAAATGTAATTAATCCCAACGATACTTGAGAGAATTTCAGATTGTTGAAGCACTGAACATCCACATCCCTGCAATTTACCATGTATCCTTACCCAAAATTATTATCTGCTACTGATTTTGAACCTATTCCATGTTGTTACATAGGAAGACCTTGGGGTTTGGTCAAGAACAAAGTGAGGAAGGACTACCCTTCGATTCAGTTGACTGCATGGAAGGTATGAGCCTGTGAATCATCTTTTGTTTTGTGGATTGAAAGTTTCTGAAGTTATTTGTATGATAAAGCTATTAGCTTATGATTTCACAGTTTTGGCCAATTGTTGGTTGGGTGAACTACCAGTACGTGCCTGTGCAGTTCTGTGTCATTTTCCACAGCTTCGTTGCTTCGTGCTGGTATGCACCTCTCACCTTGTTTGCATTTACCATATCATGTGTGTTTTGGGTATGTTTGCTGATGCATGTTTATACAATGAGGAATATAGTCGTATGAAACATACATGGATGTACGTTAATGGACATGTGTTGTTGACTGCATGTATGACTAGCATTGCCATTTCAAAGGTATGTTGTAAGTGTGATACCGGGACCTCATGCATTCGGCTTTTGTGCTTAAAATTTTCACATATGCACAACACCCATTTCAAAGTGTCTTATGTGGTTGCATATGAACATCCATTGGAGTGTGTGAATCAGTATATATGCATAAGCCTTTGCATTCACCCGGATGAAATGAATATTTCTATAGAAATCTGTATGTTGCAGATGTCAATGCATGGTTTCCACGAGTACATGAACATATATTTTCATATACATGTTAATGATGTGGGTAAACGCTCGTGGACACTACAAATATGGTTGGTGCAAGTATATACTTTTGCATGGGTCATGTGTTTAGATGTGATTATGTTGTACTAGTATACCTAGTGCTATTATTTGTAACTTATGCAAGTATAGATATAGCAAATGGATGCATGGATATAGTATGAATGGCATGTTATCGAAAAATATGTATTGCTAATACATAGTCACATCCTTATTTACATTTTGTAGGTACATGTAAAATTTTAGCTGTCCTACACCTTATGGAGCTTTCTGCAGACCCTGTGCAACAAAGCTCATGTACATTCCACATATGTGCCAGCATGGCACATAGGTGCGAGATCCAATCCATCCATTAAGTTGTCGGGCACTCTACATGTTTTCCCAAAAATCTTGTCCACTCAGAATGTGGGCCCTAATATTGGAAACAGGTGGATGGTTTAGAAAACTTCAGCCAAAATGTTCATAGCCATACATCTATTTTGCAAACTCTGGCCCACCTGATCAGTGGATCAACCTGATTCTTGGGCTAGGGCATCAATATGGTGGCACCTTTCTGATGGATGGATTGGTTATCGGACTTATCGTGCCATGCTGGCATGTGTGGCATGAGCTTTATTGCACACTTGTGTGCGATTAGCAACACTATCTTATGATATATTCAAACTTGCACATTAATGACCTGGATCTGCCAGTGAATTCATCCATGTATTCACACTAATTCTATCTTTTCATTTGCAACTTCAGGGGAATATTTCTGAATCTAAAAGCACGTTCTGTTACAATTAAAAAGGCTTAAGGAAAGAGGAAAAAACCCATTTCAGTCTGGTAATCTGTTTCCATTACTGTATTTCTGTAGTTTCATAACAAGCTTTGATATATATTAGCAATTGAGAAAGAAAATTCCTGGGTGTGTAATGGCATGGTTGCAAAAGATGTTTGTATCCTTTGAAATGATGAAAATGGCTGATTACTCTGTCCCATCCATCCTTTTGACTCCATCTCCTTAAGGATCACAGGCTTAAAATTTTTAAGTGCCTCAGTTAAGTACTGTGGTGGTTAGGGGTGTACATCGAGTCGAACCGAGTCGAGCTGGCCTCAGCTCGACTAGGCTCGGCCACTGGCTGACCTCAGCTCAAACTCGGTCCTCAAGCCTGACTGGCCAGCTCGGCTCGGTTCAGTCAGCAGCTTGGGCCAAGTTCGAGCCAAGATCGAGCCAAGTTTGCCATTGAGGCATTTCCACAAACACCTGGACTGCACCTTCAAAATCCCTCTGTATGTGAAACAGAAGCAATGGTTTTACATGTATTTTATCAAACACCTTCTAAGCAACATAAAAACCAAGAAAAAACAAGAAAAAAAAGGGTATTTGTTTCATGTACATACCTTCCTTGCCACCAGCCACACTTTGTTGAGTCATTTTATCAAACACTTGGTGAGCAACATTAATGGCAAAGTAACCAAGTCACCGAACTGGTTCGATCTGGGTTCGATTCGAGCTGGATTTGATCCGAGTTGAGTTGAGCTGGGGCTTGCTCGAAGTTGGCTCGAACTTATTTTCGAGCTAAAAAAATCAGCTTGACTTGGCTCGATCTCAGCTTTGAACCGAGTCGAATTGACCTTTTTCGAGTCGAGTCGAGTCAAGTGAGCTAACCGAGCCAGCTCAGTTCGTGTACACCCCTGGTGGTGGTTGTCTGCAATATGGTTTTTGAGCGTAGTGTCTTATTGTAGATTGATTGGCTTATGTGCAAACATGAGGAATCTAGTTTTTTTTTTTTTTTTTTGTTCCAAGGCGATTGGGCTGCTCATTTGATATCATTAGTTTTTCAAGTGATTAATGCTTTACTATGATTCCTAGAATTTTAGCCACAATAGGTCAGTGTGATATTTAGGCTGTTGATGATCAATGGTGGCCCCACCAGATGAATGGTCCAGAGTAGATGGCAGGGAGAGTGTAATACTTTCCTCCACCATTGAAATCATTTCTACTTTCTTCATAAAAACCTTGCCGGGCTTGCTTGCATTGACTCGATTTAGTCACTTAGGGTGTGTTTGGATGCACTACTGAATTGGATTGCAACTGTTCATCTAATATAGCGGAAGCTAAATCATGATTTTGTTTGTCCTTACGATTCATATTCAGATTATGGATTCCAAATTGCAAGTACATCAATGCAATTGCAATTTGAGTGCTATCTTCCTCACTGTTTGTTTAGGTGGAAAACTGTGGACAAGCACAGGAATTCCGCCAATGTGACTCCTTGTAGAATAAGCTTATTCTACAAGTACTGCATGCAGGTCCCACAGGACCTGTGTATGACTCTGACCTGTCCAACAGGTTTGCCTTACCATAAAAGTTGGTTGCCCCTAAAATTACACTGATCCAACCATCATGTAAAAAATTTGGAGGATTTTGGATGGTTGTCCCTTGTTTTTCATATGGTGTGGCCCACCTAGCAATTGTATAGGCTTGATTTTTGGGGCATTCCATCACCACACTTTGTAATTATCAAGTTGGATGGTGTACACACAACATGGTAAACTGCACTAGTCAAAAAATGAATAACTTTCCAAACACTTCTAAATTCACATGGTAGCCCATGTGATGGCGGGATCCACTTAATTTTTGGAGCATTCAACTCTCATGGTGGGGAGACTTGATGGATAGCTTCTATGCCATACTCACACCCCGACCGGCCTCACACAGCCTCACAGGGCAACACATGTAAAATAAATTTATTCTATAAAAACTTGCTAAGAAATTGGGCTCTTAAGGAAAAAAAGAAAAAAGAAGAAAAAATTGAACTACTAAATGTAGATTTAGACAGTTAGAGATATTCTTGTTTTTTTTTGTCTCCCACACATGCGCCTGCCCATGCACACACACCCCACATGGGCACTCGAACCCATGACTTCAGTGTTGCAATGCAGATTTCTACGGTTATGGGAGACTTGTTGTTTGACCATGGAACTTTTACCATTACCCTGAAAAAGAGGATTCCATAGAGATTCTTCATTTCCATATTTTAGAATTCTATCTATCCAAATAAGTAGTGAACTTAGTTTATCTAGGTCTACAAATCCAGGTATAGTTTTGTTAGTTTTAAAATGTAGAGATATAACAAAAATTTTAAAAACAGAAATAGTAGAGAATAATATGGAGAGTTTAGGCACGTTAATGTCGTTATCTTACAGATAGATTTCCCCCCACAGAAAGATCCTTGATGCATTGAGTTCCAGCAAGTCTACTCCCTAGATACAACAACTTCCTCCAAGATGAATGACTTCAATTAGGTGTACTCATTGCCTCAGCCACACCAACTCAAGAATGCTTGTATTGATTTGCCCGAACAGAAGTTGCAGATAGAACCTACAAGGAAAACCAGAGAGATGAGAGATTTTTTCAGATATATATAAACAATAAATATGGGAAGCCTTTATAAAGACAAATGTAGGTAGCCATCGGGGTTCGAGACGCATGTGACGGGTGTAATAAATACATGTCATCGCATGCCGTCTCATTAATTATTAGGTACGTACATGACGTCTCTTTGTTGTCATGTGTATGAGTAGGATAAAACACAAGCGGAGAAAATGAAAGTGCCCGATAAAAGACACCACTCCGCATCGCGCCTCGCCTCGCCTTGCCATGACCATGGCCCATGTGCGCGTGTGAGGTTGTTCCCATGGCATATCCTTAAAGGATTAATAAAGAATTTTTTTTTTTAATATAAAGGCTTAGTTTCCTATCTTGTTTTCAATGTGGGACAAAATTAAATACAATTAAGGCAAGTGGATTAAGAAAATATAAAAATAAAATTTCTAGATTTTTCAAATCTTTTTTTTTTTTTTTTTGTAAATTTCTTTTTTCTTTTTTTATTCTAACAATCCTCCACAATTTTAAAAATCAGGAAAAATGATGAAGATAGTCAAATAGAAAATCAATTGGGCAAACCAGTGAAACGAAGTACATCATCAAATATATCTTTAAAAATTGAACATTGCATAGTGTAAACATGTCTGGTTTGTTGGGAGGTAGTAACATAGTGTTTCGAACTAACCCTCCACAATAACAACCCATATACATTACACGCAATACAACTTAGAGCAACTTAAATTTCTAAAGTTAGCACGTTTTGGCCATGTGCTATATTCTAGTTTCATGAGTGTTTAGAGAATTCTCATAGGTAGCGGTCTCACTTTACACCCATATAGGTGAGCCCATCAGGGATGTACCTGCAGCTAGACATTCCACTGTATTATAGCTATGGAACTTAATAAGGACAGTCCAACTTTTCTCGCTATAGGTCATGTCACTGCTACACCATAGGAATGGACTCTTCTATTATGTCATTCTCCGGCCCTCCTACTTCTTCTAGGTTTCAAGGGTTCTTCTATTGTTTCATCCCCCACATCGACCCTTATGTTCGAATCTACAACTTCCACGGAAGAAGCAGCCTTCGATTTAGTTGAAAATATATTTTCAAAGAATTTGGTATCTAAGGGAGCGCTTGGCGCATGAGTTTAAATGAGATTTGATGGGAGTGGGTTTTAAGATCCCATGGATCATTGCAACGTCTATTTGGGACTCACATAATGAATGGGTTGTGAAGCCTCTTCTTCGAATCAGAGCCGGGGCAAGGGTTTCTGCAATCCTACTTTGGGTTTTGTGTAGCTAGTGGTCGGTGCTATGTGGACCCCACCATGATGTATGTGTTTTGTCTATACTGTCCATCCATTTTGAAATATAATTTTAGGGCTTGATCCCAAAAATGAGGTAGATATAAATCTCAAGTGGACCACACCATGGGAAAACAGTAGTGATTGAATCACACCATTAAAAACCTCCTAAGGCCAACTGTGCGGTCCACTTGAGATTTGGATCAAACTCATTTTTGGGCTCATACCATAAAATGTTATGGAAGAATGGGTGGACGGCATGGATGAAACACATACATCATGGTGGGGTCCATAGAGTGCCGACCGACAGTTGCAAGATGAGTAGCCAATCTGTTTCCCACTCATGAAGTGGGATGACCTCCAAGCCATGGGATTAGACGACAATCCCTGACATAGTGTAATCATTACATTTTGGTAATTCCATCCCACTTAAACCCATCTAATTTCATGATCCAAACACCCCCAAAGGATTTAATGACAGAATTGACATCAATATGATTATAAGACTTTAAAACTAAAGAATCTATAAGCCTTATTATTTTGCACGTAGTTTATAAATGCACAATAAAGTGTTTTATCTTCTAATTTTGTTATCTTGAGTAAATGCAGTTCTACCTTGATTAGGCACCCTTATACTTTAAAATACCTTAGATTTGGAGTTTCATTTTTTCACAATTCATAGAAAGTTTTATTAGAATACTTATGAGGTACACAATGTAGAATATGACATGCAGTAAGGAGGGGTTTCTCTGCACAGATTAAAGTGTAAAGTAGAGCTAGAAAGTATAACATTTACTATGTTCATCAGAGTTCTATTTTTCCTTTCAGCTATTCCATTTTGCTAAGGTAAATATGGTGTAGTTACTTTATGAATAATCCCTTTTGATTCACAGTAGATGTGAAGTCATGAGAAAGTATTCTCCGCCTCAATCAGATCCAAGAACCTTCATCGTTTTATCCAACTGATTTTTTACCTCATTTACAAAAGCCACGTATCTATCTTTTATTTCATCTTAACTCTTGATCAGATATACCCTTGCATATATGGAGTAATTACGCATGAATGTGATAAAACATTTCTTTCTTCCATGAGTTACAGTATTTTTTAGGTCACATGTATCATTGTGAATCAAATTCAAGACTCGATTGTTTCTTTTAACTCGTTTGAACAGTTTTCAGGGATGCTTTGATTTTACTTAGATTTCACATTTATTTTGAATTTTTTTTTTTTCCTTTTCTACTCAAGGAATAAGCCACATATTAATCACACTTTCAAGACAATGATAATTTACATGTTCTAGTTTAACATGCCACATATCAAAAGATTCAATTAAGGAGAAGAACTAGTACAACTTCTCATTCATAACATTAAATTTGAACAAGCCATTGTTACATAATCTTTCCCAACAAATGTATTACTTTTAAAGATAACACATTTTTCAAATTGAAAAACTAACTTAAACTCATTCTTGTCGAGTGTAGAGCTGGGTAAGTGTTTTTTGTCCCTGAAGGTCTGATACATACAGTACACTCATGCTAGGGTCCATTTGATCAATGATCAGGATAACTGAACTATATACACCACATCACAGACATGGATTCCTGAGCCTCGTTAGGCTTCACTGACCATATTATTAAGGGACATTTACCTGTATAATCATCTCTTTTAGGGGAAAAAAAAAAAGAGTCTCGACTAAAGGGAGTAGAATCCAAAGATAGTTTTGCACTATTTAAAATATAGTGTTACTAATGTATAGCATCTGAGTCGTGGGTCCGACGATGGAGCATAGCATTAAAGTCAAGCTTATCAAAAAAGCCTAATCACCCAATTAATGGCTAAAATTAAAATAGTTAGTAGTTCAAATTCGAAGGATCAATGTTATCTATAACGGCTTAAATTGCATTGCAACTCCACATGTACCCTTGAAGGGTCATCACCATATTTTTAAAATGGGGCAAAACTAACATACGACTGCTCTGTGGGCCCCACCATGATGCATGTGTTGAATCTGTGCCATCCATCCATTTTGGATCATTATTTCAAGGCATGTGCTCTATAATGAGGCAGATCCAAATCTCAGATGGACCACACCACAGGAAAACAGTGGTGATTGAATGCCCACTATTAAAAACTTACTAGAGCCCACTGTAATGTTTATTTTCCATCCAACGTGTTGATTAGGTTACACATCCCTGGATAAAGTAAAATACAAATATCAGCTTGATCCAAAACTTTTGTGGCCCCTAAGAAGTTTTTAATGGTGGGTATTCAATCACCACTGTTTCCTGGTGTAGTTCATGTGAGATTTCGATCCGCCTGAATTTTAGGCGCTTGCCCTGGAATGAGTTAAAATGAGATAGAGAAATGGATGGACAGCATGGATAAAACACAGGTCATGGTGTGGGTCCCACAGCACCGTCCAGTAGCAATTGGGAGGGTAGTATTAAATCCTGGTCCAGTGGTAGGCGGATTTCCTCAAAGACTTTTCGCAGGAAGTTCCTGCGCAAGATGTTGGGTGGGGCCCGTCCATACGTTTTTTGATCTCATCTTAGGATGTGCGACCAAAATCGAGATGCATAAAACACTCAAGTGGGCCACACGAAAGGAAACAGTGGGAATTCACTGAGCACGGTTGAAGCATTCTTATGGCAATGGAAGTTTTATAGTATGATGTCTTTTTGGTGTTTTCCCTTTCCATTGGGAATGAACTTATAAACGGTTCGGATGGCATATAAACATCAAAGGTGGAGCTCAGGAAGGTTTCAACGGTAGGAATTTCTTTCCCCAATTTTCCCTCTCGTGTGATCCACTTGAGTTTTGTATCCATTTAATTTTTGGTCGCACTTATTAAAATGAGCTCGAAAAACGGATGGAGGGAATGGATTTCTCACATACATTTCAGTGTGCCCCGCCCAGCATCCATGCGCAGGAACTTACTGCTAAAGGCTTTGGCAGGAAATCCGCGTCCGGTTCGGTGGAGCCGGAGGAACCCGAGGCTGGTGGAGCGCGTGATTTGCAAATCTGGTAGGTATACATGCCCACCCATATGCAACACTGCAGCATGGATGGTTTTTCCACAATCCCATCCATCCCCACTCTTTTATGTCGTGTGGCCCACTTGACTTTTGGATTTCCCTCATATTTTAATTTTAATTTATTATTATTATTATTATTATTTATCTCTCATGTTAGAAATTGATGGACGGAGTGAACTGCTCTCAGCCATTGCCGTGGACTCCACGAAGCTCCTGTGGTCCTTTATTCATACCCGTAGTCCCTATTAACGCTGCCAGTAGCGAGGCAGACATTGTACAGTGCTCTGTGAGGCCCACCATCTCGTATGTGTTTTATTCATGTCGTTCATCTATTTTTTCATATTATTTTATATCATGAGCCTAAAAATGAGACATAAAAATCTCAAGTGGACCACATTAGAAGAAAACAATGGTGACTGAACGTCTATCATTAAAAACTTGCCAGGGCCCACTGTAATGTTTATCCGTCTTGGAACGTGTTGATTAGTCACACAGGCATGGAATAAGGAAAAGCAGAAATATTAGTTTCATCCAAAACTCCTAGGAAGTTTTTAATAGTGAGCGTTCAATCATCACTGTTTCCTCCAATGCGGTCTATACGAGATTTTGATCTGGCTCGTTTTTGGATGGAAAAATGAATGGACGGATGAGTAAAAAAACATACATCATGGTGGGAGTACAGAGCATACAACTTTCCTATGTTCTGTGGGCCCACTGTGATATCTGTGTTATATCAGCTTTATCCATCAGTTGCACCAGCTCATGGTTTGACGTGTTTAAAAAATCAGGCAGGTGCACAGCTCATGGGGACCATGCCACAAGAGACGAAAGGATATGAACTGATTGAGGCTGACATCCGTCTTTTCCTTTAATCCAGATTGGAATAACATCATTAATGAGTTGGATGCCACAAATATCACGGTAGGCTTTTCCATCAACACGGTTTCATGTGAAATGGCCAACTTGAGTTTTTGAATCAACTTCATTTTGTCAGAGACGTTCTAAAATGAGCTTGTGCAACTGGTGCATATAACACTAAGGGCGTGTTCGGTCAAGGGAATTGAATGGTATTGAATTGTATTAGATGGGATTAACATTATTATTGCACAATGATTTAATGTCTAGAAATTCGACGGTGTAAAATTTGGCGGACCATGAAATTGTAATCAATGGGCCAAATTTAATACAGATGCTGTTCATTTGTACACATATAACAAGAATGTCATGTGTAAACGGTGTATATAGATGGACGTCACGGATAAATGCATGCATCAATGTGGGGCTCACATGTGTAGGGGATTTCAAAATCTCTGCATGGGCCAAATGCAATTCCATGGGACTAAATGAAATGCCATCCCACCTAATCCGGATCTTTTCCATCCTCTCCAAATGCAGGATGGAATTGGACGGGACCAAATGCAATTCTATCCTACCTAATCTCATCTAATAAGCTGCACCGAACGCCCCATGATACAATATGAATCACCTTTGCTGCCCACTGCAATATCTTTGAAAATCTACTCATTTCATTAGTTTCTCAAGCACACAATAGGAAAAGGAGACAAGACATGAAGCATATTCAAAACTCAGGTGGGCTACATGGTGGGAAATAATGCTAATAGAAACAGTCTTGCTCTTGAAATCTTTTCTTGCAGCCCATCATGATATTTATGATTGTGAGAATGGAACAAACTCACGTTTGGATCTTTTTAGAGCCCATTATGATGTTTATATATCATCCAAACTGTTTAGAAGGTTATCCTAACGGCCAAGATACAAATATTAATGTGAGCCAAAAACTTGTGTTCCATAAAAGTTTCATGGTTGGGCTTCAATTTCCATTTTTTCTTGTCATGTGGCTCATTTAAGTTTTAGATCTTCAATTTTAAGTTTTTAAATTTAATTGTGACCCTTCAATACCAAAGCAAGTAATCGGTGTGGGCCATTCTAAAGATTTTTCAGTTGATTACTTATTGGCTTCGTTTCTGACACTGCAAGGTCTCCGTCAATCAAATCACATCACATCAAGGTGAGCCACTCACCACCCAATCCATGCCCTAGGGTCTGGGAGAAGTGGCTCCCACATAAAAATGTAGACTGGCTGACAAGGAGCTCACCACCCACCCCGGAAAGGTTAAGTAACTTGGTAGGGAGAAGTGGATGGCAGGGTTGTACATCGTGCTAAGCCGAGTGGAGGTGGGCCAAGCTTGACTTGGCTCATTTGTACTCTCTTCGAGCTTGTGTTCACCTTTGAGCTTACCATTGGAGTTTGACTTGTTTGTTAAACCTTTCAAAGCGAGCTTGAGGTGAGTTAGTGGCTCGAGTCGAGTCAAGTTGAGTCAATGCCCAACCCAATCCTAATCCTAACCCAACTCGACCCAACTCATCTGTCAACACCCACCCAACCTGACCCAACCCAGCCACTTGACCCAATTGACCCAACTTGCACTCGACCCACCCCCAAATTAAGTATTAAATTATAACAATAATAATAATAATATTAGATAGAGGTACTTTGTTGTGGTGTTGAGAGAGAGAGAAAGAGAGCTCAGGTGAGTGGCCAAGTGCAAGCTGTATGGTTGAGATGAGTTGAATAAACGCTGAGTAGAACTTAGGTGAGAGAGAGAGAGAGAGAGAGAGAGAGAGAGAGAGAGAGAGGAAAGAGGTAAGAAAGGGACTGATGGGTAGGATAGGATTTTGCTTGAGCTTTGATTTGGGCTGACTTTGGGTTGAGCCGAGTCATGCTCTCCCACGCCCGACCTCGACTCATTTTCAAAACTTGTTGGGTCTTTCGAAGCCGACTCATCTCGAGTTGCCGTTCAAGCCAGAACGAGTGAGCGTTTTGAACTGCCTTAGCTTGTGTATAGCTCTGGCTGTATGTCGTCAAAGATGGGCTCAAGTTCTTAACTTAGCCATCTTCACACGCGCAGGACTTATCAATCAAATCCCATCACTTCATTTCACCACCAGGATGGGTTGGTGGCAAGCTGCTTGCCACCCAATCCATGGTCCCTGGATAGGACCCAATCGGACGGATGTGGTTGGAAGGACACACTCACGAGGGAAGCGGATTAGGGTGTTACACGGGTAACACTTAATGGGTGTTACTCTTATTGTGTGGAGCCCACTTTGATGAAATTTTTTATATGTCCATAGTGGTCATCGTCACAAAACTTTTGAATCAAGCCTATCTTTATATTTTACCTTCATCTAGGTCTTTTTGGCCTTATCAGCTGTTTGAATGGTAAATAAATATTATTGATCTTCTTACAATGGTCGGTGTTCCATCACCACTATTTCTTGTGGTGTCGTCTTATAGTGGTGTGTCCATCTGAGATTTGTATCTGCAATGGGCTGGAAAAATGGATGGATGACAGATATACAACACATAATCAAGGTGGGGCCCACAGTAAGTGTTACCTGGTAATACCTATTCCCCTCCCTTTAGTAGGGAGCCGATTAGGTGCACCCTACCTTACTCAGGCTGGTGTGGACCCTATGGTTCCACCTTCATATATGTATTGTATACGGGTGCCATTCATTTGTTTGTCCAGGTCATTTAAAGCATGAGCCAAAAAATCAAGCACCTCCGGTTCTTAGCAAAACAATACGCAGGGAAAAGTGGAGATTGACCATTAATGAGCCAAAAAAGTTTTCAGTTAGGCTGATATTTGTTTTATCCCTTCGTCGAAGTTTATCCGACCTTATCAACAGGTTGAATAGCAAATGGACATTAAGGGAGACCCTAAGGTGGTCCCAGAGAGTTTTTAATGGTAAGATATCCAATCACCACAGTTTCGTATAGTCCACCTAAGATTTGGATCTTCTCAATTTGGCTCACACCTTGAAAGGATATGAAAAAAAAACAAAAAAAACGGATGGATGACATGAATATAGAATACATGCATGAAGATGGACCTCACCCGCATTGCCTCGGAAGTCTCGGGCTGTACCTATCTGTCCCACTATTATATATGTTCCTTACATCTATACCATCCATCTGTTTTTGACAGCTCATTTAGGGCATGATGCTGAAAATCAATCAGATTCAAATCTTCGCCGGACCATAGCACAGGAATAGTGGTGATTAATTATCCATCATTAAAAGCTTGTTGGAGACCATTAGAATGTTTATTTGCCATCCAACCTGTTGATAAGGTCACAAAGACCTGGATGAAGGGACCACACCAGTATCGGCTAGATCCAAAAACTTTTATAGCCCACAAGGAGTTTTTAATGGTTAATCACCACTGTTTCCTATGGTGTGGTTCACCTGATATTCAGATCTGCCTCATTTTCTGTACCATGCACTAAAATAAGCTCTAAAAACGGATGGACGGCATGGATGTAAGGAAAAAAATAATTGGGCCCCACAGTCGTGATAACCCCACCTACAGCAGCTGCCTTGATGCCATTATGTTTGATACATAGGGACCCTATGATTCCTTATGACCATATGCATGGTTCCGAATCTATGCTTGATGTGATCGGCCAAAGTTATCAGCCCAAACAATGAAATTTATCGGTAGATGCTGACCGTCCGTCCAATGGACATCGTACTTGTAAAAGGTGGAGTGTAGCCTATTTTTGCGCCAACCTGACGTTTGCAGGTTAACTCTTACGAATGTTAGAATGATTAACCAGTGTCGTGATTTGGCTAGTGGTCCATCATCATGAGGCCAACCACATTAATGGTTTCGATCTCCTTCCACGTGAACATATGTACGGCGGAGATGGAGCGCTATGTACTCTTAATATACACACTTCGTAACAAATATGGCGAGATCGAGAAATTGGATGAGAAATTGATATTTTATCACTTCTAAGCTCTAACTCATTTTAGCAAAGTCGACGGCGCGAAGCCGATAACTTGAGCCGACTTTGCTTTGGCTCCGCTATCTGTGGGACGCGCCTTTACATAGATAAGTTTGATACTCGGGCAGAGTGTGATGATTCATACTCAAGCATTTGGTAATTATACATCTGAAATATAATTAGATGGAATCCAGACTCAAAACTGTCCAGATAGTGGGTCGCATTTCAAATGCATCATAAACCATAATTGCGTTGAACAGATGCCGTAACTGGTAAATTACTGGACATCTGATGGACGGTACTGATGAAAAAGTTCAACAGCACAAAAGATTACGGTTTAAAGTTGTGGAGCTAACGTGTGATTTGAGGTTACGATCTATCTGCATAGGGAGTGTAGTCTGATCTACATACATGCGACGTGTACCATTTCATGGTCCATGAAAGGGGAAGCGGATTGGCTGGTGTACCACACATCAGCTACATAGATGGTGTAGGTACGTGTATTGTAAAGACGGGCGCTGTAGCTACTCGAGCTCCGAATTGTACGAACGGTTAAAAGGAGATCAAAGTTACATGGGCCCACAGTGATGTATTTATTATATCCACACCGTTTATTCATTTTTTGAGATCATTTTAAAGAATTGTTAAAAAAAAAATCATATCCAAAGATCAGCTGGATCAGACCACAGATAGCAGCAGGATAATGATTTTAACTGTTAAAAAATTCGTAAGCCCACCGTAACGTTTATTTTCCGTTCATAAGGTCTCAAAGACCTAGATGAAGAGAAAAAACAAATTTTATATTGATCAAAAACTTCTGTGATCCTAAAAGAGGTTTAATGGTAGACGTTCAATCCCTTACTGCCTTTTGCAGTGTTGTCCACTCGATTGTTTTATCTATCTTATTTTTAGTATCAAGCCTTAAGACAGCTTCCCAATTGGATGGACAGATTGGATATAACACATACCTCATAATGAGACCTACGGAACTTGAGGACGTTAATACACCAGCTATGTAATTCAGCCCATCCGCTTCCCATGAGATGAACCATGCCCGTCTGCCACAGTACCAAATAATTGCACTTGGGCTATCTCAGCTTACGTGCCAGCTCTGCAGTGCACCGTAGTAGTTGCACCCGTTTTTATTTATTGGCACACTTACATAAGCAAATGAGACGTTGCATGTATTGGTAACGTGTGCTATGCATTACACAAAATTACACTCGTGTTGTCGAATCAAACGGTATTCCATGTGCCAGTAATCATACATATGAAGTAGGTGACTTTTGGAAGAGAGAGTTATACGTGATCAAGTATTAAATATTAGAATTTTATTAAAAACATTATACAAAAAGTAAAAGTTTTATTAAAGTAAGGTATCTCTCCTATCAAATGAGATTTCTATTTAGTATTAAATGTTAGAGTCACGTCAAAATTAACTCCACACGGATGCCAAATCTAATTGATGTATTAGCAAGTTTCCTATATATGAGTTCAACCAACACATTATCTAAATAAGCCAGAGTATATCTCTTGTATGCATGATTACACATGATAAGCCACTTTAAGGAGATTTGTAGAGCCAATCGTCTAAATCCTTTATGATATTATAGACACCCTATCCAGGCTAGCAACTTGATAAGACATGGATGATCATTAGGAACTGAACCTAAACTTCACACCCTACAAAAAATCGCAGCCACTTCCCAAATCTGATCCAAATCTTAATCAAACTTGAGCTATTACGTTACCAGAAATCTTAACTTAACTCGAGCCATCATCCGAACCAAATCAGGCCCAAAATCAATCCATTTTTTGAATCATTCTCAAGCCATTTCTGAGCCAATTTCAAGCCATTTTGAGCGAAATATCCAAAAAGGGGATTTGGGCCACTCTTCAAGCCCAAAATAGGCCTAACGGCCAAACCATGGGAACAATTGTACTCGAGCGGTAGTCTAAGTACTGCGGGCAGTAATCGAATTACCGCCCTCTCTCGATAGGTGTTCCTTCTGAGCACACAGCTGTTTTCCCCTCCAAAAATCAACTATTCTATAAACCTACCCCTAACATTCACTCTATTTACCATCTTACCAAATCTAAGAGCCTATGAAAGCATGCCATGTGGCATTACCCATCCCTCAACTAATCACAAGCTGTCACATCAGCATTTACCCTTCATAAACCCTAGAATTACCAAAATGCGCATATCTTAAAAGGTTATAAATAGCCTTCACTTCACACAACCAACACCGAGAGAGAGAGAGAGAGAGAGAGAGAGAGAGAGAGAGAGAGTGCTTAAGTTTTTAAGCTCCCATCTTTTTAGCCGAGAGAGAGAAAGTGCTTAAGTTCTTAAGCTCCCATCTTTTTATCCTCCCTCTAGCCTCATCCAACCATCTCTTAGCCTCTCAATCCCACTTAGGTTAATCCTTGCAACCAAATGCACCTAAACATCTAAGCCATGTTAAGTGTAAGCCAAAGATCATGCAATCATCACTAGCATTCATATTTTATCACATCGCATCATTACTTCCCTTCTCAACCCCGCTGCTTCTCTAGATTGTCATCGAACGTATGCTCTATGACTTGTCAAAACTCCGGATCCTGTTGTCATGGCCCAAACTCGAAAATCGGGCTCACAAAATTTCCGATCGCCGAATCCGACGCCGACAGCCTCCGTAGAACCCCACTCTCGGCTCCTAGCTCCCATTCGCCAGGTTCCGATCCTGGGATGCTACGAGGAGGATTTTAAAGACCAGTTTGATTCGTAATAAGCATAACCAAAGGCATAACCCACAAACAACAACCAAGAACTCCATTATATTTTCACTATGATCAAAAACTTTACAAGTACAATGAGCATAAAGAGAAATACAATGGTAAGAACCAAAAACTCCAAACGCTCTGCAACGTGCTCCTGCCTCAACGCTGCTGCGATCCAACGTCACCTGCACGCAACGGTCGTGCATAAGCTTACAGAAAGCTTAGAGGGTTGTGAAAGTGTGTGCGCAAGGTAGTAATATGAACATGTAATGTCAGAGTAAAGCGGAATATGCAGATGGATCTATAATATCATGAGCCGTAACAAGGCTATGCGATGCAAGACATGAATGGTATCGGCCATCCCAAGGCCACGCGATGTGCAATGCAGCTCAAGCATACAGATCCTCATCTATATCCACACATCAATACAGCTCAAAATATGAAATATCACCGGGGTCTAGTACACTCAAAACCAGATTACCGCCACATCGCGCGCAATAAGGTAAGTGGAAGAGACCACACTATCTGTCTGCCAATATAGGGCGCGACTCGTCGATAGCGGACCCATTCCTCGAGCTGGTTAAACTCAGCCTAGCATTTCCCACTACACTCGGACGGGTAAGGCCGCACCCCCTTCCAACCGACCACGACACAGTGGAGAGCACAGCCAACTGGTATTCGGCATTCAGTGCTCATCTACCCACTTGGTCTAGACGTTGGAGCAACCTCTTGGTACCATAAGGGTTTAGGGACTTTCACCCAGGGATATCTATAGCACCCCATGTAGAAAAAGATTTTCGGTATCCAATCTTGCCAACCACGATCTGTCTGTGGAGGCTACGGCCCCGATGTCGCTAGGGCGTACAATAACCATGTCACACAAATGCGGAATGCATGAATCACGCTATCCAGTCATGCAACCAATCCTGCGCATACCGTGCGCTCATGTAGGGCAACACCGCCTAACCGGGAGCCCATAAACAACCTGCCCGAAGGCAAATGCTATGATTTAGACAATTCTCACGTCAAGCATACATATGATGCGTATGATCATGAGTCATGAACTGTACTAAACATGATATAACAAAATGAACTATCTTACAATGCAGATGGACCTGGACGACCTATATACGATAAGTACGGCCCAGTAATGGGCCCTAAGGAGAGTCGTAATGTGGACATCCAACCAACATTACACTCACAATGTGGACGTCAAACCAACATTGCTCCCAAGGCACGATCTTTGTAAACATCAATACTTAGTCCGTAATGGATTTACACATTGCAATGGACCGTAGGTTATCCCCATTGGACCTTACATATATATATCAAATGGGCCATATCCTATGGGCCTCTTATTCATCAGATGGTCCACATAAATGGGCCACATCAATGGGTCTTATGTGCATTGCAATGGGTCAAAACCCGTGAGCCTAGCATTGCATCAAATGAGCTTAACTCATGGGTCGAATGGGTCACACCAATTGAATCCATATAAACGCTAAATAGGCCTTAACCCTTAGGCATTATATGAGTTCAATGGGCCTAAACCCCTAGGCCTTATGGTACATCAAATGGGCCTAAACCCGTAGGCCTTAAACAATCAAATGGGCCTGATCCCATGGGCTCAAAAATGTAACAAATGGGTCCAATTTCAATGGCCTTGGAATACATCAAAAGGGCCTAGTCCAATGGACTTAGAACATAACAAGTGGGCCTAAACCCATAGGCCTTTTACAAAGTAAATGAGCCTAGCCCATAGGCCTTAAATAGTCCAAATGGGCCTAACCCATAGGCCTTGCATGCATAACAAAGTGGGCCTAAACCCATGGACCCCTTTTGTAATCAAATGGGTTTAGTCCCATGGGCCTTACAATATATCAAATGGCTTAGTCTTATGGCCTTAGAGCGTATCAATTTGGGCCCAATCCCATGGCCTTACATAAATCAAAGTGGGCCCCAATGAATTACTATATTTGCATAAGGATGGTCCTCAAAACAGGCCAAGGTGGGGTCCATATGAGTTAAGGATCTAACTCATTCTTTAAGCCAATGTTATAAAACGAACTCTTAAAATGAATGGACGGTTTGGATGCAGCCCATGCATCATGGGTGGGTCCCATTACCGCTGGACAATGCGGGTAAGGCACATACATCACCCAGGCCCCACCGTGGAGGTCACACAAATATCAGGTGGGTGCCACCGTCCACTGGACGGTGGACTTGACACAAACATCAATGTGGGTCCCATGTGGGGCCCACTCTGTAATATTTATTTGCCATCCAACCCATTCATAAGGTCACTCGGACCTGGATGAAGGGACGACATAAATTTCAGCTTGATTCAAAACTTCTGTGGGCCCCAAAGACCTTTTAATGGTAGAATTCAATTCACACTGTTTCATGTGGTGTGGGCCACCTGAGTCTTGGATCTGTCTCATTTTTGGAGGGGACCCACCTGAGGAGGGGTCCCATCAAACAGATGGGGCAGATGATCGAAATGCATCATGATGGGGACCCACAGCTGGGCCGTGAGGCCTGGCCGCCCGCCCGTCCGCCAGCATGCAGGCGCTGCCTGCGTGCGCCCTGACACAGCAGCAGCAAGGGCTGCTGACTCTTCTTCCCTTTTTTTTTTTTGAAAAATTCAAAAATTTGAGGATTTTCGAAGGTGGGGTCCACATCGCCTAAATCCACACCATCCATTGGTTTCCCCGGCTCGAAACAAGTCCAAAGAGCCCAAAGTTTGAATTTTTTTGGTGAAAGAAAATGAATTAAAAATAAGAAGATGGTATTTGAAAGGTGAGGATGCAATTTTAGGCGCTATGGCCCACCAGGCGATTGGATCAGCTCCAAACTTCTACCCAACGGCTAAAATACCGTGGGTAAGAGGATGGATGGCTTGGATCGAACATAAACATTAGGGTGGTGCCTATACGAGGGGACCACCCCAAACACTCCTTTTCTTCTTTCCTTTTTACTTTTTCCTTTGAAAACGTCCAGCGTCCTAGACGCTGGACTGTTATATTATTATTATTATTATTATTATTATTATTATTTTTAAAGGTGGGCCCTGATGAAGTGGGCCACCACGGATATTTGTCATGGGTACACATATAAGGTGGGCCCCACTTGAATAAAAAATTTGAACCAAATGAATTTCAAGGTGGGATCCATTCAAGTGGGCCACACCATCCTATTGCAATAAAATAAAATAAAATAAAATAAAATAAATAGAAGAGAGAGAGAGACACGGAGAGTGGGACACGACTTGTGATGGAGGGACCCCGTCATTATGGGCCCTCCCATACATGAAATCATACATCAATTGGGTCATTTTGCACATGTGACCTTCAAAACTAAAGATCAACGGTGGGGATCCTTTCCCACCAATATGGTTGGTCTAGATGACCTTTCCAAATAAAAATAAACATCAAGATGGGGTCCACGGAGAATGGCCCCATCATGGAATGATCATGGTGATCCAAGTGGTCCATCGACCACGTATTAGGATCCCAAGTGAGATCCACACCATTGATCGGTGGGCCTCACTTGGTCCACCATAAAAACAAATAAATCTACCCTATAGAGGCACCCACCGTCCGATCTTCTCGCTCCTAGGGGTTCCTTGGCACCTTAGCTTCAACTTCAATGGTTAAGATGAAGAATGAAGGGTTGAGATGGAAGATTTTGGGGTAGGAAGGTGGGCCACTTGGAGCTTAGGAGAGTTGGAAAATTCCATACGTATGGAGTTTCCTTGAAAATCTTTTGTTGCTTGGGATTTTTGAAATGAGAAAGAGAGAAAGAGAGAGAGTGATGTAAAGGGAGAGAGAGAGAGTGATGGATGGATGGGTGAGTGATGGTTGTGTAAGAAAAACTTGACTTTTGAGGCTTTTGTGTAAGAGAGGTATGGGTGGTGAAGACTTTTGTGGCTTTTTGTGTAAGAGAGGTATGGGTGGTGAAGACTTTTGTGGTTGCTTGGGAAAAGGGATGGAAGTGATGTGTACTTGACATGTGATGGCTTGATAGGTGATTGATTGATGGGATTGATGTGATTGATGTGACACATCGTAGAGATTCCCTTGGTTTTCGCAACGCGCGGCGTTTTCTCGCACCGAACGTTGGCCCATATCTCTTGACCAGGGTATCTCCTTGGCGCGCGAGTCGCGGTATCGGAACCGCGGCGACGGTGCGGTCGCTATAGTATTGGTCTCGGGTTGTCGGCACGTGAATTAGGGTCGCGCATCGATATCGTTTAAGGGTCGAAAGTTACCGAAATTCGACCGGTAAGACCGCAGTAGTGTACGGAAAGGTACGGACCAAGATACGGGTCTTACAGCTCTCCCCTCCTTATAAAAATTTCATCCTCGAAATTTACACAAGCGTCGCAACTAAGCATAACTCGCGAGGAATAAGAAACATAACGTCATCATATAGAATCAGGGATAGCGTACAAAATACAATACATGATCAACCATCAAGGAGATGAGGATATCGCTCTCGAATCTCAGCCTCACGCTCCCACGAAGCCTCCTCTACAGAATGGTGACCCCACTGCACCTTCACCAACGGAATGACCTTGGTTCTGAGGACCTGCTCCTTCCGATCAAGGATAGGAACTGGCTGCTCAATGTAAGAAGCGTCCTCACGAACCTCTAACGGCTGCTAATTAATGACGGAAACTATGTCTGACCCACACTTTCTCAACATGGAGACGTGAAAAACGTCGTGGACGCCAGACAACTGTGATGGCAAGGCAAGCCGATAGGCCACGGCGCCAACACGCCCAATGATCTCAAAAGGTCCTATGAATCTCGGGGCAAGCTTGCCCTTCGCTCCAAATCGAACTACGCCCTTCATGGGCGAGACCTTGAGATACACATGGTTCCCTATATCAAACTCCAAGGGACGACGCTGACGATTAGCAGAACTCTTCTGTCGGCTCTGAGCTGTGCGCATCCTCTGCCTGATGATGTCAATAGCCTCTGAAGTCTTCTGCACAAGCTCGGGACCTAGGAGACGGCGCTCTCCAACCTCTGTCCAACAACTCGGTGATCTACATGGTCTGTCATATAGTGCCTCAAAAGGAGCCATGCCAATGGTCGCCTGATAGCTGTTATTGTACGCGAACTCAGCCAATCGCGGATGCTCATCCCAGCTACCCCTGAAGTCAATCGCGCAGGCCCGAAGCATATCCTCAAGTATCTGATTGACCCTCTCGGTCTGGCCATCGGTCTGCGGTGCTGAGCTGCAAATCAGTCCCCATCGCTCGCTGGAAGCTCTTCCAAAATTGAGACGTGAACCTCGAGTCTCGGTCAGAAACGATCGAGACTGGAACGCCATGCAGTCTCACAATCTCCTCAATAAACAGTCTCGCAAGCCGGTCCATAGACCAAGTCGCACGCATCGCAAGGAAATGTGCCGACTTCGTCAGACGATCCACAACAACCCAAATGGTGTCATGACCTCGCTGAGTCCTCGGTAAACTCATAATGAAATCAGTCGACACGTGCTCCCACTTCCACATCGGGACGCTCAACGGCTGCAATAGACCAGGAGGTCTCTGATGATCGGCCTTGACACGCTGGCACGTGTCACACTCGGCCACAAAACTGGGCTATCTGGCGCTTCATCCCTGCCCAAAAATACTGTCGCCTCATGTCGTGGTACATCTTTGTCGAGCCCGGGTGGATAGAAAATCGCGATCGATGTGCCTCGGTCATAAGATCTCTGCGTAACTCTGGAATATCTAGGACATAATCGGCCTCTGAAGCGAAGTCCACCGTCTGTACCGATCTGCCAATCAGCCTGACCCTCAGATGCCGCCTCAGCCATATAACTCTGCAACGACTCATCAGCCTGCTGAGCCTCGATCACCCTAGCGACAAGAGAGGGTTGAATCGACAAACTCGATAATTGTACGATGGAAGACTGCAGGCTGAACTCAAAGTCATACGCAGAAATATCCTCAAGCATCCGCTACTCCTGAATCATCATGTGCGCCACTAAGCCTCGTGGCTGACGGCTGAGGGCATCTACCACCACGTTCGCCTTGCCCGGGTGGTACTGGAGGTCGAAATCATAGTCTTTCAGGAGCTCCATCCAGCGCCTCTGTCTCATATTTAACTCAGACTGCGAGAAGAGGTACTTCAAGCTCTTGTGATCAGAGAAGAGCTCGAACCTAACCCCGTAAAGATAGTGCCTCCACACCTTCAGTGCGAAGACAACTGCAGCCAGCTCCAGATCATGTGTAGGATAGTTCAGCTCATGAACCTTAAGCTGACGAGACGCAAAGGCCACTGGTCTCCCGTGCTGCATCAGGATAACACCCAAACCGATATGCGAGGCATCAGTGAATACAATGAAGCTGTCACTCCCAGAGGGAAGAGTGAGGACATGAGTGGACGTCAAACGGTCCTTCAACTCCATAAATGCTCGCTCGCAGGCGTCACTCCAAATAAACTCTGCTCCCTTCCGAGTCAACCTGGTCAGCGGGGCTGCAATACGAGAAAAACCCTCGATGAAACGTCGATAATATCCCGCCAAACCAAGGAAACTACGGATCTCTGTCGCAGTCGTGGGCTGGCCCCACTGACGCACTGCCTCGACCTTCGAGGGGTCCACTGCGACACCCTCCCTCGTCACCACGTGATCGAGGAACTTCACCTCCTCCTGCCAGAACTCGCACTTCTCCAGCTTCGCATACAGCTGGTGTGCGTGGAGGGTCTGTAAAGAAATCTCCAAGTGCTGCTCATGCTCCTCACGAGTCCTCGAGTAGATCAGAATGTCGTCGATGAAGACTACAACAAACTGATCCAGATATGGGCGGAAAACCTCGTTCATCAGCTGCATGAAGACCGCAGGTGCATTGGTCAGTCCGAAGGACATGACCTGAAACTCAAAATGACCGTAACGCGTCCTAAATGCCGTCTTCGGAATGTCCTCATCTCGGACCCGAATCTGATGATAACCGGAATGCAGGTCAATCTTCGAAAAGAACTGTACACCCTGCAGCTGGTCAAACAAATCATCAATCCTAGGAAGCGGGTACTTGTTCTTGATTGTGACTTTGTTGAGCTCGCGGTAGTCAACGCAGAGCCTCAACGAGCCATCCTTCTTCTTCACGAAGAGTACTGGCGCTCCCCACGGTGAACTGCTCGGACGGATAAAATCCAACTCTCGTAACTCGTCCAACTGCTTCTGCAGTTCCCGTAACTCTAACGGTGCCATACGATACGGGGCCTTCGAAATAGGCGCGGTACCGGGCACGAGATCAATCTGGAACTCGGTGAGTCGATGAGGCGGTAATTTCGGAATCTCCTAAAGCACATCGGGAAAATCACAAACCACGGGCAGATGGTCGATGAAAACGGCAACAGGCTCCTCAATGGCGCAAGACATCAAACAAGACAACCGCTCTCGTCTGGCCTCTGCAACGAACTGAAACTGTGGCAGCCGGGTATACAGAATGTGACGGTCCTCGCGGCGCAGTCCAAAATAGCATAGTACTCGGCGAGCCAATCCATGCCCAGGATGACGTCGAACTCAGACATCGGCAAAACGAACAGATCGGCAGGCAGAAAGGTATCCCCAACTAGAACGGGACAAGACGAGCAAAATCGTCCCAACGCTGCAGTCCTCCCCAAGGGAGTCGATACTGATAGGCTCACATCAGCAGACTCCAATGTTAAGCCGGCCGATCGACAGAAGCTCTCGGCCACAAAAGAATGTGATGCACCAGAATCAAACAGTACACGTGCAATGCATGCAGAAACTGGTAGTATACCCTCAACTACACCTCCAGATGACTGCAGATCTTGCTGAGCCGCATAGAATCTAGCCTGAGCTGGCTGGGGAGGTGCGTGTCCCCTCTGAACGTGCTGCTGCTGCTGCTGGGGTCGCTGAGGCGGTCGAAACTGCTGCCTCTGCTGCTGTGGCATCTGAGGCTAGTGCTGATGCTGATGCTGCTGCTGAGGTGGCCTCGGTGGTGGAGGCTGCTGTCGCTGCTGCTGTGGGGGTCTCTGCTGCGGTGGAGGTCTCTGCTGCTGTGGACCTCTCTGCTGCTGCTGGGGGCTGGGACACTCCCATGAACGGTGTCCCGTCGCACCGCACCTGAAGCAAGTGCCGGTGAACTGCCTCTGAGGTGGTGGTGGAGGTGCTGCTGG
The DNA here is from genome assembly GCA_037074715.1 of Magnolia kwangsiensis. Lineage (NCBI taxonomy): Eukaryota > Viridiplantae > Streptophyta > Magnoliopsida > Magnoliales > Magnoliaceae > Magnolia > Magnolia kwangsiensis. The sequence goes on from CM073573.1 coordinate 35,366,974, forward strand.
TGCTGATGGTGCTCGGAAAGCTGAGCGACCTGTGCGCCTCTGCTGCTGTGGTCGACGCTGCTGGGAAGGACTGGAAGAAGCCTGCCTCTTCCGGTCTCCCCTCTGACCACGCTCAGACTGAGAACCGTCCCACTCAGTCTCATAAATCTGAGCTCTCCTCACTACTGCCTGGAAAGTAGGGAGCTCATGCCCGATAACACGACCTCGAAGGCCGTAACGTAAGCCGTGCTCGAAACGGCGGGCCTTCCGCCCCTCGTCATCAACCATATATGGTGCGAATCGTGATAGTGCCACAAAACGGGCCGCGTATTGTGCCACGGTCATATCCCCCTGCACCAGAGTCTCGAACTCTAAGGCTTGCTGACGTCGGATATGGTCGGGGAAGTACTGCTCCTCGAATCGGTCAACGAAGTCCTCCCATGTCCAGACATAATCGGGTCCGGCAACACGGGTAACAGAGGTCCACCAATGCTCGGCCTCACCCTGGAAGAGAAATACAGCTAGCCGGACGCGCTGCTCGGTCGTACATGACATGGTATAAAAGATCTTCTCCACATCGGAGCGCCATCTCTCTGCTGCGGTCGGATCTGGCTCGCCCTGGAAACGTAGAGGATCAAGCCGTCTGAACTCACGTAGTAAGGCGCTCGCGCGCTCCTGCTCTGCCTAAGCTGGTGAAACAGCTGGACGTCTACCCTGTCCCTGTAGTGCGGCTGTCACAGCATGTAACATCTGCTGTAACTGAGAGGCACTAACGGTCACAGTCGGCTCCTCATCGGCCTCAGGTGGAGGAATGTCATCCTTATGGGAGGAAGCAGGGATCTCTGAGGGTGGAACGGGAGACGCGGGTGGTAAAGCTGGAGCCTCCGATGGTGAAGCAGAATCCTCAGGTGGTGGTGCGGGAGTCGATCGAGTAACTCTCACAGGCGCCATATCCTACAGGAAAGAGCGAAGGTGCTGATCAACTTCAAAACTTTCAAAGGTACGCACGATAACAGTCTGTATTGGAAGGTCGCGAAGCTATACGAACTTCGGGACTTAGTCATTCCACACTCATAGCAGACATGTAATATTGTTCTTGGTTATTCCCAAGTTATGCTCTGATACCAACTTCTGTCACGCCCCAAACTCAGAAACCGGGCTCACAAAATTTTTGATCGCCGAATCCGGCGCCGACAGCCTCCATAAAACCCCACTCTCGGCTCCTAGCTCCCATTCGCCAGGTTCCGATCCTGGGATGCTACGAGGAGGATTTTAAAGACCAGTTTGATTCGTAATAAGCATAACCAAAGGCATAACCCACAAACAACAAGCAAGAACTCCATTACATTTCCACTATAATCAAAAACTTTACGATCAAAAACTTTACAAGTACAATGAGCATAAAGGGAAATACAATGGTAAGAACCAAAAACTCCAAACGCTCTGCAACGTGCTCCTGTCTCAACGCTGCTGCGATCCAACGTCACCTGCACGCAACGGTCGTGCATAAGCTTACAAAAAGCTTAGAGGGTGGTGAAAGTGTGTGCGCAAGGTAGTAATATGAACATGTAATGTCAGAGTAAAGCGGAATATGCAGATGGATCTATAATATCATGAGCCGTAACAAGGCTATGCGATGCAAGACATGAATGGTATCGGCCATCCCAAGGCCATGCGATGTGTAATGCAGCTCAAGCATACAGATCCTCATCTATATCCACACATCAATACAGCTCAAAATATGGAATATCACCGGGGTCTAGTACACTCAAAACCAGATTGTCGCCACATCGCGCGCAATAAGGTAAGTGGAAGAGACCACACTATCCGTCTGGCAATATCGGGCGCGACTCGTCGATAGCGGACCCATTCCTCGAGCTGGTCAAACTCAGCCTAGCATTGCCCACTACACTCGGACCAGTAAGGCCGCATCCCCTTCCAACTGACCACGACACAGTGGAGAGCACAGCCAACTGATATTCGACATTCAGTGCTCATCTACCCACTCGGTCTAGATGTTGGAGCAATCTCTTGGTACCATAAGGGTTTAGGGACTTCCACCCAGGGATATCTATAGCACCCCATGTAGAAAAAGATTTCAGGTATCCAATCCTGCCAACCATGATCTGTCTGTGGAGGCTACGGCCCCGATGTCGTTAGGGCGTACAATAACCATGTCACACAAATACGGAATGCATGAATCACGCTATCCAGTCATGCAACCAATCCTGCGCATACCGTGCGCTCATGTAGGGCAACACCGCCTAACGGGGAGCCCATAAACAACCTGCCCGAAGGCAAATGCTATGATTTAGACAATTCTCACGTCAAGCATACATATGATGCGTATGATCATGAGTCATGAACTGTACTAAACATGATATAAAAAAATGAACTATCTTACAATGCAGATGGACCTAGACGGCCTATATACGATAAGTACGGCCCAGTAATGGGCCCTAAGGAGAGTCGTAATGTGGACATCCAACCAACATTACACTCGCAATGTGGACGTCAAACCAACATTGCTCCTAAGGCACGATCTTTGTAAACATCAACACTTAGTCTGTAATGGATTTACACATTGCAATGGACCGTAGGTTGTCCCCATTGGACCTTACATATATATATCAAATGGGCCATATCCTATGGGCCTCTTATTCATCAGATGGGCCACATAAATGGGCCACATCAATGGGTCTTATGTGCATTGCAATGGGTCAAAACCCATGGGCCTAGCATTGCATCAAATGAGCTTAACTCATGGGTCGAATGGGTCACACCAATTGAATCCATATGAACGCCAAATAGGCCTTAACCCTTAGGCATTATATGAGTTCAATGGGCGTAAACCCCTAGGCCTTATGGTACATCAAATGGACCTAAACCCGTAGGCCTTAAACAATCAAATGGGCCTGATCCCATGGGCTCAAAAATGTAACAAATGGGTCCAATTTCAATGGCCTTAGAATACATCAAAAGGGCCTAGTCCAATGGACTTAGAAGATAACAAGTGGGCCTAAACCCACAGGCCTTTTACAAAGCAAATGGGCCTAGCCCATAGGCCTTAAATAGTCCAAATGGGCCTAACCCATAGGCCTTGCATGCATAACAAAGTGGGCCTAAACCCATGGACCCTTTTTGTAATCAAATGGGTTTAGTCCCATGGGCCTTACAATATATCATATGGCCTAGTCTTATGGCCTTAGAACGTATCAATTTGGGCCCAATCCCATGGCCTTACATAAATCAAAGTGGACCCCAATGAATTACTGTATTTTCATAAGGATGGTCCTCAAAACAGGCCAAGGTGGGGTCCATATGAGTTAAGGATCTAACTCATTCTTTAAGCCAATGTTATAAAACGAACTCTTAAAATGAATGGACGGTTTAGATGCAGCCCATGCATCATGGGTGGGTCCCATTACCGCTGGACAACGCGGGTAAGGCACATACATCACCCAGGCCCCACCATGGAGGTCACACAAATATCAGGTGGGTGCGGACGGTGGACTTGACACAAACATCAATGTGGGTCCCATGTGGGGCCCACTCTGTAATATTTATTTGCCATCCAACCCATTCATAAGGTCACTCGGACCTGGATGAAGGGACGACATAAATTTCAGCTTGATTCAAAACTTCTGTGGGCCCCAAAGACCTTTCAATGGTAGAATTCAATTCACACCGTTTCATGTGGTGTGGGCCACCTGAGTCTTGGATCTGTCTCATTTTTGGAGGGGACCCACCTGAGGAGGGGTCCCATCAAACAGATGGGGCAGATGATCGAAATGCATCATGATGGGGGCCCACAGCTGGGCCGTGAGGCCTGACCGCCCGCCCGTCCGCCAGCACGCAGGCGCTGCCTGCGTGCGCCCTGACACAGCAGCAGCAAGGGCTGCTGCCTCTTCTTCCCTTTTTTTTTTTTTTTGAAAAATCCAAAAATTTGAGGATTTTCGAAGGTGGGGTCTACATCGCCTAAATCCACACCATCCATTGGTTTCCCCGGCTCGAAACAAGTCCAAAGAGCCCAAAGTTTGAATTTTTTTGGTGAAAGAAAATGAATTAAAAATAAGAAGATGGTATTTGAAAGGTGAGGATGCAATTTTAGGCGCTATGGCCCACCAGGCGATTGGATCAGCTCCAAACTTCTATCCAATGGCTAAAATACCATGGGTAAGAGGATGGATGGCTTGGATCGAACATAAACATTAGGGTGGGGCCTGTACGAGGGGACCACCCCAAACACTCCTTTTCTTCTTTCCTTTTTACGTTTTCCTTTGAAAACGTCCAGCGTCCCAGACGCTGGACTGTTATATTATTATTATTATTTTTATTATTTTTTTTAAAGGTGGGCCCTGATGAAGTGGGCTACCATGGATATTTGTCATGGGTACACATATAAGGTGGGCCCCACTTGAATAAAAAATTTGAACCAAATGAATTTCAAGGTGGGATCCATTCAAGTGGGCCACACCATCCTATTGCAATAAAATAAAATAAAATAAAATAAAATAAATAGAAGAGAGAGAGAGACACGGAGAGTGGGACACGGCTTGTGATGGAGGGACCCCGTCATTATGGGCCCTCCCATACATGAAATCATACATCAATTGGGTCATTTTGCACATGTGACCATCAAAACTAAAGATCAACGGTAGGGATCCTTTCCCCACCAATATGGATGGTCTAGATGACCTTTCCAAATAAAAATAAACATCATGATGGGGTCCATGGAGAATGGCCCCATCATGGAATGATCATGGTGATCCAAGTGGTCCATCGACCACGTATTAAGGTCCCAAGTGAGATCCACACCATTGATCGGTGGGCCTCACTTGGTCCACCATAAAAATAAATAAATCTACCCTATAGAGGCACCCACCGTCCGATCTTCTCGCTCCTAGGGGTTCATTGGCACCTTAGCTTCAACTTCAATGGTTAAGATGAAGAATGAAGGGTTGAGATGGAAGATTTTGGGGTAGGAAGGTGGGCCACTTGGAGCTTAGGAGAGTTGAAAAATTCCATACGTATGGAGTTTCCTTGGAAATCTTTTGTTGCTTGGAATTTTTGAAATGAGAAAGAGAGAAAGAGAGAGAGTGATGTAAAGGGAGAGAGAGAGAGTGATGGATGAATGGGTGAGTGATGGTTGTGTAAGAAAAACTTGACTTTTGAAGCTTTTGTGTAAGAGAGGTATGGGTGGTGAAGACTTTTGTGGTTGCTTGGGAAAAGGGATGGAAGTGATGTGTACTTGACATGTGATGGCTTGATGGGTGATTGATTGATGGGATTGATGTGATTGATGTGACACATCGTAGAGATTCCCTTAATTTTAGCAACGCGTGGCGTTTTCTCGCACCGAACGTTGGCCCATATCTCTTGACCAGGGTATCTCCTTGGCGCGCGAGTCGCGGTATCGGAACCGCGGCGATGGTGCAGTCGCTATGGTATTGGTTTCGGGTTGAGTCGACTCGGGTTGTCGGCACGTGAATCAGGGTCGCGCGTCGATATCGTTTAAGGGTCGAAAGTTGCCGAAATTCGACCGGTAAGACCACGGAAGTGTACGGAAAGGTACGGATCAAGATACGGGTCTTACACCTGTCACATCAGAAACTCATGGTAACATAGTCTATTTTCAATAACATTCATCATTATCATATTTATTCAAAAATTTTCTAGACATTCCTCGGACGTATGCTCTGTAGCTTGTCAGAATTTTGGATCTTACTGCATCAGAAATCCGAGTTTGCCTAGTCCTATTTCAATTTTATTATCCTATCTCTTAAGACTATTTTACTACACGAAATAGAGATTATACATCTGTATAGACAGAGAGAATGCTTAATACTTTCCCTCTTTATAACCGAGTTCCCTTACTCAGAATTTCTAAAATTGCATATCAAGAGTCAATTTAAAGCAAGAGAGTCTTCGAATTCTTTAAATTTATATATTCTGCAGGTTCTAGCCAAACACAGGATTTTGAGTTAAGTGGCTAGTGGCGACTCCAAGTCTATATTACATCAATAATCCAAATCATCCCAATCACTCCCACAACAAACATAAAATCAACGTGGGTGCCGATTTTCCAACGTTCACAGATACCAAAGACTACATAAGATCGTCGCCTTCCAAAACTTATAAAAGTAATAATCCATGACGAGCCCAAGACTCCATCCCAAATACAAATCTATTTTTTTTATTTTACATTTATCTTAAAGTAGCATAACCTAATTTTATCATAAATTGCTATTGTCCAGTGTCACCAGTATAGTGCCGTATGATTAGATTAAATGGCCATAACCCTAGGTTGTTGGATCCTGATCAACCAACTTCTTACTTAGACGATCACATCTTCCTGGTCACATCTTGCTAACCAATCCGCCTCGATTGTTTGTCTATATAGGCGATCACATGTATTTATCTTTATTTTTCTACTTTTGTTTGTCGATTGTATTGAGTCCTAAATATAAATTAATAAAATAAGCATTATTAGCCTTTAATTTTATTTGTTTTATCTATCATTATTCTGTTAAGCAATATGAGGCCTATAATTACCATTGAAAGAAAAATACTAAAGTTGTAAGGCAAAAAGAATCTATAAGAGCTGAATAACTCATATCCTTTCACAAATTACCTAATCATTGATCACAAATGATAACTAACTTGATAGTTGAATTTCCGAATTTGGTCCTATGCATTTGTTTCAACACAAGGTCACTAATGTTCAATCAAACATTGAGTCGAGTACGACCTTAGCACGCCCACACATTATAACCACACATAAAATCTGAATATAGCCCCTCGATCACATGCGTGGCCGTGTTTGATTGAATTGGGCAAACAACAGGGGTTGGAAAATAAGGACCGTGTACTTGTGGCAATTGTTATTGATAGATCAAACCTGAAACCCACATTGTTCCATGGATCCTATCGATCCCATCTTGTTCTTTAAACTTGATGATAAAAAGGAAAATCGGATTAACGGTCAATATTTAGCAAGGAAAGTTGTAAGATTTAAAATAATGGCATGACCACAATAGAGACCATAAGATGGGCGGTACAGATTCACCATACTTTTACGCCACTTGAGCCTGAAAGACTAGACTGCATGGAAGCTCAGTAGTTGTAGATACATTAAGTCATTTATCTTTAGGGTATGTTTATGTAATCAAAATTATAAAAATATTGGTTGTCATCATTACAATTTTACCACCATCAAATGTATAATGGACAAAAGAAAATGTAGTGATAATCATTGCACATTTTCACAGTGTTACAATCAAAATTTTGAATCCAAACTGTAATGTCAGTGTAGTTTTTTAATGATTTAACATTAAAGAAACGTAAAACTATTATTATTTACTCCAAATAAACCAAACAAAAAATATTGGCAATCAAATATATATGTTGCAAGGAGATAGGTAAAGTTATTCGTAATTATTATACATTTTTTTTTAGGGTCGTTTAGATGGGAGTAAATGGGATAAGAGGTGCTTTTGGATGGGATTACATGTTAATAAAATTTAAAGTAAATGAATTAGGAATGATCCAAGCCATCCAAAACATTGGCCATCTAAATGGTTCTTTAAAAATTGTTGGCAAATTTCTTTTTTATGATCCTTACGTTTGTGGCCCACCCGAGGCTCAAAATTTCCTCGTTTTGACCAAAATATATATCTCAATGGGCTTATTATAATCATTCTGTCAAATATCAGGTATGCACACTAATTTAGGATATCGCATGTGTTCCTATGGATATATTGAAGAATTTCAATGCATTTCAACTCCTATGCACTCCCATCCAAACAAATATTTAGATTCCATTGCATTTCATTTACTAGCTACCAAACACAATTAAGAATTCTATTTACCCTTACTTTGACTGTAATTATAAAATAAATTTTACGTACCTCCATTTACAAGCTTTGAAGCAAGCCCTTACATTATTTCAACAATTCCTGAAACAAACAGGAAAGTAGAAATTACAAGAAATGATTGCAACCGTGCATCAAGTGGGCTTCGTCATAGATAATTTTCCTTATCCAAAACTTACGTTAGGCACCTTATATTAGGATTGCGTTGGAATCCAAATTATAAATATACTAAGATCAAAGTAATTTGAAATTGAAGTTGTGTTTGACAGATCGTAATTGAAATACTTTGGAATTCAAAAATTATATTTAGACTGTCTGGATTTTAGATAAAAACATTTTTTGTAATATATTCACAGTAACTTGAATTTAATTAAGTAAACAGTCTTTAATATTCAAAGTAGTGTACATGTGTCATATTTTTAGATAACCATAATAATAAGTCCATTAAAATATACACTTTGGTTTTATATATATATATATATATATATATATATATATATATATATATATATATATATATATAAAATTTTATATTTAAAAAAAAGGCAATTTTGAGCTTCAGGTGAGCCATAAATTAAAATTGAAATGGTCATTATTAAATTCTCAATATATTTTTAGTCATACCTATATAAGCAATTTGGAGAATCTGAATTGCCACAAAACTTGGTAAATATGTATAGTGTATAAGTCACCACCATTTTTAAAATATTGTTGGACTAACGTAGAAGTCTATACCCAAATTAAGAAAAACCTATTTCTCTCTCGCTTTCATATCTTATTCTCCGAGACCACCATTTTTTTCACCAAAAGAATTACAACATTCGAAATCACATCAATTCACACACACACACACACACACACACTCTCTCTCTCTCTCTCTCTCTCTCTCTCTCTCTCTCTCTCTATCTCTATCTCTCTCTCTCTCCTCTCCCCTACAATAATGGCTATTGCCTCTCTTTTGATCACTCGATTTATAACTCTTTCTATCTAACCGTCGTGAATATCTCCTCAATACATCCAAGAGGGGACTAGCATATGGAATCTTAATAATATGTTGTGTTTTCAAAATTACTAATTAGAGGATTAGGAGTACATTTAGATCTAAAAACCCTCAAAGTTAACCTCTCAAACGTAACTAAAAGCCTCAATAGCCTCTAAATATCCCCAAAGACATCTAATTCTCACCACCAAGGACCTCTAAAGATGGATGGAAAGTTAAAAGATGATAATTGATAGCCCACATAAGATGTATATGTATGAATTGCATGATGAGTAGACCAGCCTATATATATATATATATATATATTATCTAGAGCATTTATTAATAGGTCCATCTGATAAATATGTTAGATCTCGCATAGTTTCCTTATATAGGAACTCATGGGGTGCTTGTATTTTGTATTTTCATATGTGGGGTAGCAAATAACATTTCATAAATGATTAGTTATATTAATATATGAGAAGAGTATGGAATACTGTACACATCTACACATAAATTGTGACATATGATGACTAGATGTTTATACCTGATCCGACTACATTAGATCCAATGGCTTATATGATGCCACATGGTAGTAAAATCTCAATAAGAGACAAAATGAAGATTTTGTCGGCTGCTCTGATGGCCAAATAAAATCAAAATATGTAAAGTCATAAGTAATCTAAAAAGGGTAAGCTCAGTTGGCTACAGTAAGAACACATGTGTTATATATCTCATTCACGTTGAAAAGCTAGCTAGCCACCGTAGTGGCCTTATGACGAAAGTTGTGTATTGATTGAAATACGGTCATATTAAAAGACAAGTTTGGCCTACACACCATGACGTTGCACATGGTCTCTATAATTGAAAATATTTGAGGAGTGAAGTAATGACTACACTAAGTTGGCCTAACTTTGTAGCACATTATTTATATTTTTGCGGAAAGAATGATGACTATTATTAATATGTGCCAACTCAAGAGAAATTGACGTCTATGTGATAAGAGTAGAATATGCATGTAACCAATGTCCAACCCATGATGAACAACTAGCATACGTGGTGTTGCCTGATAGGTTATGATTGTCTTTGTGTATATGCGGTTATCTCCATATCAATAGATATGAGAAGTAGCTACGAAGATTTGTTTATGTAATCGTCTTAGAAATTTTATAAATGACAGAAGATCGAAGAGCTTTGGGTCTGTGCCAACCCAATATGTATCAAATTAAATCAACAGTGCAATACTATATATATATATATATATATATATATATATAAAATCTTAACTTATTTTAACATAGGACAAACTTCCTATGTTGCTACATTGGACCGACTTTAGCATATGAGTAGTGCAATCTTGTGCGTTTATGCTACTACGTTAGATTGACTTAGAATAGGAGTAGTGTAATTCCCTTCCATATATGTCCAGCTCTGGACCACAAGGAAGACATTTTTCTTTCTTTTTCAGTAGCATAATTCCCTTCATTTATGATCAAATCGCTGGACAAAAGAAGACTTAGATTTAGGGTATCAACATTTAAGGTACAAATGTTAAATCGGTGAGGGATACTTTTGTAAGTTTACAATTGAGTTGTTTCTACTTGGGTTTAGTTCCATAGCTTAGTGATAAACAAACTTTGTTTCAACACTTAGATTATGGGATCGGGTACTCATATGGTGTGAGTGTGTATAAAAAAAGAGAGTTCATTTAAGTCTCACATTATGTAAATGAATTATCTCTATTATTACGGTGAGAAAAAGCTCGTATGAAAGACAAAAAGAACTCATTCGAAGGACGAGCCCTCCCATTCACAAATTGCCTTATTGCATTTACAAGTGATTAAATAGGTGGTTGACTGCCTTAGTTCTCAGTTATAGATGACTACCTACGATCTTTTTATCTATCGTGACGCTTGGATAATAGGCATTCAATTCAAATCGAGTTGCAAAAGGCTTTAAAACGCTCAACATAATACACACATATGTCAACAAATGAATTTCAAATCAAACACTAGATGAGCCTGATATTGAGGCTAAGGATCATTCATGGTGGGGCCTCCCTGATGATGATCATTCTCGATCTCGCATACGTACTCATCATGGGCATGTGACGGGTGCTTGCCTTCCATGCATTTACATGCGCCGCACTGGTAAACTAATGAGTTATGAATACTTTAGTTGGATACTAAGATCTATCCTATATAAACAACAATTGTACATGTGTCATACATGTACTTGAATCAAGACTTTTAAAATAGTGGGGCCCAGAAACAACCAATGGACCCGATTGGTTAACGCTAAATCTAGTAACGATTTGGTCACTGTCGTGCATCCAAACTCTAAAACCCCAGGAACTCTTTGATATAGTAATTGATGTCTGAAAAAAGGATAAAATGAACTCTCTTTGCCCAAGGATCACTCTCTATATTACTTAGCCGTCCTTGATAATGTTACGTTGAGGCGTGAAGGTTACATCTTCAAGATTGAGGAAGTATGGTCGTTCTTGTACACAAAGTAGCTATGGTGTTATCGAAAGTAAAATTTGACTGATCAAGATGATTTATGGTTTATTGGATAAGGGATCAAATTATCTTCTTAACAAACTTAAGTTTTCTCCAAGTCGAGTTGTGATGAGAAAGATCCGATCCATTTACCAAAACCACAAATTGCCAATAAGCAAAAGTTATAAAAAATATGTCCGCACTTTAGACTAACCAAACGAGATCCGATTGAAGTTATTTTAGTTCTATTGAAAATCTTATTAGACGGCATTTCCAATGAGCTTAAGATTATTGAAATCGGACAATCAGCCAAATTATAGACAATAGATTTCATATACTGAATGGTCGTACTTTCGACAGATCAAACAAAGTCTAATCAAAGTGATTATAGCCTTGTTAGGAAGCTTATCTGATTATTTTTTCAACGAGATGAAGATTATTGAAAATGGACGGACAATGAACAAGATATAAGTATTTAAATAATTTATAGAAAAGCTTCATATATATATATATATATATATATATATATATATATATATATATATATATATATATATATATATATATAGCTCACTTGCGAACCAGTTCGCACGGACTACCTACGAACTTTTTTGAGAACTCATCATACGTGATGATTCTTGAAAATCTGAACGGTCCACATGAAGCAGAGCCTCGTGAAATCCCCTGGTACCAATTTTTACTTTGAACCAAAACTTCGATGGGCCATGCAAAATGGAAACAGTTTCTTCCCTTGATTTGAATTTCTCTTTGCTATGGCCCATCAGAATCTTAGATCAGGGTGAAAATTCACCTCTTGGGGTTTCATGGGATTCCACATCTTATGGACCGTTTGGATTCAACTCCCACGACACGTGTACAAAGGTGCGCACGTGCGTAGGTGAGCATGCCTCTCTCTCTCTCTATAAAAATATATATATATATATATATATATATATATATATATATATATATATATATATAAAATAAAAATTAATAATTACTTTTATAAATAAATAAATATAAATATTTATTATAAAATAAATGTATAAAAAGTCATAATTACCTTTAATTTTTATATATAATATATTATATGTTAAAATCTTTATTTTATATCATACGTACAATATATATATATAAGGAGAGCTTATGATGTCGCGGGGGGTGGGATGGAAATAATCAGTCCAAATAATCAAAACAAGTGCTGAATATGTAAATAAATTAAACAAAGATCTCAATTGTTAGAGTATTGAAACCTTAATTTTAAATAATTCATAGGACAACCTTCTCCTAAAGTTTTATACAGGACAACTTTATTTCACGAATTTCTTTAAAATCAAAGCTTCAAACTTTTAAGAATAAATTAAAAAATTACAACATTCACCACACAACTGATATTAAATGCATTCAATCCACCATAAATAATAATAAAGCATTTACCACATGACATAAAGAATTATACTGATTCGGTACTTTAAAAATAACCACACCTATTTCACTCGCAAAATTACTTCCCTTTTAATTTTGGCTTTTACTATGAAAAAGTTTTCACAGGGTCACCTTAAAAACCTGATACAATTCTTTATGAATTTCACAGGCTATCATAATAAAAACCTAAAATGGAGTTTTACCAAGTTATCTCAGATAAAACCTTAAACTGAGATTTTCACAGGAGATCTCAGAAAAACCTAAAATGAGTTTATATAAGGTATACTTATCTTCACCGTATAAGACGTAGCAAAAGCTAGTAGCAGAAAGATTTCTTTCTTGAATGTAGATGGTTCCGTGTTCAATCAGATAGAAAGGGTTTGGGGTTCTATTAATTTTAATTATGTTAAACCCAAAAAACTACTTAATTTAATTATCTTAGATATCAAAGAGGAATATATTTTACTCTATTAGATTAAACTTGAAAGATATGAGATTAAAGGGAATTGAAAAAGATATTTAAATAAATTATAAATACTGTCCAATAACTTGCTAATAACTTGAGCTTCTCTCTCTCTTGCAGAGAATTCTGATAATTAACGTATGTAATTCGGAATGAGAGAAGAACTCAATTTATAAGCAAAGAAGTTAGGACTTCGACTAGCCCAAAATAAGCTTCGACTAGCCTAAGTTCAGTAGATTCGGTTCAACAGATTTCAAATGGCGTAGGATAAGGACTATCCAAAATTCGGTTGGCTTGAGGTCAACTTCGGCTAGCCGAATAACACAATTCGGCTAACGAATTTAACATTCGGCTGGCCGAATTCTCTTAAATTCCAAAAGTTGAAGCTGCTGGAATTTGACCCGAACTTTCTCGGGCTGGCCAAATTTCAAGCTCGGGCTAACCCAACTAAAACTCGGTCTAGCCAAATTTACAAAAAAAGTTGCTATTCGCTTCGGGCTTCAAGATGGGCTAGCCGAATTCCAGGCAAAACAAGTGTAAAAATCCATAATTAAACAATTTTGAAAGCACATAGTCCTATGGTCTTTTTAAGGTTTTATACCACCTGAGATATATCAAATATCTGATTCTCTTTGGTTTGAACTTAGTTTCGGACTTCATCTTGAATTTGTGCTCGAACTTCATCTTGAATATCAGCCAATCTTGAGCTTGATCTTCTCTTGAACAAAAATTGATCTTGAGCTTGATCTTCTCTTAAACATAAACCGATCTTGAAGATCTACTATAAAGTGGTTTTGTTTCTACGAAATTTGACAACTTATGTGTGCTCAACATCTTAGCACTTATATATATATATATATATATATATATAATTTTATGATTTAAACATTGGGCGCTCACAATACAATCTAACAAAATGTGATTGTTGGTAGAAAATTGCAGTTGCCAATGCTTATATAAGAAGCTCGTTGCCGAGGAGTAAAAAAGAAGAAAAAGACTCAATGGAGGAAAGTGAGACAGAGAGGGAGAGAGCGAAAGAGAAAGAAACGGAAAGCAAAAACAGATATAGAAAAATATGGAGAGGGTTTGAGGGTTAGAGTTTACCCGGATGTACTACTCAATGTGCCTTAAAGATTTCTAATAAACCGGCGTGCTGCGCGATATGGGAGACAAAAAAGGCCATTAAAGAAGTCATAGCAGCTAAGAGTCCGTCTACTTCTATTTAAGTCGCATTACACTCTACACATTCCAAGTGCATTAATTACATTCACATTTCCTTCTATCTTATTCTACATTATTCTTCCTCTTTCATTTTCTCTTACTTTATTTGTCTGCTCAGGATTTTAAATCCTGCGAAGCAAGGCTAGTGGATACTTCATCTTATTTACTACATTTTTATTTTATATGCTTACATGGTGCTACTTAGCTCCATCAAGTAAGGGTAGTTTGTATTTTATTTTACTTACTGTATTTTTTCTTTATTTGTTTACCCAGCGCTACTTAGTTCTGCGATGTAAGGTTAGATAGTTTCTTTTTTGTTATTTTCGCTTGTTCGAATCTTATAGGTTATGTGAAGCACGACCAAATATAAAAATGTTGAAATTCGGTTGAATAAAAAAAAACTGCAATATCTTGTAAAATATAGATTGTACTTTGTGTGGGTAGAAAATGATGTCTAATCCCTTCACTTCCGTCACCAAGGCTCCTTACTTGGAATTTGTGATTGCAAATCAACTGTAGGAGTCATTTAAGTTAGGGAATCGTGAGATTACCCATCCCTTAAGTGATTTTATGATTTTTAACTGACCAAAAATTTTAACATTCATTTGACCAGTGGTGACTCTGAATTAAATATATTTTCACATTTGAGTTAATAACATACTCTTGTTATACTAATAAATTAATAGCTAAGTAAAGAAATGGTACCGATACGCTCGGCTGAGGAAAGTGTTCACAGATAATAAGGCAACTATCCAATTGGTTGCCTTTGTTCTAATAAAAATTAAACATAATGAACCGTCTAAATTCAGCAAACAAATGTCCATCAAATGAAGGTTAATAGGATCAAATTAGTCTGATTTTTGGTCAATCTCCCATCTACAGTGATTCTCAAGATTCTGACAATATAGATTGAGGTAAATATACGACATGCGTACGTGGGCTATGTGCATATGTTTATGGCCAGCAGAGGATCCGGATTCAAAAGTTAGAGCATCAAATTGTTACTATTCTGACCATGTGTTTTCTGGACGTGGCTTATGCGGATTCTAAGAACCACATAGCTAGGTAGTTCCGGATATGTGTGGGCCACCATGATGTATCTACTTTATATCCACGCCGTCTATCCATTTTTCCCGCTCATTATTTTAGGATATGGTCTCAAAATTGAAGCAGATACAAATCTCAGGCGGACCACACCACAGAAAAATGTGGTGAATGAACCCCCACCATTAAAAGCTTTTTAGTAGCCACAAAAGTTTTGGATCAAGTTGATATTTGTGTTTTAAATTCATTAAGGTTTTTACAACATTATCAACTGGTTGGATGAAGATAAACATTATGTTCGTCTCTAAGAAGATTTTAATGTTGGACGTTAAATCACCACGTTTTTCCTTTAGGGTGGATCACCTGGGATTTGGAAGTACTTATTTTTGGGCTCATACCCTTAAAATGAACTGGAAAAACAGATGGACGGCTGGATATAAGCCAAATACATTATGGTGGGGCCCATAATTTGGGAACAACCAAGCTCGATTTTTCTCGGATCCACCGAAGCTGCGTCCGTATTTTCTTGCATAGCTTGTAATTCAAAATGCAAGTATTCATCAAGCACGTGCCCTGTGACGGAAAGTGAGGCTGGAAGGGAAGCGGATTGGCTGGTGTACCACACATAACTCGGACGCAGTTTGCGTCCTACCCCCACCCGGACGGTAATCCGAACGGGCAGGGCTCTGTGGGGCCCACCGTGATGTAAGTGTTTTATCCACGCCATTAAATGTTTTATCAAATAATTATAATACATGAACCAAAAAATGAGGTACGTGTAGTGATTAAGTGGACCACAAAGTGGGGATTGAACGTCCACCATTAAAAAATTCCAGGGAGCTGGAGAAGTTTTGGATCAAGCTGATATTTGTGTTTTCACTTCATCCATGCCTACATGACATTATTAATAGGTTGAATGGTAAAAAATAAAAAATAAAAAATCACGTTGGCCCTTAGAAAGGTTTTAACGGTGGGTGTCATTATCAATGCAGCTTCCTTTGGTATGGTCCCTTAGAGTAGTGTACATGCCTAATTTTTAATATCATACCTTAAAATAATATTCCAAAAACGTTAAAAGGCATGGATAAAACGCTTATATCATGGTGGGCCTCACAGAGCCCTGCCCGTATGGATTACCATTCGGGCAGGGGTAGGATGCAATCCACATCGCACATAACTCTTATATCTGTGAGTTATTCGAATGGTTCAAAGGAGATCAATGTTACGTGGCCCCACTTTGATGTATTTATTATATCACATCGATCATACATCTCTAGTGCGATCAGTTTAGAGCATGAGCCAAGAAATAAATCATATCCAAAGCTCAATTTGACCACATCATAAATATCAGTGGAGACGATGATTCTCACTGCTAAAACATTAGCAGGGCCCGCCGTAATGTTGATTTTTCATCCAATTTGTTCGTGAGGTCACACAAACCCAAATGAAGAGGAATTATAAATATAATATTGATCTGAAGCTTTCGAAAAAGAATTTCAATGGCTGAGGTTCAATCCCCCACTGATTTTTGTAGTGTGGTCGTTGGATCTTTTTTGATTTTCGGTTCAAGCTTTAATATGAACTCTTTAAATGGATGGACGGTTTTGATATAACACATACCTCATGATGGGACCCATATAACTTGGTGACGTACACACCTAGCAAGGTCGGTGGTGCGTGGTACACCAGCCAATCCGCTTTCGCCTCAAATGGGCAGGGAAACGGATTGGCTACTCTCCCTGCTACCAACCCATGGTTGATGGTCCGTGCTATATGATTCCCACCATGATGTATGTGCTTCAACCATGCCGTCCATCCATTTTTGTAGAACATTTTATATTATGAAACTAAAAATGAATTATATTCGAATTTCAAATAGACTACATTATAGGAAATGGTTTTGAATTAATGTTGACCATCAAAAACTTTTTGAGGCCATAAAAGTTTTGAATCAATTTGATCTTTGTTTTTAATCTTCACCTGGGTCTGTATGGCCTGACCAAGCCCTAAAATGTTCCGTAAAAATGGATGTACAGAATGGATGAAACGCATACATGGTGGTGCCACGTAGCACCGACCATCAGGTGCGGACTGAAAACGGATCGGCTACTCCCCTGCCACCAGCCGATGGCTGGTGGTCGGTGCTCTGTGGGCTCAACCATAATGTATGTGTTTCATCCATGCCGTCCATCTCATTTTTTTTAGATCATTTCATAGTATTGAAAAAAAATGAAATATATCCCAATCTCAAGTAGACCACATTATAAGAAACAGTGTTGAATGAACATTGACTATTAAAAACCTTTAAGGAGGCCATAAAAGTATTGGACCAAGCCGGTCTTTGTTTTTTTCCATTAATTTAAGTTTTTATAACCTAATCAACAGATTATATGTTAAATAAACAGTACAGTGGGCCTTAGGAGGATTTAAATGATGGATATCCAATCACTATTGTTTTCTTATGGTGTGGCCCACCTGAGATTTATATTCCTCTCATTTTTGGGATAAAAGCTCTAAAATGATTTTTAAAAATGGATGAACGGTATGTATGAAATACATACATCATGGTGGGGCTCACAGAGCACCTACCACCAGCCACGGGGCTGGTGTGAGGGGAATAGCCAATCCGTTTCCGGTCCGAACGCGGAGGACGCAGATTAGCTACCGCAAGATTGAGTAGCGATGCGGAGTGACGCCACCAAGTTACGTGGATCCCACCATGATATATGTGTTGCATCAACACTGTCCATCCATTTGGATAAATCATTTTAAGGCATGATACAAAGGGTGAGGCAGGTACAAAGCTTTGATAGACCCTACCATAGAAAATAGTAGAGAGACTGAGGCCACAGTCGAAACCTTCCTAAGATGCACCCTGATGTTTATTTGAGATCTAATCCGTTCATGAGTTAACACATACATTAAAGAAGGTAAAACACAAATATCAGTTTCACTGAAAACTTTGGTGGCCTTTATAAGTTTTTAATGATGGGCGTCACTCTCTCCACTGTTTTCTGTGGTGGGGCCCACTAGAGATTTGGATCACTCATTCTTTGGCTCATGCCCTAAAATGACCTTTCTAAATGGACGGACGGTGTTGATACAAAACATACATCATGCCGGGATCCACCGAACTTGGTGACGTCACTTCAGCATCGAGTCTCGCTGCTCAACTTGTCATTAGCTAATCCGCGTCCGGACGCCGATTGCGTCCTACCCCGCCAGTCTCGAGCCACGAACGTACATTTATGTGGGCAGGCCCACTGTGATGTATCTTTTTATCCATGCCGTTCATTCCTTTTTTCAGATCATTTTAAAGTATAAGTACAGTAATATGAGGCAAATCCAAGTTCAAGTGGACCACGCCACAGATGTTTAATGCAATTGGCATTTAATGCAACCAAGCTTATTATTTAGTGTAGTCCACCTGAGCGTTGGATCTTCTTCATTTTTATGCACACATCTTAAAATTATCTGATATAAGGGATGAACGGCATGGATAAACAGATACATCACAGTGGGCCTCCCCACAGAACTGCCCGTTCGGAGCTATAGACGAGCGGGGTAGGACGCAATCCGCGTCTGCAGGGTCCACAATGCCAGCTAAGCGTCCAGGCACGCAGACTGCTAGGTGTATTCTGCCTTGCGCTCAACAGGTGTTCATGCGCCAAATGTGCGGACATGGCACTTGTGTGAGAGATCCGGGCTGTTCATCAGGCATGGCTCTGTGAGGTTGATCGGGCTAGAAACTTAGATAGGTCATCAGGACGCCAGGATGGCACGAACAACATAAATGGTTGGTAAAAAAAGATAAACTCCACACACGATATATATGTGTGGCCTACCTAAAGAATTGACGGTGTGAATCTTCACCTAGGGTATTCTTAGAGTGTACCCAACCAGATGAACGGTCTGGATCTCATGCAGGAGTTATGTGTTAGTATGGATTCCCCAAAGCACTCTGTCCATCTCACGCGAGTGAGTACATCTAAGGGCGCCCTATGCATTGCAGTACCAATACGGGGGAACGGATTGGCTACTCCCCCTGCCACGAGCCCCGTGGCTGATGGTCGGTGCCCTGTGGCCCCCACCATGATGTCTGTGATTCATCCATTCCGTTCATCCATTTTTAGAGATCATTCTATGGCTTGAAACCAAAAATTATATGAATATAAATCAGGTGGACCACACCACATGAAAACAATAGTGATTGGATATCCACCATTAAAATGCTCCTAAGGCCCACTGTACTGTTTATTTGACATCTAATCTGTTGATTAGGTCATACAGACCCAGGTGAAAGTAAAAAAACAAAGATCTGTTTGATCCAAAACTTTCATGGCGCCAAAATTTTTTTTAATGGTTGAAGTTCATTCAACACTGTTTCCTGTAATGTGGTCCATTTGAGACTGGTATATACCTGAGTTTCGTTTTTATGATATAAAATGATCTAGAAAAATAGATGGACCGAATGGATGAAACATATACATCATGGTGGGGCCCACAGAGCACCGACCATCAGCCATTGGCCGGTGGCAGGGGGAGTAGCCAATCCGTTTCCACCAATACGAAGCACATGGTAGGCAGAAAATTGTTAAAGAACCATAAACCACCTGGCGATGAAATTGTAGATCCGATAAGTGAGGAATATGGTAGCGTCATCTCTCTAACGTACATGTTGAAGGCTTTCTCTACATCTGGACCGTCCATCTAGTAGATCTTATTGTGGATGGAAAATGGTTTTAAAATCACACTTGTTGGATGATCCAAGCCATCCAATCAGCAGCATTCAAACTCATAGTAAGTGGACCTTGCCCAAACAGTCCTCTTTACTGAGAGACAATGGTTATTATATGCCATTAGTTGAGGAGAGGTATCATTTTAAGGGTGGAAGAGACTTTTCACTTATCTTCGTGTTATAGCGTGACAACGGAGAGGGTTTCTTTTTGTCTAGTGATTTTTTTATCATGTATTGGCAAAATTAGAGATGGAGTGTTGTTTACACCTAATTTCGGCACCGTGTTGTAGTCCAACAAAAAATTGATGGGTGGTTATAGCATGTGTTTCGCATATATGTGATGGGGTGGGAGGCTAGATCCTAAGGTTTTGTGTAAGGCCCCCAACAAAGTAGTATCAGAGCTAAATTTATTAAACGGGTAGGATCAGTTTAGAATTATGGAAGGTGGCTCATTAAGGATGATCAGCCTCAATAGTTCTAACTGGACCATATGAAAAGCTAAGATGGAGGACTTGCTTTATTGCAAGGACCTATACTCTCCAATTTTAGACATATCAGCAAAATTCAATAATATGTTTGATGAAGATTGAAAGAAGTTGGGCTAGAAGGCGGTGGGGTTTATTAGACAATGGCTGGATGATACTGTGTTCCACCATATGTGTATGGAAACCTCAGCCGCTAGCCTATAGCTGAAATTAGAAGGGCTGTATGAGAGGAAGACAACCAATAAGATTTTTCTAATAAGACGACTTGTAAATCTCAAGTTTAAGGATGATGGTTCTGTGGCCGATCACATGAATGAGGTCAGCAATATAGTGAACCAATTCTCCTCTATGAAGATGGTCTTGGATGATGAACTGCAGGCTTTGCTTTTGCTTAGTTCGTTGCCTGATAGTTGAGAGACATTAGTGGTGTTTATAAGTAACTCTGCGCCAGATAGAAAGATATCCATGGAATAGGTTACTAGCTGTCTCTTCAATGAAGAGACAAGGAGGAAGTCTCAGGGGTCTACTCAGCAAGAGACACTTGTGACACAGGAACGGGGCAGAAGAAAGAACAGGAAGGGCGGGAAGGCCCGAGATAAATCAAGAGGCAAGTCGAGTAATAGAAAAGATGTTGAATACTGGAATTGTGGCAAGAAGGGCCACTATAAGTATGAATGTCGTAAGGCTAAAAACAACAAGAAAGGAAAAGGAAAGGAGAAGGAAGATGAATCAGATTCTATTACGGTTGCTTCAAATGGCAATATTGTAGTTATTCTTTTTGCAGATAATGATGTATGTCTCATGGCTACGAGTCAGGACACCGACTGGGTGATAGACTCGGGGGGCTTCTTTTCACGCGACTCCACGCAAGGACTTCTTTACAAGCTACAAGTCAGGCGACTATGGAACCGTGAAGATGAAAAATTCTGACGTTTCGAAGATCGTAGGGGTTGGTGATATTTGTGTGAAGACCGATGTGGGCTGTACATTAGTTCTCAGGAATGTGAGGCATATCCCAGACCTTCGCCTCAACTTAATATCGACGGGAAGACTGGATGATGATGGCTATGAAAGTCGGTTTGCTGGTGGGCGCTGGAAGCTCATCAAGGATTCGTTGATCGCAGTCAGAGGAAAGAAGTGTTACACCCTATACAAGGCAAGTGTCAGTGTATACAAGGGTGGGTTGAATGTAGCGGAAGATTCAGCTATAGACATGTGTCATATGCGTCTAGGCCACATGAGTGA
Organism: Magnolia kwangsiensis; assembly: GCA_037074715.1. Lineage (NCBI taxonomy): Eukaryota > Viridiplantae > Streptophyta > Magnoliopsida > Magnoliales > Magnoliaceae > Magnolia > Magnolia kwangsiensis. Next base: position 35,388,928 of record CM073573.1, read on the forward strand.
AAAATGGCTTCAGCTACTAGCAAGGAAGCGGATCCTTCCAGACGTGACAAGCACGCCTCTCAAAACCTGTCTTGATTGTTTATCAGAGAAACAACACGGAGTTTCATTTGTTAAAACTGTTTCTCATGTTAATAAAGTGCATGCATTATATTTGGTTTATTTTAATGTTTGTGGTCCTATGAGGATAAAAACCTTGGGTGGGGCATTGTACTTTATTACTTTTATAGATGATGCATCTAGGAGGGTTTGGGTTTATGCTTTGAAATTCAAGGACGAGGTCTTTGGTGTGTTTAAGTTATTTTATTCTATGGTCGAGAGAGACAGGTAGATCATTGAAGTGCATCTGCATTGACAATGGTGGTGAATACATTAGCGACTTTCATGAGTACTGCAAGTCCCTGGGTATACGGCATGAACAGACGGTTCCCAAGACCCCCCAGCATAATGGTGTAGCTGAACGATTGAATCGCACCATTGTTGAAAGAATTAGATGCATGTTATCCCATGCGAAGTTTCCTAAGACGTTCTGGGGAGAAGCAATGCATACGGTGGTGTATCTGATAAACAAGTCTCCATCAGCCCCGTTGAATGGAGAAGTACCTGAGAAGGTGTGGACTGGACAGGATCCATCATACAGTCATCTCAGGGTGTTTGGATGCAGGGCATCCATTCACGTACCAAAGGACGAGAGGTCCAAGCTCGATATGAAGATCAGCCAGTGTATGTTCTTAGGGTACAGTGATGAAAATTTGGGTACAGATTGTGGGATCCGACCGAGAAGAAGCCTGTCAGGAACAGAGATGTGGTTTTCTTTGAAGATCAGTATATAAAAGACATTGGTAAGCCAGAGAAGAACTAGCATAGTTCAGGTGAGCTCGAGGACATGGATCCGGTTATTCCTCCTGTGGTGCCTGATGACGGGAGAGTACAACAAGGTGTAGAGGACGAGGGAGTTCCTTTAGAAGATGGACCAGGGAAGCAGCCCCCACTTGATCCACCTGGTGAGCCATAGGTGAGGAGGTCATCTAGGGACAGACAGTCGTCCAAGAGGTACTCGCCACATGAGTACATTATGCTGACTGATGGAGGAGAGGTAAAAGACTATTTTGAGGCCCTAGCCGACGAGCATAAGGAGGAGTGGTTGAAAGCTATGCAAGAGGAGATGAAATTCTTGCATAAGAACCACACCTATGATATGATGAAACTGCCTAAGGATAAGAAAACTTTGAGCAACAAGTGGGTGTTCAGAAAGAAGGTTGAGCAGAAGAATTCACAGATGAGATTCAAGGCCAGACTTGTGGTGAAAGGGTTTGGTCAGAGGAAATGCATAGACTTCGAGGAAATATTCTCACCAGTGGTGAAGATGACATCCATACGGGTGTGGCTTGGGTTGGCAGCTAGTATAGATCTGGAGATAGAGTAGTTAGACGTTAAAACTGTTTTTCTCCATGGTGACCTGAAAGAAGAGATCTACATGCACCAACCAGAAGGGTTCGAAGTCAAGGGCAAAGAGCATATTGTAAGACCCGTGTTCTAGTCCGTACCGTTTCGTTGGCCTCTGCGGTCCTTCCGGTCGAAATTCGGCAATCCTGGACCTGTATTCGACGTTTACGCGCGAACCTAAGCCGAGTCCCGCATATCAGAGACGACTTGACCCGAAACCTATACCTTAGCGACAGCGCCGTCGCCGCGGTTCTAACGCCGCGACTCGCGCACTGACCCGATACCCAGGGTAGAAGATGTAGGCCCACATTCAATTTGAAGAAAACACCGCGCGTTGCGAACTTCGAGAGAATCTCAACAACATGTCCCATCAATCAATCAATCAATCCCATCAATCAAGTACACATCACACATCAAGTCTAGTACAACAACCCATACCTTTCTCTTACACAAGCAAGCTTAAAGTCAACTCTTACATCCCTTCACCCATCACTCCACCCAACCACCACATCACTCCATCACCTTTTCACCCATCACTTCCCTCTCTCTCATTCATTCTCAAAAAAAAAATCCCAAGCAAAAGAGCTTCACACGTCCAAGCTCTCTCCCTCTCCCAAATGCCAAGTGTGGCCCACTTTCCCTACTCTCTCAACTCCCATCTCAACCGTTGATCCATCATCTACCTCCATCAAACTTATAGGCAAGGAACTAAGAAGGCTAGGGGAGCAAGAAGGAGGCCTAGAGGTAGGTGATTTACTGTTGATTTTCAAGTTGATGGCCCACTTGTGATGGGACCCAATCTAATGTATGTGTTGTAGTCATATGAGGGGTCCATAGTGGCGGGGCCCCTCCACTATGCCGATCTCTCTATCTATCTCTCTCTTCCCTTTTCCTTGTTGATGGCCCACCTAAAATGTTTGTGTGGCCCCCCATGAAGCATGCATTCTATCTAGGCCATCCACCGAGTGGTCTACATGGCCGTCCGTTTGGACGTGCTTGATCAAAAGAAAACACAAACATCGGATTGATTAAGTGGGCCACGTTTATGTGGGACCCACCTTGATGTGTGGACCATGTTCAGGTGGGACCCACCACAATGATATGTTTATCTATGCCGTCCAGCGTCCTTGGACGCTGGACGTGCTGGTGGCTAACTTGGAGTGCATATACTCACATGGGAGTGTACTAACGTCAGCAAAAAAAAAAAAATACAAGCAGCTGCTACTGACACAACGCAGGAAGCGCCTGCGGCTGGGGTGGGCTGAAGAACTAGCTAGGGCCCAGCTGTGGGCCCCACGTGATGCGTTTCAAACATCCACACCGTCCATTAGGAAGCCCCTTAAGGTAGTGGGCCCCCTGCCAAATATCAACCGTATACGGATCTCAGGTGGGCCATACCATCTAAAATCATGTGAAGACATGCCTAAGACATATAAAATCACTTGGTGGGGTCTACCTAAAATTTGGATGCAGCTGAAACTTGGTCTGGACCCTCAACCAGGTGGGACACACATAATGAGTGGGCTGGATTGGTGAACCACCTTGTGGTGGGCCCCGACCATGGCCTCATGAATCGGTTGAATGGCTAATAAACATTACGGTGGGCCCTTGGTCCTACTTAACCTTATGAATAGGTTGGCAAATGAACATTTCAGTGGGCCCCATCGGACGGCCCCACTGTGATGTGTGCATGGCCCACCATGATGTACAATTTATATATCCACGTCGGCCATTATGGTGGGCCTAGAAACATGTGACCCTATGAACAGGTTTGAATGACAAATAAATATTATAGTGGGCCCTACCCTGGTCCACGTGACCTTATGTACAGGTTGGATGGAAAATAAATATTATGGTGGGCCCTCCATGCCCCAATCAAAGAGCTGAATGGAAAATGAATATTATGGTGAGCCCCCTATTCATGTGACCTTATCAACGGATTGGATAGGAAAATAAACATTATGGTGGGCCTCACATGAGGCTCACTTTGGTAATTATGGGCCTATGTATTTAGGCCCATCTTGGCATGTATATAGGTCCAATGTTGAGGCCCACTTTGGTATATATGGGCCCATGTATGTAGGCCTTCTCGATGTGTTTATAGGCCCGTTGTTGGGGCCTACCTTGACATATATAGGCCCATGTTATGAGGCCTATTTGATGTATTTGTGACCCATTGTTGGGGCCCATTCTGATATATATAAGGCCTATGTGATTAGGCCCATTTGATACACATAAAGCTTATATGATTGGGCTCATTTTAATGCATTCTAAGGCTCATGGGTGATGCCCTATTGCAAAGTACCTAAGGCCCATTGGTGAGGCTCATTGAGGTGATCCACTTGATGAATGTAAGACCCATATGATACGCCCCAATTGATGTACTTAAGGCCCAATTGAGTGCAACTAGGTCCATTGTCATGTGTGATCCCTCCATGGCATATAATGATATTTATAGCAAGTAATGCCTTGAGAATAATGATGGTTAGATGCCCACATTGTAAGGATGACGTTGATTAAATGTCCGCATTGTCAATCTCCCTAAGGCCCACTAATAGGCCATACTTGTAGTAAGTATACCGTCTAAGCCCATCTCCGTTATACACAGAGCCCATCTCTATATACATGTTTAGTATAGATCAATGGTTCATTATCATACGCATCATATGTATGACTGATATGAGAAGTGATTAATCATAGCATATGCCTTCGGGCGAACTGTTTATGGGCTCCCTGATAGGCGGAGTTGCCCTACATGAGCGCATGGTACACGCAGGACTGTTGCATGACTGGTAGTGTGACTCATACACTTGCATTGTGTGATTGTAGTTACTGTATGCCCTAGCGACATCAGGGCAATAGCCTCTACAGATAAATCGTAGATGGCTAGGTTGGATACCGAAAATGTTTGGTCCTAGCATACGGGCGCTATAGATGTCCCTGGGTGAAAATTTCTAAACCCGATGGTACCAGAGGATGACTCCAACGTCGAGACCGAGTGGATATATGAGCGCACGAGGGCTGAATATCAAGAGGCCTCGTCTCCCACTGTGTCGTGGTCGGTTGGAAAGGGGTGTGGCCTTACTCGCCCGAGGGTAGGGGGCAATACTAAGCCGAGTTTGACCAGCTCGTGAATGGGTCCGCTATCGACATGCCGGATAGGCATTGACAGACTATTGGCCAGGCGGATAGTGAAGTTTCTTACGCTCACTTGGACTGTGCGGCTTGGAGAGTGGTAATACCATTTAGAGTGTAATAGACCCCGGTGATTATCCAGAATGAGAACTGTACTGATATATGATGAGGATTGACATACTTGACCTGCATTCTGCATCGCATGGCCTGAATGTGGCCAATTGCATTCATATCTTGCACCGCATAGCCTTGGTACTGTGATTGCGTTCATGTACTCATCAGCACATTACCGCATTATTCTGACCTTGCATTCTGAGCACACTCGTATTGCGCACACACTTACACCGCCCTCTAAGCTTTCTATAAGCTTATGCACAATTGATACGTGTAGGTGACGCCAGGACGCAGCGTTAGTCTCGCCACCATTGGAGCGTGCAGCCGAGCTTCTGAAGTTTTTGTTATTGTCTCTATCTTGTATTTTCCTTTCCTACGCATTATACCTAAAGTTTTTGATCATAGTGAATTTTGTGATAATGTTCTTGTAGTTATTGTTCATGGGTTATGCTTGTGGTTATGCTCATTACGAATCAAATCATGTTTGAAATCCTCCTTATAGTATCCCAGGATCCGAACTTGGTATATGGGTGCCGGGATCCGAGAATGGGGTACTATGGAGGCTATTGGCGCTGGATTCGGCGATCGAGAATTTTGTGATCCGGGTTTTCGAGTTTGGGGCGTGACATATATGATGTGTAGGCTGAGGAAGAGCTTGTATGGGCTGAAACAAGCTCCACGACAATGGTACAAGAAGTTTGATTCTTTTATGTTACAGTATGGGTATGACAGAACGGAGTCGGACCACTGTGTGTTCACGCGCAAGTTCTCAGATGGTGATTTCATAGTTCTGCTCTTATACGTTGATGACATGTTCATCATGGAAAAGGACATCAAGAAGATCGACAGGCTGAAACAGGAGTCGGGCAAGTCGTTTGTAATGAAAGACTTGGGCCCGACTAAACAGATCCTAGGAATGGAGATAACCTGTAACAGAAGTAGTAGGAAGCTTTAGCTATTATAAGAGCGGTATATTGAGAAAGTCCTAGAACGGTTCAATATGAATGTAGTGAAGCCGGTCAGTACTCCACTAGATGGTCACTTTAGATTGAGTGACAGACAGTATCCCAAGATGAAGGCAGAGGTGGAAGAGATGCAGAAGATACCCTACGCGTCAGCTGTAGGAAGTTCGATGTATGTTATGGTGTGTACACTCCCAGACATAGCATATGCAGTTGGTGTTGTCAGCCGGTATCTTGCCAATCCTGGCAAAGAGCATTGGGCAGCGGTGAAATGGATACTGTGGTATCTAAGAGGCTCATCTAGTTGAGCCCATACTATGGTAACGGTAAACTTGTGTTAGAAAGATACACAGATGCAGATATAACAGGTGACATAGACTCCAGAAAGTCTACATCGGGGTTCATGTTCACGTTTGCAGGGGAAACGATTTTTTGGCAGAGCAAGCTATAGAGAGTCGTAGCATTGTTGATGACAAAGGCCGAGTACATTGCAGTCACAGAGGCATGTAAAGAGATGCTTTAGATGAAGAGGTTCCTACAAGAACTTAGCCTAAAGCAGGAGGAGCATGTGGTCTATTACGATAGTCAGAGTGCTTATACTTGAGCAAGAATCCAAGTCAGCATTCCAAGTCGAAGCACATAGAGATTCGGTATCAATGGATCAGGGATACTTTAGAACAGAAGGTGTTACAGCTTGAGAAGGTCCACACGGATGATAATGGGTCAGACATGATGACCAAGGTTTTGCTCAAGGGTAAGTTTGAGGTTTATAGAAACCAGGCTGGTTTGAAGTAGGTGAATCCCTCCTGGGTCAAAAAGGGAGAGATTTGATGAGATTTTTTGACCCATCGTCGACCGGTCATGAGCCCTGTACGACCGGTCGTAGGCTGGTGCTCGACTAGTCGTAGGTTCGAGTCGTTACACGACTCAAAGTCCAGCGAGTTCGGACTGTTTTTTTTCGGGGTGTTTGACCGGTTGTAGGTGGTCCACGACCGGTCGTAGGTGGCTCACTATCGGTCATGGACTCAGTACGACCGGTCGTAGATACATAGATTCGTTCCGCGATTTTGCACGGATTTCGTTTCGCAAGTCCTTTCTCAACTAGGATGCGAAGAGAGTTTCTTAAAACTATAAAAAAGGGGTCCCTAGAGTTTTTCTAGGATATATTGTGTGAAGAAAAAATACAAGAGGGTTTCCTAAAGGGTTTAGGGATATCAAATGTGAGAGAGTGAGAGAAAAGAGAGAGAAGAAGCTTGTGGAAGGGAGTCGTCGTCTCAGCGCTTCTACGTCCTCGTGATCGGTGAGATCCCTCTATTTTTCCTTTATTCTCTTATTGTTCATCCACTCCTGCGTGAGTGACGAAGGTTGTAACGTTCTACTTCATAATGGATTGCTGATCTGGACGAGGTCCCGTGGTTTTTACCTCTTTGAGGATTTTCCACATAAAAATATCTTGTGTGGTGTGTGATTGTTGCTTTGATTTATTTCATTGCTATTATTATCCCATAATTCTAGTTTGTTCGGAAGGCTAGATCTTAAGGTTTTGTGCAAGGCCCCCAATAATATGGACGTCTTACTTGCATACGAAAAGATTCGTATGCATGCCATGTGGCCCTGTTTATCATGTGATAGCATAAATCTTTATGCATGCTTTTAAGGGAGAGAATTGCCACGTGCCATGTGGCCCAGTTTATCATACCCAATTAATAGGGCAACATATTTGGCATGCCTAGAAGAAGACCCATTGAGAATGAATCTAATAACTAATATGATGATAATATTCTCGATGAGGTTGTCTCTCATAGACCTATCAAAATGAGAGATCTTCACGTAGACGTTTAGAGAGCTAGCAGTGCTTGAGAATGTTTCAAATATCAGGAGATCAGACCAATGTCCATGTAAATTCGGTTACGGATTAGTCCCAAATTAAGAGAGATAAACACATTGGCATGAGGAACTAATCCCAAGTCATGGTTCGATTAGAATCAAGAGAATGAGAGAGCTACATCCGATCTGATCCATAACGAGATCGATATTAGGTGTCAAATCCAACATCACTCCAAATTATCACCTTACATATGATTAAATGTAAAAGGTAGGTTGATCTGAACTGTCCAACACCTCAAAGTTGACAAAATGGGCAATCAACAGAGATGTTGACTGGCCATGGCTGGACCAGGTTTAACCCTTGAGGTTCGTGGATCTTGTTCTGGTTGTCTTCATCAGAGAAGCTTTGATGGTTCCATACTAGATCTTTAGTGGGCCACCAACATCTCCGTGAATGATCAGCTATAGAAAGAAAATTTGAGAAGCCAGCAAGTCCAGATCTAGCTGGAGTCTTTTCTTCCTAATCTAAGTTGGCAGTTCCAGATCAGTTAAGGGGATTCCCAAATCCAGAACTGCAACGTGAGTGCGAAGGATCCCGAAGCAACAAGGAAATCTAACAAGAGGTTCACCATCTTAACAAGCTATAAAAGGAGCACACGAAGAAGACCTCAAGGCCCCATGCCAAACATATTTATTTACATTATATTTATCTTTCCTTACCTTAGTTTTAACATAGATAGCTATTGCATAACGGCTTCTACTACAATCCTTTTGGAGTATAAGTAAATATCCTCTACCTTAAGTTGTGGAACCATGTTCAAATGAATTCTGATTTAGTTGTTCATACAAATCTGGTCATATCCTACTGACCACTCATCTCAATCATCTGTTTTAACGAATCAGGTATATATATCTTTTATTTTGTTTTCGTTGATTTACTGGTTAATTGTTACTTTGTTGATTATAATAGACTACACATTTTAAATATCAATAAAGTCAATATTATTTAGTCTTATCTTATTTATTTGCATATTCTTATTCATTTGAGAGGTATACAAACCTATATACTGATGAAACGAAAAGTCCTTAAGGTCATAGACTCACGAATATTGTGATAAGACAAAAAGAATTCATTCGAAAGGGCTAACCGATACCCTTTTACAAATTGCTTGAACGGAGTATAAATCCGTGGTTGAGAGGATAACCGGATTCATGGCCAACCTCCAATCTGCAAGGAATACAACCGATTCAATTAAAACCGTTGAATCGAGAAGACTTTGGCATGCTCATTTATGCGTGTGGTCTAATTTGATTGGATTGGCAGCAAGAAGTAAAATGGCTTTTTCAAAAGTTCTTTTAACTTTTTTGTAATAGCAATTACAAACGTAATGTGCTGTAAATGGGTAATGGTTATCATCACTACACTAATTGAAAGTAAAGTAGTGCGTTATACTAATCTTGTAGTTGCATTTATGACCTGGATATGCATGTAAGGTACTCACCAATGTTAGATACAAGTTGATGTAAATTGTTCAATATTATATCCTATCAACGCTGTTAATATATTTTGCAATATCATTTTAGGACATGACCTAAAAATTGAAGAAGATCCAAAGATTAAGTGGACCACATCATAGAAAGTAGTAGGATAATGATGCTCACCGTTGAAACCTTACATTTTGCAATATCATTTTGGGCATGATTCAAAAAACGAAGAAGATCAAAAGTCCTGGTGGACCAAACCATAGAAAGTAGTGGGACAAAAATGCTCACCGTTGAAGCCTTCCTAGGCCGCCCCTGAGGATGTTTATTTGCCATACAACCTGTTCACAAGGTCACACAGACGTGGATGAAGGGTAAACACAAATATCATCTTCATCTAATGCTTATGTGGACTGCAATAAATTTTCAATGGTGAGCATTCAATCTCCACTCCTTTTTGCGTTGTGGTCCATTTCCAACCTTAGATTTGCTTCATTTTTTGTCTCATTCCATAAAATGATCTCACAAGATAGATGGACGGTGTGGATATAACACATACATCATGGTGGGGCCTATGAAACTATGGCACATAAATGCACTTATGCCCATCAAGTCTCCGATAATTCCAAAGGATTATTATGATTCGAAAGTGGTTATATCCAATCAATGGTAAGGTGCAATGATGTAAGTTTTCCATTACGTGAATGTGGTATTCAAGAATTCAAAAATGACCTTAAATGCCTGATGGGAATAAGAAATAAATGTATTTTGTATGTTATTGTATTTGAGCATTAGTTTTATATCTTATATTCTTCTTATTTTGCTCGTAGATAATTTGTCAATATTCTCTTAGTAATGCAATCATGATACAACGAATTATCATTCACTCTCTACTTATTTTCATGTATAGCTAAATCCATGAGGATAGGTATTTCACATTGTCTTTGCACTGTCATTTACCCACACAACTGAAGAGCTTCTAGGCCATTCAGTTGTTTCGCACCCACCATTGATGTTGTGAATGAATAGGGCAGTCAACATATAAAATTTTGGATTTAGCCCACTAATGACTATTTGATAGTAAAATGATCTCAACAGTGCTATTTCCGGGCTGTTTTTACCCTTTTTAAGCAAGAAATTATCAGCATATCTGCAGTGCAAACAAAAAAAATTGTGGAATCCAGCTACTTTGATAAGAGAGGATTCCAGCATGGTCTCGACTATCGTGTAGCGAGCAAATGTGTATCATATCCACCATCCATTGGGTGCAACAACTCCTTGATCAGGCCCATCCAAAATTCATATGGGCAACACCAAAGGAAACAGTTGGAATAAGGACACTGGCATTAGTTTAGAGCCACCTAAGTTGGATTAATCTGATGTTTGAGATCAATATCAAACATGGATTGGCATATTTGATGGACGGTGTGGATCTGTGCAGATAGGTCGTTTCCCTGTATCAACGATGAGCGCACCCCACATGCCATCCTATCTCAAAAGTGAAGGGATTTCCAGGTTGGTGGAATATGATGGTTGATACATATGCACTTAGAAAATTGTACGCTTTTCATGATTATGCAACGATCCAAACCATCCAAATCGTGGGGTCCACCATGATGAAGCATAATAGAAAATGGCACTAGCTCTCACATAAGTGGATATGAGAAAAAAGTATCTATGGTTGAACGGTGTGTAATATCCACATAAGCTTCTGTGGACAAGTCAGTGCTAAACACATACGGCTATTGTCATCACAACTGCAATCACATTAAAATAATAATATCTAAACAATATCATATTCACAAGTGTTTGATGCGCGTGAAACAGATCCTTAGCCTTTTGATTTGTGGCTTACAAATAAATGGCTAAGGTTCAATGCAGCAACGGTCCATGTTCAATCGAAGGAAGAAAAAAAAACAAAAAACAAATCCAAAATTGATGGCTAGGATCTTCCAACAGGAGGTTATTGAGAATCAGTCCATGTAAGAAGGCACAAAATAGAATAATGGTCCAAATTACAAATAACGGGCCCACTTGTCAAAATGCAATGTGGTCTTTGACAAACATACCATCCACTTGAGACCCATCAGATGAACAGGCCCAATTGGTGTCACAATCTGCCACGTGTGCAATGGAGATGCTCTATCATGTTTGATTGATCAGGGTCCATTGTATCATTTTCCCAAAGCCCCAGGCATTTACAGGATGTGGAGCATCTTGATCGACGTGGACGAGGTTTGGCTGGTGACCCCAACATCAGCCAGCTGGCTGGTATCAAAGCTCTGCATGGCCCACCATGATGGATGTGTTTTATCCACGCCGTCCATCCATTTTTCCAGATCATTTTAAGGAATGAAACCAAAAATGAGATAGATCCAAAGTTCAAATATACCACACCACAGGAAACAGTGGGGATTGAAGGCCTACTGTTGAAAACTTCTTGGGCCCACTGCAAATTTTATTTTCCATCCAACCTGTTCATAAAGTCAACTAACCCTGGATGAAGGGAAATGACATATATCAGCTTGATCCAAAACCTCTGTGTCCCCCGAGGAGTTTTCAACGGTATGTCTTCAATCCCCACTGTTTCCTGTGGTGTTGTCCATTTGAAAATTGGATATTCATCATTTTTGATCTCATGCCTTAGAATGAGTTGTAAAAATGAATGGACGGCGTGGATAAAACATATACCTCATGGTTGGATCCATAGAGCTTTGACATCAGCCAGCTGGCTGATGTTGGGTGACCAGCCAAACCGCGTTCGATTGACGCGTTGAAGTCCCAGGATAATAATTTTCAATGGAAACCAAAAAAAAGGGTCCCCATACACACCTCGGTTTCCTCCCAATTCCTACCATCCAATCAGTGCGGGTGCCGCAGTGCTCGCATTGATTGAATTGATCCGGACCGTCCGTCTATGCTCATAAGTTAATTTTTGACCATGCAAAGAAACATGCTATTGACTGAGCCATCAAAATGATCTTATCAATGCACTTATCATGCTATGGCCCATTCAAGCAGTACCAGGACCAGCCATCAACGATGCGGATGAATGGGCATGCACCAATTGAACGGTGAAGATGGTTTGTATACTTTCTTTATTTTATATATATATATATATATAAAACAAAGATCAACTTGATCCAAAACTTTTATGGCCCCTACGAAGTTTTTAATAGTTCAATCAACACTGTTTCAATCTCTCTCTATTATTTTCTATGGTGGGGTCCACCCTAGCTTTTGATATGTTCATTCTTTTTCTCATGTCCTAAAATGATCTCTAAAACTAGATGGACAGTGTGGATATAACAAAGAAATCAATGTGGGCCCACAAAACTAAACTTGGTAACGTCACTTCAAGTCTCGCTACTCAACTTGGCAGCTGCTAATCCACCTCTCTCGGCGTGAATTTAGGAGAGAGTCGAAGACTCTCTCTTTCTCAACGCAGTGGAATCCTAGCCACTCTCTTCATCCTATGGTGTACATGAAGGCTCGCACATAAATTCCGTGCGGTCCGGTTCGTAGGAGACCGACACACACGCTCTCTCTCTCTCTCTCTCTCTCTCTCTCTCTCTCTCTCTCTCTCTCTCTCTCTCTCTCTATATATATATATATATATATATATATATATATATATATATATAATGTTTGGCCTATAAACACGATTATTCCACATATTTGAAATCGGGATTTTGATGTAATGTCAACCTTATTATCGGGGCATTTAGGGCGAACCACCTGCAGTAATTGAGATTAGATGGAACTGTGGTTTTAAGACTTTTGAGTTCAATGGGACTTGTTGCAGTCCACTCGGACTGGTGGTAACCTCATTTGGTCCGATATCGCCACTCGGGGTGAGTCATAGTCAATTCAGTCTTGATTGGACTTAGGGTTGAAGCTAGTCAATTTGCGTATCCTAAGTGTTCATTTTATTTTATTTTATGTTTATTTTATTTTTAATATGGTTAGAAGAAAAGTATATTTCTTATTATGGGAAAGATAGGGTGGCTCAGGAAATGAGATCGAACCAACAACTAGCATGAACCAAATAGGTCAAACTACCCGAAAGAGAACTACTGGCAGGAATGGGCCGACCATAAGATAGGTTGGCATGACCATAGGTCGGCATGACCTTTAAAGAACTTCCCGGAACAACGGCTTAGTAAGAATTGTTAGGCTCGACAAAGGAATATAAGGGCTGCTCAACATTGGGATAATACCAACCTACTGATAGCTCGGTATTATCTCCTGCCTCCGAGGCTTATTTGTTATCTGGTCTTACCTAAGGGTCAGATGGGTCTATCTGTTCCCGACTGATGTCTAGTTTCATCCAAAGCGAACAACTTGAAAATCTCGGGAGATAAGGTTAGGCTCCCAGATATATCGAACATTCATGATCTAATAGAGATCACCGGCATATCAGGAGTTCCAAATGGGAAAGATCTCCAACGGTCTGATCCTCCCTCTAATAGTGAAGATCTTCCGACCATGTGATCTTCCCTCTCGTATAAATAGAGAAAGCCTTGGACGATGAAAGGTACGCAACTCATAAACCTAAAAAGACTGGTGACTCTTTTCCTTTGAACCATTTCCACAAAGACCCAGATCCTTGACTTTGGCATCGGAGGGTCTCCTGTGTTAGTCAGGGTCTTCCTTTCGTCTTTTGTCTCTTACGTGCAGGTGTCCATGGGTCCTTACTCTTACCCGGGTGGTAGACTCGTTGGAGTTTCAACACCAGGTCAAGGGTTCAAGTACCCATGGTGGTTAAATCCCACGACATGCGTGTGTGGGGTGTGTGTGCATGTGGCGTGAGTGTGTGTGCATGAAAAAAAAAAAAGGTGACCAAGGGTCTAAGGCGAGTCCACCGGAAAACTACATCAACATTTCTCATTATGATAGTGTTAATGTACTATGAAACATTAAGTTGAGATTCATAATCTCTAAATGAGTTATAGATCAATCGGTTGGAGATGAAATATTTTATTTTTTACAAATTAAAGATGTTATCTCTACAGTATAAATTGTAATTTGTGAAATTGAAAGGATCATGCAATGCATCAGAGATGAGGATCGGGAAATCTTAACTAAAATTCATACCTGGTTGAGATGCTATCACTGTAAGCTTATTTCCACAATCTCCCACACCTTACGCTTTTAGAGAAACACAGGATGGGATGAAGAAGCTTTATAACGTAGGTAGGATTAGGGATCTAGCCTTGGTTTTATAGCTATCGAGTGTGAGGAGTTTGAAACCTATTGAAACTCTTTTCCCATAGGCTCTACATGAATTTAACAATCTTAGTCTTACCAAAATACCGTGTGTTCAACATAATTATAGTGCACCATCCCTTAAACAATTTTAGATTAATTACAACTTGAGTAAGATCCACTGGTATGCCCAATCACATTATCCAACCCTTAGGGAAATCTAGACTATTGATCAATCAAGCCCACCTTATAGAAATATTATATTCTCCCACGTGGGCTACATTGATTAATGTCAAGGTTGGATTTTGAAAACATGTTTTAATTTTGAAGAAAAAATCCGAATGGTTAACTAATGCAATTGTTAGATAATACAAGCAATGCTTATATAATATAGTCTATCAAAACTACTAGTATTAGATCAAGGTAGCCATCACAACATTTTAATCTTTTCGAAGTGAGATTAAGCACGATCACAAATACTATAAGCCTTAACGACATAGATTATGGACTAGGAAGTATGGTATGAGGATTACATACGTAGTGTAATTATATGTACATATCCACAAGGAGTCTTGGAACTTTCAAATGTCCCAAATAAGACAAAACTTTAGTTCTTCTTATTTAAAAAATAAATTGCGCATTCATGAAGAGAAGTAGAAATTGACTTTATATCGAAATCATCAAAACTTTGAAATCTCTATATATGTCTATGAAAAATGAATCATATTCAACTCTTAATAACTAAATACACATGTAGAATCAATAACTCTCATGGATGTCACATGCTCCTCAAATAGTGTAATAAGTAGTCCTTTAGTGAGTTGATCTGCAATTATCTGCTTAGTGCCAATGAACTCCACATACACTAAACAATTCTAAACTTTTTCATTCACAATAAGATACTTGATGTCGATATGCTTCGACCTTGATGAGTACTTGCTGTTAGAGAAGAAAACCACATCTAAGTTATCACAAAAGATTTTCAAAGGCTTCAAGATGTGCTCCAATACTTGTAAACCTAATAAAAAATGATGTAAACATATTGCCTGATTTGATGCTTCATGATAAGCAATAAACTCAGCTTTTATGGTGGATGAAGCTATCGCTGACTGTTTCACGTTTTTTCAAAACACAGCCCTACCAACCATAGTGAAAATGTAACCTGAGGTGGACTTCTTTGTATCAAAACACCTGGTATAATCCACGTTTGAGTATCCAACCAATTGAAAATAGTCAGACCTTCTGAATGTAAGTCTGAATTCCTTTGTTATTTGCAAGTAGTGCAACACCTTCGCAACTATCTAATGATATAGTCCTGGATTGAAGAGATACCTGCCTAACTTTATAACTGCAAAGGCAATATTTGGTCACATACAAACTTGAGCATACATGATGCTCCATATTACTGACGTGTATGGAAAATCTTTCATGTCATTCTTTTTCAAATCATTTATAGGACATTGGAACTGACCGAATGTACTACCCATTATAATGGGTGATCTTTCAGAAGCACAATTTTGCATGCCATACCTTTTGAGTACCCTATCAATATAGGCACTCTATGAGAGACTAAGCAGTCCATATAATTTGTCATAACATATCTCAATGTCGAGACAAAAGAGGCGTCTGAAAATTTTCTAGTGTTGCACATTATCCTAATGTCACCACCTGCTAACAGAATGTCATAAACATACAAAACTAATATAACGAACTTGCTCCCACTGATCTTGACGTAGATACACTCATCTGCAGTATTTTATATAAAATTATATGAGAAAATCACATCATGAAACTTTACGTACCACTTCATGATGCCTATTTTAACCCATAAATAGAGTTTTTAAGTTTACATATCATATATTCTGAGTCATTAGCAACAAAACCTTTTGGTTGTAATATGTATACATTTTTCATCTACATCTCCATTGAGAAACATAATATTTATGTGCAGCTCTAAATCCATATAAGCAATAAGAGTCATTATGATAATGAATAAGTATTTTTTAGATATTAGTGAGAAATTCTCCTTAAAATTAATGACTTCACGTTTGTTAAAACTCTTGGTAACGAGTCTGGCTTTATATCTTTCAATATTACCATTGAAGTCTCGTTTGATTTTAAACACTCATTTACAACCAATCAACTTTGTTCCTCGAGGTAATTCAACAAGATCTCAAACTTTATTGTTCTTCATGAATTTCAACTCGTCGTTTATGTCATCAAACCATCGAGAGGAGTTAGAACTTTATTTGGTTTTTATAAAAGATTCATAATCCTTTTCTACCACCATGTCAAACTCGTGCTCATGTAAAGTACACGATGTAATCGTCTGGAATTGCAGGCCTCATTTCTCTTTCTGATCTTCTTAATGACTTTTCCTTTTAAGCTTAATTTTGATTTCCTTCCTCAGTGGGTTGTACAACAGATCCACCATAGTGTTGTGCAGTGATTATAAGTTCAACTGTAGGATTTATACCCATTTGGTTCGGAATGACCATGACAAAAGTCATATTCTTTCTTCATCGAATCCAAAATTCTTAATGTTTGCACTCACATTATTTTTAGTATCTTTAATGAATCTGACATTCTCAGTCTTAATAATCCTGATGGAGTGGAAATGACAGTGAAATCGATAACCTTTTAGCATTTCTAGATGTCTTATAAAGAAACGGCTTATGGTTATGAGATTGAGTTTTCTTTCATGCAGGTTATAAACTTTGGCCTCGACAAGACATCCTCAAACATGGAGATATCAGACACTTGGTTTTCTCTCATTCCACAACTTGAGTTTTGATTATAACCATACTAGGGGACCGTGTTAAGAATATGAAATATAGTTTGGATCGCATCACCCCACAGAGATTCAGGCAATGTAGAATTGCTTATTATACTACGCACCATGTTCATAAGGGTGTGATTGTATCTTTCAGATGCACAATTTTTCTTTGGAATTTCAGGCATAGTGTATTAGGCAACAATACCACAATCTTGTAGGTATCTAGTGAAGGGTCTTAGATTACAATATGATTCATAATATCTACCATAGTATTCACTACCACGGTTAAACCTGACAACTTTAATATTCTTATCGAGTTAGTTTTTAACTTTGGATTTATAAATTTTAAAGGCATCTAGGGCATCTATTTTTCATTTTTAAGATAAAGATACCTAAAATGAGAATAGTCATTTATGAAAGTGATAAAATATTTATACCCACTCCAAGATGCTATACGGAATAACCCAGAAATGTATGTATGTATCACTTTTAAGAGTTATATACTCATAGTTGCAATGTTCTTCCTTCTTTTAGTTTGTTTGCTGTTAATACAATGTGCACATACTTTATAGTCAGATATGTATAGAGAATGAAGATTTCCTTCCTACACTAGCCTTTCTAATCTCTCACAAGAGATATGGCCTAATCATTTATGCCACAGCATGGAAGAATTCTCATAGTTTAGTTTTCATTTATATCCTATTTTATTTCCATACATGACATTTATATTATAGATGTATGGGGCATTCAAGTCTAATTGGTATAAGTTGTTCACTATAGAGCTAGTGCTAAGAATAATCAAATATAAATAAACACTCAACATCTTCTTTTCGAATTTAAACGGATAACTTAATTTGTCCAAACAAAAAATATAAACCAAATTATGCCTTACAGAAAGCACACAAAATGTATCTATTAGATCCAATAAATTACCATATTCTAACCTACGCCTACAGACTCCAACTGTCTCCACATCAACCTTAACGCCATTGCACATATATATTGATCGTTCCATATCAATTGGTGGTTGGCTTTGCAGCAAGTCTTGCATGGAAGTACAGATGTGAATAGTTGTACTTGAATGTATCCACTTAGAATTTACTGACACATCAAGTAGATTAGATTCAAAATAGACCAAGATAGAATTATTTCCCTTCGTTATGAACCACTTCGTATACTTCATGATGCAGTCTTTCTTTTAATGGCTCAATTTCTTATAAAAGAAGTTATCATTTTTTACCCTGTTTATGACTCGATCCATTCCCAGGTTGATTGTCAGTCGAAGAACCTGAGAATCCCTTATTAGGACCATGTTTTTTTTTTTTTTTTTTTCTCATTATCTCCATGTCCTAAGGATACTAGATTAATATTCCGTGTCTTACCTAATGTCTTGATCATTTCCTCATCTTGGACACATTGAGAAATCAATTCGTCAAACGTCCATTTATCATTCAGTGTATTATAGTTCACTAGGAATGTAGTATATTGAGGATGTAAGTTGTTTATGACCAAATAAACCAATAGGTCATCTTTAATTTCTAAGCCTAAAGAGTGGATCTTAAATACCATTTCAATATGCTTTACAATGTATTTATGAATATTTCATTTTTTGTCATATGATGAGTAGGTTAATTTGTTCAGTAAGAAACCAACTTCGGCCTTATCTGATTTCTTGAATCAGTTTTCCATTTCGGTTAAGAAAACTTTGCCCTTATTTATATTGGGCATGATACCCTTCATTGTCTCAGAAATTGAATGATATATGATTTTGAGACACATATTATTGGATCTAAACTATGTCTCGTAATGATTAACATTTGATTTGGTAGCATTTTTAGATGGTTTTGGATGTTCTGATTTTTCTAAGGCAAGGTTCAGTTGCAAGCACCCCAGGACTATCTCTATGGACTCTTTTCGTTGAACATAACTGAACCCAGTTAAGGCAGGAACATGATGCTTTAAGTTAGATTTATAATTAAGTACAAAATATACTCATATTAGCTAATTTGTTTACTTCAAGCAATTCATGACATTATTGAATATCGGATAAATTTTATTAATTTCAGTTGATTGGGGGCCTTTAATTGAAATGCCCAGGATGACGATGAGCCAAACCAATCGATCATGGTGAGAACCAGTCACACCATTGTCACTCTTCCTGTGAGAGGTGGTCATGAAATGTAAATGACTCATCTGAACGTGAAGCTAACTGATGCCAATTATGTAAATCTGAGACACTCAACACTTGCGAGTGCGATGAGTCTCTTAGCCTTACATCACCATCATCATTTACTTCACACCGTCTACGTCCCTGTCAAACGATGATCATCTACGTTTTCATCACCATCCATGTTAAACATAAACGCAATTGTATGCAATCCTTTAACTTAATCCTTATATTACTAGTCCAAATTCGTAAAAATCTTCAATGATTAGGGCTATTGTGGTAGCTAACACTACCAGATCCAATCCCATGAATTTAGACTTATGATTGCAATTTTAATCCTTCTCTCAATGGATTATCAATATAATAGTTCGATTTGGCCCAGTAAGTAGTTAGCATTGGCTGTTGTAAGCTGAGAAATTTATAAATTAAGACATATGGTTAGGTTTCTCTTCTCGTTACAACAGTCCACATTAGCACCCTGAAAGATGGGTAATAGGCCTATAATTGAGCCTAATCAGAACTCATCCACATGATCTATAGATCATCCATGAGCATTTCAAATCTAGTTAAGATATTCACATGATGGGCTGTAACACTCTAAACTTTTCAATACCCAAGTATTGAAAGTTTTAGAGTGTTACTATGAAATTTAATTTAGTATATACATATGTATGTCACCAATTTAGCCTATTCTAACCTTACATCTATTCTCTAACCTAAATTTGACCGTTGAGAATAATCTTCATCCATAGATCAAGTCATCAGACTATTGATTTTTAAGAGAAGATCATCATATATTTAAGTATTCTCACTTGTTTCATAACCAACCATTTAATCAACTATTCACCATTAGGTAAAGATATATAACCGTCCACTTTGAATTTAGACCACCCGATCATTGTAAACTAACCCCTGATCTCTACATCCGATTGGACATGTATCAAATTGAAATGTTGATCCGTTCATCTTGTTCACCACTTATGAATATGCTTAACCCACCATTAGGACTACAATTTCAGGAACTTATACATGTGAACAAGTTACTTGAATCTAACAGTATACATGTTCTAAATCTTGATTACTCAAAAACCCTACTTGTGTTCATCTGTTTATAAAACTAACCGTATAACCACCTACATACATGATCGGAGTACTAACCATCAAGTTTTCATATTTTTAACATGTCATTTAACCGTCCATCATATTTGGATCTATCAAACAGGCCACCTAAATATCAGAATGAACTGCTCAGTTCGAAGATCGTAAAGTATATGCCACAACTACTAGCCAGCTTCTTTATTAGATATATAAAAGCGTTGCTTTAGATCTTGGAGCGGTATAACCAATTAAAAAGACATCTTGGTCATCTGTAAGTGATTAAGGCCCAAAATGGGACGATGGAAAGAGAATGAAAAATAAAGAGTGTCTGTCAAATTTCAATGCATTTGGATGGTATAATCTGACGTTATGGACGGTGGAAGTTTGAAAAATAAAAGATGATAAAATTATAAATACTTAATGTCATTAACCTCTATATTTGAATTCTAGATCACATAATTCTCATGATCCATTTATTGTGAAATTATATACCATGTCTATTTATCATAAATTAACCATGCATATCGAATTTCATTTCTTATATCATTGTAAAAGTGACCCAATTAACAAATCAACCCCCTAACCGTTGATTTTGGTGTCCATCGAGTGGGGAAAGTTCGTAGGTAGTTGTAGTATGATATTTTCCTCTATATGAATGACTTGGATTGCCCATCATATGGACCTAATGTAAAATGTGAGGACCCATGTTGGTAGGCTTTTCCTTAAGTGTGAAGTATGTTGTTTTAGGCTTACTAACTCTTTCTAAATCTAGAGCTTTCGATTAACCCACATTACATCGCCAATCGTAACTCGAATTTGGACCACACTGTGACCTCATATGACTATGATATCATACAAAATTTAGACATCGATTTATGGTCCTATACCGTTGAATGATGACTGCCTTGACCCGATTCCTTCATTTTGGCGCAAAAGATGAAATTTCAGATTTAAGCCTTTTCCACCATTGATCGAACACTAACTTTTATTCAACCATTTTCCTATCTTGATTATACATTTCTCTTAAAATTGGGCCCTGATAATTAAGTGTGGACCTTTAATTGAGATTAAGTTCATTTTGGCACCCGTTAGGAGAATTTTCAAGATAGGCTAATATAAAATTCAGATCACTTAAAAAATCATATATCTCAGCCCTATTCGACAATCTCGACACACTTGACAAATTAGATTTAAAGAAAAATTGCTATAAAAGGTCAAATTGGAGAAACTTAATCCAAGTGGGATGTGAAACACACCCCTTCTCACACGCCCACTCCTTTATAAAAGGAGGAGTGCATCCCCTTCTCCACTCACACCCCATAATCCCATGTCCAAGAAAGAAAACAGAGAATGAGAAAGAGAAAGCCTAGACACCATTATCCTATTTCTTCCCCTCTCGTATGGTGCTTCCCTCTTACTCAAGTGCTGTCATGGTTCATGTAGAAGCTTTCGTACATCGAGATCTACAGTTTAGATATTAGGCTAAGGTGAGGGATTCCTTTAAGCTTACACTATTTTGAGTTAATATGATTTGTCTTATTTTTATATACTTTTATATTACTATGATTTTCCATCCAATTGATTAATGGATCATTATGAATTATTTATCCTTTTAGGAATTACGGTTAAGATATGATCTTAATTATGCATGATTTTTATGAATTTATATGGGGATGGATACAAGCCTTGCCCTTTGCCAATTTTGAGAGCAATGTGTGCAAACCTTGTTCTTTGCCCCTTGTATTTCTTGTACTATTATCTAAGCGACAGTTTTAGGCCATACAACAATCTCTTTAACTTGTAAACCTTGTTCTCTGCCCATTATATTTCAAAACCTCTTTATTACTTCATGTAAATATGCTCTTTTAATTTTCCATGCAAGAAAGCAGTCTTCACATCCATTTGTTTCAGCTCGAAATTGTATTAGGTAACAAACACTGATACGAATCTAATAGAAATTTACTTTACTACAGACGCAAATATCTCAGTGATGTCAACACCTTTTCTCTTAGTACTTTCCTTCATTACAAACCTTACCTTATCCTGTTTCTTCTTAAGAATCCATTTGCACCTTATCGCTTTACGACCGATAGGAAGCTTCACCAGCTCTCACATCTCATTGTTGTATATGGAGTCTATCTTGTCATGCATCGTCACTTTTCGTTTTTCAACATATACATTGTCAAAAGCCTCTCGAAAAGTAGACAGGTCTCCCTCGTCTATTATAAGGGCTAATGCAACATTCGAGTCATCCTTATATCTCACCAATAACCTACAATCCCTTGGCAGATTCCTTCTCACAGGTAGCCGCTCCATCTGCTTTTGTATCTTTGTCTGCATCTCAGTATTAGCCTGTAAGACCCGTATCCTAGTTCGTACTGTTCCGTCAACTCCCGCGATCCTTCCGGTCGAATTTCAACGACACACGATCAGTTATCGGCGTTTGCACGCGATCATGAGTCGTGTCTCATATATTAGAGTCGGCTCGACTCGAGACTTGTACTAGTGCGATCGTGGTGTCGCTGCGATTCCGGTGCCGCGTCTCGCACGCCGAGGTGGTACCCAGACAAGGAGATGTGGACCCGCGTTCAGTTTGAAGAAAATGCCAAGCGTTGTGAGTATCGAGGGAATCTCTACGAAATGTCACATCAATCAATCCCATCCATCACTTCACATGTCAAGTACAAGCCACCATACTTTCTCTTACAAAAGTACTCTAAAGTCAACTTTTCTATCACTTCACCCATCCCTCTTCCCATCACTCCATCACTCACATCATTTCTCTCTCTCTCTCTCTCTCTATCATTTCTATCATTTTCTCTCAAGCAACCCCATGAGAGCACCCAACGTCCATGGCTTCCATGGAGAGCAAGTGTGGCCCACTTTCCTATCTCCCATCTCCACCATCCTAAGTCGATCTCAACCGTTGAAGTGCATCCATTGGATCTCTGGCATATATTGATGGAAGAAAAAGTCTAAGAAGATCAAAGGTGGGTGCTTCTTTCTTTCTTTCTCTCTCTCTTTTTCTTTTGTTTTGTGGGTGAATCTTCATTGTTTGTGGGTGATTTTATGATTTTTCAACTGTTGATTTTGTATATTTGAGGGCCCACATATGGTGGGACCTATCTTGCTATATGCATTGTATAGAGAGGGACCCATAGTAGCGGGGTCCCTCCCATCTCCTCCATTTTCTCTCTCTCTTTCATATTATTTTTTTTGGTTGATGATGAGGCCGTGTGGCCCACCTGGTTGGACCCCATCTAAATACATGTATTGCATCCGTGTCGTCCACCAAGTAAGGCCACCTTACTGACTAGCCTGCAGTAACGCCTTGTTACCCGTCCTTGAGTGGACTCTGGATAAAGGGAAAACACAAATATCTGCTGGACTTTCCAGCCGGTGGACCACAGTGGAAATCCTCACCGTCCAGACAGATGGGACGGTGGGACCACGTAATGTATGCGTCTCACCTATACCGTCCATGTATGTTTTATCCACCCTCCATCTGTGGATGGTGGAGTCCGTTGCTGTATTGACAACAACAAGTTATGTGGGTCTGATCCAAGGCATGGATCTCATCCACACTATCCCTGCATAGCACGGTGCTGCATCCAGCACGTGTAACCCCAGCATGATGTATGGTTTCATCCAGCCGTCCATTGGCCGGGATGGTGGAATCCACCATGATTTTATGTATTTAATCAGCTCCGTCCATCTGCCTTGGACGTGGCCTGTCCCACACGTGTGGGCAGGTGGGCCCCACCTTGATGTAAGTGTTTTCTATCCATGCCATCTGTAGCCCACCATGATACATGCATTTCATCCCTGCCATCCAGGGGTTTCACAGGACGCATGGCCTTCATCTTTGTCATCCGTTCCATGCACCTGGACATTGAATATTTATAAAATATTTTATTTTAATATATTATTACGGTGGGCCCTGAGGTACATGGGACCCACCTTGATGAACGGCCTTACATCCCAATCGTCCGTCCAGTACTCATGGACGCTGGATCAGGTAATATATATATATATATACGTTTGTTATGGTGGGCACACGTGGGACCTATCCACACGTGTCACACGTGTAGGGTGGGACGCACCTTGCTGTATGTAACTTGCACCGTCCATATTTGGATGGTGCTATGTGGAGCCCATGCCTGATGCATCTGTTGCATCCATGCCGTCCATGGTAGCCATGGACGGCTGTACAATGTTTGGACGGTGCTGAATGAGGGACCCACCTCTGTATAAAGGGTTGGCTTGTGTACGTCACACCCTAGCTATATGGCTGCTGTGTATGACGTCAGTAGGTCCTGTGGGTGTGTGAGATCCACACCGTTCATATGCATGGACCACACAACACGTGTGGGTTTGATCCGCACTGCCCAACTGTGGGCCCACACATGAAATATGAGTTTTATCCATGCCGTCCATGTGTTTATTCTCCACTGTCCATCTATTTTGATGGAGGGCTGCTGTTGCACGTTCAGCAGCAGCACGCTGGACTCCACCATGATTTATGTACTATTCACTTCATCCGTCCACCTGGTTGGTGGCAGACGGGCCCACCATTGATGGATGTATTTCATCCAAACCTTTCATTCATTTTATCAGGGCGATCCAACCATGATACATGTTTTCCATTCAACGCTGGCACTTGCACTCTCTCACACACATACACGTTTTTATATATATATATATATATATATATATATATATATATATATATAATGTATATAATATATAATATATTAATAATATTATTTGGTGGGCCACACGTGTGGACCCACCTCCTCATACGCATCAGATCTGCACCGTCCAGATCATCGGACTCTCTGGACGGTGGCTTTCTCTGTGTCATGTTATATTATAATATAATGTATGATAATATATTATATTAAATTACATATGTTAAGGTGGGCCACTACGTGGACCGCACCATGATGTATGTTGCATCTGCACTGTCCATTTGCTGGACAGTGCAGCAGCCATGACGTCAAAGCCGTCTATCCATTTTCCGTGCGTGCGGCCCCACCATGATGCATGTATTGTAGATCTGCACTGGATGGTGGGGCTCACCTCGATCTATGTATTTCATACCCGCACTATCTACCCATTTTGATAGTGTGGAGTCCACTTGCTGCATGTGTTGGGTTCGCCTACACCGTTCAGACCCACCGTGCTGTGTGTGTTTCATCTATGCCGTCCTCTTATACGACCCACCGCGATGTATGCTGTACCCCCACCTGTTGTGTATACGACGCCCATTGGTGCAACCCATTGATGTAGCCCACTTGTTGTATTTGAGACCCATGTGTAGGGCTGCATGCTGTGTATTGAGGCCCATGTGCAGGGCCCACCTATTGCGTATTTATGGCCCCAGCCCATGGGCGAGGCCCAATGTGATGTATTCGAGGCCCATGCGATACGGCCCACTTGATGTATAGATGGCCCTTACGTGAGGCCACGAGCTCATTATATGTTTTGGCTCTATATGTAAGCCACTCCTTAGGAGCAATGTTGGTTAAATGTCCAAATTGATAAGCTGTGATGGTTAAATGTCCATATTGTGACCTTCCTTTAGGCCTGGATAGGCTTATTTTCATCATCCTCTAGTGGGTTACCCCAAACGAATGGGCCCCATTGGTATTGCTTGGACTATCATCGGCCATCCATCTATAAACCCCGTCTTGAGGCCGATTATCGTGACCGATTACCGATCGTGGCCGATTATCGATTGACGTGGCTGATTGCTGATTCTTCTTGTCGTGGCCGATTGACTGATTACCGATCGAGGCCAATTATCATGACCGATTACCGACCGTGGCCGATTGTCGATTGATGTGGCCGATTGTCGATTCTACTTATCGTGGCCGATTGACCGATTACCGATCGAGGCCGATTATCGTGATCGATTACCGATCGTGGCTGATTGTCGATTGACGTAACCGATTGCCGATTCTGCTTGTTGTGGCCGATCGACCGATTCTGATTATCGAGGTCAATTATTGTGGCCGATTGTCGATTCCGATTATCGTGGCTGATCGCCGATTCTGATTGTCGAGGCCCAATGTGATGTATATGCGGCCCGTATTTGAGGCCCTTCGTGATGTGTATCTAGCCCGTGTTTAAGGCCCAATGTGATGTATATGAGACTTATGTGATGAGGCCCACTGTAATGCATTTGAGGGCTAGGCGATGGAACCCATTGTAATGTATGTTAGGCCCATGATGCATGGCCCATCTGATGTATTGAAGACCCATGTGTATGGCTCACATGTCATGTATTTGAGACCCATGGACAAGGCCAATTGTGATGTATTCATGGCCCATGGGTAAGGCTTATTATGAGGTATTCATGGCCTATGGGCAAGGCCCGTTGTGATATGTATTGGCCCATGAGCAGGGTCCACCTGTTGTGTATATGTGGCCTTTGAGTAAGGCCCATCGTGTTATATATTAGGCCTTTGTATGAGGTTGTGGGCCCATTATATGTTTGGCTCTGTGTGGCCATTCCTTGGGGGCAATGTTGGTTAAATATCCACATTGTCGATGCCGATTGTCGATGTCGGTTATTGGTACTGATTGTGAGTATGTGACAGCATAACATCATGATACATACTCATACGTATCATCTGCATGTTTATTATGAGATGTGATTGACCATTACATATGTCATAGTGCAGGTTGTTCATGGGGCTCCCTGATAGGCGGAGTCACCTCACATGAGCGCACGGTATGCGCATGATTGATGCATGATTGGATTGTGTGACTCATGCATCTCGCATTTGTGTGACATGACCACCATACGCCCTAGCGACATCAGGGTCGTAGTCTCCACAGGTATTTCGTGGATGGACAGATGGGACACCGAAAATCTGTTCTACATGGGGTGTTATAGATATCCTTGGATGAAAGTCCCAGAACCCTCTTGGTTCCAGAGGTTGCTCCAACGTCTAGATCGAGTGGGTAGATGAGCGCTGAGTGCCGATTACCAGATGGTTGCGCTCTCCACTGTGTCGTGGTCGGTTGGAAGGGGGTGCGACCTTACCTGCCCAAGAGGAGGGGGCAATGCTAGGCTGAGTTTGACCGGCTCGAGGAATGGGTCCGCTATCGACGAGCTGAGCCCGATATTGGTAGGTGGATTGTGAGGTCTCTTCCACTCACCTTGTTGCGCGCGATGGGGCGACAATCTGATTTGTAGTGTAATAGACCCCTGTGATTTTTCAGAGAGGAACCGTACTGATATGTGGACTTATCGAGTAGGAGTTGCATGCTCATTCATTCATTCATTCTCTATCCACTCGGGCTGGTGGTGCGCAACTAATTGTTGTGTACCTTCGTTATGGCAAGAATTTCGGTTGGGCGCGCTACCAACCTGAGATTAGGAGTTTACCACGTTGAGTCTGACTATCCAAATTTAGGTATGGGACTGGTTTGGATAGAAGTCCATTGTGCCGGACCCCGTAGCCTGCGATACTACGTACTATCATCCCGACTTCACACTTCCAGCATGGTTATTTCATTCGCATCGCATATTGCATTACATCCGCAGGCATATGACATTTTGGGTTGCTATGTTTCTGCACTTATATGGCCTAGATAGACTTAGCAGGATTTGTATATTGCATTGCATCCTCGGCATCTGATATTTAGCTCTTCATGATTCTTTATTGCATAACTGTTCTATATTGCGTATCCTGATATTTATTGACTTATGGACTTGTCAGTATTTCTGTTTATTCCAATGATGTACAAATTATGAATTACCAGTATTTTTCGTATTGTATGATCATGACATTGTAATGAATACTTGGCACTTACCTTGTGCACACACTTACACCACCCTCTAAGCTTTGTATAAGCTTATGCACGATAGATGCGTGCAGGTGATGTCAGGCTGCAGTAGTGTTGAGCTTGGAGCGTGCAGTGGTCTTCTGGAGCTTGATTCTCTATTTATATATTTCCCTTTGAATATTGTATTCAAATGATTATATTAATGGATATGTGATGACAATGTTGCCGTTGTGAATTGGGTAATCTTGTGGTTATGCTTATTACTAGTTAAATATATATTTCAAAAAAAAAAAAAAATCCTCGTTGTAGGATCCCAGGATCGGAATCTGGCATATGAATGCTAAGAGCCGAGAATGGGTACTACGGAGGCTGTCGGCACCAGATTCGGTGATCGGAATTCTTATGAATCCGATTTTTGGGTTTGGGGTGTGACATAGCCTGTGTCTCATTTCCGTCTATGTGAACGTCCATAATTGACTTCTCATCCTTCTTGTGTTCATCCTTATGGAACTAGATCATTTGTCGAATTTAACATCACGATTAAGGATAATTTTTCGTGTGGCCCAGTTATATACCCTATAACCCTTCATACCATTACCATAGCCGATAAAGATGCACTCTTAGCCCTTTGGTCAATCTTATCTCTCTCAACTAACGGTATGTAAGAGTAAGCATCACAACCAAATACTCAAAGCCCCGAGTATTCAACTTACTGACCACTCCACATTGCCTCTGAAATTTTACAATCAATAGCTATAGAAGGGGACTGATTCACCAAGTACCAAGATGTGTTAATAACCACATTTTAAATTTTCTTGCCCGACCCATCAGTATTCATCATAAATCGAGGCCTCTCTAGGAGGGTCAGATTCATCCGCTCAACCACACCATTTTGCTCTGGTGTGTAGCGCACTGTGTTGTGCCTCATGATCCCTTTATCCTTACAAAATTAATTGAATTCTTATAAGTGAATTCCCTATTGTTATTTATCCTAAACGCTTTCAGCTTTCACCTTGTCTTTTTTCACCATCGCCTTTCACTATTTGAAGTTGGTGAAAAACCTTGGATTTACTTTTCATAAAATAAACTCATACTTTCTAGAGTAGTCGTCAATAGACATAACAAACCATGACGACCCCCATACATCAAAATGCACATAATCCAAAACCTCTTTACATATATAATTTTCAGACTTAAAAGACAACCTTCACCGTTTACCATATATAGTACTCTCATATACTAAAAATCAATGCTGTTAAAAATTGGAATCAAATAAGGGTCAGAAAGTACCTTCATGTCCTACTCACTCATATCGCCTAGGTGCGCATGCCATAAATGTGCAGACATGCAATCCGCTAAAGCTATTGTAACTCCACTCAATGAAGTGCTTCTGATCAACTTGTAAAGGTTACTATTCCTCTGTACTTTCATGACCACGAATGCCCTATTTAAAACCGTAATAACATGATCAAACTTGGTGAATTTGCACTAAAGTGCCTCGAGTACACCCAGAGATATTAGACTCTTCCTCGAATTAAGAACGTGTCTCACATTAGTCAAAATACGCTCTATGCTATCAAACATCTTAATGCACATGAATCCAACACCAACCATGGTACAAGCATTATCATTTCTCATAAACACTTGGCCACCATGACACTCACTGTAACCGTTGAACTAACTCCTATTAGGGGTCATATGATACGAAGCCTTCATATTTGTCATACCTCAAACTCAGAAAACGGGCTCATAAAATTTCTGATCGCCAAATCCGGCGCTGATAGCCTCCGTAGTGCCCCATTCTCGGATCTTGGCACTCACATGCCAGATTCCTGATCCTGGGATCCTACAAGGAGGATTTTCAGTATGAATTTTTTTTTCTAATGGATATAACCACAAGCGTAACCAAGTCACAAAATAACATTACCACATATCCACTATATCAAAAACTTTAAGAACAATGCGGGAAGGGAAATACACGATGATCAAGAGGCTCCAAAATAAAATGATGCACACTCCTACCTCAACGCTACTGTTGTCCAACGCTACCTGCACGCAACTATCGTGCATAAGCTTACAAAAGCTTAGAAGGTAGTGTAAGTGTGTGCGCAAGGCAAGTGCCAAGTATATAATATCATAGTAATGCAGAAACATGTGGTAAGTCCATGAATGCTATCAGCTGTACCGAAACTATATGATGTAAGGCATGAATGCTATCGGCCATACCAAGGCCATGCGATGTGAGGCCTATGTAGCCAAATGTTATATGCAAGATGTAAAACAAGCATGCCAGTACTCATCAAGTACATATATCAATACAGTTCCTCTCTGGATATCACAGGGGTCTAATACACCTCATACTGATTGCCTCCTCCCTAGCTGCACAGTCAAGCAAGTGGAAGAGACCATAGTATCCGCCTGACCAGTAGTCTGTCAATACCTACCCGGCTCACCGATAGCGGACTCATTTGTGAGCTGGTCAAATTCAACCTAGCATATAGCCACCTCGCTCGGGAGGATAAGGCCACACCCCCTTTCAACTGACCACGACACAGTGGGAGACGAGGCCTACTGGTATTCGGCACTCGGGCGCTCGTGTATCCACTCGATCTAGACATTGGAGCATCTACTAGTACTAGAAAGGTTCTGAAATTTTCACCTAAGGACATCCTAAGAGCCCACAATGCTAGAGCGAATATTTTCGGTATCCGATACGACCATCCACGATGTGCCTGTGGAGTCACGACCTTGATGTCGCTAGGGCGTGCAGTGATCAAGTCACACATATGCGGGATGCATGAGTCACATCGTCAATTCATGCGGTAATCTGCCGTGTACCATGCGCTCATGTGGGACACTCCGTCTCATAAGGAGTCCCGTAAATGTCTCAGCCCGACGGCTTATGCTATGATCAAACATTCCTCAAATCAAGCATACAATGATGCATATGGGCACAAATAATGGAATTATACTAAGTATGTTATAAAGTAATGAACTATCCTTACAACGCAGATGGGCCTTGACGGCCTACACACAACAAGTACGAGCCTATCAATGGGCCCTAGGGAGAGTCGTAATGCGGACATTTAACCAACATTATGATTACAATGTAAACGTCAAACCAACATTGCTTCCAAGGCATGACCCACTATAAAACATCATTAACAAACCATGTTGGGATCACACATTGCAATGGACCTTAGGTACATCCCATTAGGCCTTAAATACATCAAATGGGACGTCACATGGGCCTTATATTCATCAAGTGGGTCACATCAATGGGCCGCACCAATGGGCCTTATGTACATTGTAATGGGCCATAATTTGTGGGCCTTAGAATGCATCAAAATGGGCCTAATCACATGGGCCTTAAATTCATCAAGTGGGTCTCAACGGACGACCACAAGTACATCCATATGTACATATAATAACTATATATACATATAAATGAATTATATCAAAAGATCAACTGGACTGCACTCTAATTAACAGTGGAGAGAATGATTTCCTCCATTAAAATCCTCGAGGCCATCATAACATTTATTTCCCGTCTAATCTGATCACAAGGTCACACTGACCTGAAAAGGGTTTTAATGGTGGATGGTTAAACCCACTGTTTATATAATGTGGTCCACTTGATCCTAAGCCTGTCTTATTTTTTCTTCTAGCCTCAAGCCTTAAAATTATCTATTAAAATGGTTGGACGGTTGGATGCAACACATGCATCATGGTGGGTCCCATGAGAATGGACAGCGAGGGTGGAATAGGTGGAGCCCACATAACTTGGTGACGTCACATACCCCACTTGGGTCCCACCATCCACCACTGGACAGTGTAGATAAAACACATACATCATTGGTGGGGTCCACTATTCGTCCTAGCAGCCAGCAAAGTGGCTGGACGACATGATACAACACACTTTTGTGGGTTCCACCATCCACCTGGATGGTGTGCATAAGACACATACATCAATGTGGGTCCCACATGGGTCCCACCATAATGCTTATTTGCAATCCAATCCGTTGGTAAGGTCACATGGACCTGGATGAAAAGGGAAAACAAATTTCATCTTAATCCAAAACTTTTGTGGCCCAGAAAAGTATTTCAAGGGCAGACGCTCAATCCCACTGTTTCCTCTGATGTGGGCCACTTGAGTCGTGTATACGGCTGATTTTTGGAGTGGGTCCACTTCAGGGGGTGGCCCACCTCATGAACGGTGTGGATATCAAATATACATATTGGTGGGGCCCACAGCTGGGGCCGTGGGTCCCTGTCCGCCTGCCTACACGCACAGCAGCGTCCTACTGCTGACGCTGCAGCAGGTGCTGTCAGCGTATGCCCTTTTTTTTTGGAATTGAGTTTTTTCACGGATTTTCATACGTGGGATCCGCATTTGGTAAATCCGCTCCATCCATTACTCTCTACGGCTCAAGACAAATCAAATGAGCCCCATATCCAATGTGTTTTAGCGTGTAAAAAAAACCAAGTGAATTTAAACGGTGAAAAATCACTGTTTGCTAAGGTATGGCCCCCCAGAAAGTTGGATTGGCACCTTTTTCGGCTCAACGCCTCAAATGAGTGGATAAATAAGATAGACGGCATGGATTGAATACATATATCAAGGTGAGGCCTATACAAATGGCCCACCCAATAAGCTTAAAACCAAGCTCATATTTGTCTTCTTGTCCAGCATCCCTGGACGCTGGACGTTCTGGCTCACACGAACGTTCAAGGTGGGCCCTGCTCAGGTGGGCCACCACATGTTAATTAGTGTGGATATCACACTTATAAGGTGTGCCCCACCTACAAAATACTTGGGTCCAATAATGCTTCATGGTGGGGTCCATCCAAGTGGGCCACACGGCCATGTCATCACAAAAATAAATAAATAAAAAGAGAGGGAGAGAGAGAGAGAAAGAGGGACACACATGATGGAGGGACCCCGAGACTATGGGCCCTCCGTTGAAATCAATCATACATCAAGTGGGTCCCATTGCATGTGGGCCCATCAAATCAAAGATCGACAGTGGAGATCCCTTCTCCACCAAGATGTAAGGTCTAGATGACCCCTTTTTAAGCTAGAAAGTAAGCATCATGATGCGGTCCATGGAGAATGACCCCATTATGGAATGATAATAAAAATCAAGGTGGGCCATCGGCCACATCTAGGGTCCAAAGTGAGATCCATACCATCAATCGGTAGGTCTCACTTGGCCCATCATAAAAAATATGAAAGAAATTTATCCTAATAAGCACCCACCCTCGATCTTCTTGGTCCGTTGGAAAACCAATCTCCTTGTGTCTCACTTTGATAGTGGAAGATGAGGTTTAATGGCTAGGATGATGGATTTGGGATGAAAAAGTGGGCCTCACACATGCACTTTCTCTCCATGGGAAGAGCTTGAACGTGGGTTTTTTTTTTTTTATTGCTTGGAATTGTGTTGGGAAATGAGAGAGAGAGAGGGTTGTAAGAGAAGTGAGGGATGGGTGAAAGGGTGAGTGATATGTGATGTGTACTTAACATGTATGGTTGTGTGTGAGAGGGTAAGAAAGAGTTGACTTGGTGGTTGCTTGGGGATGGGGTGAAATGTGATGTGTACTTAACATAAAGTGAATGATTGATTGATTGATGAGACATGTCGTAGAGATTCTCTTGGAATTGTAAATGCGCGGCGTTTTCTTCAAAATAAACGCCGGCCCACATCTCCCTACCAGGGTATTGGATCGGTGCGCGAGTCGCTGTGTTGGAACCGCGGCAACGATGCGGTCGTAATGTTACAAGTCTTGGATTAAGCCAACTCAAATCTATAAGATATGACTTAGGGTCATGGATTATACGTCACGGATTGTCAAAATTCGACGGGAAGGATTGCGACAGCCGATGAAATAGTATGGACTAGAATACGAGTCTACAGCTCTCCCTACCTAAGAAAAATTTTATCTTTAAAATTTATACTATCATCACAGTTAAGACATAACTCATGAGGGAATAGAAAACATAACATCATATATAATCAAAACACCATACATCATACAATCAAACATCGAAAAGATGGGGATAACGCTCTCGAATCTCCACCTCGCCCTCCCAAGACGCCTCATACACACTATGATGGCCCCACTGCACCTTCACCAAGGGAATGACCTTGGTCCGCAGGACCTGCTCCTTCCGATCGAGGATACGAATTGGCTGCTCAATGTAAGAAGCGTCCTCACGAACCTCCAACGGCTGCCAATCAATAACAGGCACGATATCTGACCCACACTTCCTTAACATAGAGACATGGAAGACGTTGTAGATGCTAGACAACTGAGGTGGCAAGGCAAGCCGATAGGCCACGGCGCCAAAGCGCCTGATGATCTTAAAAAGGTCCTATGAATCTCGGGACAAGTTTGCCCTTCGCTCCAAAACGAACCATACCCTTCATGGGTGAGACCTTGAGATACATATGGTCCCCAATGACAAACTCTAAAGGACAACACCGATGATTAGTAAAACTCTTCTGTCGGATCTGAGCTGTGCACATCCTCTGCCTGATGATGTTAATAGCCTCTGACGTCTACAACACAAGCTCGGGACCTACGAGACGTCATTCTCCAACCTTGGTCCAACAACTCAAAGATCTGCATGGTCTGCCATATAATGCCTTAAAAGGAGTCATGCCAATAGTCGTATGATAACTGCTGTTGTACGCGAACTCAGCCAAGTATAGGTGCTTGTCCTTGTTACCTGAGAAATCAATCGCGCAGGCCCGAAGCATGTCCTCAAGGATCTAGTTGACCCTCTCGGTCTGGCCATTGGTCTGCATATGATACGCGGTGCTGAGCTGCTAATCAGTCCCCATCGCTCTCTGGAAGCTCTTACAAAACTGAGACGTGAACCTCAGATTTGGGTCTGAAACGATCGAGACAGGAACACCGTGCAGTCTCACGATCTCATTAACAAACATCTTGGCGAGCCGGTCTGTATGCTAAGTCTCATGAATCGTGAGAAAATATACCGACTTCGTCAGACGGTACACAACAATCCAAATGGCATCATGACCGCGCTGAGTCCTCGGCAAACCCATGACAAAATCGGTAGATATATGCTCTCACTTCCACATCGAGACGCTCAACGGCTGCAATAAATAAGGGGGTCTCTGATGGTCGGCCTTGACACGTTGGCACATGTCATACTCGGCCACAAAACTGGCTATTTGGCGCTTCATCCCTGCCAAAAAATACTGACACCTTATATCGTGATACATCTTCGTCGAGCCAGAGTGGATAGAGAACCGTGATCGATGTGCCTCGGTCATAAGATCTCGGTGCAACTTAAGAATATCAGGGACACATAATCGGCCTCTAAAGCGAAGTCCACCATCAGAACCAATCTGCCTGACTCTTAGATGATGCTTCTGCTCGGTAATCCTGTAATGACTTGTCTGTCTGCTGAGCCTCGATCACCCTTACGACAAGAGAGGGTTGAATCGACAGGCTCGATAGCTGAATGATAGATGACTATAGACCAAACTCAAAGTCATACTCTGTTATATCCTCGAACATCCTTCACTCTTGAACCATAATGTGTGCCACCAGGCCTCGTGGCTAACGGCTGAGGGCATCGACCACCATGTTCGCCTTGCCCGAGTGGTACTGGAGGTCAAAATCATAGTCCTTCAGGAGCTCCATCCAATGCCTCTTCCTCTTGTTCAGCTTGGACTGAGAGAACAAATACTTCAAACTCTTGTGGTTGGAGAAGAGCTCAAACCTCACCCCATAGAGATAGTGCCTCTACACCTTCAGTGCGAAAACAACTGCTGCTAGCTCCAAATCCTGAGTGGGGTAGTTCAGTTCATGGACCTTGAGCTGGCGAGACGCATAAGCCACCGGCTTCCCGTGCTGCATCAGGACAACACTCAAGTCAACTCGTGAGGCATTGGTAAATACAACAAATCCATCACTCCCAGAAAGAAGAGTGAGGACAGAAGCGGACGTGAGACAGTCCTTCAGCTCCATAAATGTTTGCTCACAAGCGTCACTCCAAACAAACTCAGCACCCTTGCGGGTCAACCTGGTCAACAGGTCTGCAATATGAGAGAATGCCTTAATGAAACGTCTGTAGTAGCTCGCCAAACCAAGAAAACTGTGAATCTCGGATGCGTTCGTGGGCTGGCCCCACTGACGCATGACATCAATCTTCGAGGGATCCACTGCGACACCTTGCCTCATCACCACATGACTGAGGAACTTCACCTCCTCCTGTCAGAACTCGTACTTCTCCAGCTTTGTGTAAAGCTAGTGTGCATGAAGGGTCTGCAATGTGATCTCTAGAAACCGCTCATGCTCCTCACGAGTCCTCGAATATATCAGAATGTCGTCGATGAATTCCACAACAAACTGATTTAGATATGGATGGAAGACCTAGTTCATCAGTTGCATGAATACGGCGGGCGCATTGGTCAGTTCGAAGGACATGACTTGGAACTCAAAATGACCGTAGCGCGTCCTGAAGGCTGTCTTCGGGATATCCTCATCTTGAACCCGAACTTGATGATAACTGGACCACAAGTCTATCTTCGAAAAGAACTGCACCTCCTGCAGCTGATCAAACAAATCATCGATCCTCGGAAGCGGGTACTTATTTTTTATCGTGACCTTGTTGAGCTCGCGGTAATCTACGCAAAGCCTCAATGAGCCATCCTTCTTCTTCACGAAGAGTACCGGCGCTCCCCACGGCGAACTGCTCGGACGAATAAAGCCTATCTTGTGTAACTCGTCCAACTGCTTTTGCAGTTCCCGTAAGTCTAACGGTGCCATATGATATGCGGCCTTTGAAATGGGCGTGGTACTGGGCACGAGATTAATTTAAAACTCAGTGTGCCGACGAAGTGGTAACTAGGAAATTTTCTGGAACACATCCGGAAAACCACAAATGACAGGCAGTTGGTCGATACTTAAAGCAGCTGACTCCTCAACGGCACACGATAACAGGCAAGAAAGTTTCTCTCCTCTGGGCTCGGCAATAAACTGGAACTCTGGTACGCCCAGTATACAAAACGTGACTATTCTCGCGAAGCAGTCCAATATGGCGTGGTACTCGGCGAGCTAATTTATGCCCAAAATGACATCAAACTCGGACATCGACAATACGAATAGGTCGGCAGATAAGAAGATATTCCCAATTAGAACGGGGTAAGACGAGCAAACTCGGAAACTCGGTCTAATACTGCAGTTTTCCCCAAGGACGTCGATACTGACAAACCCTCATGGGCAGATTGCATCGGCAAATCGATCGATTGATAGAAATCATCGGCCACAAAAGAATGCGATGCATTAGAATCAAACAATACACATGTAATGCATGTAAAAACAGGGAAAGTACCCTCGACGACCTCTCCTGATGACTAAGGGTCCTGCTGGGCGGAATAAAATCTGCCCTGGGCCTGCTGGGGAGGTGCTAGTCCCCTCTGAGGTCTCTGCTGATGCTGCTGCTGTTGTGATGGCCTGATCTGCTGCCTCTGCTGTTGTGAGGGAGGCCCCAGAGGCTGGTGCTGCGGTCGCTGCTACTGCTGTGGTGGTTGTCGTGGAGGCTGATGCGGTGTCCTCGGCTGCTGCTGCTGCGGATGGGGACACTCGTGCACAAGATGTCCTGTCCTACCGCACCCAAAGCAAGTACTTGTAAACGGTCCTAGAGGTGGTGTCGGTGCTCGGAATGCTGGGTGGGTCATATGTCGTTGCTGTGAACGATGCTGCTACTGTTGGGAACTACCAGAGGGCGCCTTCCTCTTCTGATCTCCCCTCTCGTCACAAGCTCTCTGCAAACTGGGGCAATTTGACTCATAAATCTGCACCCTCTCCACAATCTGCTCAAATGTCGGAAGCATGTGTCCGATCATACGGCTCTTGAGGGCAGGACGCAACTTATTCTCAAAACGGCGGGCCTTCCGCCCCTCATCATCAACAAGATACGTCGTGAATCTCGATTACGCGACGAAACGAGCCTCATACTGGGACACAGTCATGTCCCCTTGGACTAGAGTCTCATATTTTAATGCGAGTTGCTGTCTCACATGCTTGGGAAAAAACTTCCAGTCAGACCGGTCTACAAAGTCCTCTCAGGTTCACTCGAAATTGGCCACTACTGATCGGGCTACATATGCCCACCAATGCTGAGCCTCACCATAGAGAAGAAATACAACTAATGGAACTCGCTGCTGGGTCGTATATCTCATGGTGTCAAATATCTTCTCCACCTCGAAGCACCTTATCTCTGCTGCAGTAGGGTCTGACTTGCCCCGGAAACGCGGAGAATCGTGCTGATAGAAGTTCTTGAGAAGGGCACTCACATGCTCCTGCTCAGCCTCGGCTGGTGTCACAGTGAGATGCCTGCTCTACCCCTAAAGAATAGCGGTCATCGCCTGAAGTATCTGCTGCACCTGGGTGAAACTCACAGGTACGGTCGGATCCGCACCAGTCTAAGGTAAAGTAGTGGCATCCACAGGTTGGAAAGCAGAAATATCCGGTGGTAAAGCGGGGGTCGCAGGTGGTAGAGCGGGAGTAACAGGTGGTGGAGAGGGATTCGCTTGGATCGCTCTTTTAGCCATCATGTCCTACAGGAAGGAACAAGGGCCTATTAGTCTTGAGAAATCTCAAAGGCATAAATGTTAAGGGTATATGTCAAAAAATTGCTAAGTTATTCGGACTCGAAACCTATTCATTTTAAGTTTATAGCAGATATGTGATGTGATCTCAAGTATTTCTAAGTTATGCTCTGATACCAACTTCTGTCACGCTATAAATTCAGAAAACAGACTCATAAAATTTTCGATCGCCGAATCCGGCGCCGACAGCCTCCGTAGTGCCCCATTCTCCGATCCCGACATTCACATGCCAGATTCTCGATCCTGGGATCTTACAAGGAGGATTTTCAGTATGAATTTTTTTTTATAATGGAGCATAACCACAAGAATAACCAAGTCACAAAACAACATCACCACATATCCACTATATCAAAAACTTTAAGTACAATGTGGGAAGAAAAATACACGATGATCAAGAGGCTCCAAAATAAACTGATGCACACTCCTGCCTCAGCTCTGCTCCTGTCTAACGCTACCTGCACGCAACTGTCGTTCATAAGCTTACAAAAGCTTAGAGGGTGGTGTAAGTGTGCGCAAGGCAAGTGCCAAGTATATAATATTAGAGTAATATAGAAACATGCGGAAAGTCCATGAATGATATCAGCTATACCAAAGCTATATGATGCAAGGCATGAATGCTATCAGCCATACCAAGGCCATGCAATGCGAGGCCTATGTACCTAAATGTCATATGCAAGATGTAAAGCAAGCATGCCGGTACTCATCAAGTACATATGTCAATACAGTTCCTCTTTGGATATCACCAGGGTCTAATACACCTCACACTGACTGCCTCCTCCCTAGCTGCACAGTCAAGTAAGTAGAAGAGACCACACTATCTGCATGACTAGTAGTCATCAATACCTACCCGGCTTGTCGATAGCGGACTCATTTGCGAGCTGGTCAAACTCAGCCTAGCTTATAACTACCTCACTCGGGCGGATAAGGCCACACCCTCTTCCAACCAACCAAGACATAGTGGGAGACGCGGCCTACTGGTATTAGGCACTCGGGCTCTCGTGTATCCACTCGGTCTACACGTTGGAACATCTCCTGGTACCAAAAAGGTTCAGAGATTTTCACCCAAGGACATCTTAAGTGCCCACAATGCTAGAGCCAATATTTTCGGTGTCCGATACGACTATTCACGATGTGCCTGTGGAGGTCACGGCCCTGATGTCGCTAGGGCGTGCAGTGATCAAGTCACACATATGCGGGATGCGTGAGTCACATCGTCAATTCATGTGATAATCTCGCGCGTACCATGCGCTCATGTGGGACACTTCGTCTCATAAGGAGTCCCGTAAATGTCTCAGCCCAACGGCTTATGCTATGATCAAACATTCCTCATATCAAGCATATAATGATGCATATGGGCATGAATAATGGAATTATACTAAGCATGTTATAAAGTAATGAACTATCCTTACAACGCAGATGGGCCTTGACGGCCTACACACAACAAGTACGTATCAATGGGCCCTAGGGAGAGTCGTAATGCGAACATTTAACCAACATTATACTTACAATGTGGACGTCAAACCAACATTGCTTCCAAGGCATGACCCACTATAAAACATCATTAACAAACCATGTTGGGATCACGTATTGCAATGGACCTTAGGTACATCCCATTGGACCTTAAATACATCAAATGAGCCATATCATATGGGCCTTATATTCATCAAGTGGGTCACATTAATGGGCCGCACCAATGGGCCTTATGTACATTGCAATGGGCCATAATCCGTGGGCCTTAGTTAGCATCAAAATGGGCCTAATCACATGGGGCTTATATTCATCAAGTGGGTCTCAACGGACGGTCACAAATACATCCATATGTACATATAATAACTATATATACATATAAATGAATCATATCAAAAGATCAACTGGACTGCACTCCAATTAACAGTGGTGAGAATGATTTCCTCCATTAAAATCCTCAAGGCCACCATAGCATTTATTTCCCGTCCAATCTGATCATAAGGTCACACTGACCTGAAAAGGGTTTTAATGGTGGAAGGTTAAACCCACTGTTTATATAATGTGGTCCACTTGATCCTAAGCCTGTCTTATTTTTTCTTCTAGCCTCAAGCCTTAAAATTATCTATTAAAATGGTTAGACAGTTGGATGCAACACATGCATCATGGTGGGTCCCATGAGAATGGACAGCGAGGGTGGAACAGGTGGAGCCCACATAACTTGGTGACGTCACATGCCCCACTTGAGTCCCACCGTCCACCACTGGACAGTGTAGATAAAACACATACGTCATTGGTGGGGCCCACTATCCGTCCTGGCAGCCAGCAAAGTGGCTGGATGACATGATACAACACATACACTTTGGTGGGTTCCACCGTCCACCTGGACGGTGTGCACAAGACACATATATCAATGTGGGTCCCACGTGGGGTCCACCATAATGCTTATTTGCAATCCAAGCCGTTGGTAAGGTCACACGGACCTGGATGAAAAGGAAAAACAAATTTCATCTTGATCCAAAACTTCTGTGACCCGAAAAAGTGTTTCAAGGGCAGACGCTCAATCCCACTGTTTCCTCTGATGTGGGCCGCCTGGGTTGTGTATACGACTGATTTTTGGAGTGGATTCACTTCAAGGAGTGGCCCACCCGATGAACGGTGTGGATATCAAATATATATCATGGTGGGGCCCACAGCTGGGGTCGTGGGTCCCTGTCCGCCCGCCTACACGGGCAACAGCATCCTGATGCTGACACTGTAGCAGGCACTGTCAGCGTATACCTTTTTTTTTTGGAATTGAGTTTTTTTCATGGATTTTCATACGTGGATCCGCATTTGGTAAATCCGCTCCATCCATTGCTCTCTATGGCCCAAAACAGATCAAACAAGCCCCATATCCAATGTGTTTCAGCGTATAAAAAAACCAAGTAAATTTAAACGGTGAAAATCACTGTTTGCTAAGGTATGACCCACCAAAAATTTGGATTGGCCCCATTTTTCGGCTCAACGCCTCAAATGAGTGGGTAAATAAGATAGACGGCATGAAATGAATACATATATCAAGGTGAGGCCTATACAAATGGCCCACCCAATAAGCTTAAAACCAAGCTCATATTTGTTTTCATGTCCAGCGTCCCTGGACGCTGGACATTCTGGCTCACACGAACGTTCAAGGTGGGCCCTGCTCAGGTGGGCCACCACATGTTAATTAGTGTGGATATCACACTTATAAGGTGGGCTCACCCTACAAAATACTTGGCGTCCAATACATGCTTTATGGTGGGGTCCATCCAAGTGGGCCACACGGCCATATCATCATAAAAATAAATAAATAAAAAGAGAGGGAGAGAGAAAGAGGGACACATATGATGGAGGGACCCCAGCACTATGGGCCCTCCTTTGAAATGAATCATACATCAAGTGGGTCCCATTGCATGTAGGCCCATCAAATCAAAGATCAACGGTGGAGATCCCTTCTCCACCAAGATGTAAGGTCTAGATGACCCCTTTTTAAGCTAGAAAGTAAGCATCATGATGGGGTCCGTGGAGAATGGCCTCATCATGGAATGATAATAAAAATCAAGGTAGGTCATTGGCCACATCTAGGGTCCAAAGTGAGATCCATACCATCAATCGGTATTTCTCACTTGGCCCATCATAAAAAATATGAAAGAAATCTATCCTAATAAGCACCCACTGTCAATCTTCTTGGTCCATTGAAAAGTCAATCTCATTGTGTCTCACTTTGATAGTGGAAGATGAGGTTTGAATGGCTAGGATGATGGATTTGGGATGGGAAAGTGGGCCTCACACATGCACTTTCTCTCCATGGGAAGAGCTTTGTGAGACCCGTATCTTGGTCCGTACCTTTCCGTACACTTCCGCGGTCGTACCGGTCGAATTCCGGCAACTTTCGACCCTTAAACAATATCGACGCGCGACCTGGATTCTTGTACCGACAACCCGAGTCGACTCAACCCGAGACCAATACCATAGCGACCGCACCGTCGCCGCGGTTCCGATACCGCGACTCACGCGCCGAGGCGATACCCAGATCAAGAGATATGAGCCAACGTTCGGTGCAAGAAAACGCCGCGCGTTGCGAAAACCAAGGGAATCTCAACGATGTGTCACATCAATCACATCAATCCCATCAATCAATCACCCATCAAGCCATCACATGTCAAGTACACATCACTTCCATCCCTTTTCCCAAGCAACCACCAAAGTCTTCTCAACCCATACCTTTCTTACACAAAAAGCCACAAAAGTCTTCCTAACCCATACCTTTCTTACACAACCATCGCTCACCCATCCATCCATCACTCTCTCTCTCTCCCTTTACATCACTCTCTCTTTCTCTCTTTCTCATTTCAAGATTTTCAAGCAACTCCAAGAGCCCATACGTATGGAATTTTCCAAGCCCCTCTAAACTTCAAGTGGCCCACCTTCCTACCCCAAAATCTCTCATCTCAACCCTCCATTCTTCATCTTAGCCATTGAAGTTGAAGTCAAGGTGCCAAGGAACCCCTAGGAGCGAGAAGATCGGACGGTGGGTGCTTCTATAGGGTAGATTTTCTTGAATTTATGGT
This sequence comes from Magnolia kwangsiensis, assembly GCA_037074715.1. Taxonomy (NCBI): domain Eukaryota; kingdom Viridiplantae; phylum Streptophyta; class Magnoliopsida; order Magnoliales; family Magnoliaceae; genus Magnolia; species Magnolia kwangsiensis. The sequence goes on from CM073573.1 coordinate 35,432,142, forward strand.
GGACCAAGTGAGGCCCACCGATCAATGGTGTGGATCTCACTTGGGATCCTAATATGTGGCCGATGGACCACTTGGATCATCATGATCGGTCCATGATGGGGCCATTCTCCATGGACCCCATCATGATGTTTATTTGCATTTAGAAAGGTCATCTAGACCGTCCATATCGGTGGAGAATGGATCTCCACCGTTGATTTACATTTTTAACGGTCCCATGTGCAAGGGACCCATTTCTTGTATGTTTCATTGCAAGGGAGGGCCCATAATGACGGGGTCCCTCCATCACAAGCCGTGTCCCACTCTCCATGTCTCTCTCTCTCTCTCTTTTATTTTATTGTATTTTATTTTATTTTATTGTAATAGGATGGTGTGGCCCACTTGAATGGATCCCAACTTGATGTATTTATTTTATTCAAGTGGGGCCCACCTTAGATGTTATTTCTGTGCCGCCCATTATGTGGTGGCCCACTTCATCAGGCCCACCACAACTATTCGTGTATGAACGTCAGCCGTCCAGCGGACGCTGGACGTTTCTAAGAAAATGAAAACAAGAAGAAAAAGGAAAGGAAAAAGGAAGAAAAAGAAGGGAATGGGGTGTTCCCTTTGCACAGGCCCCACCCTGATGTCTATGCCCTATCCAAGCCGTCCATCCTCTTACACACGGCGTTTTAACCGTTGGGTAGAAGTTTGGAGCTGATCCAATCACCTGGTGGGCCATAGCGCATAATATTGCGCCATTACCATTCAAACATCCTTTTCTTAATTTATTTCACATCCAAGCATCAAAAAAATTCAAACTCCGGACTCATTTGGACGGCGTCGAGCCACTGATCGCCATGGTCGGGTCAGATTTTGGCGAAGCGGACCCCACGCATGAAAAACGTCAAGAAATTGTTTTTTTCCCGGATTTGAGAAGAGGCAGAGCCTCTTTTCTTTGGTGTCAGGCGGGTGGCAGCGGCTGCACGCTCTGCGTGCAGCGGTCCACGGGCAGGTGGCGTCCGGTCAGGGACCCACGGCTCCAGCCGTGGGCCCCACAAAATGTTTATTTTGTCATCCAACGTGTTCATTTGGTGGGCCACCCCAGTGGTGGGCCCCCTCAAAAAAAAGGAGTCAGATCCAGAGCTCCAATGGCCCACATCACATGAAACAGTGTACCCCTATCCCTGGGAACAATTTTTTTTGGGGCCCACAGAAGGGTTGGATCATGCTGAAAATTTTACTGACCCTTCATACAGGTCTGAGTGACCTTATGAACGGGTTGGATTTCAAATAAACATTAAGGTGGGCCACATTTGTGGGACCCACGTGGATGTATGCCAAGTCCACCGTCCAAACGGACGGTGGCACTCACCGTGATGGCGCCCCCCCCCCCCTTGCTTGCGTGCCTCCACCGTCCAGCGGACGGTGGGGCCCTGGAAAATGTATGTGTTATTATCCGCACTGTCCATTGGACAGTGGGACCCACCATGATGCATGTAATGTATCTAAACTGTCCATCCACTTAGTGAGACCATTTTTAATGCATGAATTATTAGGTGGGTGGGCCATTCATTTGGGTTGGCCCATTTAAATTGTAATAGGCCTATGGGCTAGGCCCAATTGAATTTTAAAAAGCCTATGGAAGTAGGCCATTTGATATATTGTAAGGCCCATGGGACTAAACCCATTTGATTATAAAAGGGTCTCTGGGATTAGGCCCACTTTGATACGCATACAAACTCATGGATTAGGCCCATTAGAATTGTTTAAGGCCTAAGGAGTTAGGCCCATTCGACTCATGTAAGGCCTCTTGGTTGAGGCCCATTTGATATACATTTGGGGGCCTATTCGGTGTGGCCCATTTGGTACATATTAGACTCATATGACTAGGTCCAATTGGTGCAATCCAAGCCCATGGGTTTGACCCATTGCAATGCACTCAAGGCCCATTGGTTTGGCCCATTTGTGTGGCCCATCTGATGAATGAGAGCCCATAGGATATGGCCCATTTGATACATATATAAGGTCCAATGGGGACAACCTACGGTCCATTGCAATGTGTAAATCCATTACAGACTGAGTGTTGATGTTTACAAAGATCGTGCCTTGGGAGCAATGTTGGTTTGACGTCCACATTGCGAGTGTAATGTTGGTTGGATGTCCACATTACGACTCTCCTTAGGGCCCATTACCGGCCGTACTTGCCGTGTATAGGCCATCCAGGTCCGTCTGCATTGTAAAATAGTTCATTTCATTATAACATGTTTAGTATAGTTTCATGACTCATGATCATATGCATCATGTGTATGCTTGATATGAGGACTGACTGATCATAGCATATGCCTTCGGGCAGGTTGTTATGGGCTCCTGGTTAGGCAGTGTTGCCCTACATGAGCGCACGATATGCGCATGGATTGTTGCATGACTGGACAGCGTGAATCATGCATTTCGCACTTGTGGGACATGGGTATTGTACGCCCTAGCAACACCAGGGCCGTAGCCTCCACAAACGCATTGTGGTTGGCAGGATTGGATCCCGGAAATCTTGTTCTACATGGGGTACTATAGATATCCCTGGGTGAAAGTCCCTAAACCCTTATGGTACCAAGAGGTTGCTCCAACGTCTAGACCGAGTGGGTAGATGAGTACGGAGTGCCGAATACCAGTTGGCTGTGCTCTCCACTGTGTCGTGGTCGGTTGGAAGGGGGTGCGGCCTTACCCGCCCGAGTGTAGGGGGCAATGCTAGGCTGAGTTTGACCAGCTCGAGGAATGGGTCCGCTATCGACGAGTCGCGCCCGATATTGGCAGACGGATAGTGAGGTCTCTTCCACTTACCTTATTGTGCGCGATGTGGCGGCAATCTGGTTTAGAGTGTACTAGACCCCGGTGATATTCCATACTTTGAGCTGTACTGATATGTGGACATTGATGAGGATCTGCATGCTTGAGTTGCATTGCACATTGCATGGCCTTGGGATGGCCGATACCATTCATGTCTTGCATTGCATAGCCTTGGTACGGCTCATGACGTTTTGGTTCCATCTGCATATTCCGCATTACTCTGACATTGCATTCATATTACTACCTTGCGCACACACTTTCACCACCCTCTAAGCTTTCTGTAAGCTTATGCACGACCGTTGCGTGCAGGTGACGTTGGACTGCAGCAGCGTTGAGGCAGGAGCGCGTCGCTGATCATTTTGGAGTTTTTGTTATTTGCCATTGTATTTCCCTTTATGCTCATTGTACTTGTAAAGTTTTTGATCATAGTGGAAATGTAATGAATTTCTTGGTTGTTGTTTGTGGGTTATGCCTTTGGTTATGCTTATTACGTATCAGACTGGTATTTGAAATCCTCCTCGTAGTATCCCAGGATCGGAACCTGGCGAATGGGAGCTAGGAGCCGAGAATGGGGTTCTACGGAGGCTGTCAGCGCCGGATTCGGCGATCGGGAATTTTGTGAGCCCGGTTCCCGGGTTTGGGGCGTGACAAGCTTAGACGTGGGTTTTTTTTGTTGCTTGGAATTGTGTTGGAAAATGAGAGAGAGAGAGAGAGAGGGTTGTAAGAGAAGTGAGGGATGGGTGTGATGGGTGAAAGGGTGAGTGATGTGTGATTTGTACTTGACATGTATGGTTGTGTAAGAGAGAGGGTGAGAAAGAGTTGACTTGATGGTTGCTTGGGGATAGGGTGAAAGGTTATGTGTACTTGACATAAAGTAATTGATTGATTAATTGATGAGACATGTCGTAGAGATTCTCTTGGAATTACAAATGCGTGGCGTTTTCTTCGAAATAAACGCCGGCCCACATCTCCCTACCATGTTATCAGATCGATGCGCAAGTCGCGGCGTTGGAACTGCGGCAACAATGCGGTCGCAATGGTATAAGTTTTGGATTAAGCCGACTCAAATCTACAGGATACGACTTACGGTCGTGCACAAATGTCGATTATACGTTGTGAATTACTAAAATTCGACAGGAAGGATCACGGTAGTCGATGAAACAGTATGGACTAGAATACAGGTCTTACAATATTCAAGATCCATTTATCGCTGAAATACTCAAATTTTGATGTGGTCAACACATCACTACCATTCGCCTCCTTACTGGATACTAGTGTTAACCTCTTTACAAGAACTCCCTGATTTCTCCTTCCTCGATTTAAGATTTTCACAATCCTTCTTCATGTGCCCCATCATACCACAATTCTAGCACATCAGCTTGCTTTTATCCTTGCCCTTAGATTTAGATCTCAATCGTAAATATCCACCATACCACTCAGAATTTCTCCCCATCGTAACCAGTGCATCTGTAAAAGCACTCATGTCACCGTTTTTCTTTCTCATCACTTTCGACTGAAGTGTTAAGATAATGGTCTCAACGCTAATGGTTGTCCTGTCCGTGCATAAAGAGTTTTTAAACGACTTATACGATTTTGGAAGAGAATTCAACAGAATACATGCTTGATCTTCATCTTTCATTGTCTCATTCATATCCAGCAATTTACAAATGAGCATTTTGAAGTTACTGATGTGGGCCTTAGTGCCAGCCCATTCCATTATCTTCAGATTAAACAACTGTAGTTTCAAATATAAGCAATTCTCAAGAGACTTATTCGCATAGATATTTTCTAGTTTCGCCCATATATCTGTTGCAGTGTTATCTCTCATAATATTATAAAGGACCTCATTTGTTAGATACATTTGCATTAATATGTTGACTTTCTTATCTAGCTTGTTCCATTCTTCTTCTTCCATGGTTACTATTCACTTTTTAAGGAGTGCATCTTCCAATCTTTGTTGAACTAGGATGTCATTCATCTCAACTTTCTATATTTCAAAATTATTTTTTATCGTAATACTTCTCTACATTGAACTTTATGTTAGAAGCCATTGATACCTTGCTTTCTGATTCAATCTGCTTTCCAACGTTAGCTTTGATACCACTTGTTGGGACTCGCAGAAGCACACCGAGTATAATCAAGCAAATTAATCACAATCAAATAAACAAATCTAACAAGAATGCAATCCAAATTTTATGTGGGAAAACCCTTGCGAGAAAAAACCACAACATAAAGCGACAAGTAATGCACTATGAAAGCAATATTACAAGAGATAATGATTTTACCAATTCGAACAACCCTTAAATCTCCTTTGAATCTTTATCTATGCCCTTGAATCCTTTAGAACAACTTAAAAATCCCTAATCTCAATTACACCAGGTATATATACTACCTAACTAGAATAGAAAATAAATCGCACACTTACGCAATTCTATGCGCGCCTTCAATGAGACCTTTGATGGCATAGACAGCTATCGAGGACCGGTCGATGGCATTGAAGATCCTTTGATGCCATTAAGTAGTAACCTCTAAAATTGTCCAACAATCAACTAGGATTTTCTCGATGAGATCAAACAATTGTCGATGACATCGACATCTACTCGATGAGATCAAGTGGTCTATCGATGATATCGACGGACTATGTTACAAACATATTTAAGACATTAGAAAATACACCATTCATCTCATTCATATTCTCCATTTTGAAGGTTTTTACACATCAAGATCAGGCAAGATGGAAAAAGACATTCCATTGAGAGATTCATAATGCAGGTATCTATGTGTTAGTTTTAATTTTGTATGCAGGATGTCTTTTGCGTATGCCAATTATGTTATAACCAAAATGCAACATATGTTCTAAAACCCAAAAGAAAATGCCATGTATGCCACATAGAGATAAAGTTGAAAAGAGTAATAGGAATGTCACAACAAAAATGGTGCTAAATATATAAAAACAGATCAAAGATGAACATCTTTTAATTTTTATCCTTATCTTCATTAGTTCATTAATCAAATAATAAGTACTGTTCACATATTATGTAATATGCTTAGAAATTTGTTTATATGTACATTTGTCAATTGGGGTAAGTTCATTTTCCAAAGATGGGGCAGACATAGCCGTTAAGCACTGTACTGTAGGTAAAACTAATGCAAATTATTAATCATTTACATTGTATTCTTTATATGTTTGAAATATAAATATTTGAGTAGATCACAAAGAACTTTCTTTAGTTTTGTAGGTGATTGGTGGCTTAAATATGCTGACTACTCTCCAAATTTGAAAAAACGTTAGGATCTAGCTAAGCCAAACAACCTCTTAAGCTAGGTACGGAAGGAATTGGATAATCTTCACATCGATTCATACCAAGGAATATGCTACAATTAGAAAAGATGGAGAAGTTAAATTAACTGATGTCCATTATAATTTATGTCTGAGGTTGAGAAATCTGGAGAGGGTGTTATGATTCAATTAATTTAGATTATATCTTCGACGAGTATGACCCAGTACTAGGTGATTGGTTAGTAGATAACAAGCATTCGGTTTTAGATGCAGGCAAGAACTCTAGTCTAAGGTTAGCAAGTTGACTCGGGACTTGCCCAAGTTCCTGAAGTCAACTCGGTTTTATGCCCCTCCCAAGTCAAAGTCAATGAAGACTCGGTTGGGGTAGAATTGAACATGATGCAGGTGAGTTTAATTTCCTATGATTTGGTGACTCAAAGGAGTCATAGGACTTGGTAGGTCATGAACTTCTTCTCTCCCTTCTTACTCCTTATTTCTTCTATTAGGATAGATATTTGTTATGATATGCATATCTTTAATATACGTTGCCTCTAAATCTATCATGGTATGACAGCTACGATTCTGGTTTGTAAGTTCTATTCTCCTATCTTCTCACATCCATCGTCACCAACCAGCCCACTTTTTTGGTTTTCATCCCCAACCAGCATTTGTTATGGTTAACACTCAAGAGCTCAGCTATGGTGTTGGCCACCTAATTCAACTACAACTCCTAACTTTGCAATGAATCCTAACAGAAAAAAAGGAAACTCCAATCCGAAGGAGTATGTATAATATCCAACAGTAAGAAAGAAGTCTCCTTCAACTCAAACCTCATTTGAAGATACCAGTTGAACAATACCCACATTCAAATTTCGCCGACACCAGCCTACAATTACAAGCCATCACATTAAAATGGAGTTTTAAGCTACGTTTGTACTATTGGGTGGTTATCTCATTATGCACATGCATTCAACATGCACGCCAAAAAATTCACGTAAGAAATGCTTTCCATCTACCCACCCACCCAGAGAGAGAGAGAGAGAGAAAGAGAGAGAGAGAGAGAGAGAGAGAGAGAGAGAGAGAGATTGCAACTTATCGACATACCTAATTCAAAAGAAAATTGTATAATTTATAGAGCTTTCTAAATTCATTAAACGCCAAACGTGTCATATGACAAGAACATTGTCACATGATTTTTTATTTTTATTTTTTTATAAGAAAAAACCCACGAAATAAAAATCCCCAAGTACTGATTTTTAAATCCAAAATATCATTTTAATGCATCCCATCTCCATACAGATCTATAAAGAATACCATGCTAGGTTAGTTTAGCACCATATAAAAAGTGCTCGTGACTCTTCAAACTCACACATGGTATCGTTGTCCGGCAATCCAGACCGTCCAAATCTCTGACCCAACTGTTGATAGCGCACAACCAAAGATTACACTGAGAACATAATACCAACCAACTGATTTTCCCTTCGGATTTAAACCACTCACTATTTTACTTCTAACCGTCCATTTGATAGCCATTCCTTAAATGGTTAAGATTGCTTGATGAGTGTAATTTTAGATATATGCTCTATCCAAAATAGGACCCACACTTTGGACGGCCTGGATAACTGCACAAGTGCCACGTGTGAGGAGGATGAGCCCACCTTCCAGACTGTAGCAACAATACAAACCGATACGAACGATATTTCCCGCTAAACAGACAATTCTAGATATGAGACATTCCGATACTGCAGCGAGATTACGAGAGTGAGATATTTCAGCAATGAAACAACGAAAGTCGTGTTTTCATTTTTTAGTTTCAATCTACGGCTGCGATTGAAAACGGTGGAAATGGTTTTACATTTAAAAAGAAAGAAAAAAAAAAAAGCTACGAAAAAGAAAAGAAAGTGATTTTTTAATTCCTACGTTTTTCCTTTTTGTTTCATGCTCCATCTCGAGAAGCATGCATCATGAGGAAAAAAGTGACCGAAGGTTGGCTTACGTGGATCGCGCCTGACATAAGAGATTCCAATGGTTTCTCGCCACGTGTCCCCATTTGGAACGGACGCGTCACATCTGTAGCCATCGAGTGAGCTGGGAAGGGTTGAGAATGCCTGGGAGATGGGTGCCATCGGTCTTCAGAAGGTGGGCCACGTCGGCGTAGGCTCTCCGCTTGGGTGACGTGGCTTTCAGATCGGGTCGAGCGCTGGTCGGGTTCGGCTTTTCGGAATCGGCGACAAGTGATGTGGCTTGTTCGGCTCCAGCTGGGTCCCACCTCTGGCCGAAGATGGTGCCTTTGGTGAGGAACTCGTGGGCGAGGTAGCCGGCTAGGAGCCGGTTGTCAGGAGGCGGCTCGGCTTGTGCGGCGGGTGTTGACGCCTTGGGAGCGTCAAGGGCGTCTCTCTCTTTTCGCTTTCTCGACGCCCCAGCGGGTGTCAAAACGCGATGGGGGTTGTTCGACATCGCGTCGGACAGTTCCCTCAATGACGTGCCACGTCAGCACAAAGGCTCATTTTACCGAAACTGCTAAGAGTTCTGAGAAAGAGGGTAATAAAAAATCGATTAATGGCGCAAGATGGAAAAAAGGAATACGAGAAGGGTAAAAAGGTAAAATCATCCGACTAGAAAATTAGGACGGAAATGACCCCAATCCAAAAGGGGTAGAGAGAGAGAGAGATTCGACGGCCAGAGAAAACGGATCGGTGGCCGATGACCAAAACGGACGGTCTGTGAAGGATTTCTGTTTTACGAATACGATGATGAGAGAGGATATCTGAGAGAGGAAGGGAGATTTAGAAGCATTTGTCGGAGAGAGACAGAGAGAGAGAGAAAGAGAGAGAAAGAGAAAGGGAACGGAGGGGAGAAGATGGAATTTTAGGGGCGAGGGCCTTTTATAGGGATGACTTTGTTGAGTGCCCGAGGTTTTTGGGGAAATATCGGGAACGCCCTTGATTCTCTTTAATGACAAAAGTACCCTTTGCGTTACTCAGGAGAGGTTTGCTAATTAATCCGTAGTCGATTTCGGTAGTGGCCCCTCCAGCACCGAGGTCGCTACAGGTCAGTGCTGTGGGACCCACTATGATGTTTATATTGTATCTACGTCGTTCACCCATTTCTTCAGCTCATTTTAGAAGACTATGACAAAAACGAGACAGATCTATATCTCAAGTGGACCACACTACTGAAAACAATGTGATTGAATACCTACCATTAAAAACTTCTTGGGAAGCGCAGAAGTTTTGGACCAAGCTGATATTTGTATTTTCCAATCATCCATATCCGTATGACCTATCAGCTAGTTACATGGCAGATAAACATTTCGACGGGCCCTAAGAAAATTTTAATAGTACACATTCAAGTACTACTGCTTCCTGTGGTGTGATTCACCTCGGACTTAGATGTACCTCTTTATAGGTTTGCACCCTAATATGAGACGGAAAAAATGAACGGACGGCCTGGATAAAACATATACATCATGTTAGAGCCTGCAGCATGGACCAATACCAGGGTCGCTACCAAAATCCGAGTCTAATTTATCCATGCTGTCTTACTCCCTTCGACACGCAAGCAAAGAATAGTGGACCACACGTTGTAGATGTTACAGCTATCGTGTGGATCAATCAGCCAGTGATCCTGCTAAGATATTTTACCTTTTGATTTTTAAGCTTGTACCAGGGGAGTCAATGGTTCTTTGATCTAAACCATTGATATGATGGCCTAACGGACTCTACATGCGCCAAAAATCTTGGGATTGAAGGTATCGTACCCTTGAGCAGTTAGATGATTAAGAAAGAAAATTAAAAATAAAAATAAAAATACAGGAACAGCTTAAATTTCTTCTCAGAGAGTAGGGGTGTACATGTATTGGGATAGTTCTATTAGCTCGCTCAACTTGACACAAAAAAGCTTAATTTGGCTTCGTTTAAATTTGAGTTCAAGTTAAGCTGAGCTGATTTTTTGAGCTTGAAAATAAGTTTGACTAGGCCTAACTCAACTCTCCTGATTGTATCAGGCTTGAATCAAACCAAGTCATTAACTTGGTTATTTTGCCATTGATGTTGCTGATGAGCTACTGTTTAATAAAATGACTTAACAAAATATGGTTGGTGGTAAGAAAGGTACGTACATGTAATAAACATTCTTTTTTTTTTTTTTTTTTTGATTTTTATATTGCTTAAAAAGTATTGAGAAGAATACCTGTAAAATTATTATTTCAGTTTATAAAATTTGTAGTTTAGGTGTTTGTGGAAATCCTTCGATGACGAACTCGGAATGAACTTGACCTGATGTAACTCGAGTTGTTGATTAAACTGAGCTAAGCTGACCAATAAGGCCCAAGGATCCAACTTAGCTGAGTTTGAGCTGAGGTTTACTGTTGACCAAGCCAAATTAAATTGAGGTTTGACTTAATGTACACCCCTTGACTTAATGTACACCCCTAATAGAGAGGCCCATCGTATCGGTGGTTGGATTGCGAAACAATGGGCTCCACTTCCATAAGTTCTTTTTTTTATTTTTAAAATACTAACTAACAAACAAACAAAGTTGTGCACTAACCTTTTGATTCTTAAAGTTGGAACAAGTTCAGTCACAGTTCATTGATCCAAACAATATACATAATGGCCTCACAATGGGTGGCCCACGAACCAAAAAATAATCTCTTAGATGGAGAAATCCTAGCCCTTTGACAAGTAACCCACAAATAGACGGTTGAGAAAGAAAATAAGGCAGCGGTTATTTCAACCCAAAACAAAACCCCAAATGTTGATATCCCGGCGATTCTGATGCATGGGCCTACAACAGCACGGCCCATCTCTAAATTGTTTAGATCACTACCCCATGTGCCCCACCTTTGGGGACGGTATAAGGAGAAACACAGTGCACTCGCCTTACACGGGAAGCAGATTGCGTCCTGCCGCCGCCTGGACGGAATCGTTCCAGGTGGAAATGGATTGGATACTCCCCCTGCCACCAGCCTCGTGGCCGTTAGTCGGTCCTCTGTGGGACCCACCATGATGTATGTATTTCATCCATTCCGTCCATCCATTTTTAAAGATTATTTTAGGCCTAATGAAAAAAATTATAGGGAAATTAATCTCAAGTGGACGACACCATAGGAAAAAAATAGCGATTGGATATCCACCATTAAAATCCTCCCAAGGCCCACTGTACTTTTTATTTGACATCTAATCTGTTGATTTGGTCGTACAGGTCCATATGAAGGGAAAAAATAAATATCGGCTTTATCCAAAACTTTTATGGCCCCAAAAAGTTTTTAATCGTAGATGCTCATTCAACACTGTTTCCTGTAATGTGGTCCACCTGAGAGTGGGATATATCTCATTTTTGGTCTCGTATCATAAAATAATCTGAAAAATAGATGGAACGCATGGATGAAACACATACATCAAGGTGGGGCCCACAGAGCATCAACCACCAGCCATTGGCTGATGGCAGGGGGAGTAGCCAATCCGTTTCCGTTCCAGGCAGGGGTTCTGTGGGGTCCAGAGAGATGTATTTGTTTTATCCAATTCGTTCATCCTTCTTTTCAGGTCACTTTATGATGTGGTACGAAAAAATTCCAAAGTGGACCATATAGTAGGGAATGAACGCCCGCCGTTAAAAAAATTCTTGGGAACCACGGAAGCTTTACATCAGCTGAAATTTGAGTTTTCCCTTCGTCCAAGTCTCTGTCCTCTTATGAACAGGTTGGATGCAAATAAACACCAGCTGGGCCCTAGGAAGGTTTCGACGGCGAGCGTCACTATCACCCCTGCTTCATATGGTGTGGTCCACTTAAGCCTTGGGTCTGCCTCTCTTTTGGGCGTAGACCCTAACGTTTGGCCCCACAGAGACCCTGCCTGTACCGATTTCCACCCAGGCGGAGGACAGGACACAATCCCCTTCCCCTTACACGTGGGGCAATGCATACGTGTACGATCTGAGAGTTCCTCGTATGGCCATCCATATACATGCCGTCTCGCTATCAGTAGGTTGAAATGATCATGCTTCACATGTACGAAGTAGATGAACGGTGAATAAAATTGACCGATTTTCCAAAAGGAAAGTCATATGGTGCTCAGGCAGTGTACGGTGGTTGATACGCATGTACTTAGAACTTTTACAGTTGGCACAGATTAACGCAAGTCAAACCCACTAAATTGTGGAACACGCTGTCACTAAGTCACAGTCTTAAAAGTAGATTGGTTGAACAATACTGACCTCTGATTTCAGGACACTTGTTTGTTGAAATAGGACCATTGGTTAATTTTTTATTGTAACCGTCCAATCGATGTTGATCAATCCAATAGTCAGGCTGTCCAATAAGGCTAATGTTTGTTTATTAATACGTCTAAACAGGAAACTACGATTTTGACAATCTAATGTGACCCTTATGCAATTAAGGATTAGTTTCTGGGAAACGGATTGGCTACTCCCCCGGACACTGGCCCGGTGGCTGATGGTAGTTGCTCTGTGGGCCCCACTACCATATATTTGTTTCATTTATGCTGTTCATCCATTTTTATGGATCATTTTATGGCTTGATCCCAAAACTGAGAGGGATATAAATCTTAAGCGGACCACACCACAGGAAAACAATAGTGATTGGATATCCACCATTAAAATCCTCCTAAGGCCCAATCTGTTGATTAGGTCATAGAGACCTAGATGAAAGGAAAAGCAAATATCAGTTTGATCCAAAACTTTTATGGCCCTTAAAAAGTTTTTAATGGTCAATGTTCATTCAACATTGTTTCCTGTAATGTGGTCCGCTTGATATTGGAATAGACCTCACTTTTGATCTCATTTACTAAAATGATCTATAAAAATAGGTGGAAGGCATGGATGAAAGACATATACCATGGTGGAGCCCATAGAGCATCGACCAGCAGCCAGTGGATGGTGGCAGGGGAGTCGCCAATCCGTTTCCTAGCTTCTGCATGCCTGAATAACATCCATCATTTTATGCAAGAGTATTAAAGTTTTTCGCTCATCCAAATGCTAGGTACATGTGTGGATCGCTCGATAAATTTATATGGTACAAATCACCGCATGAACGGCTCAGATCTTGCAGCAGCTTGTGAATATCTAAAAGTGAGTGCACCTGGCGCGTGACCTATAATGGGACATTAGCAACGGAAGTGAATGAGTAATTCCGTACGCTAATGCAAACTCTGTGGGGTCTACTGTAGATGCATGTGTCTTATCTACGCTCTCCATCCGTTTTTGCATCTCATTTTAGGGCATAGAAATCAAAAATAGAGGCCTATCCAATCCTCAAGTGGACCACACCACAGGAAGCCGCGGGGATGATGATGTCACCATTGAAACCTTCCTAGGGCCCACAGTGATGTTTATTTGTCATCCAACCTGTTGATAAGGTCACATAGGGATGGATGAAAAGAAAACACGAATATCAAGCTTGATCCAAACATTCATATGGTCCTAAGAAGCTTTCAACTATCGGCGTACAATTAACATTATTTCTAGTGATGTGGTCCGTTTGAGATTTGGATTTGTTTCAATTTTGATCTCATACCATAAAATAAAATGAGCTGCTAAAAATGGATGGACAGACGGAATGAATAACACGCATACATCATGCTGACCTTGCAAAGTTTACTCTGTATGCATTAGGCAATCTGAATCATTAATTCATTTGTACAGCTAAATCAAGCCAATAAGGTGATCCCGGCATTTTAAATAAGGCTAATTTGTTAAAATCATTATGAGCCATAAACCACATTATTAGAATCATAAAATTAAAATATTAGTTTCAAATCACAAGAAATATCCATCCCACCTATCTACTCAATGTTTTAAGATAGCATTGGGACTTATTTTGCTTCTCCCGTCAATTTTAACTGTCCATTTTCTTCTTTTTGATGCTGTTGTATTTTATTTTTGATCATTAACATATAGAATTGCACTAAATCTAGAAAATGTATGAAAAGATTTTCTAAGATATTTAAAGTGTTTTTTGTGAAAATAAAATTGCACTGATTTGGCGCTATATAGCAATGATCCGGTATTACATATCATCAAATGGTCTATGAAATAATGCAGCTGAAATGTTTAAAAAATCTGAAGTAAGGTTGAGAGGAGAAATGCAATCGGAAGTATTAGAAGCAAATCACAGATAACAAAAGAGGAACAATCACAAAAGAGAAACATAATAAGAGAATGATATAAATGATGACTCTTCGACTACCATAATTAACAAATTGGTTGAGAAAAACGTCCGACGAAGAGTAACAGAAGAAATTTATAAATAGCAGAAGAAATCAACAGAATATATTAACTCACATTAATCAAACCAAATCAAATCTATTGATTTACTTTATCTAAAGTTATCCTACGAGTAACGATAATATAGTAGCAGTAATTCTTAGTTGTAGTTTTTAGTTGTAATCCAAATCTATGTTCATACACTGGATTTGTCTTTTATCCAATATCAAGCAGTTCTTTCAAGAGATGCATTCTTACAGTCGCTCTTAGCGGTCAATTGTAAGTTTTTCCTTTCGTCTGATTGCATTGGTATACTGAAAAGTTATTTCTTATGAAAGGCAAGGCGCAACCTATCTTAGGAGAAAGAACCCTACTCTCCGATAATCGCCTGATCGTTATAAAAATCTTGTAAGTAGCTGAGTAGGCTATCTTTCTTCTCAGATTCTAGTCATATATGTTAATATTGGACGTATTTGCTTATTTCAATGCTTGAGGTCAAAGTTGATTGATTTGAATCGGGCCACTATATCGATTTTGGCACGCTCGCACACATCACACGTTACAAAAAACAAATTGAGTATTAAGTAACTTTAGCACACCAAATGAGACTATAAATTTACTTAGTTGTCATAAATATTCATTTTTGTATCGGCTGTGTAAAAATTAATATTTTTTTGCATGCCCGGTGAGATTCTTATTGTGAATATACTTACCGATGTAGTAATTTTGTGGAATCATGAGCCAAAGAGATAGTCGCAATACTTTTGCAGCAAATAATGTTATTGTAGCCAATAACTCAGTAGTTGTTGCTCAAGAGGAAGAGTTGCAAGTGTATTGGGTACCTAAGTAAATCTATCACCCAATCCGATGCGTATTCCACCACCACCAAACCCTGATAGGGCATCAATATCTTGGGTCAAACCTCTTAAGATCATGTCAGATGGGATAGTTGAAGTTCAAAGGAAAATTTAGCACATCACATAATTATTATGTGTTCAAGCTGAATAGTCACAAGTTCAGACATAAGCCGTTAATAGGTAGATGGTGAGCCATGCTGATGGAATGAATTGGTCAATGAATATGTTTCCCAAAACAGTATCTATGGTGCCTCAGTAATAGGTTGATACTAGTTCTGTTGGAAATCTGACACTAGTATACCTAGTACAACTAACGCCACATGCACCCCCTCTATGGCGAAATATGCCTCCTGCTCCTATTTTGATACAAGATGTGCGAAATTCATTATCATCTAAGGATTTCAAGCGCCCTGAACGTGAGAATAGAAACTTTGTCCCTAAAGTAAAGATTTAAGAGATACCTGCGAGGCAACCTATGACCAAGAATTAACATTGTAAAGAGAAACAATACCCAATTGATCCAGAGTCATATTTGATTGTTGGGTAATAAAATTGAGACCGTAATCAAATTGTACAATTTGCCTAAGAGGTAACAGGTCAGGTTCTCGGTTAAACTATTAATCTAGTATATCACAAGCTATGTCCTGATTGGATCAATCGCAATATCCATTGCCGATGAATTATCCACCTAATTTTATACTATTTACAGGTGATATTGGTTAATCAACCATAAAACATATATATCGTTTTACTATACAGTATGAAAAATTAGCCATTAAATAGAGTAGCTTATACTTAATACTCCAATTTATTACCAAACTCCATATAAACTTGGCATGAAATGGAAGAAGAGTTTTATACCCAGTTCTTTTACAAGGATATAGAAATTTTCATGGTCGATCTTGCACATTTTTAACAATTACCGGGAGAATTGGTTGAAAATTATATCGCTCATTTTTTTAAAAAAAGTAAAAAGTCGATATAAAGCGGTCACGACTAGAAGTGTACACGAACCAAGTTAGCTCGGTTAACTCGCTCGACTCGACTCGAAAAAGCTCAATTCAACTCAGTTCGAAGTTGAGTTTGAGCCAAGTTGAGCTATTTTTTGAGCTCAAAAATGAGTTCGAGTTGGCCCTGGCTCAACTCGACTTGGATTGAACCCAGCTCGAATTGAACTCAGATCGAACCAGTTCGGTGACTCGGTTACTTTGATATTGATGTTGC
This sequence comes from Magnolia kwangsiensis, assembly GCA_037074715.1. NCBI lineage: Eukaryota > Viridiplantae > Streptophyta > Magnoliopsida > Magnoliales > Magnoliaceae > Magnolia > Magnolia kwangsiensis. The sequence goes on from CM073573.1 coordinate 35,448,546, forward strand.
TCACCAAGTGTTTGATAAATGACTTAAAGAAGTGTGGCTGGTGGCAAGGAAGGTATGTATATTAAACCAACACCCTTTTTTCTTGATTTTTATGTTTCTTAGAAGGTGTTTGATAAAAACCTGTAAAACCATTGTTGCTGTCTCAAATACAGTGAGATTTTGAAGGTGCAGTCCAGGTGTTTGTGAAAATGCTACAATGGCGAACTCGGCTCGATCTTGGCTCGAACTTGGCCCGAACTGGCCCGAGCTGTTGACCGAACCGAGCCGAGTTGACCAGTCAGGCTCGAGGACCAAGTCGAGCCGAGTTCGTGCTGAGGTCAGCTAGTGGCCGAGCCGAGTCGAGTTGAGGCCAGCTTAACTCGCTTCGACTCGATGTACAGCCCTAGTCAGGACTAAGGCTGAATTCGTTCAATTGGTTTAAAATGGTTTGAAATTTAAAGTTTGAAAGAAGTTTATCGAGACAAAATTTACCAATTTATACGATTTAACCAAAAAGGTATATCGATATGAAGCTTTGCTTTAAGAGGGGATATAACAGGAGAATTTGTTATTAGGAATATACTATTATTATCCTAATTATGATGTGACAGTGGCCAAGGTAGTTTCTAAACAGTCGTTTATCTACTCAACATTGGTTAAAACAAAAGTAACCGCGCTATCCAATCAGAAAGTTCAAAAGACGTACACCTTTGATATTATTCGAGATGACGAAATCTTTGACATTATGTTAACCGAAAAATTTACATACATCATGATCATCACATGCTTGAACCATGAGTGGTTTGGTTGTACTGTAATTATGAAATACTTGTGAATTGAATTGTTGTATCATCATATATTATATCTAGAAATTGTTATGGATATTTAGAATTAAAAACCATGATTATTTTAAATTAGATTTTGACTGGATGATTAATTAGTGAGCATGGTTGATTTGCTCATCACCATGTATGGTTAACTTACTGCCGTGTTAGACTAGTTAGGTAAGCATGGTCGGATTGTAAAAAGTTCTTAACATCAAAAGCCATGTGAGATCTTGTCACTCCATTTAAGTTGGTGAGCATGATTGATTTGTTTATTGGTGTTACTCTATTCGATTAGTGAGCATGGTTGAATTTCTTATCAACATGCAGTGATGAATTGTACACCTCACCGGTCACCGAACCGATTAGGTGAGTATGGTTGAATTGCTCATCAACATGCAGTGATGAATTGTACACTTCACTGGTCCGATTAGGTGAGCATGGTTAATTTGTAAAAGGTTTTTAATGTATAGGGCTATGCGAGATGTTGAAAAGGTGAATAAATTAAATGCAAGTACATGTTTTGCTGGACTGATTACGTGAGCATGGTTGATTTGCAAAAGGTTCATAATGTTTAGAGTTATAAAAGTTTATGAAAAAGTAGTTAATGATAATTTGATATAATGAAATATATAATTGCATTATATACACTATTGTATTCATGTATTATGATATCATGGTTTATTTATAAAATTATTATATGAATTCCATATATAACATTACTTTTTTAAGATTTTATTTATTTTTATTTGTCTCTTATCGATTGGCTTCATATGGCATACCTCTTAGAATTCAACTATGGTGAATATGATTTCACTGAGCATCTAACTCACCCAATTTGATGACTCTTACAAGTTTGCAAGATGAGAGAGGAGTAGTGGAATAAGAAAATTATGATAACAATTTTTATTTAAGTTTAGCCCTTAATTTATTTTAATTATCTGAAAATTTATAATGAATTTATGATGAAAAGCTTTGAATAAGAGTTAAAAGTAGTAAATGATTAGATTTGTGAATTCATAAAATTTAATTTTAATTCTTATGATTTGGATGATTTAATACTGATTTAATTTTCATGTGTGACGAATTGAATGTGAATATGAATATGCGATATAATTGTATATAATTTAATTCACACCCTAGAACTCAGATCAAGGTAATTGTACTCGGGTTCTAAATTTCGAGGCGTGATATTATTACCGCAGGGGGCTAGGTACCAAAATAGTTTTAAAGTAGCCATGACCCACTCAAGTGTAGATCTATCATATTTTTCAACTAACATCCTAACATGAGGTACAACAACTATACTAAATGAATGTTATATATGTATTACAATGGTTCCATAAACCCTTTGTTGCACATGCTCGTAACAAGATGTATTAAAATGTAATCCAAAAAAGAATAGACATGATAGAAAAGTAGTTACATGAAAAGTTATAAAAGACCAAACTGCCTTAAAATGAAGGGCCACACTCAACACATATGAAAAACTAAAAATTACGTCCCTTAATATGATTAATTGCAAGAGTAAAATTAACCAAATGTTCTTTGCCTTATATATAATGAAGATTTGTTGATTGGATTTACACTATTGACTTCCTTTATTTCGACTAAATTGAACATTAAATGTTCGTTAACTAATTATTATAAATTTTTATTTTCACTGCCTAAGTTAAGGCCCACAATTGAAAAGTTTAAATTCTTTTACTTGATTTCCATGTCAATAATTAATTTACTACATACTTAACAACCATCCTTGTTAGAGTACTATCAAAGCTTTTGTCATCATACAATAAGATTTAACCACCCAATTTCACACAAGTGTTGAGCCTTACCATCGTTACATATTTTCAAAATATAAAATAATTTAAAATTTATTTTAAAAATATGAAAAATTATATTTTCATTTTTCCATTAAAAGATTTTCTTCTATAATTTGAAAGTGTTATATATATATATATATATATATATATATATATATATATATATATATATATATATATATATATATATATATATAAGGTTCAGAGAATTAATTGTTAGAGAGTTGAATTTTGCTAAATCAAGAGTTCAATATAACAAGCACATGAACTATTTGGGCACCTTTTGACACATTTTTTGATGTACTTAATGCATTCGCTTGAGATAGTAATTAAGCCATGTGATGTGAAAGGGTGTTAACCAATTTAGCTATAGTTGATCGTCATAATTAAATTACAATATTCATGTTGATCAAAATGAAAAATGTGTCTTCCGCCAACAAAAAGTAATTCTTTAATGAACACTCTTAGGGCCCTTTTAGGAAGAAACAACAAGATAAAATGCTCTTAATTTAAGTGAAGTTTGGTTATAGTTGACCCACTAGTAAACACGAATTTAGTTATTATTGATCATTGTAATTAAATTATGATAATGTCTTAATTTAAATGAAAATATAAAAATGTCTTTTACTAACAAACAAGTATCTCTTTAAGGCACAATCTCACACTCTTATAGGAAGAACCAATAAGATATAATAAAATCATTTTTTATATTCTCAAAATCTTATAATCTTTCTTATAAGCGCTTTTTTATTTTACCTTTTTTTATTGTTTTGAAATGCATTTAAAATGTACAACAATATTACATTTATTGTAAAATATTAGTCTATAAATTAGGCTTAGATTATTTTGAATGCAAACTTGCTATAGCCATTTACAAATGCTAGTTTAAATAATATGGAAGCATTTACATTCTTAAGAATAGTACACTTGCATGATTCAGTCTGTGTTTATATCTCATCCATTTCTTTATCTTACACCATCCACATCCACACACATGTACCATTAATTGTTATTATGCTGACCGTTAAAATGAGGTCCGTTTGCTTAGGACACAACATTGGTACTAGTCCATAACAATCAAAGTTGAATCACGAGTTTATTAACGAAGCAAATTGCAGTTGCTTACTTCATGCTAGGAGTGTCACTAGCATGCCATGCTATTATTTTACATGCCTTGTCATCTACAGTCAATCAAACCACTAGTTCTGCATTTGGTTGTTTACAATATGTGTGTAAGAAGTGAGTTTCCTACCTAGTTGGAAAAAATGCTTAGATCTTTTGCTAAAAAATTAAGTCATTACTCTTAGGTGGGTCATACCTACAAATTAGACTGACTATTACAATGAAATTTGGGTTGTCGATTGTTTCATATGATGTGGCGTATGTTTTGGTTCACCTAAGCTATAGAATGAGCTAACTTGTACGTAAGAAGATCTAAATAGTATAGCCCACTCAAGAAAAAGATCTAATCAATTACACGTGTTCATACCAGCACAAGTGCTTATGCATGAATGTGTAGAGCTCTCACATGTGGGTGGATTTGTCGAACCTATATAATGTTGTATTAGAAATAACATAAATCTCTTAAGCATAGGGTAGCACTTAAGAGTATCAATCAGTTGAGTTTGGATCGGTTCATGTAGTACTCATATTTGAACTAATGTCTTACTACTCTTCAAGTTTGGGTCTAGTTCTTAAATACCGAGATTTGGATTAAGTCAAGATAGATACTTATTGAGTATCCATTAGATTTTTTGATCTAGATTTCAATTTAGGGTTGAAAAAAATAAGAGCATTTATATGGTTAGGCCTACCTAATGGATGGACTAAATCATCTACACATATGCCACTTTGATGCAGGGAAGAGTTGAAATAATAAGAGAAAGATCACCGTCTTCCTTAAGTGATTAAAACCTTAAATCCACAAGGAAAGCTCTTGAGCCCACAAGAAAATAAGAGAGAGAATTTAAGTATTTTATTAAATAATGTTTGTATGATTTCTCGATTATTCACTAATAAAGAAAAGTCAAACCTAATTCAAAATTATTCGAAATAGCAAAACTCTTAATTACTTAAAATAGAAAAATTGTTCTAAAGCCTAATTTTCTAAAATTAAAAACATCCAAATAAACCTTAATAGAACATTCTTAACATTATTATGAGTAATTTCTAAAACAGGCGAAAATCTTAAAACTCTAAAAATAAGGAGATATGATAAAAAAATAAAAATTATTAAAATAGTAATTTTTTTCTAAAATAACAATTTTGAACCGGAAGCGTACGTTTTCCTACAAAACAACCTTTAACCCAAAATAACCTTAGCTTATAGATGATCCCGACCTTTATAGGTATACATTAATTGATAATCATATAACTTTAGGAGCCTAATTGAAATATGATAAGTCATGCTTAACGTGGTACAAAGTTGTTATAAAAATTTCAACCCAAAATAACATATTCCGAGTGAAGATCGATCCCATTGACAGACCATTGATGCCTCTCGATCAAACTATCGATTGATCAAAGATTAAGACTCTTCGATCAATCAAAGGTGGCAAAAAACATCCAGCAACTAAAATGCCTATATTTTGAATTTTCTCAATACCATCGAGGTGCCTTTGATCCCATTGAAGGGTCGTTTGATTGATCAAAATCTCTTGGTCGATCGAACGAGGCTATCCATTAAAGATCCGTAGGAGCATTTTCTTTATAAATAATGCAATCATATTTTTGTGTTAGGTATGGATTTTGACATTTCAGAGACCCTAGTGTATCATAAACTCTATCAAACCTCTTAGGCTCTATCCTAATAATTTATGCTCTATTCTTAGTGATTTTTCACTCTATTGAGTGTTCTAATCTCCGTTACAATAAGAACATGACTTCGAGTCTCTAAGTTTTGACATTAATCACATAGGTAAATTCTAATGTCTATCAACTTCTAAAATATCCATATAGGTGAATCCTTACTAGAAACCTATTCATACTATTAGGTGTATGAGATTCAACTCAACTCCCATTAATTTGGTAGCCTCATTAAAGCATCAAGTACAAGGTAGCCAATACAAGAAAGTGAAAGAAGATCGCCTTCAAAGATCGGAGGAACATAAGAGAAGTCGATTGAAGCATGAAAAAGTATTGATCAAACATCTCAAGAAGACATTACAAAATGGACTTAATTCGATAAGTAAGTTGTCAATTGTAAGAGTCTACATACTCTCTCCTTGTGTAGGATTAATTATGGAGTTCGTGATCCAAACTCACATAGGTTCTTGTGTAAGACTATATCACCACCAATATGAGTGAGTACATATGTAAGTCCTTTTAAAGCCTCTGACGGGAGTATACATGTGTCAAGTCCTTATATAGTCCTCCGATGGAAGTGTACGTTTGTAAGACCTTGTGTAGGTCTTTGACAAGAGTGAACACTTGTAAAGATTGGGGCTGTACCTATTGAAAACTCCTAAGATATTTAACACTAGTATACTTGAGGAGAGTGTATCCGCTGGGAGTTGAGTATGAAAATTAAACCACTAGTATACTTGTGTCTATGATTGTCATTTGAGTACAATTCTATTCTTTCTTATGTATTTGCTTAGTTAAAATATATGAATGCTAAAATTGGATTATATGTTAGGTACTTGCAAATCACACATAAGTATACTATTTATATGGACTAGTTGCTTAATTGACATATCTTCTATAGTCTATGTGATTGGATTCACTTTGGCTTGAAAGCCTTAGTGTTAATTTTTCTTGTTAGTTTAATTGATAAATTATACATATTAGGTAAAAAAATTAATCGGTCCTAATAACCCTTCTCTAGGATTTGGCCATAATTTTATAGGTCTGTTAAGCTTCTGCACACACTGTGGTAGATTATCTTACGCAATTTCACACACTTCGAATGACAATTTCTCCTTATCCAAAATGAATTTCTTCAATCGGAACATGCCTAGAGCCCAATTACATCATTCCATACATAGGAATGGGCCCAAATCTGTAGATTATTTCCTCTTTCGTTTGTGCTTCTTTGGGTCCAGCTGTACAAAGAATTAGGGGTGTACATCGAGTCGAACTGAGTCGAGCTGGCCTTAGCTCGACTCGGCTCGACCACTAGTTGACCTTAGCTTGAACTCAGCTCAGCTCGGTCCTCAATCCTGATTGGACAGCTTGGCTCAGTTTGGTCAGTAGCTCGGGCTAGTTCGAGCCACGATCGAGCCGAGTTCGCCTATGTAGTATTTTCACAAACACCTGGACTACACCTTCAAAATCTCCCTGTATTTGAGACAACAATAATGGTTTTATAGGTATTCTATCAAACACCTTCTAAGCAACATAAAAATCAAGAAAAAAAAGGGTATTGGTTTCATATACATACCTTCCTTGCCACCAGCCACACTTCGTTGAGTCATTTCATCAAACACTTGGTGAGAAACATCAATATCAAAGTAACCGAGTCACCGAACTGGTTCGATTCGAGCTGGGTTTGATCTGAGTCAAGTCGATATGGGGCCAGCTTGAACTCGACTCGAATTCATTTTCGAGCTCAAAATATCAACTTAACTCGGCTCGAACTCAGCTTCAAACCAAGTTGAATCGAGCTTTTTCGATTCAAGTTGAGTGAGCTAACCGAGCTAGCTCAGTTCGTGTACACCTCTACAAAGAATACATCTGTAACATGTCCTAAAGTAGTCCCCTTCACTTGGAAAGAACTTTCCCTTGAGTTATTCAATGGATTTAGCTCGTGACACTCATATAGGTCTGCCACATTGAAACTCCATAAGATTTCCATGTCCTCGGAAAGATCAATAACATAAGCATTATTATTGATTTTTTCATGGATCGGAACATGACCGATCTTCTTATTCCTCAGCTTATTATAAGTGTCAGTTGGAAACATCTTCTTGCATAAGTGAACTAGCACGTTATCATCCACTTTAGATATCTTCCGGTGTTGATATTTATCAAGCTTTTTCTTCTACTTGGTATTAGACTCATGTAACTTCTTGGGCGTCAACAAAGCTAGCACAACACAAGGACTCATGCTTTCCCTCACTAGACCTTTACAGATTAGTTCATCCACTTGCCCTTATAAGATTTCGTACTCCTTCGAACTCATCTTATAATAAATGCAATTGAACAAATTTATCCATAAGATAAGGTCAATGTGGTGCTAGATATTTTGTATAGGGACAACTCGTCAGGAAGTTCATCAGGCATAATTCTTCCAAACTCTTGCAACGATGGTTTCAACTTCTTCCCCCTTTATGGCTAATGTATAGATTTCCCACGTCTCCTCATATTCTTTAACGAAACCCCATTCAGTTAGGAGAGATCTCCCCTCCACTTTAAAAGCATTGGGTTGGTTTCCATTTTAATAGGGGGCGGATAATCTTTCTATTACATTTAACAAATACAAATATATTAACCAGACATCTATCAATGACATCAATATGGTATTGTCATGGTTGACTAAATAACATGTTATAGGCCTCCATATCAATCACGTCACACATTATTTCATCCTTATAATATTAACCAATAAAAAATGGTATACAACATTATTTAGTTATCTTTGTTTTGCTGACCTTTTAATCCATCCAATTGTGTATGGAGAAGGTGCATTTCTGTCTTCAATCGTAGCTTTTTTTACCATAATCTTCAACACGAAGTTCTCATTACTGTCGCCATTTATGATCAAATCACATATCTTTTAATGCACGATGTACTTCATTCGAAAGATGTTATGCCACTGCAGATATATCTCTTCCTTCGGCGTGTACAAGAGCTTCCTCACAATTAGCGTGAAGGCCTGTGATTTACCATTATCAAGTGATGGTATGCAATTCATCACCGGTGTCACACCATGAACATAATGACCGCGAGCTCCATCATCGATCTCATGTTGCTTATCATTGCGAACATAGATATGTCTTAAAGCTTCAGTCAAATAGTTGATCGTCACTTGCAATCCTTGCATTGCCTACGGATTCTTCCACTAGTAAGCTTCAAATGTCGTTACGATCATAGAATTGTCCCTTGAGAACTGTTTGTGGATTATTGCTCAAGCCATTATTAAAAGTCATCAAATCGAGGAAAAGTCTCACTCTAATACCACTTGATGCGGGGAAGAGTGTGAAATAATAAGAGAGATTATTGTCTTCCTCAAGTGATTAAAATCTTAAATCCACAAGAAGAGCCCTTGAGTCCACCACAAAATAAGAGAAATTTTGAGTCTTTTATTGGATAATGTACATATAATTTCTTAATTACTCTACTAATAAAGAAAACCCAAACCCTAATTCAAAATTATCCGAAATAGCCAAACTCTGAGTTACCTAAAATAGCAAAGCTCTTCTAAAGCCTAATTTACCAAAATAGAAACGTCTAGGTAAATTTTATCGGAGCATTCCTAACAATATTAAAAGCAATTTCTAAAAAAGATAGAAAATTTAAAACTTTAAAAATAAAGAGATACGACAAAACTAGAAATTAGAAAAAATAGTAAAATTTTCTAAAATCACAATTTTGAACTAAAAGTGTGCATTTTCTTGTGAAATGGATGAGTGTGACCTGTTATGCAAGTGGGTTAACTTTAGAACCATCATTACATAACGATCAATAGATTGTGCATTTCATGACAATGCCTAGATAAAAAATTACAGCTAATTTATGGTTCACACTTCAAATGGTAATTTCTCCTTATCCGAAATGAATTTCTTCGAACTGGACATCCCTAGGGCTAGATTACATCAAACCCTATGTAAGATTAGGGCTGTTCACGAGTCGAGCTAGCTCGACTCGGCTCGAGTTAGCTCGAATTGACTCAGTTTGAATGGCCAATTTGAGCCGAGCCAAGCTAATTATTTGAAGCTTGAGTTGAGTTCAATCTGAGTTCAACCAAGGGGCATTTTAACTCAACTCGAACTCGAACTTGACTCAACTCGAAGCTCGAACTTGAGCTCGACTCGGCTCGATTAATAAATATATTAAATATTAAATATTATATATAATATATATTTAATATTATATTATATATATATACATATATTATATTAATATAAGTTTTAAGTTTTAACTTAAAAAAAAATTCCTAAAGTCTCTACCTGACTGTACGCACCCCCTTTCCCTTTCCCTTTCTTCTCTTTCTCTACCCACTGTCAGCCGCACGCTTGCCCAGACTAGCACCACTAATTTTCATTTCAACTCCACAATAGTATGATTTCAATCTCGTGAGATTTAATTCTTGGGTGAGCAACCCAAGAAATCCGAGATAGATTTTTCTCAGATTTGTTAGAGCTTCAAGGAAATCCAATGATCTGATTGGCTAGAGCTCTTTACTTGGATTTCTGATATGTGTTCTGCTCTATTTCTTTTCTAGTACTTGGATTTCTTCTAGTGGAAGAAGATCAAGAACAGATCGGTTCTTATAGGTTTCCTCATTCGATTCGAAGCTTTGTTTGGTTTTTTCATATGGTTTTGCTTTGCTTCTCCTAAGATTTTTGAATTTTCATCAATGGAGGAGGATTAAGAATAGAATCCATTACTCTCTCACCCAACAAGCTCGAGGTCAACTCGAGTTAAACTCGACTCAACTCGAACCACTAACTCGACTCGAACTTGACTCGACAGCTTTGGCAAACAAGCCAAGCTTCAATGTTGAGCTCGAGGCTGAGCTCGAGCTCGAACTCGAGTACATCATGGACAAGCCAAGCCAAGCTTGGCTCAACTCGACTTGACTCGGCTCGATGCCCACCTCTATGTAAGATTGAGCCCAAATCTAATAAACTACATTCTCTTTTATCTGAGCTTATTTAAGTATGGTCGTACAAAAAATGTATATGTGACACATCTTACATTACACTTTGACACATGTATAGTGTGTAAACAGGCTTTATTACACATTTGTATAAGAAAAATCATTTTTTTGTTAAAGTAATCAATGTATGTTAAATATTATATAATTGTATTAGGCCCAACTAGTACAATTATATAAAAACCAACCAGACTCAAGTAAACCCAACTTCAAGCGGGCCTACGTGATGGATCTAACCTGAACCCAACTAGACCCAAAATTAACTGGGTCCAAAAGCCGAGACCCGCGCCCCCACAAATTCTTAATAGGCCACAAATTCTTAACAGGCCCAAAAGTTAAGGACCCAGACCCATTAGAATCGAGTACTGTCACGCCTCAAACTCAGAAATTGGGCTCACAAAAATTTCGATCATCGAATCTGGCGCCGACAGCCTCCGTAGAATCCCATTCTCGGCTCCCAACTCCCATTCTCCAGGTTTCGATCCTGGGATGCTACGAGGAGGATTTTCAAAATCAGTTTGATTCGTGATAAGCATAACCAAAGGCATAACCCACAAACAATAACCAAAAACTTCATTACATTTTCACTATGATCAAACACTTTACAAGTATAATGAGCATAAAGGGAAATACAATGATGATGAACAAGAACTCGAAGATGATCTACAAAGTGCTCCTGCCTCAGCATTGCTGTGCCGCAACGTCACCTACACGCAACGGTCGTGCATAAGCTTATAGAAAGCTTAGAGGGTAGTGAAAGTATGTGCGTAAGGTAGTAATATGATCATTCAATATCAGAGTAATGCGGAATATACTGATGGATCCATGAATACTGTTAGCCGTACCAAGGTTATGCGGTGCAAGGCATGAATGATGTCGGGCATACCAAGGCTATGCGATCCGAAATGCAACTCAAGAATACAATCCTCACCTAAGTCCACATATCAATACATCACAACTTTGGAATATCGGTCTAGTATACTCTAAACCAGATCGCTGCCCCATCGGGCGCAATAAGGTAAGTGGAAGAGACCTCATTATCCATTTGTCAATATCGGGCTCGACTCGTATATAGCGGATCCATTCTTCGAGCTGGTCAAACTCAACTTAGCCTTGCCTCCTACTCTCAGGCGGATAAGGCCGTACCCCCTTTCAACCGACCATGACACAGTAGAAAGCGCGATCGTCTGGTAATCAGTACTCGACGCTTATGCACCCACTCGGTCTAGATGTTGGAGCAACCTTTGGTACCATAAGGGTTTAGGGACTTTCACCCATGGATATCTATAGCACCCCATGTAGAATGAGATTTTCGGTATCCAATCCTTCCAACCATGGTACGCCTGTGGAGATTATAGTCCCGATGTTGCTAGGGTGTATAGTAATCATGTCATATACTGCGAAATGCATGAATCACACTATCCAATCATGCGGAAAATTCTGCGCGTATCGTGCACTCATATGGGACAAGATCGCCTAACCGGGAGCCCCTAAATAATCTTCTCGAAGACATATGCTATGATCAGTCACTTCTCATATCAAGCATACATATGATGCGTATGATCGTGAGTCATGGAACTATACTAAACATGTGATAAGGTAATGAACTATCCTTACAATGCAGATGGGCCTAGACGGTCTATACACAACAAGTCCGGGCCTAACAATGGGCCCTAGGGAGAATCGTAATATGGACATCCAACCAACATTATACTCACAAAGTGGACGTCAAACCAACATTGCTCCCAAGCCACGATTGTCGTAAACATCGTTACATAATCTGTGTTGGGATCACACATTGCAATGGACCTTAGGTACATCCCATTGGGCCTTAAATACATCAAATGGGCCATATCATATGGACCTTTTACTCATCAAATGGGCCACATCAATGGGCCGCAGCAATGGGCCTTATGTGCAGATTCAATGAGTCATAACCCGTGGGCCTTAGATTGCATCGAATGGGCCTAATCTCATGGGTCTTATATGTAACAAATGGGCCACACCAATTAAGCCCCATATGTACATTAAATGGGCCTTAACACATAGACCCTAGTACATCTCGATGGGTCTTAACCCATGGGCCCCTAAAACATCAAATGGGTCTAATCCCATGGTTCTTAGAATACATTAAATGGGCCTCGACCCATGGGCCTTAGAATACATCAAATGGCCTAATCTCATGGGCCTTAGAATACATTAAATGGGCCTCGGGCCATGAGCCTTAGAATACATCAAATGGGCCTCGACCCATGGGCCTTAGAATACATCACATGGCTTAATCTCATGGGCCTTTAATTCACATCAAAGTGGGCCCTAATGGACTACCACAAATACCTTAAGATGGGCCTCAAAACATGCCAAGGTGGGGTCCACTTGGACTATGGATCTGGCTCATTTGTTGTCTCAAGCCATAAAATGAGCTTGCAAAGTGGATGGAGAGTTTAGATGCAACACATGCATTATGGTGGGGCCCACACACATGGACAGCATGGAGAGAACACATGCTTCATAGGGGTCCCACCCTCCAACCCTGGACGGTGTAGTGCAAACACGTGCACCATGGTGGATTCCACCTTCCCTGGTGGACGGTGTGAATAAAGTACATACATCATTGTGGGTCCCACGTAGGGCCCACCGTAACATTTGTTTCCCATCCAAACCGTCCATACGGTCACAGAGACCTGGACGAAGAGGAAAAATGAATTTCATATTGATTCAAAACTCATGTGGACCCAAATCTGGGTTCCAATGGTAGAGGTTCAATCCCACTGTTTCCTGCAATGTGGACCACCTGAGTTATGGATGCAGCTAAAAGTTGGAGGGGGCCCACTCCAGGAAGGGACCCATCACATGAATGGATTGGATGGAAAATACACATCATGGTGGGGCCCATGGCTGGAGCCGTGGGTGGCTGCCATCCGCCCGCCCGCCAGAGCGCAGGCAACGTCTGCTGCCTTCTGACAGCAGCAGCGCTGTTGCTTCCTTTCTTCTTCTTTTTTCTTTGTTTATCCCGTGAAAAATCACATGTAGGGCCTGCTACCTGAGAATCCACTCCGTCCAATAGATTTTAGGTCTCGAAATACACCAAACAAGTCCAATGTTCGGTATTTTTGGATGATTAGAAACATCAGGAGATTCTTTTAATGGTAACCACCAAAGTTTTCTATATTTAAGGCCCACTAGATGATCAGGTTAGTCTCATTCTTCAGCTCAACGGTTCAAATGTTCCAGGGAATGAGGTGGACGACGTGGATTGAATACATACATCAAGGTGGGGCCTATGAGACTGGGCCACCCCATGAGCTTGTAATCAAGCTAATATTTGTGTTTTCACAAAAACGTCCAGTATATTCAGGTGGGCCACCACATGATAAATGGTGTGGGTACAACACACATAAGGTGGGCCACACTTGTAGATGGTTTAGATAGAATACATGCCTCATGATGGGGTCCATTCAAGTGGGCCACACAACCGTATTATGATCTCAAAAAGGGGAAATGAAATAGAGAGGGAGAGAGAGAGATAGAGTGGGACACACTTGAGATGGAGGGCTCCGTCACTATGAGCCCTCCCTTGTAAGAAATCATACATCAAATGGATCCCTTTACACATGGGACCACCTAAATCGAAATCAACGGTAGAGATCCTTTCCCCACCAATATGGACGGTTTAGATGACCTATTTAAAGTAAGGAAATAAACATCATGATGGGGTCCATGGAGAATGACCCCATCATGGAATGATCATGATGATCAAAGTGGGTCATCGACCACATCTTAGGATCCCAAGTGAGATCCAAACCATTGATCGGTTGGCCTCACTTGATCCATCTTAAAAATATGAAAAACTATTATTATCAAGCACCCACCGTTCGATCTTCTTACTCCTATGGGTTCCTTAGCTCCTTAATTTTGATTCCAACGGAGGAGATGAGAAATGGATGACTAGGATGAGAGATCTTGAGATGGAAAGGTGGGCCACACTTGGAGTTTGAAAGAGAGGGAGAGGCTCATACGTATGGAGGTTTAGTTGCTTGAGAAAGTGATTTGAAAATGAAGGAGAGAGAGTGTTGTAAAGGGAGAGAGAGAGAGAGATGGGTGATGGAGTGATGGATGTGGTGGTGATGGGTGTGTAAGATACTTTTTGACTTTTGTGGCCTTTTGTGTAAGAAAGGCATGGGCTTTGTAAGAACTTTTTGACTTTGAGGCTTACTTGGGAATGGGTGAAAGGTGATGTGTATTTACATATACTTGACATGTTAAGATTGATTGATTGATGAATTGATGGATTGATGTGACAAGTCCTAGAGATTCTCTTGAATTTTACAATACGTGGCTTTTTCATCACACCGAACGCTTGCTCACATCTCCTGGCCTGGGTATCGCTTCGGCGTGTGAGTCGCGGCGACGGCGCGGTCGCTACGGTAAAGGTCTTGGGTTAAGTCGATAAGGGTTGATGGCATACGAATCAGGGTTGCGCGCAAATATTGGTTAAGGGTCGAAGGTTGCTGGAATTCGACCGGTAAGACCGCGAAAGTCTACGGAACGGTACGGTCTAAGATACGGGTCTTACAGCTCTCCCCTCCTAATAAAAATTTTATCCTCGAAATTTATGCAATCATCGTAACTAGACATAACTCATGAGGGAGAAGAAACATGACATCATCATATAGAATCAGAGACAATATACAAAATACAATACAAAATCAATCATCAAAGAGGTGGGGATAATGCTCTCAAATCTCAGCCTCGCGCTCCCAAGAAGCCTCCTCTATAGAATGGTGACCCCACTGAACCTTCACCAAAGGAATGACCTTGGTCCGGAGGACCTATTCCTTCCGATCAAGGATACGAACTAGCTGCTCGATGTAAGAAGTGTCCTCACGAACCTCCAACGGCTGCCAATCAATAACGGAAACTATATCTGACCCACACTTCCTCAACATAGAGACATGAAAAATGTTGTGGACGTCAAACAACTGAGATAGCAAGGCAAGCCGATAGGCCACGGCGCTAACGCTCCCAGTGATCTCGAAAGGTCCTATAAATCTCTGGGCAAGCTTACCCTTCGCTCCAAATCGAACTACGCCTTTCATGGGTGAGACCTTGAGATACACATGGTCCCCTACACCAAACTTCAAGGGACAACGCCGACGATCAGCAAAACTCTTCTACCAGCTCTGAGTTGTGCGCATCCTCTGCCTGATGATATCAATAGCCTTTGACGTCTCCTACATAAGCTCGAGACCTAGGAGACGTCGCTCTCCAACCTCGGTCCAACAACTCGGTGATCTGCATAGTTTGCCATATAGTGTCTCAAAAGGAGTCATGCCAATGGTCGCCTGATAGCTGTTGTTGTACGCGAACTCAGCCAATCGCAGATCCTCATCCTAGCTACCCTTGAAATCAATCGTACAGGCCCGAAGCATATCCTCAAGTATCTGATTGACTCTCTCGGTCTAGCCATCGGTCTGCGGATGGTAGGCGGTGCTGAGCTGCAAATCAGTCCCATCGCTCTTTGGAAGCTCCTCCAAAACTGAGACGTGAACCTCAAGTCTTGGTCAGAAACGATCGAGACTGGAACGTCATACAGTCTCACAACCTCCTCGATAAATAACCTCGCAAGCCGGTCCATAGACCAAGTCTCACGCATCGCAAGGAAATGTGCCGACTTCGTGTCACGCCCCAAATTCGAAAATCGAATTCACAGAAATCTCAATCTCCGAATCCGATGCCGATAGCCTCCGTAGTACCCCATTCTCGGCTCCCAGCATTCACATGCCAGATTCCAATCCTGGGATCTTACAAGGAGGATTTTTTTTATACATTTAACTAGTAATAAGCATAACCACAAGTTTACCCAAATCATAACGGCAACATCATCATCATATATCCACTAATATAATCATTTGAATACAATGCTAAAAGGGAAAATACATATGTCAAAATCAAAGCTCTAGAAAACAGCCGCACGCTCCAAGCTCAATGCTGCTGCAACCTAACATCACCTGCACGCATCTATCGTGCATAATCTTATAGAAAGCTTAGAGG
Organism: Magnolia kwangsiensis; assembly: GCA_037074715.1. Lineage (NCBI taxonomy): Eukaryota > Viridiplantae > Streptophyta > Magnoliopsida > Magnoliales > Magnoliaceae > Magnolia > Magnolia kwangsiensis. Next base: position 35,465,045 of record CM073573.1, read on the forward strand.
GTGGTGTAAGTGTGTGCACAAGATAAGTAACAAGAGTCTAATACAATATCATAATCATACAATACCGAAAAACTAAAAATTCATAAACCATACAATGTCTGAATAAGCCGAAACACTGACAAGATTATATATCGTATGATAACAGAGTTAGCGGAAGTATGAACAAGTCCATAAGTCAATCAATATCAAAATACGCAAAATAGAACAACCAAGGAATAAGGAATCATAAAGAGCTAAATATCATATGCCTGCAGGTGTAATGCAATATGTGATGCGAATGAAATGACCATGATAGAGTGTGAAGTCGGGATGATAGTACATGGTATCACAGGCTATGGGGTCCATCACAAGGAACTTCTATCCAAACCAGTCTCATACCTAAATTTGGATAGTCAGACTCGATGTAGTAGACTCCTAATCTTAGGTTAGTCGCACGCCCAACCGAAATCCTTGTCATAACGAAGGTACACAACAAGTAGTTGCGCACCACCAGCCCGAGTGAATAGTGAATGAAATAAATGTATGAGTATGCAGCTCTCAATAAGTCTACATATCAGTATGGTTCCTCTCTAGAAAATCATCATCGGGGTTTAGTACACTCCAAATGGCACTGCCGCTCTCCCTAGCCGCACAGTCCAAGTGAGCGTAAGAAACCTCAATATCCGCCTAGCCAATAGTTTGCCAATACCTATCCGGCATATCGATAGTGAACCCATTCCTCGAGCTGGTTAGACTCAGCCTAGCATTGCCCCTACTCTCGGGCGGGTAAGCCCGCACTCCCTTCTAACTGACCACGACACAGTGGAGAGCGTAGCCATCTGGTAATCGGCACTCAACGCCCATCTACCCACTCGGTCTAGACGTTGGAGCATCCTCTGGTAACAAGAGGGTGTTTAGGAATTTTCACCCAGGGCCATCTATGGCAGCCCGATGCTCGAATAGATTTTCGATGCCCCATCTGTCCATCTACGAAACACCTGTGGAGATCACGACCCTGATGTCGCTAGGGCATATAACACATAATGCATGATGCATGAGTCATACAATCCAGTCATGCATCAATCCTGTGCATGCCGTGCGCTCATGAGATAACCTCTACTTATCAGGGAGTCTCATATCAGAATGCTCGATGACATATGCAATGATCAACCATATCTTATAACAAACATGCAGATGATGCATATGGGCATATATTCTGATGCTATGCATTCTCATACTCATAATCGGTATCAACCGTCAATCTCGACAATGTGGACTTTTAACCAACATTGCCCCTAAGGGATGGCCCATGTAGAATCAAACATATAATGGGCACATGGCCTCACACAAGGGCCAAATATATGAACTAGGTGGGCCTTGCTCATGGGCCTAACATATATCATAATGGGCCTTGCCCATAGGCCTCAAACATATCTGGGTCAACCATTACCACAATAGGTGGGCCTCATACACATCAAGGTGAGCCTCAACAACGGGCCTTATACACATCCAGGTGGGTCTCAATAGCAGGCCCTATACACATCAAGGTGGGCCTCAACAACGGGCCTCATATACCTCCAGGTGGGCCTCAACAACGGGCCTCATACACATCCAGGTGGGCCTCAACAACGGGCCTCATACACCTCCAAGTGGACCTCAACAACGGGCCTCATACACATCCAGGTGGGCCTCAACAACGGGCCTCATACACATCCAGGTGGGCCTCAACAACGGGCCTCATACACCTCAAAGTGGGCCTCAATAACAGGCCTCATACACCTCCAGGTGGACCTCAACAACGGGCCTCATACACATCCAGGTGCGCCTCAACAACTGGCCTCATACACCTCAAAGTGGGCCTCAATAACAGGCCTCATACACATTAAGGTGGGCCTCAACAACGGGCCTCATACAAATCGGTCAAGATGGTCGGCCTCAATCGCTAATCGGCGATCGGTAACCAGCCTCGATAATCGGTACTGATAATCAATAAACAAACAATGCGAGGTTCATAAATGATCGACACTCGGTCGTGGTCATATCAAATTCGATAACACGGAGCCATCCATCTACGGCAAATGAGTCCCATTTATTTGGGTTAACCGACTAAGGGAATGATGAGAAAAGGCCTAATAGGGCCTATGAGACAGTCACAATGTGGACATCCAACCATTATTACTCTAAGGTGTGGCCCTCCTAGGGCCGAACACACAGTGGGCCCACGGCCTCATATAAGGGTTTGATGTGCGTCACAATAAATTCTATACAAGAACTACGAATACAACAGGTGGGCCCTACATAAGCAGGAAGTGGGCTCATTCATAACATACCCGTCTAAATGGATCACAAGTGTATCTAAGTGGGCCCCCTAACATGGGCCTTATATATGGCCTCAGCACTAGGCCACAAGTACACCAAGATGGGCCTAATCAATCATATGGGCCGATACAAACAGGCCGGTCAGATGGACTTATACAAAAGGGCTGAACCAAATAAGCCAAGTCAAATGGGCCTCCAAATATATCAAATCGGGCTTCATCAAGTAGGCCCTAGATACACCAAATAGCTTAAGCGTCCAGGAGTTTTACTAAGCATGTTATAAGGTAAGGGATGTTGTTCATAACGAAGATGGGCCTAGACGGCCCACAAATATGGACATAATAATGGACCCAAGAAAAATTATAATGCAGACGTTTAACCAACACTATACTTGTAGTGTGGACGTCCAACCAACATTGCTCCCAAGGTACGGCCGTCATAAACATTATTACATAACTCGAGCTGGGATCACACATTGCAATGGACTTTAGGTATATCCCATTGGGCCTTAAATACATCAAATGGGCCATATCAATGTGCCTTTTTCTCATCACATGGGCCACATCAATGAGCCTTTTACTCATCAAATGGGCCACACCTATGGGCCTTATGTGCATTGCAATGGGTCATAACCTAACCCGTGGCCTTAGAATACATCAAATGGGCCTAATCCCATGGGTCTCATATGTAACAAATAGGCCACCCTACTAGGTCTAACAATACCATCACATGGGGCCGAGCCGAGCCGACTGAAAACAACATCAGGTGGGCTGGTCCGAGCCGACCTGACTACACAACAACATCAGGTGGGCTGATCCGAGCCGACCTAACTGACCAACAACAGCAGGTGGGCTGATCCGAGCCGACCTGGCTGAACAACAACATCAGGTGGGCTGATTCGAGCCGACCTGACTGAACAACAACATCAGGTGGGCTGATCTGAGCCGACCTGACTGAACAATAACAGCAGGTGGGCTGATCCGAGCTGACCTGACTGAACAACAACATCAGGTGGGCTGATCTGAGCCGACCTGACTGAACAATAACAGCAGGTGGGCTGATCTGAGCCGACCTGACTGTGGCCAATGTCTATACTTAGCCATAAAGGAACTCATCAGTCATGACCGGTGCTGGCCGACCTCATGTCCCACAGAGCTGTCTGAGCCGACCCCATCTCTAGTCGGACCATGCTTACCCATAACATATACCCTCATATATTGGAGATCCATGGGGCTCACAGCACATCAGAGAGGACCCGCACCGCTCAGACATTGATTTCAACTTATCCAGGTATACCAGGACTATCCAAAATAGATGGACGGCATGGATGGGTCCCATAGACCCCATGCCAGCTTACATTACTGGGTTGCCACCGCCAGTAGGGGTGGATGCCAGAACCTTCGCGCTGAGATGAGGTGGCTTTGCTCAGTTACTAGTTGAGAAATGGGTCTGGGTTTGAACATGCATCAAAGAGTGTCTACACGGACGTGGCCCCACTGTCAAGGGGTAGTAGATGGTTTGGACAAGACCCATGCCCCATGGTGTGGGCCATCTGGACGAATGGAGGGAGTGGATGGGTCCCATAGACCCCATGGTCAGTCCACTCAAGTCCATATACACTCCATGTTAACCACCACCACAGGAAATGTTATCAAGACTACAAGAGTTGAGACGGGCATCTGCCACTCTGCCTACTACCAGAACCATGGGCTGGGTGAGTCCGTCCAGAGTTGAAACAATGTATCTTTCCACTCAGTTTACTAATTAAGCAAAAGGGGTCTGGATGTACGATAGCACCCTGGCTAGGGATAGAAACCAAGGCCTCAAGTGTTGCAGCGAGGCACCTCCACCCCACCTACCAGTTACGCTGTGGAGCTAGGTGTCCATGATAGCCATCCCCACTAGGGATGGATGCCAAGACCTCGGTGATGAAATGTGGTACCTCTCACTCCGTCTACCAGTTGAGTTGTGAAGCTGGGTGTCCGTGATAGCCACCCCCACCAGGGATGGATGCCAAGACCTCAGTGATGAAATGAAATAACTCCGCTCAGCCTACCAGTTGAGCTATGGAGCTAGGTGTAAACACGCATCAAGGAGGGTCTACATGGACGTGGCCCCTCCGTTTAGTTATACTAATGTCCGAATACACCCATGACAGGACACACGCCATGTCAACCACCCCCACAGGGAACGATACCAAGACCACAGGTGTTGGGACGAGGCATCTTTCACTCCGTCTACCGCCTGAGCTGTGAAGTTGGGTGGGCTCTGCGTTAAAACAATGTATCTTTCACTCAGTCCACTACCTGAGCTGAGGAGTTGAGCCCACGTCAGATCACACTTCACTGGTAGAATGGCCCATCTGATGCTCCGATCAACCTCATTTCCTGGCTCAACGCCTAAAGTAAGTTGGTATATAGGAGGAACGACGTGGATTTAACACATACAACAAGGTAGGGGCGTATGAGTGGGTCACCCCACAAGCTTGTAACCAAGCAATTATTTGGGTTTACTCAGAGACGTCCAGCGTCCCAGGGACGCTGGACGGTCCTCACAATGAGGGTGAGCTATATTCAAGTGGGCCACCACATGATGAATGGTATGGGTAAAACGCACATAAGGTGGCTCCACTCATAAGCGGCTTGGGTAAAATACTTCGTGATGGGTTCCATTCCAGTGGGCCACATGCCCAAATCACCACACAAAATATAAAAAAGAAGAGAGAAAGAGAAGCACCCACCTTAGATCTGCCTTCTCCTTGGACTTCTTCTTTCATCAACGCATCCTATAGCTCTAACGGTTGAGATTGGCTTGAAAGATTGGATCCTTGCTCTTGCTCGGATGGTAGGGAGTGGCCACACAAGCTCCTCCCATGGAGAGCCGTGGACGAGGGTTTCTTAGAGAGAATGAGGGAGAGAGATGAGAGAGAGAGATGTGTAAGGGAGAGGGATAGGTGATGGGTGATGGGTGTACTTGGGTGTAAGAAGGATGTTGAATTTTGGGGTTGCTTGGGGAAGGGTGTGAGGTGATGTGTACCTTGATTGATGGGATGTGATGGGATTGATGGATGGGACATTGGGTAGGGTTTTCCTTAGTTTTCGCAACGCGCGGCGTTTTTCTCGAACTGAACGCGGGCCCATAACTCCTGACTAAGGTATCGCCTCGACTCGCAAGTCGCGATATCGGAACCGCAGAGACGACGCGGTCGCTATGGTAAAAGTCTCAGGTTGAGTCGATACGGGTTGACGGCATATGAATCCGGATCACACGCCAATATCGGCTAAGGATCGAAGGTTGACAAAATTTGATCGGGAAGACCGCGGAAGTCTACGGAACGGTACGGTCTAAGGTACGGGTCTTACACTTCGTCAGACGATCTACAATAACCCAAATGGTGTCATGACCGCGCTGAGTTCTCGGCAAGTCCATAATAAAATCTGTTGACACATGCTCCTACTTCCACATTGGGATACTCAACGGCTGCAATAGACCAGGGGGTCTCTGATGATCGGCCTTAACACACTGGCACGTATCACACTCGGCCACAAAACTGACAATCTGACGCTTCATCCCCGCCCAAAAATATTATCGCCTCATGTCGCAGTACATCTTCGTCGAGCTAGGGTGGATAGAAAATCGTGATAGATATGCCTCGGTCATAAGATATCTGCGCAACTCTGGAATATCCGGGACACATAATCGGCCTCTGAAGCGAAGTCCACCGTTTGTATCAATCTGCCAATCCGCCTGACTCTCAGATGCTAACTCAGCCATATAACTCTGTAACGACTCATCAACCTGCTGAGCCTCGATCACCCTTGCGATAAGAGAGGGTTGAATCGACAGGCTCAAGAACTGCACGATAAAAGACTGCAGGCCGAACTTAAAATCATATGCTGCAATCCCCTCGAGCATCCTTCACTCGGATCATCATATGCGCCACCAGGCCTCGTGGCTGACGACTGAGGGCATCTGCCAGCACATTCGCCTTACCCGGGTGGTACTGGAGATTGAAATCATAATCTTTCAGGAGCTCCATCAAGCGCCTCTGCCTCATATTCAACTCAGACTGCGAAAAGAGGTACTTCAAGCTCTTGTGGTCGGAAAAGAGCTCGAACCTAACCCCATAGAGATAGTGTCTCCACACCTTCAGTGCGAAGACAACTGTAACCAGCTTTAAATCATGCGTATGATAGTTCGGCTCATGGACCTTGAGCTGACGAGACGTGAAGGCCACTGGTTTCCAGTGCTGCATCAGGACAGCACCCAAACCAATATGTGAGGCATCAATGAATACAATAAATCCGTCACTCCTAGAGGGAAGGGTGAGGACAGGAGCGGACGTCAGACGGTCCTTCAACTCTATAAATGCTCGCTCGCAGGCATCATTCTAAATAAACTCTGCGCCCTTCCGAGTCAACCTGGTTAGCGGGGCTGCAATACGAGAGAAGCCCTCAATGAAACACCGGTAGTAGCCCACCAAACTAAGGAAACTGGAGATCTCGGACGCGTTCGTGGGTTGGCCCCACTGACGCACTGCCTCGACCTTCGAGGGGTCCACTGCGACACCCTCCCTCGTCACCACGAGACCGAGGAACTTCACCTCCTCCTATCAGAACTCGCACTTCTCCAGCTTCGCATACGTTGGTGTGCGCGGAGGGTTTGTAAAGAAATCTCCAGGTACTGCTCGTGCTTCTCACGGGTCGTCGAATAGATCAGAATGTCATCGATGAAGACCACAACAAACTAATCGAGATATGAGCGGAAGACCTCGTTCATCAGCTGCATGAAGACCGCTGGTGCATTGGTCAGCCCTAAGGACATGACCTGAAACTCAAAATGACCATAACGCGTCCTGAATGTTGTCTTCTGAATGTCCTCATCTCGGACCCAAATCTGATGATAACCGAAACGCAGGTCGATCTTCGAAAAGAACTGTGCACCCTACAGCTTATCAAATAAATCATCAATCTTCAGGAGTGGGTACTTGTTCTTGATCGTGACTTTGTTGATCTCGCGGTAATCTACGTATGTCACGCCCCAAACTCGAAAACCGGGCTCACAGAATTCCCGATCGCCGAATCCGGCGCCGACAGCCTCCGTAGAACCCCATTCTCGGCTCCTAGCTCCCATTCGCCAGGTTCCGATCCTGGGATGCTACGAGGAGGATTTTGTATGTCAGTCTGATTCGTAATAAGCATAACCAAAGGCATAACCCACAAACAACAACCAAGCACTCCATTACATTTCCACTATGATAAAAAATTTTACAAGTACAATGAGCATAAAGGGAAATACAATGGCAAATAACAAAAACTCCAAAATGATCAGCAACGCGCTCCTGCCTCAACGCTGCTGCAGTCCAATGTCACCTGCACGCAACGGTCGTGCATAAGCTTACAGAAAGCTTAGAGGGTGGTGAAAGTGTGTGCGCAAGGTAGTAATATGAATGCAATGTCAGAGTAATGCGGAATATGCAGATGGAACCAAAACGTCATGAGCCGTACCAAGGCTATGCAATGCAAGACATGAATGGTATCGGCCACCATAAGGCCATGCGATGTACAATGCAACTCAAGCATACAGGTCCTCATCAGTGTCCACGTATCAGTACAGCTCAAAGTATGGAATATCACCGGGGTCTAGTACACTCTAAACCAGATTGCCGCCACATCGCGCGCAATAAGGTAAGTGTAAGAGACCTCACTATCCGTTTGCCAATATCGGGCGCGACTCGTCGATAGCGGACCCATTCCTCGAGCTGGTCAAACTCAGCCTAGCATTGCCCCCTACACTCGGGCGGGTAAGGCCGCACCCCCTTCCAACCGACCACGACACAGTGGAGAGCGTAACCGTCTGGTAATCGGCACTCAACGCTCATCTACCCACTCGGTCTAGACGTTGGAGCAACCTCTTGGTACCATAAGGGTTTAGGGACTTTCACCCAGGGATATCTATAGTACCCCATGTAGATCAAGATTTCCGGTATCCAATCCTGCCAACCACGATGCGTCTGTGGAGGCTACGGCCCTGATGTCGCTAGGGCGTACAATAACCATGTCACACAAATGCGGAATGCATGAATCACGCTATCCAGTCATGCAACCAATCCTGCGCATACCGTGCGCTCATGTAGGGCAACACCGCCTAACCGGGAGCCCATAAACAACCTGCCCGAAGGCAAATGCTATGATCAGACAATTCTCACGTCAAGCATACATATGATGCGTATGATCATGAGTCATGAACATGTTATAACAAAATGAACTATTTACAATGCAGATGGACCTGGACGGCCTAAATACGATAAGTACGGCCCAGTAATGGGCCCTAAAGAGAGTCATAATGTGGACATCCAACCAACATTACACTCGTAATGTGGACGTCAAACCATCATTACACTCCAGGTACGATCTTCTTAAACATCGCTACATAATCGGTATTGGGTTTACACATTGCAATGGACCTTAGGTTCCTCCCATTAGGCCTTACATATATGTCAAATGGGCCATATCTTATGGGCCTTTTATTCATCAGATGGGCCATATCTTATGGGCCATTTATTCATCAGATGGGCCATATAAATGGGCCACACCAATGGGTCTTAAGTGCATTGCAATGGGTCAAAACCCGTGGGCCTTGGATTGCATCAATTGGACCTAACCATATGAGTCTAATATGTATCAAATGGGCCACACCGATTGGATCTCCAATTGTGTATCAACTGGGTCTCAACCCAGAGGCCTTATATGAGTCGAATGGGCCTAAATTCCTAGGCCTTAAACAATTCTAATGGACCTAGTCCATGAGCTTGCATGCATATCAAAGTGGGCCTAATCCTATGGACCCTTTTTATAATCGAATGGGTTCAGTCCCATGGACCTTACAATATATCAAATGGTCTACTTCCATGGACTTTAAATTTCGACAAAGGGGGTCCCATTACATGGGTCTTGAAGTACATCAAATGGGCCTAGTCTCTAGGCCTAAAATGAACCCAATGGGCCCAGCCCATAAGCATTTCACAAACCAAATGGGCCTAGCCCATGCCCCTTTTGAAATTCCAATGGGCCTAACCCATAGGCCTAACATGATCCTTTCAAGTGGATGGACGGTCTGGATGCACCGCCTATGACAATGGTGGGACCCACATGAAGGTGTACAATCATATATATATATATATTATATAATACATAACTACATATAATATCATATATGTAATATATACAATTTTATATGTAATATATATATAATATAATAATATATATATGTGATATATATATAATATAATAACATATATATGTGGGCCCCACCGTTCAGTGGGGACGGTGATGGATTCAGCAAAAAGCACCGTGGGCATCACCGTCCACGGACCGTGGACGGTGTGAATAAAATACATAAATCACTATGGGTCCCATGTATGTGGCCCACCGTGATGTTTATTTGAAATCCAACCCGTTCATAAGGTAACTCGGACCTGTATGAACGGAAAACAAAAATTTCAGCTTGATTCGAAACTTCAGTGGGCCCCAGGAAGATTTTTAATGGCAAAAATTCAATTACATTGTTTCACTTGGTGTGGGCCACCTGAGCTTTGGATCTGATTCGTTTTTGGAGGGGGGGCCCGCCACTGAGGTGGCCCACCTAGTGAACAAATTGGATGACAAAATAAATATTATTGTGGGGCCCACGGCTGGAGCCGTGGGTCCCTAACCGGACGCCACCGCCCGCCAAGGCTACTGCACGCAACAGCGTGCAGCGCTGGTGCCTGACACCCCAAAAAAAAACGCAGAGGCCTTGCCTCTTTTCAATTTTTGGAAAAAGGACTGTTTTCGGGGTTTTTCGCCCGCGGGGCCTGCTAAAGCGAAATCCGTCTCAGCCATTGCGATCAGTGGCCCGAGGCCGTCCAAATAAGTCCAAAGTTTGAATTTTTTTGATGCCAGAAAATGAATAAAATGAGAAAATGGATCCTTGAATGGTCGAGGTGCATTATTTGATGCTATGGCCCACCAGGTCTTCAAATCAACCCCAAACTTCCACCCAACGGTTAAAACTCTGTAAGTAAGAGGGTGGACGGCTCGGATTGAGCATAAACATCAGGGTGGGGCCTATGTAAGGGAGCCACCCAAAAATCCCCTTTTCTTCTTTCCTTTATTCTTCTTTCATTGCAACGTCCAGCGTCTGGGACGCTGGATGGTTTTAACTTTTATTTGTATATTTTTTTTTTGAAGATGGTGGGCCCTGATGAAGTGGGCCATCACATGATGGGCGGCATAGGAGTAACATCTAAGGTGGGCCCCACTTGAATAAAATAAATACTACATCAAGATGGGATCCATTCAAGTGGGCCACACCATCCTTTTTGCAATAAATAAAATAAAATAAAATAAAATAGAGAGAGAGGCATGGAGAGTGGGACACGGCTTGTGATGGAGGGTCCCCGTCATTATGGGCCCTCCCTTGCAATGAAACATACAATAAATGGATCCCTTGCACATGGGACCATTAGAAATGTAAATCAACGGTGGAGATCCATTCTCCACCGATATGGACGGTCTAGATGACCTTTCTAAGTGAAAATAAACATCGTGATGGGGTCCATGGAGATTGACCCCATCATGGAACGATCGTGAAGATCCAAGTGGTCCATCGGCCACATAGTAGGGTCCCAAGTGAGATCCACACCATTGATCGGTGGGCCTCACTTGGTCCACCATAAAAATAAGAAAATCTACCCTATAGAAGCACCCACCGTCCGATCTTTTCGCTCCTAGAGGCTCCTTGGCACCATAGCTTCAATCTTCAACGGTTAAGATGAGAAATGGAGGGTTGAGATGGAAGATTTTGGGGTAGGAAGGTGGGCCACTTGAAGCTTAGGGATTTTGGAGAAATTCCATACGTATGGAACTCTTGGAGTTGCTTGAAATCTTGAAATGAGAAAGAGAGAAAGAGAGAGTGATGTAAAGGGAGAGAGAGAGAGTGATGGATGGATGGGTGAGTGATGGTTGTGTAAGAAAAGTATGGGTTAGGAAGACTTTTGTGGCTTTTGTGTAAGAGAGGTATGGGATGTGGAGACTTTTGTGGTTGCTTGGGAAAAGGGATGGAGGTGATGTGTACTTGACATGTGATGGGTTGATGGGTGATTGATTGATGGGATTGATGTGATTGATGTGACACATCGTTGAGATTCCCTTGGTTTTCGCAACGCGCGGCGTTTTCTCGCACCAAACGTTGGCTCATATCTCTTGATCAGGGTATCGCCTTGGCGCGAGTCGCGGTATCGGAACCGCAACGACGGCGCGGTCGCTATGGTATAGGTCTCGAGTTGAGTCGACTCAGGTTATCGGCACATGAATCCAGGTCGCGCGTCGATATCGGTTAAGGGTCGAAAGTTGCCGGAATTCGACCGGTACGACCGCGGAAGTGTACGGAAAGGTACGGACCAAGATACGGGTCTTACAACGTAGAGCCTCAACGAGCCATCCTTCTTCTTTACAAAGAGTACCGGGGCCCCCCACGACGAACTGCTAGGACGGATAAAACCTAACTCGCGCAACTCGTCCAACTGCTTCTATAGTTCCCGCAACTCCAATAGTGCTATGCGATACGGGACCTTCGAAATAGGTGCGGTACTGGACATAAGATCAATCTGAAACTCGGTGAGTCGACGTGGCGGTAATCTCGGAATCTCCTGTAACACATCGAAAAAATCACAAACCACAGGCAAATGGTCGATACAAGCGGCAACAGACTCCTCAACGGCGCAGGACATCAAATAAGACAACCGCTCTCCTCTGGGCTCTGCAATGAACTGAAACTGCAGCACGCCAGGTATACAGAACGTGACTGTCCTCGCGGAGCAGTCCAATATGACATACTACTTGACAAACCAATCCATGCCCACGATAACGTCAAAATATGACATCGGCAGTACGTATAAGTCGGCAGGCAAGAAGGTCTCTCCTACTAACATGGGGCAAGACGGAAAGAAGCGACTAATACTGTAGTCTTCCCCAAGGGCCTTGATACGGTCAACCCCTCTCGCGCAGACTCTGTCGGCAATCCAGTCGAACGATAGAATCCCTCAGACATAAATGAGTGCGAAGCACCGGAATCAAATAAAACCCAAGCGATGCATGCAGAGACTGGAAGTATACCCTCAACGACTCCTCCAGATGACTGCGGATCCTGCTGAGTCGCATAGACCTAGCCTGAGCCGGCTGGAGAGGTGTCTATCCCCTCTGAGCGTGCTGCTCCTGCTGCTTGGGTCGCTGAGGCGGTCGAAACTACCGCCTCTGCTGCTGCGGCTTCTGAGGCTGATGCTGATGCTGCTGCTAACATGACCTCGGTGGTGGGGGCTGCTGTCGCTGATGCTATGGGGGTCTCTGTGGCGGCTGTGGTGGAGGCTGTTGTGGAGTCCTATGCTGCTATGGACCTCTCTGTTGCTGCTGGGGGCTGGGACCCATCAAACCGCACCTAAAATAAGTGTCGGTGAACTGCCTCGTAGGTGGTGCTGCTGGCGCTCGAAAGGCTGGGCGACCTGTGCGCCTCTGCTGTGGTCGACGCTGTTGAGAATCACTGGAAGGAGCCTGCCTCTTCCTGTCTCTCCTCTGACTGCGATCAGACTGAGAATCGGCCCACTCAGCCTAAAAAATCTGGGCCTTTCGTACTACCCCCTCAAAAGTCAGGAGCACATGCCCAATAACACGGCCACGAAGACCGTAATGCAAGTCGTCCTCGAATCGGAGGGCTCTCCGCTCCTTGTCATCAACAAGGTATGGTGTAAACCTGGACAGTGGTACAAAATGAGCTGCATACTGAGCCACTATCATATCACCCTGTATTAGGGCCTCAAACTCCAATGCTCGTTATCGTCGGATGTGATCTATGAAATACTGTCGGTCAAATCGATCCACAAAATCCTTCCAAGTCCACATAAAATCGGTGCCTGCTGCTCGAGAGACTGATATCCACCAATGCTTAGCCTCACCGTGGAGAAGAAATACGGCTAGTCGAACTCGCCACTCAGTCGTACATCCCATCGTCTCGAATATCTTCTCCACATCGGTGTGCCACCTCTTAGCTACTATCGGGTCTGGCTCACCCTGAAAACGCGGGGGATCGAGCCATCGAAACTCACAAAGGAGGGCGCTCGAGCGCTCCAGTTCTGCCTGGGCCGGTGAAACGACTAGGTGCCTGCCCTGCCCATAGAGTGCAGCCGTCACAGCCTGTAACATCTTCTGCAACTGAGAGGCACTCACAGATACGGTCGGGTCTGCACCGGTCTCTGGTGGAGGAGCAGCATCCTCTGGATGGGTTGTAGGAATCTCTGGTGGTGTAACGGGCATCGTAGGTGATAGGGCGGGAGCCGCAAGTGGTGGAGCGAGATCCTCAGGTGGTGGTGCGGGAGTCGATTGGGTAACTCTCCCATGTGCCATGTCCTACAGGAAAGAGCGAAGGCGCCTATCAACTTCAAAACTCTCGAAGGCACGCACGTTAAGGGTCTGTAACGGGAGATCGCTAAGCTATCCAAACTTCGGGACTTAACCATTTCACACTCATAGCAAATATGTAATGTTGTTCTCGGTTATTCCCAAGTTATGCTCTGATACCAACTTCTGTCACGCCCCAAACTCAGAAACCGGGCTCACAAAATTTTCGATCGCTGAATCCGGCGCCGACAGCCTCCGTAGAACCCCATTCTCGCTCCCAGCTCCCATTCGCCAGGTTCCGATCCTGGGATGCTACGAGGAAGATTTTCAACATCAGTTTGATTTGTGATAAGCATAACCAAAGGCATAACCCACAAACAACAACCAAGAATTCCATTACATTTTCACTATGATAAAAAACTTTACAAGTACAATGAGCATAAAGGGAAATACAATGATGATGAACAAAAACTCCGGAGTAATCTGCCACGTGCTCAAGCCTCAGCGCTGTTGCGATCCAACGTCACCTGCAAGCAACAGTCGTGCATAAGCTTATAGAAAGCTTAGAGGGTGGTGAAAGTGTGTGCGCAAGGTAGTAATATGATCATGCAATATCAGAGTAATGCGAAATATGCAGATGGATCCATAAATATCATGAGTCGTACCAAGGCTATGTGATGCAAGATGCAAGTCAAGCATGCAATCCTCATCTAAGTCCACATGTCAATACAGCTCAACTCTGGGATATCACCGGGGTCTAGTACACTCTAAACCAGATCACCGCTACATCGCGCGCAATAAGGTAAGTGGAAGAGACCTCAATATCCTTTTGCCAATATTGGGCTCGACTTGTCGATAGTGGACCCATTCCTCGAGCTGGTCAGACTCAGCCTATCATTGCCCCCTATACTCGGGCGGGTAAGGCCGCACCCCCTTCCAACCGACCACGATACAGTGGAGAGGACAGCCGTCTGGTAATCAGCACTCAACGCTCATCTACCCACTCGGTCTAGACGTTGGAGCAACCTCTTGGTACCATAAGGGTTTAGGGACTTTCATCCAGGGATATCTATAGCACCCCATGTAGAATAAAATTTTCGATATCCAATCCTACCAACCACGATACGTCTTTGGAGGCTACAGCCCTGATGTCGCTAGGGCATACAGTAACCATATCACACAATGTGAAATGCACGAATCATACTATCCAATCATGTAGCAAATCCTGCGTGTATCGTGCGCTCATGTAGGGCAACATCGCCTAATCGGGAGCCCATAAACAACCTGCCTGAAGGCATATGCTATAATCAGTCACCTCTCATATCAAGCATACATATGGTGCGTATGATTATGAGTCATGGAACTATACTAAACATGTTATAATGAAATGAACTACCCTTACCATGCAGATGGGCCTGGACGGCCTATACACAATAAGTACGGGCCTAACAATGGGCCCCAGGGAGAGTTGTAATGCGGACATTTAACCAACATTAAAATCGTAACGTGGACGTCAAACCAACATTACTCCCAAGGCGCGGTCGTCATGAACATCATTACATAATCCGTATTGGGATCACACATTGCAATGGATCTTAGGTACTTCCCATTGGGCCTTAAATACATCAAATGGGCCATGTTGTACGGGCCTTTTATTCATCAAGTGAGCCACATAAATGGACCACACCAATGAGCCTTATGTGCATTGCAATGGGTCAGAACTCGTGGGCCTTAGATTGCATCAAATAAGCCTAATCTCATGGGCTTTAAAATACATCAAATGGATCCAATCCCATGGACCTTGGAACACATCAAATGGATCCACTCCATGGGCCTTAAATTACATCAAATGGGCCTAATCCCATGGGCCTTGGAACACATCAAATGGGTCCACTCTATGGGCCTTAAATAGTTCAACAACGGGCTACATTCATGGACCCAATTAAATTCAACTGTGGTGGGCCTCAAAAGTTTATTCATTAAGTCCAAAATTTAAGGAACTAAATGTATAAATCATTTTCTCTAAGATCTTTATAATATGGTGGGCCCCACTCCTCAAAATTTTAGCCCAAGGCCAGCATAATTATAACATGCTGTTGTCCTAAATTTGGGCACTCCATTAGATTGGGTCCAAAGCCTCTAAAACTCTGAAAATTGAGGGTCAAAGTATCTCATCATGCATACAATGAGAGGAAACCCAAAAAGGTGGCCCACTATCAGAAAAAATATTTTTTTGAATTATGATTTTTTTTTTATCAAGGCATATTGCTGGACTGCACAACAGAAAAAATCTGAGAGTCCAACCATCTTGGCCCATTCTTTTGGATACCCAAACGGGATCACTTGAGGCTGAAATTTCATAGAGTGATACTTCCATAGGTGGGTCACACCTTCACAAAATTTCATAATTTTTAGATATCTTTAAGTATTTTAATTAATTTAAACAAGACAGACTGTCTAGAAAAATCGGACAGACCTGGACGTCCCAATGTGGTGGGCCAGTCCGGCCCTCACCACGGTGTGTACAAGGGTCCATTGGCCCTGAAATTTGGTAGGTGGGTTCTAACATAAGTGGACCATACTCTTAAAAAATTTTAAAATTTTTAAAAATCTGTAAATATTTTAATTCATTTACATAAATCAATATGTCTTGAAATCGGACTGATCCGGACACCATATTATAATGGGCCGGTCCCGCCATCACCATGGTGTGTACAGGCGTCCATTGGCTCCAAAATTTTGTAGGTGGGTCCTAACATAAGTAGGCCACCCCTCTGAAAATTTTTATAATTTTTAAACACCCATACGTATTTTAATAAATTTTAAAAATCCAATTGTCCATGGTGGAATGTTGCTGGAACAGTGCAGAAAATCCAGACTGTCCACCTCACTTGGACCACACCTTTGGAACCCCAATGAAGGTCAGTTGGGGCTGAAATTTGGGGGACATTAAGATGAGATCCCCACCTTTCAGAAAAGTATATTTAATAAGTATGAATAGTCCCCCAAACAGTTCTAAAATCTGGTCCAAAAATAACCAGAAACTGTCCAGAAAATTCTGGACAGCAACATGTTCTTAGATAAAATTTATTAAATAAGTTAAATAAAAAGGGAAATACATTAATGGGCGACACACATCAGGAAATAAAATGAGGGAAAAGAGAGATAGAAGGACAATCTGGCCATAGAGAAAGGGGCTCTGCCACTATTGAGTCATCCCAAGATCATTCACACCCACACATCATACCTAGATTTACATTTACAACATGGACCTTTCACATGCATGGCTTATAATTAAAATGCATGGTGAGGATGCCATCCCCACCATGGTTATAAGGTTTAGATGACCCAAACATAATATGATATGAAATAAAACTACCATGATCGGGTCCATAGAGAAAGGCCCCATGCATGGATTATGCATGCATAAGGTAGGCCATTAGGCCACAACCATGGGATTGTGTGAGATCTCCACCATTGATTGGTGGGTCCTACACTTCCCTCATGAAAGAAAAAAAAAATCTAGGCTATAAAAATTAGATTTTTACATCTAGAGGAGCACCCACCGTCCGATCTTCTTGCTCTTAGGGGTTCCTTAACACTTAATCTTTGATTTCAATGGAGGAGATGGGGAATGAATGGTTAGGATGGGGAGATCATGGGGTAAAAAGGTGGGCCACACTTAGAGTTTTGAAAGAGAGGGAGAGGCTTGGAGAGCTCTCATACGTGGGATGTTTCTTGCTTGGGAGAATGAGATGAGAAATGAGAAAGAGAGAGAGTTGTAAAGAGAGAGAGAGAGTGATGGATGGATGTGGTGAGTGATGGTTGTGTAAGAAAATCTTGACTTTTGTGGCCTTTTGTGTAAGAAAGGCATGGGAGGTGTAAGAACTTTTTAACTTTGATGGCTTTTAGTGTAAGAGAGGTATGGGCTTTGTAAGAGATTCTTGACTTTTGTGGTTGTTTGGGAATGGGTGAAAGGTGATATGTACTTGACATGTGATGGATTGGTTGATGGGATTGATGTGACATCTCGTAGAGATTCTCTTGAGTTTCGCAAAGCGCTGTGTTTTCCTCGCACCGAACGTTGGCCCACATCTCTTGACCAGAGTATCGCCTCGGTGCGCGAGTCGCGGCATCGGAACCGCAGCGACGGCGCGATCGCTATGGTATTGGTCTTGGGTTGAGTTGATACAGGTTGACGGCATATGAATCAGGGTCGGGCGTCAATATCGGTTAAGGGTCGAAGGTTGCCGGAATTCGACTGATAAGACCGCGGAAGTCTATGGAATGGTACGGACTAAAATACGGGTCTTACATGGGGTCCACTTGGACTATGGATCTGGCTCATTTTTTGTCTCAAGCCATAAAATGAGCTTGCAAAGTGGATGGAGAGTTTGGATGCAACACATGCATTATGGTGAGGCCCACACACATGGACAGCATGGAGAGAACACATGCTTCATAGGGGTCCCACCGTCCAACCCTGGACGGTGTAGTGCAAACACTTGCACCATGGTGGATTCCACCATCCCTGGTGGACGGTGTGAATAAAGTACATACATCATTGTGGGTCCTACGTAGGGCCCACTGTAACATTTGTTTCCCATCCAAACCGTCCATACGGTCACAGAGACCTGGACGAAGACGAAAAATGAATTTCATATTGATTCAAAACTCATGTGGACCCAAATCTGGGTTCCAATGGTAGAGGTTCAATCTCACTGTTTCCTGCAATGTGGGCCACCTGAGTTATGGATGCAGCTAAAAGTTGGAGGGGGCCCACTCCAGGAAGGGACCCATCACATGAATGGCTTGGATGAAAAATACACATCATGGTGGGGCCCACGGTTGGAGCAGTGGGAGGCTGCCGTTCGCCTGCCCGCCAGAGTGCAGGCAGCGTCTGCTGCCTTCTGACAGCAGCAGCGCTGCTGCTTCCTTTCTTCTTCTTCTTTTTTTGTTTATCCCCCGAAAAATCATATGTGGGGCCCGCTACCTGAGAATCCACTCCGTCCAATAGATTTTAGGGCTTAAAATACACTAAACAAGTCCAATGTTCGGTATTTTTGGATGATTAGAAACATCAGGCGATTCTTTTAATGGTAACCACCAAAATTTCTTATATTTAAGGCCCACCAGATGATTAGGTCAGCCTCATTCTTAGGCTTAACGGTTCAAATGTTCAAGGGAATGAGGTGGACGGCGTGGATTAAATACATGCATCAAGGTGGGGCCTATGAGAGTGGGCCACCCCATGAGCTTGTAACCAAGCTAATATTTGTGTTTTCACAAAAACGTCCAGCGTCCAGGGACGCTGGACGGTCCTCATAACCAAGGTGGGCTATATTCAGGTGGGCCACCACATGATAAATGGTGTGGGTACAACACACATAAGGTGGGCCACACTTGTTGATGGTTTAGATAGAATACATGCCGCTTGAGATGGAGGGCTCCGTCACTATGAGCCCTCCCTTGTAAGAAATCATACATCAAATGGATCCCTTTACACATGGGACCACCTAAATCGAAATCAACGGTAGAGATCCTTTCCCCACCAATATGGACGGTCTAGATGACCTATTTAAAGTAAGGAAATAAACATCATGATGGGGTCCATGGAGAATGGTCCCATCATGGAATGATCATGATGATCAAAGTGGGTCATCGACCACATCTTAGGGTCTCAAGTGAGATCCAAACCATTGATCGATTGGCCTCGCTTGGCCCATCTTAAAAACATGAAAAACTATTATTATCAAGCACCCACCGTTCGATCTTCTTGCTCCTATGGGTTCCTTAGCTCTTTAGCTTCGATTCCAATGGAGGAGATGAGAAATGGATGGCTAGGATGGGAGATCTCGGGATGGAAAGGTGGGCCACACTTGGAGTTTGAAAGAGAGGGAGAGGCTCATACGTATGGAGGTTTAGTTGCTTGAGAAAGTGATTTGAAAATGAAGGAGAGAGAGTGTTGTAAAGGGAGAGAGAGAGATAGATGGGTGATGGAGTGATGGATGTGGTGGTGATGGGTGTGTAAGATACTTTTTATCTTTTGTGGCTTTTTGTGTAAGAAAGGCATGGGCTTTGTAAGAACTTTTTGACTTTGAGGCTTGCTTGAGAATGAGTGAAAGGTGATGTGTACTTGACATGTACTTGACGCGTTGAGATTGATTGATTGATGGATTAATGGATTGATGTGACAAGTCATAGAGATTCTCTTGAATTTTGTAACGCGCGGCGTTTTCCTCGCACCGAATGTTGGGTCACATCTCCTGACCTAGGTATTGCCTCGGCGGGCGAGTCGCGGCGACGGCGCGATCGTTACGGTAAAGGTCTTGGGTTGAGTCGATATGGGTTGATGGCATACGAATCAGGGTCACGTGCAAATATCGGTTAAGAGTCGAAGGTTGCCAGAGTTCGACCGGTAAGACTGCGGAAGTCTACGGAACGGTACGGTCTAAGATACAGGTCTTACAAGTACCCATGCTAACTAATCATGTTTGTCCCGATGAAAGAATTATCTAGAAATCATAGTATTTCAAAACTCATGAAGGCTATACTGCATGAATTGAGAGTGTTTAGGTATAACTTTATGGAGTGGTCCACCTGACCATCAAACCTTTTGATATTTGGGATCAAGGTCAAACATAGGGTGGTTTACCTGATGGACGGAGAGGATTTCATGCGTGTTAAGTCGTTCTCCCACATTAGAGAAAGCAACCATGATAGATGCCTAACAGGTGGAAAGGGAACCTCGTTTACTTTGTGGCTTGCAGTCCCAAAGAGGTGTAACCTTCCCATCAGGTAAAACCCTTCTCATTTTCTCAGTGAAAACCCTTTTCACCCTGTCCAAACAGGCCCCTGAGGGAAAGTATAATGAAGGACCACATCAAACGAAATTGTCCAGAATAAAAAAGGTCAGGATCTTCTAATCTGGGCCAGTTCAGCGGTCCGAAACGCTGGGCCCTAAAGGGACGAAGATGTATTATAGTATACCGACGTGTGAATAGCATACGCTGGTTTTCTATTATTACAAGTGGGGCTCACGCTTTGATAATCCAAACCGTTGTTCTGTTGCATCCTACGGTGGATGGATGATATCCCAAAGAATTTCCAAGGTTGGAAGATCCTACCCACAAATCTCTGTACTACTTTTCAGCTTCTCTTACCCACCTTCTATTTGTAGGCCACAAATGGGAAGGTTGTCACCGTCAGATGATCATGACAATTTATCATTCAGGCACTATTTTGAATGCCCCATGGTCCAATAATCACGTAAAAAGGATGATCCTTGCGTATATGTGAAGCATTGGATATTTTCATTCAATGGTCCACAACTCCACATTCACGTTCTGCTATACATGTTGACGGTTGGAAACATTCGTCCAATATAGATTCTTGTCGTGGCCCATCTAGCATACAGTCCCCAATGAGTTGATACGTGTAGGTGATCCTGGATCACAGAACATAGGTACTTTTAGGCTATCAATGGGCCTGGACCTGGGCCATGGTTAGATGGTCCCCATTTTTTATTGATGGATAGGATCCTTCAATCTGATAAGGCCTATCACATCAATAGTTTGGATGGACTGAGGGTGTCAGGACACCATGCCGTGACGCATCAGATCCGCAACTCCCATTGAAAAGCTACCACAAGCCTTGATGGACGGTGAGGTGGAAAGGGTCCTCACAGCAAATGTGCCAACGTGAATGTGAGGCATGGACCATCATGGACTACGACCAGAACACGTTGGGCCCAAAAATCAGATAAGTCCTCTCGGCAGGAGTCAAAATAAAATGGAAGAAGAAAAGAAGACCAATGGTCCATACTCAATGAACACATATGACTATCTATAAGTGGGCCCACTTTTTTTTTTTTTTCAAAACCAGTTTATGTTCACCATCAGCTCCACCTGATGAACGGCTCGGATCTCATGCACATGCAATGTTGCCACGAACTATGAGGGAAATCGGATTGCGTACTGAGTTAGTACGCTTTTATCGTAGTGAGTAAACTCAGTTGGGTCCACTGTTAATGTATGTGGTTTATCTACACCGACCATCCATTTTTATTGATAATTTTAGGGGTTAATACCAAAATTGAAGTGAATCCAAAGCTCAAGTGGACCATTACACAGGAAACAGTGTGGAATAATGATTTCCACCATTGAAACCTTCCTAGGGTCCAAATTAATTTTTATTTGTCATCCAACCTGTTCATAAGATCACAAAGACATGTGTATGAAGAGAAACCATAAACATCAGCTTGATCCAAAATTTCTTTGGCCTCCAAAAAATTTTCAATGGTAGAGGTTCATTAAAACTGTTTTCTGTAGTGTGGTCCACTTGAGATTTTAATTTGGTTTATTTTTGAGATATAGTCCTAAAATTATCTGTTAACATGGATTAATAGAGCGGATAAAATAAATAAATAACAGTGGACCCCACACAGTTTACTCAGTACACTAAGGGTACTGAGTTACTCAGTACACTAAGGGTACTCTTTTCAGAGAGGGAGAGAGAGATTGCAGTGATTACTTTACTTTGACACTTGAATTGAAAGCAACGTAACTGCAATTTGATGACTCCTCCCCGGCTATGAATGCTACTAAACATAACCGTCTTTTACTCTTCATTGAACTCGACATCTCAATCCAATTCGTGTGCATCCAATTCGAGCGTAGCCGAGTACGGTCAATATCCGCCGTACACATCAACAACCCACTAATCCAGAGATCCTAGCCATCCGATTTGGCCCGATGAGTTCTAGTCCATCTCTCATTTACAGTGTCAATCTATGATTCCATATATAAATATTGGGATTGTTCTTTTAGTTTCATTTTAAACATGCCCTCTTCATAGCCGGGTGCATGATTTAGATGGTCTAGATCAAGCTATCATAGTAGTCCCAGCTATTTGGTGTCAGCTTCACAAAAAACCCATTTTTGTGTTGGGGAACCGCGGAAGCACAAATAGATGGACCAAGCAAGTACCACCAATCGCACAACCAAGTCTAAAGACAAACAATCTAATTTTTTTGTGGAAAAACCCTAACGGAAAAAAACTACGGTACAAAACGACAAGTATTACCAACTCAAACAAGCCTATGAAATGAATTAGAAAGCAGAAATTACAAGAGACAGAGTGTTACCAATTCAAACAAGCCTCGACCACTTCACAACCCTAAGCTACGCCCTTAAAACCCTTAGAAATGAATTAGAAAGCCTTAGAACTCTTATACTCCTTGCTAATTCCCGATTACACCCGATATATATAGTATAATATAATATCACAATCGGAATAAGAAACAAATCCCGTATTTACGCAATATTATGCGTGTGCTCGATGGGACCTTTAATGGGACTTTGATCGCATCGACAATCTGTTAATGGCTTCGAACACCTTTGATGGCATCGAGTAGTAAAACCAAAGCATTCCAGCAACCAATATGAAAATTTTGGATTTTCTCGATGGGACTTCGATGACATCAACACTTGCTTAATGTCACTTCGATGGCATAGACAAACCATGTTATTTATAGATTTAAGACATCAACAATAATCTCCATCATGTGTTCAATCTTCATTTTTCATATCTCATTATCCTCATATTTAATTCTGTCGTGTATCATAGCTCCACCATCGCTTTTCGTGCACACTCCGCCTTCCATTTACGCCTTCGGCAAGCCTAGAGAAGTTGCACATACTTGAACTTCTCTGTGACAATTACCTTAGTAAGCATGTCAGTCGGATTCACGCTTATGTGAATCTTTTTTAGAGTCACGCCTCATTCCTCAAGCACATGTCGAATAAAATAGTGATGCACATCAATATGTTTAGTATGTGACTGATAAACAAATTTTTTAACCAAATTGATCATGTTTTCGCTGTCACAATTGACTGGCACGGCATCCTACTAAAGCCTTAAATGATTTATCATTCCTCTCAACTAAATATATTCCTTAAATACTTCTATCATCGTCATATATTCAGCTTTAGTTGTATCATCGCAGACCGAAGCTTCGACATTCAACTGATCGATCCACCTGCTTGCACAAACGAGTAACTGGAAGTTGACATTTTATTATCCACACTGCCTGTGTAATCAGAATCTACATAGCCTACTAACTTATCCTCTGATTTCTCAAATGATCAGACGTAGTCCTGCCTACCTCGAACATATCGAAGTAGCTATTTCACTGCCTCTTAGCATTGCTTGCCGAGGTTACACATGTATCGGCCAATAACACCCACCGCATGTGCAATATCCGGTCTTGTACAAACCATGTAATACATCAAACTGTCAACCACACTTAAGTATGACACATGAGAGATAACATGCTTTTCTTCATCTGTTTTAGCACACTATTAGAAGAAAACTTAAAATGAGTTGCGTGGGGAAACGCTGACGAACTTTGTCTTGTCTATCTCATACTTCATCAATATATTCTCAAGGTATTCAGCCTAAGATAATCATAACCTACTCATTTTCCTATCTATATGTATATCAATGTCGAGAACCCTCCTTGAAGTCCCTAAATATTTCATCTCGAATGTCCTTGATAGCTGAGTCTTCAATATTTAAATCTTAGACATGCTACGACTGGCGATAAGCATGTTATCAACATACAATACCAAGATAATGAACTTCCTATTACTTAGTGTCTTGTAATAGATACAATGATCATACTCATTTCTGGTAAAATTCTAACTCACCATGAAAAAAAATAAATTTCTTATACCATTGTCTAGACAACTGTTTCAGGTCATACAACGACCTCTTTAACTTGCAAACATTGTTCCCTGTCTCTTGTGTTTTTAAACATTCTTCTTGTTTCATGTAAATATGTTTTTCTAATTCCTCATACTGTAAAGCAGTCTTCACAGCCATCTATTCCAGCTCAAGATCATATTGGGCAACCAGAGCCAACACGTATAAGATAGATACTTGCTTAATCACAGGTGCGAATACCTCAGTGAAGTCGACACATTCTCTCTAAACATATCCCTTTGCTACCAATCTTATTGTGTGTCTATCTTGTTTCTTCTTGAAAATCCACTTGCACACAATCACTTTACGGTCGACGGGAAGCTCCACCAACTCCCACGTCTTATTCTTGTAGAATGAGTCCATTTCATTATCCATCAATTGTTTTTTGGCATCAAGCTCATCAAGAGCCTCCTAAAGAGCAGATGGATCTCCCTCATCTGTAATGAGGGCAAATGTGACATTTGAGTCATCCTTATAACTCGCTGATAACCTGCGATCCATCAACGGATTCCTTCTCACAGGTGACTACTCCATTTGCTCCTATACATCTGTCTGCATCTTTGTATCAGCCGGTGTCTTATATCTATCTATTTGAACATTCATAACCAACTTTTTCGCTTCCTTGTATTCATCCTTATAGAACAAAGATCCTTCAGCGAATTTGACGTCACGACTAATGATGATTTTTATGTGACCTGGTCATACAACCTGTACCCATTCACACCACTACCATAGATGACAAAGATGTACTTTTTTATCCTTTGGTCCAGCTTATCTCTTTCAACTGAAAGTAAATGAGAGTAAGCATCACAACCAAATACACGTAGTCCCAAGTAGTCTACCTACTGATCACTCCACACTTCCTCTAAAATCTTATATTCAATAGCTATAGAAGGGGACCTATTTATTAAGTAATTAAGTAACAAGTTGTGTTAACGGCCTTAGTTCATAATTTCTAGCCTAGCCCAGCATTACTAATCAGGCATCGGGCCCTCTCTAAGACAGTCTAATTCATCTGCTCAGTCATACTATTCTCCTCTGGTGTGTGGTACATTGTGTTGTGCCTCATTATCCCTTTATATTTAAAATACCGATTGAACTCCCCATAAGTGAATTTCATACCGTTAACTATCCTCAACACTTTCACATTTCGCCCTAACTATTTTTCATCATTGCTTTCCACTTCTTAAAGTTGGTGAAAACATCAGATTTATTTTTCATAAAATAAACACACTTTCCTGAAATAGTCATCAATAAATGTAATAAATCATGACTACCTTTCACTAGAAACCACGGGTGTCGACCCCCATACATCAGAATACATATAATCAAGAACACCCTTATGAACATATTTTCCAAACTTAAAAGATAACTACAATGCCCGAACATACTAAAATCAATACTTTTAAAAATTAGAATTAAACAATAGTCAGAAAGTACCTTCATACCTCACTCGCTCATATGACCGAAGCGTGTATGCCACATACATGTAGACGTGGAATCTGCTACAAATGCTACAACTCCACTTGATGAAGTGTTCCCAATCAACCCATAAATGTTTCCATTTCTCTTTGCCTTCATGACTATATGTGTCCCCTTTGAAACTTTTAGGACACGATCAAACCCGATAATTTTGCGCCCAAGTGCCTCGAGTGCTCCTGGAGATATCAGACTTTTCCTCAAATCAGGAACGTGTTTCACTTCGATCAAGATACGCCCCATGCCATAAAATATTTTGATGCACACCGATCCAACACTTACCACTTTACAAACATTATCATTGCTCATAAACACCCGGTCACTATCACACTCATTATAACTGGTGAATCAACTTCGATGAGAAGTCATGTGGTATGAAGCCCCATATCCAAAATCTATTCTTCGTTGAAGTACTCGGATTTTGATGTGGTCAACACGTCACTACTGTTCGTCTCCTCACTGGATTCCGTAGTGTTATCTTCCCTATAGGAACTATATGAATTCTCCTTTCTTGACTTAGGATTATGACAATCCTTCTTCATGTGCCTGGTTATCCCACAATTTTAGTACTTCAACTTTTCTTTGCCTTTGCCGTTAGATTTGGACCTTGATTGTGAAAATCAATTATCTCGCTCATAATTTCTCTCCCCTCATAACTAGTGCATCTGTAGAAGTACCCATATCACCATTTTTCTCTTTAATCGCCTTCAACTGAAGGGCTGAAATCATGGTCTTAATGTTAATAGTAGTTCTACTGGTGCACAACGAATCCTTAAACGACTCATACAAAGCTGTGAGAGAATTCAGCAGAATGCATGCCTAATCCTCATCTTTTATCGTTTCCTCCACATTCAATAATTTGCAAATCAATATATTGAAGTTACTAATGTGGGCCTCAACATAAGCCCCCTCTGCCATCTTCGGATTGAACAATTAAAGCTTTAATTACAAACAATTCTCAAGAGATTTCTTCACATACATATTCTTTAATTTTGACCATGTACTTGCTGTAGTTTTTTCTCTCATAACATTATAGAAGACCTCATTGGTTAAGCACAATTGAATAAATGTACTCTTTTTCTTATCTATATTGCTCCATGCATCTTTAATCACAAATTCTGGTCACTTCTCAAGGAAGACTTCATCCAATCCTTGTTGAAGTATGATACTATCCATCTTAACTTTTCGTAGTTTAAAGTTTTTTTTGCTGGAATATTTTTCTATATTGAACTTCAGATTAGATGCCATTGATAGCTTGCTTTCATATTTGATTTGCTTCCCAATATTAGCTCTAATACCACTTGTTAGAGAACTGCAGAAGCACACAAAGATGAATCAAGCAAAGTACCACTTATCGCACAACCAAGTCCAAACGTAAAAAATCTGAATTTTATGTGGAAAAACTCTTGCGAGAAAACTATGGCACAAAGTGACAAGTATTGCACTATTGAAGAAAAAATTTACAAGAGACAGAATGTTGCCGATTTGAATAAGCCTCGAATCTACTTCACAAGCCCAAGCTATGCCCTTAAAACTCTTAGGAACGAATGAGAAAGCCCTAAAACTTTTTTACTCCCTCCTAATTTCCGATTACACCCAATATATATAGTATAATATAGTATCACAATCGGAATAGGAAACAAATCCTGCACTAATGCAATTTTGTGCGCGCTTGATAGGACCTTCAATGGCATTGACAATCTGTCAATGACATCGAACACATTTGATGACATCAAGTAGCAACACCAAAACATTTCAGCAACCAACATGAAATTTATGAATTTTCTCGATGGAACTTTGATGGCACTGACAATTGCTTGATGGCACTTCAATGGCATAAACAGACATTGTTGTTTACAGATTTAAGACATCAATAACATTTTGCAATAATTGTTGAGCATGTTTTTAAGGCTGGGCAACTCAAACTAACTCGTTTAGTTCCGAGATGAGTCATGACTAGGCTTGAATTGTTTTAATCTAATGACTCGCAGTGTCAAACAACATTGAGTCCCACCATGTTTGAGTCGACTCAACGAATCATACACAACTTGTTTGAGTCTTAAAACCTTATTGCTATGCCCCAAGTGTGAGAATTTTGGAAATTAGCGCAAACAAGGGTAAAATTAGTTTTCAACGAGTGGGGTATTTAGGAAAAAATGATATAAAATAATGGAATTAGCCGTAATCTTAAGGTCAATTTATATGAGTAAGATCACAAAGTTAAGAGTTAATCACCTGAACCGACCTTTTAAGGCAATGCGAATCAAGTAATTTGACTAGACCAATTAAGAGCAAACATACCGACCTTTTAAGGCAATGCGAATCAAGTAATTTGACTAGACCAATTAAGAGCAAACATCAATCAGCAAATCAATTTAGTTTTCAAATTTGGACAACTGACGATGGTTAGGGGTGCCACTGGATGACCGGGCTCGGGTTGGTTTGGGTCCGGAGTTGAACTGATGGGCCCAGGGCTATTTGAGATTTCGACACCGAATTGCTTATAGCTACATATTGAAAGGCAACTCATGTGCATTGTGGTAATTAGATTATTTTTCTCAGTGTTGGAAAGCACTCCATCTTAATTTGTCTATATATCTGATCCAACATTTCATATATTTCTATGGATTGAGGATGCAACCTACCTCCAGCTAAAAATTCATGGACCACTTGATCTACCTCAATCAAGCTACAACCAGGATTCTTTTTCACTCCCATTCCCACCATCATCCTCCTCATCCTTGCAACCTCGTCCCACTGTTCGATCGAAGCATACATATTTGACATGAGTACATAAGCCCCACTATCTGCCGCTTGTAGCTTTGTAATCTGCTTCCCTACATCTTCATTTCCCAAACAACGTCTCCTGTGTATATTAAACCCACTTAGCAGAGCCCCAAAGACAGAATCATCTGGCTCCATCTGCATGGCCTTGATAAGGTCCTGAGCCTCATCTAAGAGGTTCGCCCGACTCAGAAGATCGACCATGCAAGTGTAATGCTCAATTGTAGGCCTCATGTGATCTGATCTATTTATTCGGTTGAAGATCTCTCGCCCCTTGTCAACTAGCCCTGAATGAGAACAAGCACATAAGATAGCTACAAAGGTAATATTGTTAGGTCTAATCCCCACAGCCTCCATTTCGGCAAATAGATTGAGGGCTCTAAGGGAATGCCCATGTATGGCAAACCCATAAATCATCGAAGTCCATGTACAAACGTCTTTCTTGACAATCTTATCAAACACCATCCTAGAAGCTTGTAGGAAACCGCACTTCGAGTACATATCAATGAGAGAAGAGCCCAATACATCATCCACCTCAATCCCATGTTTCTCAATATACGCATGAATCCAAATGCCTTGCTCAAGAGCCCCAAGATGAGCACATGAAGAGAGTACACTAACCAAAATGGCTTGGTTAGGCTTCGCACCCTCAAGCACCATTTCCTTGAACATCTCGAGCCCGTCCTGGAATCGACTGCTCTGCACAAACCCAGATATGATCGCACTCCATGTGGTCACATTTCTCACAGGCGCATCATTGAAAAGTTTCTGCGCACTCCCCACGGATCCACACCTTGCATGGGCCCCAATCATTGTGTTCCATGACACTACATCTCGTTCGG
Source organism: Magnolia kwangsiensis (assembly GCA_037074715.1). Lineage (NCBI taxonomy): Eukaryota > Viridiplantae > Streptophyta > Magnoliopsida > Magnoliales > Magnoliaceae > Magnolia > Magnolia kwangsiensis. The sequence continues at coordinate 35,494,644 of CM073573.1, forward strand.
GCATTTCTTCAAATAGCTTGTGAGCAATGTCTAGACACCCAAACCTCACATACCCCCCGAGAATTGCATTGAATGTGCCAACGTTCTTATCAGGTATATTGTCAAACAATCCGCGCGCAGGGTCCAAGAGGCCGCATTTCAAATACCCACCAATCATCGAATTCCACAGAACGAAATCCCTCTCAGGAGTTGCGTCGAACAGCTTCCGAGCAACATCAATTTCATTGAATTCAGAGTACATTCGGACTAAACCGCTACAAATAAAAGGGTCCGAAGAAAAACCCAATTGTATAATCTTCCCATGAACGGATCTACCGACCTCTACGGCTAGCAGAACAGCGCAAGCTTTGAGAACGAAAGGGAAAGTGAATTTATCGACGATGGATTTTTCACGATTCAGTTGAAGGTAGAAGAAAAGTGCTCGATCGGGGTTTCGAGAGCTCGCAAATCCTCTTATCATGGAATTGTAGACGAAGGAGTTGGGCTTTTCGATGTGGGCGAAGATCAAAGACGCAAGATGGAGGTCGCCTTGGGGTGAGGTTGCGGAGAAGGAGAGGATTGCAGAGAGAGAAGAAGGGTGATTGGAAATGCCCGTTTGGATAATTTGGGAGAGGATCTGTTTGGCTTCTGCCATGGTTTTGCAATCTTTGGAGAGTTGATAGAGATTCCTAGCCGTTGAAGACAACATGCCCTCTTGTTTTTTAATTGAATTGGCGATGTAGAACATGGGAAAAACCAAGTTTTTGAAGGGAGCGAGGAAAACGGATTGGCTACTCCCCCTGCCACCAGCCCGGTGGCTGATGGTCGGTGCTCTGTGGCCCCACCATGATGTATGTGTTTCATCTATTCCGTTCATCCATTTTTCAGATCATTTTAGATTTCGAAAAAAAAAATACAAGCCGTTCAATTTTTCATTATGATGGGCCCACAGAGCACCGACCATCAGCCATTGGCTGGTGGCACGGGGAGTAGCCAATCCTTTTCCAGGAGGGAGATATGAGATTAAGATCCAAGCCGTTCATCTGGTATGGGCCACGGATCTCGGTCTGCTCAATAATCTGGATGAACACGCGCTTATCTGGTGGGACATTTCACCGGTGCGTCGGAGGGACGCGGATTACCTGGGCACAGGAAGTTCCAGTATTCGGAAGCTGTGTGGGGCCCTCAGAGATTCCCGTGACAAATCCACTCTGTCCGTAAATTTTTCAAGACTACTTCAGGACTGTATCATAAAAATCAGCAGAAAAAAACCTCTTGTCGGCCACACCATTCCAAACAGTGGGAATGGAAGCATCCACCGTTGAAATCTTCCTGGAACCGACCATGATGCTTATATGTTATTCGAACCGTTCATAGGGTTATTACAACTCAGATAAACAATAGGAAAAATATCATCCTGATACAAAACTTCTGTGACCACCACCAAATTTCCAATGGGCGTGGCTCAATTCATGATATTTCGTGTGGTGTGGCCCACATGAGTTTGGGATCTGCCTAAATTTTTAGATTCTTATCCTAGTGTTGTCTTGCAAAACTGATAGATGGAGTGGATTTGTAACGGGCATCACTGTGGGTCCCACACAGCTTCCGACTACAGAAACTTTATGTGCCGGTGGCACTTGCAATCTACGTCTGCATACAGGAGGCAACTGCTCTGAATAGAGCTAGGCAAAAAAGGTCCCATCTGGTGGATCCGACCCAATCAGACCCGATCCGACCCGATTCTAACCGAACCGATGGTCTGGATCGGTGCGGATCGATTTAGATATTTCAGATCTGAATAGTTTTCGGATTAGGATCGAGTTTTCATCAACCCGGACAAATCCGATCCGAAACCTGATTTGAAAGCATTCGATCCGATCAGATCCGACTCAATCCGGAGCCTTAGGAGGAATTTAATGGAGGATATCCAATCATTATTGTTTTCCTACGGTGTGGTCCACCCGAGACTTTTATCCCTCTAATATTTTGTATCAAGCTTTTAAATAATCTGTAAAAATATATGAACGACATCGATGAAATACAAAGATCATGATGAGGCCCACAAATCACCGACACCATTACTGTTTTCCGTCAGAGGCCTCACACCACACCATTCAGCTGCTGCCGTAGCCTAGGTTGGCTAGAGCTAGCTAGGTACGTGGCGTGCAATGACGGGATGTGGATTGCATACCTCCCCAGCCCGTCCAACAGGCAGTTCTGTGGGTGGGCCCATCGTGATGTATCTGTAAATCCAAACTGTTTATCCCTTTTCTCATATTATTTTAAAGCATCATAACACAAATGAGGCAGATCCAACGATCAAATGGGGCACACCACCGATGAATCTCGTATTTAATTGTAACGCCCGGGAAAAATCCATACTTGGACTCGAGTACCAACTCGACCAGAAATCGCGTAGGATTAATTCCTTTAGAAAATAAGAGTAAGTTAGCTAGCGCAGCGCTAAAGTAGCTGGGAAATAGTCCCTGATCACTTTAAATACGTTCTACAAGACCCAAATCGAGTAGAACCAATGACTCTATAAAACTCTATAACCTCGGATCAAACTCTAAGCAGGTTTGTTCTCTGGACCACTTTGAAACTTTGTATTGGATCTAGACCGCGCGTCGAAAGTCCGATACCTGCTATCTTAGACCGTTAGAACCGCCTAGCTGGACTTGACAATCATTTCGAAAATCAAGCCCAACCGATAATCACAGGCTATTTCATTAAGCCCGGACTGAAGAGAGTGCAAATAGGGACAGATTTGAAATTTGAAATTCAAATCTGGCACACGACTTGACGCGTCAGTATTAAGTGTTCTAACCGTCAGAAATCAGCTAAATTACACCCTCGGATCAGGAAAAATTTCTATTTCATATCATGAGACTTGCAGGCCTGATCTACATGCGGTGACCGCTGAACTGAAACTGGTCCACTACTTGCGATATACGAACACTGCTGGACTGAAAACGGGATGTGAGCGACATCTGACATGCGTGAACTTAAGTCCGATAGCGTTCGGCCAGGGGACCACCAGAAATGATCTTTTGGACCGAAACAGCCCCATTTTGGATAAACATCAAGTGAACTTTGTTCCTGAGCCTATTTCGGGCATTTTTATGCTTATAAAAGGGGTTGAAACCCTCACTCCTCCCTCCCATCCGAATTTGAGAAAAAACCCTAGATTGGGAGAAAGAAAAGGTGAGAGTTTGTGAGAGAGAGTAGGAGAGAATTTACCTGCCGTTGCACCACCTGTTGCAAGTGCCTAAGTAACACACTTCGATCACCTGGCTGGTGATTCCTCCGCGTTTTCAGGTAAGAAATAACCCTAATAAGTTACTGATTTAGGATTCTTTCCGTTCCATAGCATGTAAACTGATAGAACTCGTAAATTAGGTTCTCTATTCGCTGTAGACGAAGCGTATATGCTCCGTTCGAATTCACACGTTTATAAGAGATAAGGCGCGGATTTTAGACGCTTTGATTGACTGTTTCCAACGCTTTCAATGTCGTTTAATAGTAGATTATCGACGGCATCGCCGTTTGACATGTACAACATGTTGTCCGTTTCCTATTTCGTAAACCGGCGAAGAATATGAGATTTAGGGCATTTTAGTCATTTGTAGGAAGTACTGTTTTCATGCATATTTTTCTGATGTGATTGACATGGTTTATTGTCGCATTAGAATGTTAGGAATACGTGCATAATTAGTTTGGCGAAGAGATTCGCCTAAATGCGCACTTTGGGTCGACATACTATATGTAGACTTAAGTGTGTACTGTAAGTTTTTGTATAAATGCTTGTATTAGTATGTATTGAATCAAATGGTGTTATGAATCAGTTTGAGATTGTTTTCTCAATTAATATGCTGATGTAAATGATTTCCTACATGTTAGCTAAATGCATGATTTCATTATATTTATGAAATGCATGTGCTTGAAGATTTGCTTAAGTTGTACGTTATAACATGTGTTAACATGCTCACATGATTGTATTTCATTTCCAATACTCTAATATGATTGCTGATGTGATTCCATAATTGTTTGGGACTATACTTAGTCCAGGCAGTCAGTAACCGAGCGAATTCGTGGTTTGCTTATCTTGGCCACGAACGACGCGTCGATGAACGCGAGCCGTGTTTTGGAGTTGGCGGCAGTGGTTAGGCCACACGAAGTGTTTTACGCACTTCACGTCGTTCGACTTGAGATGCGATCGTGCTACTCGAGCCCGTCAAGTAACCCGACTGACCGTTGTATGTTCACCCTGCATGAGTCGTAACTGCTTGAACCTAGGGTACTGAACTTACCATTGTAAACCCTGTTAACCATGGTACCTTGATCCACAAAGACTCATGAGCCGGGCATGGTGGTATGGGACACCGTGGTCGAGCTGTCGGCCTAGGCTGGGGCCATAAACCTCCCCGTAGTGACCAGTGAGCACCTAATCTCGTGAGTAGATTATGGTGGTATGGGACACTATATTCTTGCTGTCGGCCTACACTGATCAGGCGACGAGTCCTTTGTAGTGACCGCGAACGTATTCTGAGTCTACGGGAGGCGATGACCCTTCAGTAGCAGTAGAGTACAATAGGCCTGTATTGATAAGGTGATGGGGGAGCGGAGCAACGAGTGCGTGCAACAGCCCTGGCAGCCCTTGCAGCGACCTAGAAAATATACATCGTATGAGATTACTAGGAGTGACGACCCTAGACAAGATTTGTGTTGGGATTGATATAAGGGAAGTACCTTAGTTTTCCAATCCTGCTGTTTGAATGGACTAATAACAACTCGGCAATCATATCACCATTACATTGCATGTGCCTGGAAGATGTGGAGCACTGAGCGGGATGCACGCATGCCGCGGACGAAGATGGTGCCGTATGAGGGAGAATGTCGGTGAGGGCATCCATCATGTCATGTCATATTGCATTAACAATAGTATTAAGATTGTCTGATTTACTGCTTTACTATTATCGCATGATTGATTTGTGAACATGCTAATCTTTGCTCTATGATTCCACTGAGTTGATCACTCACTCCCACGTTACGGGATGGTGTTTGCAACACCCACCAGACCCTGTTTTAGATGCAGGTGATGCAGAGATCCAGGAGGAAGAGCCGGACTATGATGAGGACTAGGACGAGTTCTCATACATGCAATACCATGATGGCTTTGCTTAGGTGACCTGGGTTAACGGGACTTCATAGTGGGACTCTTTTGGACATTTATTTCTGTCATTTACATGTATATGAGACTCAGTGATGTATTCATACTTTAGTGACAGTTGAGATCTACTTTGTTTTTCTATACAGTGATACATATATTCTTTAGTCTTCCGCTTACTTTTATCACTGGATCTGGAGTATGAATTGCAGTTTTGGTATACTTTTACTCATGTGAACGCTTTAACTCAGACAACATTGAATCATAATCATTTTTGTTGCATAAGTGACGGTCTGGAACTCGGGAGTTGAGTTTATACATGACCCCCGATTTTCAGGATGTTACAAGTTGGTATCAGAGCATGAATAAGATTATACCGGGCCTGGGTTATGGTCACACGACGTACGCTGTCGCTTCCTTTGACTTAGGTGGGTGCGAGAAGGGTCTAGAAACACATATAGGATCGCAGATTCGCCAATAGGCGAAGTCTACTTGTCTCGATCGCGCGATCGAATCCGTAACGCATTTAAGGTCGCGTAAAGCGACCTGAGTAGCCCCTAGGTTGTAGGTAAGTGGGTTTAGATGTTCTTTGAACGATTCTAAACCCGTAAATGTGAATCCTTGAGCTGTGGGACAACCACAACCCCTGCATTCAATCGCCAGGGCTTAAAAACCCCGTTTTACTTAAAATCTTCAAAATTCTTCCTCTCACCACTCCATTCTCCAATTCTTTATTATCCTTTTCATGTTAGGCATCAATCCTAATGTGAAAATGACATAAAATCATACTTCGAGAAAATTTTACAGTGAATAGTAAAATTTCATGAAAAATAGCCATAAGGCCATTCTAACTTTGCTTTCTTTAGCAACTAATGGGATAGATGGATGTATTAGCTCCTTCTACCCCAAAATCATATGCTGCATGATAGAAAATTGTATTCGAGTTTGCAGACTGGCCCCGAAAAGCCCCGAACACATGTTTGGGCCTATATAGGGCAATATAGAATGAACCAAGGTGGGGCCCAAGGTTATTTGGGGTCCCTGGACCATGGGGGACCAGGCCCATGTGGTCCCTTCGCCGGACCAAGGAGATGGTCGGCGATGCCATCGCCGATCCGGCGATGCATCGCCGGCCACTATGGCTCACTTGATGTATGGTTTGGGATCTAGGGGTATTTTGGGTAATACACCCCCCAGGTACGGTTCGTCCATAGAAAACCTCAAATAGGGGCACTTCCTTCACAAACAGCCCCTTTGCAAGCCCCATTCTCATTTTTCAGTTGCCCTAACCCAAAACCGTGGTTTCAAACCACTCCCAAATCCATCCTTGGCTAAAAACGACCACCCTCCATCACTCCATTGAAGTTTGCAGCCTTCCATATTGCAAATCTCGTCATTTGGAGCTCTTACAACCCTCGAATCGAGCTGAAATCGTAAGGTGTTCCATTCCCCTTTTTCATTTTCATTTCTTTCTGAAAATACATCCTAGGGGAGCTTGAAGCATCCCTCTACAATGCCTAGATATCCCTTTACCAGTTTGGGCAACCATTTCTTGGCATTTTTTCCAATTTTTATGGCTTTTGTTGAAGTCATTTTAGGTCTTTTGTCACTCTCCACCATCCTATCTTTGATAGGTAAAAGAAAGACCGCAGCAGATGAGGCTGGGCCAAGTCGCCCTGCTCAATCAAGAAGGCCGGGGGGTGGCGCAGCTAGATCAAGCACCGCCGCAAGTCCAACCATAGCCCGAGAGTTCCATACAAAGCGGGATTTGGATCCCCATACTCAACTTGGGCGAGTGATTTTAGCAGAGATGCCTCACGACCAATACACTGACTGTAAGGTGTTGTTTGAGGCGGATGTGGAAGGACGACTATTTGGTGAATTTCTGTTGTTCGAGCGCATTGAAGCTGCGCATTGGGGTCCGATCTTTGAAGCTCGTGCTCGTGCTAATGTGAGCACCATTCGTGCCTTCTACGCTCGTATCCAGAATGCTACACTGGAGCCATTGCAGTTCAAAATTCCTTTTGGTAGAGACCAGATGGCTACGATCGATGTTCGATTGATTGCGTGACTTCTGAACGTGCCTCTTGGTGATGTTCATCCTAGTGCGAAAAATCTGAGGAGTAGGCGTGAACGAGATCGCCGTACCAGGTTCCTGTGCCGTAAATTGGTTCCATGGCAGCCTAATAATAGCCTCAAGGCGTCTTACATGTCTGATGATTTGCGCCTGCTGCACCACATTTGCACGTTCAACGTGTATCCCAGGTCGACAAATTGCATTGAATGTACACGCCTTATGGTTGATTTCTTGTATCTGGTGGCCCAGGGAGAGAATGTGTGTATGGCCACTTTCATCTTGCGACAGATTATCCTCATAGCAAAATCAAGAAGAACGTCTGAATCGCTTCCTTTTGGCCGACTTATATGCAAGATCGCGCTTGAGTTTGCTTACAGACTTAGGCCGAAATTGCCAGTTCCGATTCACAGCATTGATGAGTCTACCATGATCAAGATGAAGATCGGGTCTCAGTACCGTGAGAATCAACTTGAGGAGGATAGCGAGGACGACTTTGATGATGAAGAGGATCCAAGTGAGGGAGAACCTGGAGCAGAAGTTGAGGAAGAAGTCCAGGAAGAGGTAGAAGAGGAGGCTCAGGATACAGATGAGAGCCCTCCTCCTTCTGCTCAGGCTATTGGCGATGATCGCATTGCCCGAATTAAGGAGAGCCAGGTCTCCTTGCGAAGGAAAGTTCAGGAACTTCGCGCTGAAGTCGAGGATGCCAAGGCCGTTACGAAGAGAAAATTCAGCAAGGTGACTCGCACCTTGAAGGCGATCCTGTGCTGCTTGCAGGATAAGGGTGATCCTCCTCCGTCACCCGACTCAGACTAGCGATGAGATCTTTGATGTTGTTGTTAACAGTTAGTTGTTTCCTGCTTTAAGTTATGTAAGCCTGTTAAGGCTAGTGCTTTGCTTATGTTGCTGTTGTAATTTTAACTGTCTTAGTTCCCATGTATTTCTCGTCATGATGTTTGTAAGGACATATCCCTTGTATTGTGACAATTTTGATTAAATGAAATGCATGGAATGCATTTGACTCCATGTATGAATGATTGCGGTGTTTGTGCTATTGAGACTGACAAGGTTGCGCCCTATTTTGAATATAGGGAATGCCACCGAAGGCTACACGGAGCACAGCTCGGCTTACATTGAGCGAGCCTATGGATCAGGCTCCTTCGCAGTCTGATGCACATGCGGACCCTGCTGTGGGCCCGATTCCTGAGACAGTGCATGCGTCTCAGCTTACTGCTGGTCCTACAGTTGGACCACCGCCGTTCACACCGCCAGTCAGAGAGCCTTATCGTGCGTCTTCTTCGACGCAGTACACGCCACAGCCTGCTCCACCTCCAGACAGATTTGAGCAGATGATGGCTATGATGCAGCAGCAGCAGCAGCTCCTTACTACTATTATGGGGACATTAGCCCAGGGTGGGAGTGTGCCTCCACCCGCACCACCTGCGTATCCAGCTGAGGATGCTGATACATATGCCCAGGATGAGGGCATGGCTCATCCTGTACCAACTGCTTACCCTGCGAGGAATGCCGCAGATACACGGGGCTTGTTAGAGCGATTCCAGCGCTTATGGCCTCCCACTTTTACGGGTTCTCATAGACCCGAGGAGGCCGAGTATTGGCTCGACCGTGTGTCGAAGATACTGCGGATGCTTCATTGTACAGAGGCCGAGCAGGTAGAGTTGGCTACGTTCCTGTTTGAGCAAGAGGCCAGCTTGTGGTGGGACAGTGTATTGCGGACCGTTGCCGCCGACTTTATATGGACCTGGGCAGCGTTCGAGTTCCGCTTTCACGAGAAATACTATCCCCAGACGTACCAGCATGATCGGGAGAATGAGTTTCTTCGCCTCAGATAGGGAGGCATGACAGTCACGGAGTATGAGCATCGGTTCACAGAGTTGGGCAAAAATGTCCCGACTATTCTGGCAGATGAGCAGATGCGCATACGATGCTTTTTATAGGATTTGCGACTGGATATTCGGTCGAAGATGTGTTGCGTGAGCATTCCCTCTTATGCAGAGTTGATTCACATGTCTATGCGGGCAGAGCAGGATGTGGATCGACTTACCAGATCTCGTGGCCCTGTTGCTTCTTGGCCACGACCAGAGATGCAGGATAGGCCCTTCGCGGGCAAGAGGCCTCGCGTCGACCCTCCTACTCGGGCTACAGCGCCAGCACCACCGTTTCGGTGCCCCGAGTTATCATGTACATACTGTGGGAGGACGGGCCATTCGGCTCAGAGTTGTTTTGCTAGGATGCGGGACAGTGGGTTCTCGCCACAGCAGAAGATCGACCGTGCACGTCCATAGGCGATATCAGCACAGCCTATACGGTTGGCTCCTACGCACCCTTCCTTCAGACCTTCGGTATCGCAGATCAGGCAGCCTCTACGGCCCATGACGCAGTGGCCGAACCAGCCACAGCAAGCACGGGTTCATACATTGACAGCTGAGGCAGCTGCGACGAAGACTTCTCAGCATTCTGCCTTTGAGGTCACTGCCCATATTGGAGGTATTCCTATTCTCGTGATGGTGGACACTGGTTCCATGATTTCTTTGATATCACGTGACATAGTCAGACGCATTGGGTTACAGACTATTACTATGGATGGGGTGCGAGTTTATACAGCTCACGGGTCCTTTACAGATGCCACCTAGATGTGTGAGGGCTGTTTGGTGGATCTGGGGGGCAAGACGATGGCTTTAGATCTCGTCGTCGACCCTTCTCTGGTTTACTCGACGTCATTCTTGGCATGGACTGGTTGACTGCAGCGAGGGCCGAGATTGACTGCGAGACTCGTATAGTGACAGCCTACGAGCCAGAGGGTGCATCCTTCACATTTCCAGTGCAGGTAAATCTCCCTTTCCGCATACTTAGTTATGCTACTTTACTGTGAGACGCTGGTGCCCAAATACTTGAGCATACGCCAGTCGTTTGGGAGTTTGGAGATCTGTTCAGGAACATCCCTGGTTTGCGGCCCCGACGAGAGATTGATTTTACTATCGATCTAGTTCCTGGTTCCTCGCCCGTCTCACTGCCGACGTACCGCATGGCACCATGTGAGATGAAGGAGTTGAGGACGCAGATTGATGGTTTGCTGGAGCTTGGCCTTATACGGCCTAGTGTGTCTCCTTGGGGAGCACCAGTCCTGTTTGTAAGGAAGAAGGATGGTTCGATGCGATTGTGTATTGATTATCGCAGGCTGAAGCAGATTACGGTGAAGAACAAGTACCCTTTACCCAGGATCGATGACTTATTTGATCAGTTGAGAGGAGTGCAGTACTTCTCGAAGATTGATCTTCAGTCAGGATATCATCAGTTGCGCGTCAGGGATGAGGACGTGCAGAAGACAGCATTCAGGACCAGTTTTGTCCACTACGAGTTCCTTGTGATGTCGTTCGGTGTCACGAATGCACCAGCCGTGTTCATGGATCTGATGAACCGGGTATTTCGGCCTTTCCTCTATCGATTCGTCGTTGTGTTCATTGACGACATTTTGGTGTACTCCAGGAGTCGAGAGAAGCATGAGGAGCATTTACGTTTGGTCCTGGATACGCTCAGACAGCATCAGTTGTTCGCACAGTACAAGAAGTACGACTTCTGGAAGTAGGAAGTGAAGTTCCTGGGACATGTGGTGTCCAAGGATGACATGTCAGTTGACCTGTCTAAGGTAGCTGCGGTTCAGGACTGGGAGCAGCCTGGTTCTGTCACTGAGGTGAGGAGTTTCTTGCGTCTCGCTGGCTACTATCGGCGCTTCATATAAGACTTCTCGAAGATCGCGAGACCTTTATCTCAGTTGACACGGAAGGATGTGAAATTCGCCTGGAATGACAAGGCGGAGTCAGCTTTTCAGGAGCTGAAGGATAGACTTACGTTCGCCCCTGTGCTAGTATTGCTAGAGCAAGGGGTTAGATACACTATATACACTGACGCGTCTAGCGTTGGTCTGAGTTGTGTCTTTATGCAGAGGGACAGGGTAATTTCGTATGCCTCGAGACAATTAAGGAAGCACGAGGAGAATTACCCTACACACGACCTAGAGTTGGTAATCGTCATATTCGCACTGAGACTCTGGAAACATTACCTCTATGGAGAGGAGTTCGAGCTCTTTTGCGACCACAAGAGCCTCAAGTGCATATTCACGCAGCGAGACTTGAATATGAGGCAGCGGCGATGGATGGAGATGTTGAAGGACTTCAAGTTTGAAGTCTCTTACCATCCTGGGAAGGCGAACCTTGTGGCTGACGCGTTGAGCCGCAAGAAGGCAATAGAGTTTGCGGCTCCGCTGATGGTTTCTGAGTGGGATATGGTTGAGCTTTTGCGAGACTTTGAGCAGAAACTCACCGTAGAGGAGCTGTATGAGTTCATCGCACATGTACAGGTGCGATCTCAGATCGATGATCGGGTCACCGAGGCGCAGAGAGACGATGCGCATCTGACTGAGCTTCGAGAGCAGGCCAGTGATGATGCTGACGCCGAGTGGCGAGTTGGCATGGATGGGGGCTTATGTTATCGTGGCCGCCTATGCGTCCCAGACGTCCCTGACATGAGACAAGAGATTCTCGAGACTGCGCACTGTACCAGACTCGCGATGCATCCAGGCAGTACGAAGATGTATCGCGACGTGAAGAGAACATATTGGTGGGAAGGTATGAAGACCCATATAGCTGAGTTCATGTCCCATTGTCTCACTTGTCAGCAGGTGAAGGCAGAGCATCGCCGACCACCTGGACTTTTGCAGCCTATGCCCATCGCAGAGTGGAAGTGGGATTTCATTTCCATGGACTTCATTTCTGGGCTGCTGAATATGAGGAAGGGACATGATTCCATTTGGGTGATCGTCGACCGTCTGACGAAGTCGGCGCACTTCCTACCGATTAGAGTTATGAACTCTGCAGACGAGCTGGCTAGACTCTACATCAGAGAGATTGTGCGTCTGCATGGAGTTCCGTTGGAGATCGTGTCGGACAGAGACACGCGTTTCACTTCTATTTTCTGAACTCGCATTCAGGAGGCTATGGTTGTGAAGTTGAAGTTCAGTACTGCCTTCCACCCACAGATAGATGGACAGACAGAGCGGGTGAACTAGATCTTAGAGGATATGTTGCGAGCTTGCGCATTGGACTTCAAGGACAGTTGGGATGATTGTTTTGCATATGCGGAGTTTGCGTACAATAACAGTTTTCAGACGAGTATCGGTATGGCACCTTATGAGGTGCTGTATGGGTGACCTTGTCGCGCACCGCATTGCTGGGCAGAGGTCGGTGAGCGTAGCTTGATTGGCCCAGAGTTAGTGCAGGCGACGTCAGAGAAGATTGATATTATTAGACGTCGACTTCTCACAGCGCAGAGCAGACAGAAGGGTTATGCCGATATGAGACGACGGCCGCTGGAGTTCACAGTTGGGAATCATGTGTTTTTGCGAGTTTTCCCTATGAAGGGAGTCCTTCGGTTTGGGAAGAAGGGGAAACTAGCACCGCGATTCATTGGTCCGTTCCAGATCTTCGATTGTGTGGGAGCAGTGGCTTACCGATTGGCTTTACCCACGCCTCTCACGAGCGTTCACAACGTATTTCATGTTTCTATGCTGAAGAAGTACGTTTCTGATCCTTCCCATATCATCAGATGGGAGCAGGTGCAGTTAGGAGAGGATATTTTAAAGCATCATAACACAAATGAGGCAGATCCAACGATCAAATGGGGCACACCACCGATGAATCCATACTTGGACTCGAGTACTAACTCGACCAGAAATCGCGTAGGATTAATTCCTTTAGAAAATAAGAGTAAGTTAGCTAGCGCAACGCTAGAGTAGCTGGGAAATAGTCCCTGATCACTTTAAATACGTTCTACAAGACCCAAATCGAGTAGAACCAATGACTCTATAAAACTCTATAACCTCGGATCAAACTCTAAGCAGGTTTGTTCTCTAGACCACTTTGAAACTTTGTATTGGATCTAGACCGCGCGTCGAAAGTCCGATACCTGCTATCTTAGACCGTTAGAACTGCCTAGCTGGACTTGACAATCATTTCGAAAATCAAGCCCAACCGATAATCACAGGCTATTTCATTGAGCCCGGACTGAAGAGAGTGCGAATAGGGACAGATTTGGAATTTAAAATTTAAATCTGGCACACGACTTGACGCGTCAGTATTAAGCGTTCTGAGCGTCAGAAATCAGCTAAATTACACCCTCGGATCAGGAAAAATTTCTATTTCATATCATGAGACTTGCAGGCCTGATCTACGTGCGGTGACCGCTGAACTGAAACTAGTCCGCTACTTGCGATCTACGAACACTGCTGGACTGAAAACGGGATGTGAGCGACATCTGACATTTGTGAACTTAAGTCCGATCGCGTTCGGCCAGGGGACCACCAGAAATGATCTTTTGGACCGAAACAGCCCCACTTTGGATAAACATCAAGTGAACTTTGTTCCTAAGCCTATTTCGGGCATTTTTATGCTTATAAAAGGGGTTGAAACCCTCACTCCTCCCTCCCATCCGAATTTGAGAAAAAATCCTAGATTGGGAGAGAGAAAATGTGAGAGTTTGTGAGAGAGAGTAGGAGAGAATTTACCTGCCGTTGCACCACCTGTTGCAAGTGCCTAAGCAACACACTTCGATCACCTGGCCGGTGATTCCTCCGCATTTTCAGGTAAGAAATAACCCTAATAAGTTGCTGATTTGGGATTCTTTCCGTTCCATATCATGTAAACTGATAGAACTCGTAAATTAGGTTCTCTATCCGCTGTAGACGAAGCGTATACGCTCCGTTCGAATTCACACATTTATAAGAGATAAGGTGCGGATTTTAGACGCTTTGATTGACTGTTTCCAACGCTTTCAATGTCGTTTAATAGTAGATTATCGACGGCATCGCCGTTTGACATATACAACATGCTGTCCGTTTCCTATTTCGTAAACCAGCAAAGAATATAAGATTTAGGGCATTTTAGTCATTTGTAGGAAGTACTATTTTCATGCATATTTTGCTGATCTGATTGACATGGTTTATTGTCGCATTAGAATGTTAGGAATACGTGCATAATTAGTTTGGCGAAGAGATTCGCCTAAATGCGCACTTTGGGTCGACATACTAATGTAGACTTAAGTGTGTAGTGTAAGTGTTTGTATAAATGCTTGTATTAGTGTGTATTGAATCAAATGGTGCTATGGATCAGTTTGAGATTGTTTTCTCAATTAATATGCTGATGTAAATGATTTCCTACATGTTAGCTAAATGCATGATTTCATTATATTTATGAAATGCATGTGCTTGAAGATTTGCTTAAGTTGTATGTTATAACATGTGCTAACATGCTCACATGATTGTATTTCATTTCCAATACTCTAATATGATTGCTGATGTGATTGCATAATTATTTGGGACTATACTTAGTCCAGGCAGTTGGTAACCGAGCGAATTAGTGGTTTGCTTATCTTGGCCACGAACGACGCGTCCATGAACGCGAGCCGTGTTTTGGAGTTGGCGGCAGTGGTTAGGCCACACGAAGTGTTTTACGCACTTCACGTCGTTCGACTTGAGATGCGATCGTGCTACTCGAGCCCGTCAAGTAACCCGACTGACCGTTGTATGTTCACCCTGCATGAGTCATAACTGCTTGAACCTAGGGTACTGAACTTACCATTGTAAACCCTGTTAACCATGGTACCTTGATCCAAAAAGACTCATGAGCCAGGCATGGTGGTATGAGACACCGTGATCGAGCTGTCGGCCTACGCTGGGGCCAGAAACCTCCCCGTAGTGACCAGTGAGCACCTAGTCTCGTGAGCAGATTATGGTGGTATGGGACACTATATTCTTGCTGTCGGCCTACACTGATCAAGCGACGAGTCCTTTGTAGTAACCGCGAGCGTATTCTGAGTCTAGGGGAGGCGACGACCCTTCAGTAGCAGTAGAGTACAGTAGGCCTGTATTGATAAGGTGATGGGGGAGCGAAGCAATGAGTACGTGCAACAGCCCTGGCAGCCCTTGCAGCGACCTAAAAAATATACATCGTATGAGATTACTAGGAGTGACGACCCTAGATAAGATCTGTGTTGGGATTGATATAAGGGAAGTACCTTAGTTTCCCAATCCTGCTGTTTGAATGGACTAATAACAACTCGGCAATCATATCACCATTACATTACATGTGCCTGGAAGATGTGGAGCACTGAGCGGGATGCACGCATGCCGCGGACTAAGATGGGGCCGTATGAGGGAGAATGTCAGTGAGGGCATCCATCATGTCATGTCATATTGCATTAACAATAGTATTAGGATTGTCTGATTTACTGCTTTACTATTATCGCATGATTGATTTGTGAACATGCTAATCTTTTCTCTATGATTCCACTGAGTTGATCACTCACTCCCACGTTACGGAATGGTGTTTGCAACACCCACCAGACCCTGTTTTAGATGCAGGTGATGCAGAGATCCAGGAGGCAGAGCCGAACTATGATGAGGACCAGGACGAGTTCTCATACATGCAGTACCATGATGGATTTGCTTAGGTGACCTGGGTTGACAGGACTTCATAGTGGGACTCTTTTGGACATTTATTTCTGTCATTTACATGTATATGAGACTCAGTGATGTATTCATACTTTAGTGACAGTTGAGATCTACTTTGTTTTTCCATACAGTGATATATATATTCTTTAGTCTTCCGCTTGCTTTTATCACTGGATCTGGAGTATGAATTGCAGTTTTGGTATACTTTTACTCATGTGAATGCTTTAACTCAGACAACATTGAATCATAATCATTTTTGTTGCATAAGTGACGGTCTGGAACTCGGGAGTTGAGTTTATACACGACCCCCGATTTTTGTTGCATAAGTGACGGTCTGGAACTTGGGTCAGTTATCTCTCTTCGAATGTCTTCTTCCCTTATTCTCTAGGGACGTCCAACAATGGACTGGACCCAACCAGACGTTGTCTCAACTCCAATCGAGCTGATTCGGGTTGGCAGCGGCGAAACTCGCCCTGTCTCTCTTCCTCTATCTTTCTCTTCTCTCTCTTTGGATCTATATTTCTTTCTCCCTTCTTCTCCATCTTTCTTTCTTATTTAGGCGGGCTCAAGAGGGTCTGAACGAACCTAAACTCAAGCCGCCTTGGTGTGGTGAACAACGAGGAAGACGGTCAGCCTCCAATGGTCGATCGAAATGTGGACCACCTTTCTTCGAAATGAGGCTGCTGGAGGGTCTAGTCCTTCCATATGGTGCTGGTAGAAACCAGAAAATGAAGCTCCAGGTGCGTTTGGGAGGTGGGTTTGAGGGTGGAAGTTTCCGGCTTTGTTTTGACACAAAACAGGGAGAGCTGTTGCGGCTACTATTTTTTCTAGATCTTATACTTTCCTTATAAAGCCCTAAGTAATCGGACAGCCGAGATCTCTCCTAAATGGAAGGCTAGGATTGGAGGATCCCACCTCACACAGATCGGTGACAGGTTTTACAAAAGACAGTTTCCGTTTCTGGAAAATATGTGCTTATAGGGCTCGCTTGCATCGACGTTTGTGAATGCATGCCTTCACGTCTACATGAGAGGCCCAATGGGTTTTGGTCAGGCCTGAGCTGCGCACAAGATGGATGGCTTGGATCAACTATGGGAGCTGTGATGGTGGGCCATAGTGCGAAGGAAACGGACGGTGTCCGTTGGCTGGCAAAATAGGGGGATGGAGAGAAATCTCCCTTTTTAGGCAAAACACAGGTCAGACCCATGCTGACCGGTTTCACTGTTGCAGTGTGGCTCGGGAGTACACAGGTGTGTACTCCAATCTCTACTGTGGGGTCCACCGTGATGTTCTTCATGAAATCTACTCCGTTCATTAGTTTTGGAGGTCTTGGATACCACCTTACGTAAAAAATCAGGCAGATCCAAATCTCAGGTGAGCCATACTAACCGATTGGAGGGTCCAGTTATGTACCTTCCCTGATCTGAGGGTCGGATGATTCTGAAATCGAACATCAACGGTTAAAAGGGCCCTATTAGCTGTTTGTATATCTTTTGTGATGAGTGACTACCCAAAGACTAATATTAATGCAAATTTTTATTATTTTTGTATATTACTTATAAAAAAGTATTCAATGCTACATTATTATTTAAAACTTGATTTTATGTTGTGAAATCATTATTCATTATGTTTATTTAATATTATTTTCATAATGTCTTATATACATTAATTACATACGAATCATTTTATCATGAAAAATATATACATTTCATAGTGTACATATTTAGGTTACATTATTTACACACACACACACACACACACACACACACACACACACACACACACACACACATATATATATACACATATATTGTCATTTTCTTATTTTATTTTTTCTAAAATTGTCATTGTGGGTCATATCTATTTATTTGTCCACTCAACAAGAGTTTGGATAAAATTATATGGACATTAGTGAAAAAGGTAACAAGGATTCATATATCTTATTTGTGTACTATCTGTATGGCTATGCATGTCTTATGTTAAAATGTTAAATTGTTTGAAACATGTTACTGTAAATTTTTGTTACTCTTTGTAGTATAAATTTTATGATTCGTAACTTATATAAATTATAAATGTATAAATATAATATGGATCAGATTTGTCTGTCCTAAGAGTCAACGGTCAGGTGGCCTAATATTTGAATGAGATCGTATCAGATGGTCGAGATTGATAGATTGGGGACCATTGGATGATGATGCATCATGTGACTCACGTGTGTTCTCACACACGTGTAAGCTAATTCAGATCTCTATAGTAGCAGCCGAGTACTTGAAGGTATGGGGTGTTACATAAACCATCAAAGTTTCTTAAAAGTCTTACAACATTTTATAGGCGGTTTGGAATCCCGTACAAATCGGATCATAAAAAATATCTGAAAAAACTTATTACATCTGTAAATGAGGACGATGGGAAAGGATCCCCACCATCTAATTCAGCAGAGGTGAATGACCGTATTTTGGACACATCCAGCTCAGAGTCGACCAAGAGTTCTCTTGCAGTTGAATTAGTAAAAAGAGAACCGAAGGATGAATCTGGCGAAGAAGGTGAAGGTGGAGGAGGGGGTTACTATTATGGACAAGGTTCATCTAGTTACATGCCACAAAGACATTAATCATATAGAGGGTATTGAATGTATGAAAGTTTTAACTAATCTATGACTCAGTATGTACATCTAAGAAATTTCCTATTAATATCTTTTCAAGAATCTTAAATTGTGTGAGATTCAAATGGTGGGTTTCTCTAGTTTAGTTCTTTTGCTTCATCCTTCTCTCTAAATTTAGTGCTATCATTTTATATTTTGTTGCCAAAATCTTATACTTTGAGAGTGACCCATCTTAGGTGGTTGAAGGCTTGAAGCATTAACTCATGGTCGTGAGTCATATCTGGTTCCACATATCCCAAGATGTTATCAGGTAATCGCTCGATCATTGTTTTTCTGCTATATTTTCTTTTGACCAAGTGCATTGTTATCCCATTTGTACAAGCTGAAAATGCAAGGATATTGTTGATACTTTCGAGCTAAGCATTATATAATTCCTCTGCCAAATACTAGTCTTATATTGCAATGACCCACCTTTTGCATGACCGGGTATTCTACAAATGTGACACATTGAACAAATAGGAAATGGTTGCATCAATACAGCTGTTGTATCTGATTATGTTTGCCTTGAATCGGTATGATTTTCTAACAAGGGGCACAGCTATGCATTATTTTTCCCCATTAAATTATGATGGATGGCTGCATGCCTATGATTCTATGAAGCAATTCCTAAGCCTTGAGAAATCATAGCATTCACTGCCTATAAGTTAATAGCTATAGGTGGCCTATATTTCTCTAGGTGATATTCAGTTAACGGAGTTTCTTATAACATAGTTACATTAAAAAATGCAGGCTTCAAGCACTATAAGAAAACACACTTTTACCGATGAAAATTTTTGTCACTAAAAGCTTTATTTCCGTAGGTAAAAATTTTTACTAACAAAAATTTTTGTCGGTACAAGACCATGGTAAAAGCTTTTTATTGACGAAAAAAAATTTTCATCGGTAAAGGTAAGGCTTTTACCGACGACTTTGAAAAACTTTTACGACGCTTTTTTTCGTAGGTAAAAATATTTACAAAACTTTTACCTACAAATATTTTCTTAGGTAAAAATTATTACAAAACTTTAACATACGAATATTTTCGTAGCTAAAAATATTTACAAAACTTTTACCTACAAATATTTTCGTAGTTAAAAATATTTATAAAACTTATACCTACGAATATTTTCGTAGCTAAAAACATTTACAAAACTTTTACCTACGAATGTTTTCGTAAGTAAAAATATTTTCAAAACTCATACCTACGAATATTTTCTAAGCTAAAAATATTTTAAAAACTTTTACTTACGAAAATTTCTATAGGTAAAATTATTTTTCAAACTTTTACCTACGAAAATTTTCGTAGGTAAAAATGTGGATGAGACTTTTACCTACGAAAATTTGCGTAGGTAAAAAACGTGGATGAGACTTTTACCTACGAAAAGTTTCATAGGTAAAAGTGTCTTTTCTTTTTTAAATATTCTAACACAAAATTCCTGATATACATCTGTTACAATATATTTCATCATATTCTTCCTAATATACACCTGTTATGTAATATATTTCGTCATATTCACATTCACATCCATTTAAACCCAAAGTACGTATAAATCTATCCAAACATAAACTACATTCATCCAAACATAAACTACATTCATCCATATCACATTCATTCACGCATAAATGCATATAAGTTTAACATCATAAATAAAATACAAAAAATCACAAAGACGACCCATAGTTGCTGAACCACTCTCTCTGCGATATCAGCTCGGCGTACGGTGCTCTCGCCAACGACGATGGATCGGGTTATAGGTTTAGGTTTAGGTTAGGTTATAAGTTTATAAGTTCATATAACCTTAACTTATAAGTGTAGGTTATAGGTTTAGGTTGCAGGTTAAAGTTACAGGTTAAGGTTTAGGTTATAGGTTAAGGTTTAGGTTTAGGTTTAGGTTATAGGTTTTGGGATTTGAGAATAGGTTTAGGTTAAGGTTATAAGTTTAGGTTTAGGAAATTGGGTTCAGAATCGGGTTTAGGTTTGGGTTTTCAAGTTTAGGTTTAGGTTTAGGTTAGGGAGTTGAGATTATGATTAGGTGTAAGTTTAGGTTTAAGGATTTGAAAATATGTTAAGGTTTAGGTTTAGGAAATAGGGCTCGGTGTTGAGGGTCAAATATTACATATCTGACCTAGTTATTGCCTGGATTTACAAATAGAATACTGTTTAACAGCTCGATTTACTTGTGTTTGTGTTGCAAGGTGACTTTAAAAGCGTGGATTGGAATAGGGTGCTTAAAGCATGAATTTAACGCTCTGATGACACCAAAGGCAAGGGACGAACTCTAAGGGACCAAGATCAACAGAATTACACATCAGAAATCTGAGAAAATCAGGCCACGCATGTTAAATGGGCCCGAAAATTGTCAAGAATGCAAGATCACAAGGTTTCCACCATCTGTTTTGTTCAAAACTTCATACATGGCCTGGGAACCATAAATTAACCGTACATATCAAATTTCAGCCCTTGGATCACTATGAAAGTGCCCCAACTGATAGATCAGCCCATAAACTGTTGATTCTGGGCCCACCTGATATCTGGAACTGCCTCAACTTTGGTCTCGACGGTTTAAACATGGAAACAAAATGAATGGATGGTTTGGATTTCTGAGAAACATCATAGTGAGCCCTGTATGTGCACGTGTGCATACACAGTGCACACGTATCTGCCATGCATTGGACCAAACAATCGGTCCAAGCAAACGCTGACCCGCAGCGTCTTTAACAAGGAAATTTTTTTAAACAGCGTCCGTGAAACAGAAACGTTCGGTTGCTGTTGTGGGGCCCTCCCTTTCTCCTAATAGACAATCCAAACCGTCCATTATATTCCCAAGGCCCATGTTACCAAGGCCTAGGTGACAATATTTGATGAAATAACGAGGATGGGATTATAATCATTCAAGCAAAGGATAAACGATGAAGTAGAAATCAGGTGGACCGCATCAATAGACATTCAAAACTCCTCATGTTCGACCGAAATTTCAAGGATAATTTAATAGACGGTGTGGATTTCCTAACCGATCTCGATCATGGGCCCCACCAATCACACAACGTCTCTGTTTATGCAGGGACGTGCTTTCGCACATCCGGCCCTCCGTGGCCAGTATGTGGTCTTGTTCGTTGTCGTATTTACGATCCAAACCGTCCAATGGAACCATAGATGGGGCTGGATCCTCGCTTGGGTGTCCGTTTGACCCCATGCAAGCTATCGAAAGATCCTAGCGATTAGATGCAAGATGGACGGTAAAAGAAAAGATCTCATGGGCCACCACATTTTAAATCTAAAACCGTCCCTTTCCAAACAGTTTTTCGAGGAGATTTTAATAGAGGACGTGGATCTTTCACCTGACACCAAGAAGTGGGGCCCACCAACATCCAGCATAAGCTCTATTACGCATGTAAAAAGTTTCCGCAGCCACCGACTTTCTTACGCACTCCACCAAGGTCGGTTCTCCCAGCCGACCTCTCCACCACCTTCAAAGCTATAAAGAGAAAGAGGAGAAGGAGAAACAGGGAATTATCCAGGGAGCAGTTGCTGAGACATTTGGAGAGAGATTTGGGAAATGATTTCTTTGATGTATTCATTTTTTTGTTTCCTTTTCTTATGATTTTTGTAAGAATTAGTCCAGTCATGCTGGGTTAAACCTCTTAGCTAGGGCTAAGAGGTGAAGCTTGTAGGATAATGGGAGACTCTATTTTATGCTTTTAAGTTAATTTTAATGTATGAATTGAATTTGATTTTGGTTTGATTATTAAGGGAATACTTTTAATCTTTAATGGTCTGTTGTGACTGAAATTACAATGAGTCTATGATGGCTTTGAGCATGTTCTTTTCCTTTTTATGTTTATAACATCAGGAAGCCCTGTTGTTCACCATCATCTCCTGGGCATGGTCGGGTGACGGTATCCTTCCTAACCTTCATAGCGTGTTGATTGGTTGGTAATTAGTTTAATTCTGTTGTTTACTTTGTCCCCTGGGTATGGTTTGGTGATGGAATCCATTCTAATTCATATACCTTTCATCTCCTGAAAACTATATCAAAGGCAGTTCAGTTAATTTTCATGATTACACCCTTCAACTGGATGAAGATAGACTCTAAGTCCAGTTGAGTTCTTGATGCAGGCATAAGATCTCCCCGATCTCTATAAGTGGATCCTCTGAATCCCTAGTTTCTTTTCCTGAATTCTTTTAAGTTTTAGAGAATTATTTCATCATTATTCTTTAAATTACACTCAAGTCAGATTACATCTTAGTTTAGTTCTAGTTCTACTTAGTTTCAGATAACGTATAGGTATCAGTCCCTTGGGATTCGACCTCGGTCTTACTGAGTTTATTACTACATCATAACCTTGCACTTGGGGAGTGAACATTCAGGTTTGAGATCGGGTTTACATTTGGGTTTTAGGTTTAGGTTTAGGTTATAAGTTATAAGTGTAGGTTTAGGTTTAGGTTTTAAGTTTAGGTTATAGGTTATAGGTTTAGGTTTAGGTTAAGGTTTAGTTTTAGTTTATAGGTTTTGGAATTTGAGAATAGGTTTAGGTTATAAGTATAGGTTTAGGTTTAGGTAAATGTTATAGATTTAGGTTATAGGTTTAGGTTTAGGTTATAAGTGCAGGTTATAGGTTTAGGTTTAGGTTAGGTTATAGGTTAAGGTTTAGGGAATTGAGTTTAGGTTATAGGTTTAGGTTAAAAGTTAAGGTTATAGGTTAAGATTTAGGTTATAGGTTTAGGTTTAGGTTAAGGTTAAGGTTTAGGTTTAGGTTTAGGTTATAGGTTTTGGGATTTGAGAATAGGTTTAGGTTAAGGTTATAAGTTTAGGTTTAGGAAATCGGGTTCGAGTTCGGGATCAGGTTTAGGTTTGGATTTTCATGTTTAGGTTTGGGTTTAGGTTAGGGAGTTGAGATTAGGATTAGGTGTAGGTTTAGGTTTAGGGATTTGAGAATACGTTTAGGTTTAAGTTTAGGAAATCGGGTTCGGGTTTGAGATTGGGTTTACGTTTGGGTTTTAGGTTTAGGTTTAGGCTATAGGTTTAGGTTATAGGTTATAAGTGTAGGTTTAGGTTATAGGTTTAGGGATTTGAGAATAGGTTTAGGTTAAGTATAGGTTTACGTTAATGTTGTAGGTTATAAGTTTATGTTAATGTTGTAGGTTATAGGTTTAGGTTTAGGGATTTAAGAATACATTTAGGTTTTAGGTTTAGGTTTAGGTTTAGATTATAGGTTTTAGGTTATAGGTTTTGGTTATAGGTTTAGGTTTAGGTTTTTGGTTTATGTTAAGGTTAGGTTATAAGTTATAAGTTAAGGTTATAGGTTATATGTTAAGGTTTAGGTTATAAGTTTTAGTTTAGGTTAAGGTTATAGGTTTAGGTTTAGGTTAAGGTTTAGGTTTAGGTTTAGATTATAGGTTTATGTTATAGGTTCTAGGTTATAGGTTATAGCTTTAGGTTGTTAAGGTTAAGGTTTAGGAAATCAGGTTCGGGTTTAGGTTTGGGTTTTCAAGTTTAGGTTTAGGTTTAGGTTAGGGAGTTGAGATTATGATTAGGTGTAGGTTTAGGCTTAGGGATTTGAGAATACGTTATGGTTTTAGGTTTAGGAAATCGGGTTCAGGTTCGAGATTGGGTTTTTGTTTGGGTTTTAGGTTTAGGTTTAGGCTATAGGTTTAGGTTATAGGTTATAAGTGTAGGTTTAGGTTTAGGTTATAGGTTTAGGTTATAGGTTATACGTTTAGGTTATAGGTTAAGGTTTAGGTTTAGGTTATAGGTTTAGGGATTTGGGAATAGGTTTAGGTTATAAGAATAGGTTTAGGTTATAAGTATAGGTTTAGGTTTAGGTTTTATGTTTAAGTTAAGGTTATAGGTTTAAGTTATAGGTTTAGGTTTAGATTACAAGTGTAGGTTATAGGTTTAGGTTTAGGTTAGGTTATAGGTTAAGATTTAGGGAATTGAGTTTAGGTTATAGGTTAAGATTTAGGGAATTGAGCTTAGGTTATAGGTTAAGGTTTAGGTTATAGGTTAAGGTTAATGTTGTAGGTTATAGGTTAAGGTTTAGGTTTAAGTTTTGGGATTTGAGAATAGGTTTAGGTTAAGGTTATAAGTTTAGGTTTAGAAAATTGGGTTCGGGTTTAGGTTTGGGTTTTCAAGTTTAGGTTTAGGTTTAGGTTAGGGAGTTGAGATTAAGATTAGGTGTAGGTTTAGGTTTAGGGATTTGAGAATACATTTAGGTTTTAGGTTTAGGTTAGGGAGTTGAGATTATGATTAGGTGTAGGTTTAGGTTTAAGGATTTGAGAATACATTTAGGTTTTAGGTTTAGGTTTAGGTTTAGGTTAAGGTTAGGTTATAGGTTAAGGTTTAGGGAATTGAGTTTAGGTTATAGGTTATAGGTTTAGGTTATAAGTTATACATTATTGGTTAAGGTTTAGGTTATAGGTTAAGGTTTAAGATTAGGTTATAGGTTTATGTTTAGGTTAAGGTTTAGGTTATAGGTTTTGGGATTTGAGAATAGGTTTAGGTTATAAGTATAGGTTTAAGTTAATGTTGTAAGTTATAGGTTTAGGTTATAAGTTTAGGTTAATGTTGTAGGTTATAGTTTTAGGTTATAGGTTTACGTTTAGGTTTAGGTTTAGGGATTTGAGAATACATTTACGTTTTAGGTTTAGGTTTAGGTTTTACGTTTAGGTTTAGGTTACAAGTTTAGGTTTAGGTTTAGGTTTAGGTTATAAGTGTAGGTTATAGGTTATAGGTTATAAGTTATAGCTTTAGGGGATTGAGAATAGGTTAAGGTTTAGATTTAGGAAATCGGTTTCGGGTTCGGGATCGGGTTTAGGTTTGGGTTTTCACGTTTAGGTTTAGGTGTAGGTTAGGGAGTTGAGATTAGGATTAGGTGTAGGTTTAGGTTTAAGGATTTGAGAATACATTTAGGTTTTAGATTTAGGTTTAGGTTTTAAGTCATAGGTTTAGGTTATAGGTTTAGGTTATAGGTTTAGATTTATGTTTTAAATTTAGGTTAAGGTTAGGTTATAGGTTTTGGTTTAGGTTAAAGTTATAAGTTTAGGTTTGTGTGAACTTACCAACAGGTTGGATCTCAAATAACCACCATGGTGGGTCCCAGGAACGAATCAATGGTTGGGGGCACTATCCTCAACATGATGTTTAGTTTTAGGTATTAGTTTTAGGTGTAGGTTTAGGTTTAGGGTTTTACTAGGGTCTGTTTTAAATAATTTTAAGATAATACATAAACACGGCCTGTCCAAATAGTCAGGCCACTCCAATATTGTCAATAGGAAATGGACAGCTTCATCATGGTTATAACAGCGGTTCCCACCTTCTAGGGACTCCCGCTCAACATAGGTTTAGGTTTAGGCTATAGGTTTAAGTTTAGATTTAGGGAATCAAGTTCGGTTTTGGGTTCGCATTGGGTTTAGGTATTCTCTAGTATTATCTACTATTGAACCTAGTATTATATACTACATACTAATAACATACAATCAATATTGGGGCACCATACCATAAGCTATAAGAATTTTATGTCCCCCTAAACAAGGTATCCTCCATTGGTAACATATATATATATATATATATATATATATATATATATATATATATATATATATATATATATTATAAGTTCTTTATTTTCATTTACATTCGCAAATACATTCATCATCCATCCAACAAAATTGAAACAAGTACTGTCACTTTATGACTAACAGTGGAAAAAGAAAATCATGCATCTTATCTTACCGCCGCAATTGACGGCACGTCGGACTGGCCTGGGGAACCATGTGATACATCCATCCCCAGGATGATTGTCGGAACTCCAGAAATCAAGGGAATGGAAGGTGAGTGTTTAACTACAAGTAAAGAATTCATTCCACCAAGCTATTAAAAAGAAAGGAAAGGCGGGTTTCAGCTAGATAAACAGATCACACCTGAAAGTCCATAGGGAATGGACATGATATTTCAGTGACAGAGAGTTTTTTCCACTCCTTAAATAGTAATCAGCCAGCCATTGCCTAAATGGTGGATTCCAACTGATAAACGGAGTGAATTTTCATATCCAACATGGTGGGCCCCACATAGCTTTAGTGTTTCACACTCTCTAATTAGAGGAAGTGATGCTTACCTCTTTGTGTCAACTGATGAATATAAAGTAGCATGCCATAAATGATTCATGTCAAACAACAAAAGTTGCCAACTTAACATGTCAATAATTCAAAAGCTGAAAGTTACAAAAAAAATCTTCATATGTCAAGAAGAATATATATATATATACAGAAGCTAGAAACACACAGATAGATAGATATATGCATAAATTTTCATATGCCAATAAAAAATTGAAACAATTTCTTGCTTCTCTTCGTGAGCACACCATTAATTACTAGGTTTCCTTGCATATCATCAAAAAGCGGCCATTCATCCACTGCAGAGAACTATGGCAACCTCTCTTAAAAACCTTTGGAAGAGCAAAGTATATCAAATGTCATAGGCATCCATCACGATTTTGCATTGGAAGGGGAGAAATTTTTCACTAGAACCAGGTATTAGAATTTAAATATGTGCAAAGTGCTGCCATCTCCAATCTCGAGGTGCTGCATTGCATTGGGGAAATGTTTGAATAATCTTGGACCAGATGTTTGTAAATCATAATTACCTGGTTGCCATTTAAATTCCTCATTTTGGAAGGCAACCGCTATTTATTTTCAATGCGTACAGGTATATGGCCAACATTCTAAATCAAAAAACTTCAGATGTTTAAAAACATAAGTTTTCTTTATTGGTTTGAAGGGTTTGTTCAAACTTTAAAAATGGTCTGCAGGAAACCCGCTTCACCTTAAGCGAAATCAGGGATTCCTTTTAAATATGAATCTGGGAAAACTAAGAATCTCCAAATGCATATTTATTAATCATTGAAGATAAAGAGAGAATGAAGCTACTCACGTGGCTTTCTGCATAGCTTTCATTGCAGTTGCTCCGGTTCTTAGTGCATCAACAGTCTCCGTCGTAGCTTTTGTAAGGAGGAGAATGAGAGAGATAGAACAGAGATCGGGAGGGAGAGAGAGGATTACGGAACAGAGAGAGAGAGAGAGAGAGAGAGAGAGAGAGAGAGAAATAACCCCCTTTTTGGGCGCGGCTCTGTTTTGAGTGCGCGTCCAAATTTGGGAGACAGATTGGCTACTAGTGGTGGGTACATCTGTGGGCCTCACCATGATGTATTTGTTCAATCCATTCCGTTCATCTATTTTTAGAGATAATTTTAGGGCTTTATACAAAAAATAATAGGTATATAAATCTCAGGTGTACCACACCACAGGAAATCAATAATGATTGGATATCCACTATTAAAATCCTCCTAAGGCCCACTGTACTGTTTATTTAAAATCTAATATGTTGATTAGGTAATAAAGACTCGGATGAAGGGAAACAATAAATATAACCCCAAAACATTTTTAATGGTCAACGTTCATCCAACACTTTTTCCTGTAATGTAGTCCACTTGAGATTTAGATATACCTCATTTTTTTCTCTCATATCATAAAATGATCTATACCTCATAAAATCTCACTTGATGCTCGTCTTTAAGCTCATATTTAAAAGCCTTGGAAAAAAAATGGAAAGAAGAATGCTTATAAGGAGATTCAAATGCATGAAGAGCTTGATGGGAGTGTCTTCTTCACCTACAAATCTTATAAGATGAGATGCAGAAATATGAACATCCATAGACAACCATATACTAATCACACAACATAAAGATCATACATTTATCAAAGATCTGTCCATTATCACCCACTAATAACACTACATAAAGATCAAACATCCTGAGCTTTCAATTTGTGCCCTTAAAATAGAAAAAAAAACATTGAAATAACTAGCAACAATCCACATTCGCTGAAAAAGGCTACAGATTGGTGGTTAGGATCTCTCAATCTTGGGAGATTTTTTTAGTTTGGTGCATCCATGGTGCACCATCCACAACAGAATAAACTGATGATCTGGATCAGTAAACCATAGCCCCACTTATACAAACTGAAAACCTGATTACACTACATTAACTTTGGGTCAGGGATCAAATATTTCCTCAACATTCTACTAGCTATTTTGGACTGCTTAGGTTCAGCTGTGTATCAGACCCAACTCCCTAAATCCCTAAATCCCCAAATCCCTAAATCCCTAAATCTCCAAATCCCTAAATTCCCAAATCGTTTCAATAGGTATTGAGATTGAGAGAGATCGAGAGAGAGAGAGAGAGAGAGAGAGAGAGAGAGAGAGAGAGAGAGAGAGAGAGAGAGAGATACCTCACGGTCAACCGAGCTTCCGAGGAAGAGAACAACTTCCTATTTGAATTGGAGCCCCAATCACGAGTCCATGTCGAAAATAAAGTTTTGGATCAATCTGATATTTTTTATCCCTTCATCTGGGCCTATATGACCTAATTAACAAATTGGATGTCAAATAAAAAGTACAGTGGGCCTTAGGAGGGTTTTAATGGTGGATATCCAACACTATTGTTTTCATGTGGTGTGGTCCACCTAGTATTTATATCTCTCTCATTTTTGGTATCAAGCCCTAATATGGTATGTAAAAATGGATGGACGGCATGTATGAAACACATACATCATGGTGGGACCCATAGAGCACTGACCACCAGCCACAGGTCTGGTGTCAGGGGGAGCAGCCAATCTGTTTCCCTCTTGGACGCCATACGGTGATGACACCAAGTTTTGTGGGCCCATTATGATGTATTTGTTATATCCACGAGGGACAATGAGATCTAGCTAGATGGCATACCGATCTAGACTGTCATCAGGTAGGACACCATATAAACATGATATGAATCAAAAATAATATTGGTCCACTAATAATGCAGGTCAAACATTTATGAGACCAACTGTCAAATTCGTTGAAAGTATATTACTGATTTCATTAATACCTGTAAATTTTTTACATGTGTCATGTTCACAGTGCAACCCTCTCTCTCTCTCTCTCTCTCTCTCTCTCTCTCTCTCTCTCTCTCTCTCTCTCTCTCTATGAAGCTCGGTTAATCGTGAGGTATCTCTCTCTCTCAAAACTTTTATGGCCCCCAAAATGTTTTAAACGGTTGCGCTCATTCAACATCGAAAACTTCCATGAATGTTATTTTTAACAGTGGGCGTTCAATACCCACTTTGTCGGGACTGTTTTTTATCCATCTTGGCTTTGAAAGTGTCTGCAACCCATGATCCATTAGGTTCATCAGACAATAAATTATATTTTCACCATGTATCTTAAATTTCATTCACATATAATAGTTTCGTAGATCACATCACAATGAAAAGTGTGAAATCACGTATAAAACATCTAAATTCACATCATGAACATTTGAATACAGTTGATTTTAGGAAACTCAATCTTCATTTTGTCTAGTTACGGATGAATAGATTGGATTGCGTGTATATAGTAAGGTGATATTATGAAACTCAAAAATCATCTGTATATGATACTCAAGTGGGCCATACCATCTAAAACCATATGAAGACTCCTAAAAAATATAAACGCACTTGGTGGGGCCCACATGAGTTTTGGATGCAGTTGAGACTTGGTCTGACCCCTCATCCAAGTGGGACACACATAATGAATGGGTTGGATATGTGAATCACATTTAGGCAGGCCCAATATATGATTATGAATGTTTTAAGGAAACCCTTATCCACTACATTTAGGCGAGTTACTCGTTACCCTTATCAGTGTAAAGTCTGTGGGGTCCACTATTATTTATTTTTTTATCCACTCCATTCATCCGTGTTAACAGATAATTTGAGGTCTAAAGAACAAAAAGGAAGCATATCCAAAGCTCAAGTGGACCACACCACAGGAAATAGTGTGATTGAACCTCTACCATTTAAAGCTTCTTGGAGGCCATAGAAGTTTTGGATCAAGCTGATGTTTGTGTTTTCTCTTCATTTATATTTTTTTGATATTACGAACATGTTGGATGTCAAATAAACATTATTGTGGGCCCAAGGAAGGTATCAACAGTGGAAATCATTATTCCACACAGTTTCGCGTCGCATGGTACACTTGAGTTTTGGATTTATTGAAAATTTGGGATCAACCGACACTGTTCATCCATTTTTCAAGATGATTTTAGAGAATTATCCAAAAAATGAATCATATCCAAAGATTAAATGGACCACACCACAAATAAGGGGAACGGATTGGCTACTCCCCTTGACACCATCCAATGGCTGGTGGTTGGTGATCAGTGAGCCCTATCGTGATGTATGTGTTTAATCCATGTCGTCCATCTATTTTTAAAGATCATCTTACGATATGAGACCAAGAATAAGATATATCAAAATCTTAAGTGGACCACATTCCATGAAACAGTGTTGAATG